>OX376376.1:3081196-3413696 GCA_947369275.1 Nemotelus nigrinus
AAACTTGGGGAAATTCCATGTCGGACAAGAACGGCAACCCTTCCACAATTTATCTATATTTTTAGCATTAAAAACTCATGACCCAATTATCAGATAAAGTTGAAATTTACAGAATGTATTGGTCTTAAGTAGGAACAGGTCTGATAGAAGCGATTTTGAAATGTCGGCAATTATGTGCCAGCGATGCCATCTTTGAAAATCACTGAGAAAAATAACTGCTTTCGGCCCTATAAATTCTGATTCAGCCGCCAGATTAAGAAGAAATTCCCACAGTAGTTGAACGTTACTTTAAGCCACGTCTGGTAAAATATTGTTGAATGGTTGAAATGGTTGAAATATTAGGTTGGAGCTGCCAGCAATGGTAATTTTGGTGTCTTAAATTTTGAAAATTCCATCATTACTGATAGAGTGCATCCACGGAAAGTTTCAGATCCAGACCCATTCTTTAAATCAGTTTGTCTGTTCGTAGCTGGATTTGAACCATGGACCAAACAAAATAACGACCGAATGCTCTGTTTACTCAGCTAGAGAAGCTTACTCCATCGCTTAATCAGTTACGAAATATATGAGCGATATCGTGACCGTAATGCAACTGATAGTTCTAAGATTTTGACCCATAATATCCTTTCTTTCTACTTGACGTGGAGATTATTTCAATTTCAAATAAAACACAAAAACTCTACATTCAATGCAAGGAAAGTTGAAGTAAAAGGAAATATTCTGTAAGGAAATGTTTCGGGTCTATTTTATTACTCAATTTCTACCTCAACAAAAAACGCATACTAACTTATTTAACTTTATCTATTTTTATTTTTTTTACAGCCAAAAACATTATATTCGCCTGAAACACAAATCATTCAACTTGGCCCAAGTCATTTTGACAGATGTGAGCGCATGGGAGCGTAGGATTTAAAAGTAAACAAAAATAAAAGGAAATCATCACTGTATAGCGTAGATAATTGAATATTTGGAATCTGGAAAATGGGGGGCTTGTGGCCCGTTTTTTTTGTCGAACTGATCCTTCTAACACAATCGCAAAGTGTACATCGCGAACATAAGGTTAGTGGATTTGAATACTTATTTGTTTAGTCAAATAAATATATATATATATATATATATATATATATATATATATATATATATATATATATATATATAAATATATAATATATATATATATATATATATATATAAATATATGTTCTTATATTTAGGTTCACAACATTGTCCTGTATCCTGATAAACATTCATGGTGTCAAACGCAACAAATTAAACAAGTTATCAGTTATCCAGGATGCAAATCAGAAGAGATCGATAACAATGTATGTGTTGGAGCGTGTTTTAGCTACTCAATCCCGCATACAGAGCCATCTGATCCTGGCGAGGTAAAGATATTTTAATTTTTTTTTGTTTTTTTGGTATGTTACGTAATATTCAAAAAAAATCGATTGATTTCAGGTAATCGTTCCGTATTGTGATAGTTGTCAGCCCTCGGATACAACATGGCATCATGTAAGTATAGTTCAGAAAGTGTATATTTTTTGTTCATCGTTCATACCTGGATTTGAACCAGAGACGTCACACACTAGACACCAATAACGTCCAGCGACAAAAGCTCTCAGCACATAAAACTCCAAATACAGTTTTAACTTTCATTTATTTAGGTGACACTGCAATGCGAAAAGAACAGCGACAAAACACCACCGCAACTAGTTAAACGGGTACAAATTATAAACAATTGTTCCTGTTCGTCATGCGATAATGATCATAACCGTTACAAAACTATCGACGAAAATACGGAAGATACTGAAGATTTTTTGATAATGCAACAGAACGAAGTGCCTGATCTACTACGGCTTCTCAACAATCGAAATGAATCGAATTCCGCTCCGCCACAGAACAGTATACATACAGCAAACATAAAATCACTAATGAATCATAAAATTGTTACGCTTTTGAAAAATATCCAAGAGAAAAATTCACGTTACGACAAGGATCAACTTATCGAACTTTTGCGGACAGTTCAAGGTCCTGAACATCACAAGATCAGTGATGAAAAAATTAATGATTTTGTTGAAAGCTTGAACTCGGAGAATGTTGAATTGGACTTAGTTAGGTTGCGAGAGGTTCTGTCCAAGTTCGAGCACTCGAAATATTTTGAGAAACACAAGAAGTATCTGATGTCAGATCACTTAAACGACGATTTCAGTAGACATCATCGACAAAATCTGCATCATGGACATCAAGCAATCGCTACTGATTCCGAGGAACAGTACACTTTCCCCGGCTCCGATGAACTGAAAACTTCACACGAAAGATCATTTGGTCATGAAGATGAACACCACAGACCAGATGCCAAATCTGAGGACCTCATTTCGGCCCATGAGAATATTGATTTGGCGCCAAATCTGCATCATATCGAAGTTCCGGCCATTGAACCAATGACGAACCATCCAAATACTCCTGGAATCGATACTCATCACAATCGACACCATGGTCATCATCATCATCATATTGGTGAGAGGATATCTGGACATGGGCATTTAATAAAAGGACCAAATGGTGCCCTGGTCATCGAACCGGATCGCATTCATGAGAAACTCGATATGAATCCGCATGAATTAAAACCAAATAATGCAGGAACATTGTTAAGCTATTCCGGACAGTCGGTTATCGATAATCCCAAGTCGAAAAAGGAAGATGACTAGAGTGCCATCGAATCAAGATCGCAGGGTACAGAATTACCGCGGGGATTCGGGATGTCATTTTGAAGTAATCTGTACAATACGGTTGTGTATAATTGTATGAAAACGGAAAAAAAATAAAAGTTAAAAAAATTTAGTCAGTTCTAAAATATCTAATATGTATTTAGTATTCTGTCTTAAACAAGCCACCATGTTCATATATACTTAAAACACATATTTTCGCTAGAAGATTTCTTTTTTTTTTTGAACGGTATTAACATATGCTAACATACACTAAACATTCAAATATGAGTAAAAGGCAGAGGTGAATACATTAGTTATTATTTATTTATTATTTTATTTTATTTTAGTAAGAAATTAAATTTTCATGTATATTGCTGTTGATGATTTGTGTTCTTACTTGTTTTTTTTTTTATTTCGAGACGTTTCCTCGTCAATTTAATAAAGTGTTCTACTTTAACTGTTTTTATGTGTTTTTTTTTTTTTAAATAAAAAGTGCATTATCTAATTTGAATTCTATAAATATATATGTAACCGTCTAAAGTATATAAATATATTTTCTATATCTGATTGTTATTTAACAAATGTTTAAATAGTAAATTATATCGTATGTAAATCGCAATTAGCATTTTTTTTTATCTATTTAATAAATTACTTATAAAATAGCGAAATTTGATTTGATTTTATCGTAGTTACACTGAAGCGTACTAAATTCTTGAATTCGCCTAAAAATCTCAGCACAAAATATTTATTGTACTTCATTATGTTTAGTTGAATCGACGAGAATCATGTTCGCTCGAAACAATTGAAGTGCTGATTTTGTTTCGAACTAGTGATGGGTTGAGACTGAAAAATGAGTCAATGGAAATGAATCAATCGAAATGAGCCACTCAACTGAGCCATTCAACTGAGCCACTCAACTGAGCCACTCAACTGAGCCACTCAACTGAGCCACTCAACTGAGCCACTCAACTGAGCCACTCAACTGAGCCACTCAACTGAGCCACTCAACTGAGCCACTCAACTGAGCCATTTGATCCAGTACATTTCATCCAAATCGAAACTGACACAACACAGCTCAGTATTGGGCCAGCATCAACAAACACTATCTCTACAGTGCACTGTGCATACATTAGCGCATAATACATACCTATGGGTAGTATGCCCCCTCAAATCGGTGCGAGGAGTTCGAGTCGAGCGCTCGAACAGATCAGACGTGTTTCAGGAGCGATTAGTTTCCGAATTTTTGTGTCGAGAACGAGCAAAAACGAGAGTGGATGTGTGATTGTGTAAGTTGAACATCCTTGTTGCGAATTATTTTTTTTAAATATTTTTAAAATTCCTGAATTCAAGGCGAGGGTTACTAGCCTCAATACAACTACTCTTTTCCCTACGAGTCTCGAGTCACATCAGCGGCTCCTCGAAATTTTAAAAACAAGGTCTATACCTTCTTTTACTTACACGCCACGAATCGTAAAGTCCTCCTAAACAGTCTTCCTGAAGGGCGTTCACACTTCCTATGACGAGGAAGATGTCTCCGCTGAAAATAAATTTCTAACTTGGGACAGTTTTCCAGTGTCCACTCACGGAAAGAGGCTAAGAAACTAAGGATGTTCATCATCCAACTTACACTTGGAGTTGATGCGAAGGTTGTCCTAGGCATCAAATTTTTATTGCATTAGCGGATCCAGTGGGACCGCTTAAAAAAAAAGAACATTATGCAGTGTTACAATTGCCAGCATTTCGGACACACCGTGCAAAGTGCATGCAATTGAAGAGTGCGATAAAGTACACGCAACTGAAGAAAGCGATGTGCCAAAGGGGTCAACTGGCCACCGAGCAAGCCACAGAGGCTGCCCGGAGGCCAAGAAAATCGAAGAGCGTCGCAATGCTACTAAATCGGTGAAAGCAAGCACGCGCGCAAAAATGACTTTGTGGCTGCAGCCATACAAAATACTGTCCGACCTGTTGTTTCATACGCCAGCCACTTTAAAACAGAAAATAAAAAATAAATATTAAGAAAACCCCCCCGCTCTCACCTCTCACAGTCAACCGACTAGTTTGGCTAAAAACAAGCCACAGCCAACCATCGACTCAGTAGTCTTTGGTGAATGCCAAAATCTCTTTGGCTGATCTGCTCGCCTTGGTAAACCAGATCAAGGATTTGATCCCGACCTTTGGGAAACTTTTTTCTGAGATGCTTTTATTTCACTCGCCCTTCGTTTAAATTCGCAGCTTTAAATATTGCTACCTTAGCTCCCATCTATAAAAGGACCTTGGTTCCTGAACCATGAGAATCCTGATATTCTTTTCCTATCAGGAACCAAGCTAAAACTCTGCCACCGTGCAGCCATGGATGACTACAATATCATTCGTGAGGACACGTCTGAGGACCCGAATTCCTCTAAACTGGGTACCGCGCTATTAGTTAAAGAGCGGATCAAAAGGCAACGGCATCTGATCCCAGGGCTCAAAGCGACGGAAGTGATCTGCATCAGCCTTCAACTAGAGTATGACCAAATAGTGTTCGTAGGCACCTATGTCTACCATAGTTTCAGTGGTCCGGTGTTGATTTCGACTGCATTCCGGCGACTGCATCTTCACTTGGGCTGGTCATCTTCGTTGATGATTTCAATGCCAAGTCGCAATCATGGGGCAATAGCATCAAAACCACTAGGACGAGGCAATGGGGGGATGGCTTACACGGATTTCAAGCCTTATCAAACCTTTTCATCGATAATTGACTTCTTTCTTGTGTCCGCGAGCCTGGTCAGCTCTCTCCCACAATTCGGCACTTACAAATGCCAAGTCCACGATGCTCAATCTGATCATCAGTTGATCCAGTTATGTATCAAAAGAAAACGTAGCCTAGACTTTTTAACTCTCGATCCCGAGCTTTTCATCCTTTACGATAAAATCAACTGGGACCAATTCGTAACAAATGTTGCAATTCAAATTCAAAACCTTGGTCTTGAGTGCTCTCGAAATTTTCGCTCACAGGAAATTGACGAGGCTATCGACAAGTTCAACCAAATCACTTTCTCGGTCATTGATAGTTTAGCTATCCCCCAAATAATCCACAAGATATCATTCAGCATACCGCAGGATATCATTCAGCTCCATAATCGGCGGAAATCTTTAAGACGACGGCTTACCAGAATCTACCACAGATATCCCCACTTCTGCCCTCATTAAAGGCTTAAACATTCTCATCATGGTCAAGACCAAAGCCCAACTCAACAAGAAATTTTAAGAACGTCTCCAAAAAACAGTACCTGGCAAAGACATGTTTCAAAAAAAAGGTAAAAAAAAGACTAAAATGTAATTTCACTTCTAATGGCAACTCACTCCTTGATGATAGAGCCACCGCTGATGTTATTGCTGCCACCTTTTTTCTGATCTATCGTGGTGAGAAGCATAATTCAGACCCCAACTTTGCTTCATTCGTCAAGACTTGTGTCTCTAACTTTCAGCAAGAAAATCAATCGTTGACCCTTTCTAGACTCAGTCCTACAAATCCTTCCACAAATCCTCAAGGCCATGTTACCTTCGTGAATAAGGAACCCTTTGTTTCCCTGTTGCCGCCCCCCTCTCCTCTAAAAAAAAAGATAAAATTTCCAATTTGATCTTGAAAAGGCTCCCTAATTGCTTCTTTGAGCACCCCTCTGTTCTATTCATCTCTTGACTAAATATTGGATATTTCCCCACTGCTTGGAAGCGTGCGAAAATATTTCCTATCCCAAAAGCGTCATGATCTTGCGATGTTCTCAACGCCCGTCCAATTCCGCTTCTCTCAAGGTTGGGAAAACTACTCGAAAGGATCATTAAAACTCATCTAAACCACTTCGTAGAAGAGAGCCACATCATACCCGGTAGACAATTCGACTTTAAAGCCAAACACTCCACAGTGGACGCGCTAATTATTTTCAAAGGCGGAGTTGAAGAAAGCATCGAAAATAAAAAGGTTTTGGGTGCCTGTCTGACTGATCTACAGAAGTCCTTCGACTCCGTTTGGATTGGTTCATTAAATTCGTTGATAACTTTTCATGTGACAGAAAGGCTTTCGTCGCCTTCACTGGGGCTCTTTCTGACGAATTTCCAATCGAATCAGATGTACCTTAAGGCTCTGTTCTCGGACCTATTTTATTCAACATTTTCACTGTAGATATCCCAGGAATTTCGTATAATTCTCCCATAGGTGTATCTGTCAATCTATACGCAAATGATTTCCTCTTCTGGAACTCGCAGCATAATCCGCACTTTGTAACATGCAAAATGTATTATGCAAAATAGGGCTTGCAGATAAATGCCAACAAAAGTTAGCTGATATTTCTCAGAAGCACCTATGCCGATTTTAAGAGAAGAATCAAATCCTTCGTTCCCTCCTTCCTAAAATAAAATGCCAGATTTTTGACGGTTTTGATGATTTCAATCAGAGTTTGTTGACAAAAAAAAAAAAAACAAATAGGTAAAGAGAGAAGGTTAGTTCGCAATGAACAACTAAAATTACTTTCAAGAGTTAAAATAGTTTCAAGTGAAAATTGTCACAAATAACGTTTTTTTTTGTGTGTTGTCAATAAACTTGCTTGCTGAGCACTCGTTTTCGGAAAGTTGAATTGATGCAAAGCAAAATCTGCAAAAGATCCTATTTTCATAAATAGGCATAGATCTTCAGCAAAAATCATACATGCACAACAGAGTGGAAAAAAGGAAGATAAGTAACATAGAACAGGAAGAGCAAAGGACATAGTATTGAGCCTTGAGGAATACTAGTTTTGGGCAAAAGCTTTCGATTTGTTTCAGTGAATACTGTGTTCTTCATGTTCTGTTTCGAGTACTTTAGCATTAACATTTATGAAGTATGCAAAGTTTGTCGATGTATAGAAAGAAAGGAAGACATGTCATTAAACGATCTTCATCCTGTCATGTTGCTTTTTAAGCAATTAGTTGATGTTACCTTTGATAGCGTCGAAGAGTTTGGCGACACTTGTAAGCGATTGAAAGGTGACAACTTCATCATATTCCACATTTTATACAAATGAATTATGCGCCCAGTGTGGGCTCACTAATGTAGCGCCTAGTCTGGGTTTAATTCTGTGTAAATAAATAAATAAATATGGTGACAATGCTGATACGACCTAAGGCTTGGTTTGAATGCCACCAAGCTCAACAGAAGTGACTTGGTCACATCATTAAATGCCTGGTAGGAAGAGGGGGGCTTTATCCGCTAGAACCCCAGCAGCCCGTGAAGAAGTGTAGACTACTGCGGGAAATACGATGGGATGGATTCGGAGAGCTTTTCAGTTGTCGATGCTGCAGTGCTGCATATCGTTGCGTCGAGGGAAACAGGCCTAATGGTGGAATGATGAGATTTCGAGCTTGGACTAAACAGAGACAGCCGAGCTTTCTGTAGTATGTGGGATGCCACCCCAACGAGTACAAAACGGGTGGCATCCCACACGTTCCTCGCCTGGTGTATGGAGGGTATAACAACAACCCAGCAGTTCTTCCGCACACACCCATACTCACCAGACGACATGTTCTCCAAGGAACATTTTCAAATAAATAGAACTGTAGCGATCGTGGAACGGCAGACAAGTTTGGTTGTGATAATACACAGGGAGACTCTAGGGTCCCCTAAATAAATCATAAAAATTAAACTTGATCTTTTTTTTACTTTTGTAGCATTAACGCTATAAGGGTCATTTTCGCTTGCGGAAGTGACTTAAGGAAGCAGAGACTTTCTTCACCTCTCCATAGTTATGGGTGGCCCTGTTAGGAGCTAGCTTCGGACATGGATTCCACGAGCCTGGTCGTTGAATTTGGGGAAATGAGCACGAAGTGGCAGAAAGGTATCTTGTAATGGAAAACTGAAGACGAAAAGTAGTAAAGAAGAAACCGAAGTAATGAAGGTTTGTGACAAGGTTTGAGATAGACAGATGGTATTTTCAATATTAACCAAGTCGGCAGAAATAGATAAAAGAACTGGGGAAAATACTGCGAGCTAGGAAACAAGTCAAAGGACTCTAAGAAACATCTGAGTCTTCGGATAACTCATGGGAGCACAGAAAAATCAAAGGGCTCTATGAAAACTTCTGTGCATCTTAGAAAAAATGCTGGGAACTTTGAATAAATCAAAGGGCCCAAAGAAAACTTATGTGAGTCTTAGAAAAAAAATCCTGGGAGCTAAGAAAAAAATCAATAGACTCTAGAAAACATCTGTGAGTCTTCAGAAAATTCATAGGAGCATAGAAAATATCAAAGGACTCAAGGAAAACTTCTGTGAGTCTTAGACAAAATCCTAGGAACATAGGAAAAATCAAAGGACTCTAGAAAAACATCTGAGAGTCTTAGGAAAAAATCCTGGGAGCTAAGAAAATATCAAAAGACTCTAGAAAAACATCTGCGAGTCTTAAGAAAATTCATGAGAGTACAGAAAAAATCAAAGAACTCTAGAAAAACTTATCGCAGTCTGAGAAAAAACATACTGCAAACTAAGAAAAAATCAAAGGACTTTAGAAAAACTTCTGAGAGTTTTAGGAAAGTTCATGGGAGCATAGAAAAAATCACAGCGCTCTAGGAAAACTTCTGTGAGCCTTAGAAAAACTCCTGGGAGCTAAGAAAAAATCAAAAGGACTCTACGAAGGTGTATGTGTCCCTCCTGAAAGTTTTTTGCTTTTTGACAAAAAACTTCAAATCATTACTAAATTCTAATCTTTGTGCATCATGTCAAATTAGTATTTTCAAAATTGCACAAGAACGGCAACCCATCACCAAATTACCTCTATTTTCAGCACTCGAAACTTCTGTTCACGGGAACTGACGACTGGGTGATCCGATCATAATGAAATTTACAGGACATGTTGATATTAACTAGGGCCAGGTCTGATAGAACTGATTTTGAAATGCGGCTAACCCGGTGACAGTGGTACCATCTTCAAAAATCACTGAGAAAAAAAATTGCTCTTTGGCCGATAACTTCCGATTCAGCTACTACATTTTAACAAAATTCACACAATATTTGGACCTTACTCTAGACAACGTTTGGTGAAAATTTGGTTGAAAAATTAGAATAGAGTTGCCAGCTATGGTGATTTTTGTCTCCTAAATCTTGCGAATTTGCGCAGCAAAATAAAACTTTTTTCCCCCATAACTTCCGGTCCAGTCATGAAATCAAAACGAAGTTCATACAGTAAATGGACTTTATTGTAAAGCAAATGTCGTAGGAAATTCGAAAAAAAAATCTTGAAAGGGCTGCCAGCTATGACAATTTTTGTAATTTTTTGGAATTTCTTTACTAAGCGATTATATCATTAGATTTGCGAATAGGTTTCATCCTGCAATGAAAATATTAACAAAACAAATATTAACGTTTTGATAATTTGAAAAATTTTGAGGATGGTAGCCCTAAAATTCTTTTCATCCCTATAACTTGCAGTGCAGTGGTTCAATCGAAACGAAATTCACAGGGTGGATTTAACTTAACGTGAAGCAGATTTGGTATATATTTTGTTTTGCTGACATTCAGACATCAGACATTATACATATATATATATATATATATATATATATATATATATATATATATATATATATATATATATATATATATATATATATATATATATATATATATATATATATATATATATATATATATATATATATATATATATATATATATATATATATATATAAAATTTAAAATAATCTCAATTTAATCACAAGCATCAAAAATATCCAAACATCTATCTGAAGTGAGCTTATACTAATGGAATAGTTCAGCAAGTTGCTGTCTGCAAGATCCCGATTGCTCAAGCCAGGAATACGCTTCGCTTTACACTGCTTTCCTATGCTGATTCTTCGAAGATCACGATGCATCTGTTCGATTTTATTCAGCACGCAAGCAAATTATTCTGCTTCGCGTTCGAGGCAAGCGCACAACGTTCTTTTACCAGATTCAAATAGAACCCAACCGATTGAGTGCTTGTTTTTTTATTCTGCAGTTGTATGAGTGGTCCAAATGGAGGAGAGTCGGTCTATGGCAGCATTACCGGGTCTTGTCCTGATCATTTCGCTTAATCGGATCGATTCGGTGCACGCTTCATAAACAATGATTTATCGAAAAATACGAAATCGACGCGATTTTTTCCACTTTTCCACACTTTTATTTCATTGCTTTCAATAACTGTTAAAATTTTTCCGTTTTTCATCTGAAAATGCAATTATAAATACCGGGTCATGAGTTTAGTACGATGGCGCAAATATAGTGATTCGTTAGTTTTTAAGAGAAGTGTGCGCTTGTACATCGGGTTCGTGAAGTTTTCGAACGAAATTTCACGAGAGTGAAATGTTCGGGGCATGTTAGTCAGGTCGCATTTTTGATCATTTTTTTGACACAACGATCAGGGGGGATTCTGTTTTAGTGCAACTAGCTAGCTCTATTTTACTTAAATTTCCGTTTAAATTCTTCAATTGTATATACGAAATTCAATATAATTTTTTCGCTCGGCTAGATACTTATTGAAAATTTTAGCGTATAGAGGATTTGTTTAAAAAAAAAAAAAAAATAAATAGGTCGAGATATTTTTCGGGGGAGTTAAAACGATAATGACCGCATGCTCGGAAACATTACAGTCTAGTTCGTGGAATAGTGCCTATGAGATTCTGTGTGTTTTTGATGAATCAGGGATTGAGTGAATCGAAATTCAAAATTATGATGGTGAAATGAATATCTGTATGATATATTTGAGTTTTTTTTTGTTTGGTGTATAGAAAGTTTAGTTGAATAGAAAAAATGATTTGATTTACAGTGAAAGTTTCATATCACGAGTGGTGAAGTGATCGGAATCCTAGCTCAATACGTTTGAAAAATAGTTTTTTTTTTTTTGTTGGTATGTGTGTGTGTGGTGACACATGGTAACCGGGAAAATTTCGGATACGATTATGCTTGCAACAACATTTGCTGTCATATCGTCATCAGCAGCACGAAAGAGTCAAACGGGAAACGAGCTAGGCGTATGTGGATGCCGCTGGTGAGTCATATTAACCCCTAGTATGTGTTTCAAATTGATTTTAGAGAAACGTCAAATTTTTTGTTAGACCAATCAGATAGGTCTAAAAGCGATTTTTCACAGGTGCTTGTATTTTTTTTTGTTGTTTTCAAATGTGAACCTAATCTTCAATTAATTTTCTCTTGCATTTAAATGAGCCATGTACAATTATTACACAGCTGGCATTCGATTCAGTTTGAATTGTCTGATCTAAAAAATCTGACGAAGTTTTTCGTACGACCACAGCCAATTATTGTAGTCTATTTTTAATTAATTGTTCATTGTTATTTGCTGTCTTTTGTTACACTTGTAGTCAAGTAAAACAAACCATAGAATGACATTTAATCCATGGAATTGTAGGTCCACAGGCTAATTGAAAAAAATAAATAAGAAAAACTAAAACAATAAATTCTTATCTTTTAAATACAAATTTTTGAATAAAAAAAAAATATTTTTAATCTTTTTCCTGCACACCCGATCAGATAGAAATATTTCTGTAATGATGACGATAATTGTATATAGTCTGAGATTTCGAAAAGTTTTTTTTTGGCCCCTTTTCATTCAATACGCGAATGCAGGCTCAGAGTCAGGCCCCACTCCCCCCTCGGGTTCGCCAAGTGCATTAACGGCAGGCAGCACAAGCACATGTACGTACGCTACCAAACTGACTGAAAATAGTACTCGGTTTTAGAGTTTGTTTTCACACGGAAACAATTCGTCTGGCAGCTACTTTGTAAAATAAAACACTGGAATTCCTCGAAAATTGATCATAAACATATCAAATAAAAAAAAAATTTCCCGCGTAAATATAAAAGTACTATTCAATATTCAAAAATTTTTCGAGAGATTTGTTATATTATGCGTGCATGTGTGTAGAGGGGAGAAGAGGAGCAGGAGGAGAACGACGATTCAAATGAATAACGATTTAGATAAAAATAGATTTTCAGGTCAGTTTGAAAGCATACATCGAGGAAATACAACAAAACTTTTGTATTATTTTGTATGTTTTATCGTCGCAGCACTGCTATAAATCATGATATGTGTTTTCTTTAAATTTGTCGATTATATATGCCGCCTGTACGTGATTAAATACGCATATTAGTATGTTGTATAAATTTCTTTCGCACTTTCAACTGCTGTACATGACAGCATTTATATACAAAAGGAAACGAAAATTTCAAGCAAGTATCTCGTATTTGACTTGCGGCTGTTTTTCTTATCCCTCAATTATCTTTGTCGGAACTGTCGTAGGCCCAACAAGAATGACAAGAAATCCATGCACAATCGAACACTTTAATAAAATTAAAGTCTTTTGCGAGATGCTAAAGAAGACAGTTGAATTTGATACATGCCACTAGTGTTGGCATCCGGTATTCAGATACTTCAGATACAATGAAATTCAACCCAAGTGGGATTGCTTACGTTAATGAGGAAAATACGCATGTAGTTGTGGACTGAAGGGGCGGTTAGTCCACTGGAAAATTTTTATGTTAAAGTCTATGTAAATTACAGGCTTTAAATGATGATGTTTCTCGAATGTTAGACGTAACATGAATTTTATAGAATATAATACTTCAAGTAATATTTATTAACCAAATCCTTATATATACGAGGAAATATCCGGTATTTGTTGGTAGTGAAATTCTGTTGACTAAATTTGCTTTGTCTTTATATTTTTGATTACTTCAATATTCTTCTGGTTTGAGGTTGACGCTTATAAGCAAAGAGAGGCATTGAACCCAATATGAATGCTGACAAGATGTTGGCATCTCCGTTCACTAAGGTTCTAGTCCAGATCTACTATCCGCGGGTTCAAATCCCGCCGTATGCTTATGATTTTATTTGATCGCCTCGCATTTTCTGTCATGCAAAATTTTAACCGTCAATGGGCATGATGGAATTTTTTAGTAGTAGCACATCGACATTCAAACATTATTAAAATGTAAACAGTTTGCAAAATAATCAGCTTATGAGCATGTAATAATAAAGTACTGTATATGCTGCTAAAACAGAGTACCGGGGTACTCAAGTTAAACAGGGACTTTTGTTAATCCTGGAAAACTGCTTATTGAAGAATGGCTTATATGTAGCCTAGAATTTCCTGAATTTTTCTAGAACTCGAAGAATTTTTCATAAACTGCCAGTATGTTTCCCTAGACACACAAGTTTTTTTTAGAGTCCCCGAATCTTTTCTAAGCTCCCGTGATTTTTCTTAGACTCCTAAAATTTTTCCTAGCGTCGCCTGATTTGTTTTAAGACCCAGATTTTTTTCTATAGTTTCCTGACTTTTCCGAAACTCTAATGGTTTTCGAAAAACTCTTCGAATATTTTCTAGAGGACCTGATTTTCCTAAAACTCCTAGAATTTATTCTAGAGGACCTGATTTTTCCTAAACTGCCAGGATTTTTTCCTAGACTCCAAGCATTTTTCTGAAAGTTCTCTAATCTTTTCTAACTCTCCCACGATAATTCTAAGACTCGAAGATTTTTTTTATAGAATCACCCGATTTTTCGCAAGGTTCCTCGATTTTTCCTAAGACTCCCAGAATTTTTCCTAGAGACCCCTGATTTTTTCTAAGCTTTAATGGTCTTCCGAAAATTCTCAGAATTTTTTTCTAGAATCCCCTGATTTTGTTTAGCTCCCCCAGTTTTTTTCTTTGACTCCCTGAATTCTTTCTTGAGGCCTTGATTTTTCCTAAGCTGCCAGTATGTTTTCCTAGACTCCAAGGATTTTTGCTAAAGCCCCCGAATATTTTCTTAGCTCCCATGATGTTTCTACTACTCGAAGAATTTTTTCTAGTCACCTGATTTTTTTTTAAGACTCGGCTTTTTCTATAGTCGCCTGATTTTATTTAGGCTCTAGAGGTTTTCCGAAAATTCTCAAAATTTTTCTAGAGTTCCCTGATTTTTGCCAATATTCCAGATTTTTTCTGGGAGGCCCTGATTTTTTCTAACCTACCAGTATTTTTTCCTAGACTCCAAGGATTTTTCTTAAAACTCCCTAATCTTTTTTTAAGCTCTCATGATTTTTCTAAGATTCGAAGAATTTTTTCTAGAATTCTCTGATTTTTCGTAAGCTCCCCTGATTTTTCCTAAGAATCGCAGAATTTTTCCCAGAGACCCCTGATTTTTCTAACACTCCATGGATTTTCCCTGTAGTCCCTTGATTTTTTCTAAAATTTCATGGTTTTCCGAAAATACTCAGAATTTTTTTTTAGAATCCGCTGGTTTTTTTTCAGCTTCCCTAGTTTTTTTCTAAGACTCCCTGAGTTCTTCCGAAATACCTTGATTTTTGCTAAGCTGTCAGTATTTGTACCTAGACTCCTAGGATTTTCCCTAGAGTCCAAGGCCTCATGGTTTTTTTTAGGACTGTCAGGATTTTTTTTAGAGTCTCCAGATTATTTCTAAGCTCCCATGATTTTTCTAAGAACCCCAGAATTTTTCCTAGAATTCCCTGATTTTTTCTTGGACTTCAAGAATTTTGTCTAGATGCCCTGATTTTTCATAAACTGCCAGTATGTCTCCCTAGACTCCATGAATTTTTTCTAGAGCCCCCGAATTTTTTCTAAGACTCCTAAAAATGTTTCTAGAGTAGCTTGATTTTTTTTTAAGACTCGGATTTTTTTCTATAGTCCCCTGATTTTTTCGAAGCTCTGATGTTTTTCCGAAAATTTCCAGAATTTTGCAAGAGTTCCCTGATTTTAGCCAAGACACCCAGGATTTTTTTTAAGGCCCTGATGTTTTTAAGACTTCATGGATTTTTTTCGATAGTCCCCCAATTTTTTCTAATCTCTCATGGTTTTTCTAAGACTCGCAGAATTTTTTCTAGAGCCCCTTAAATTTTTCTATAGCTCCCTGATATTTTTCGAAGTCTCTTAGAATTTTCGTTTTGAGTCTCCAAATTTTTCCTAAGCTGTCATTGTTTTTAATGAAATTCTAATGAAATTCGAATGAAATAAAATGATTGAAATCATCATATATTGGATACTTATGTTAAACGGTGATGGTTACAAGAAAAAGTTATAAAACCTTTTTTTTTTTGGAAATTTCCTAAGCTATAAATTCGTCATACATTATTTTTCTAAAGACGTGACCGTTACTGAGATATTTGCGAAAAGAAACTTTTGGTTAACTTTCACCTCGTATAAAAAGTAACACAGCACTCGGATCGTTGGGGACTTTTGACATTTTGTTCAACAAGCTAATATCAAGGTTCACACCAAAATTCAACTTTCTCCTAATTTTTCCGAAGTTTCCCCTTTTTTTAGTTGAATTTCACTAGATTAAAAACAACCCAATCAATTTTTTTTATCTAAATACAGTAGGTAGCCAAATTATTACGGAAAGTCAACATATTCTCGTATTTTCTAGTTTAAATGAATTTTTCCAGAAAATACATTTTCATTCACAAAATTATTTCATTGATTTTGATGCTGGTAACAGTATTTTTGTTTATAATAAATGTTTGTGTTGTCGGTAAAATAAGTGAGTTAATTTTTCGTTTGGTAGCAATTTGCAAAAATTAAATGCAGATGTCGTAAGATGAAATAAAAATTGTAAGAATCATTTTTTACAAGCTTTTCATAACTGAAATAATCGAAACGTAAGTAACGTTTCTTATTTTTGAATTGGGTGTGTTATGTTTTATATCTAGATTTTAATTTAATCGACATGTTATTATACGAACCTCAAAATTGTTTCTATTTATAATCAGCTATTTTTCAAATATTTTTTCGAAATTTTGAGCAAATTAGATCCAAAATCATCAAAAACAAACAGATAAATGAATGATATGTGATTCCGACGGGGTCCAGTTAGTCTCCAGCTCTTCAAATACAGAGATTGTACAAAAAACATATTTGTAACAATAGTCCGGTGTTTTTTTTTCTTCTTCTTCTTATAGTTTGGCCCGCCAACCGGCCTCTGCTGACGAATTATAGTACTACAATGGCTCGTACTACCAAACTACAAGTTGAATTAATGTACATACATATAAACCTTTGACCTTCGCGGTACTCTCGGTACGTTTCTGAAAATTTTAATTACGAACGAATTCACTTATGATCTTCGCGATTGTTTGAACTATGTATTTGAAGAATTGGAGACTGATTAGGCTCCGGTAGGATCATGTATCATTCATTTATCTGTTTAATTTTGATGACTTTGTCGGTCCGTAGCTGGATTCGAACCAGGGACCTCACAGGCTAGACCAAAAAGGGCCGGATAGCCTAAAAATATGTCGGTTCTGGACTGAAGTCCAGTAAATACAACCTTTTTTTTAAAAAAACAAATGGCAGTATGTGAATAACGATTGTTTGCTGTTTTGTAATATTCTGCAGGCATGCTTCTTTTAAGACTTTTAGGACTTTGTTCGATCAAGCTGCATTGCTTAGTGCCACCTTGATTAGAAGTTCCGCTCAGAATGTCATGTTGAGACAGTCATACTGGGTGACATTACCAAAAACTATTTTTTTTTTTGTTAAATTTTTGAGGAACGCGATATCGATATCGTATTCAAAATAAAATGGTTAAACTAGAAAATACAAAAAAATATCAACAATGGCCTTAATAATCTGGCTACCTCTTGTAGTTTAGAAAACTATGATTCAAAAATGAACCATAGTAGAAATCACGATGGATTTCATTTTATTTTCATCATTTACAATAGTAATAAAAATAAATTTTTATCCGTCACTTACCATTTTAGCATCAAATCTGAAAGAAAGAAGAAGAAAAAAACCTTTAAAACCAAAAATACATTTAGCACTAAAGCAAAAATAGTTACAATATTTTATCTGAACATGAAAGATATGTGCATAAAATTATAATAAAATAATACAATCATGGGGCGCCGATGTGAAGGAGACTCGGTAAATAATAATTGAACTTGGAATAATAGAACAATAAATCAATTCGAACAGAAACACTTCGAAACAAATTCAGAAAATATCCAGGATGTTAAAAAATAATTCTGCAGCTTAGATAAATATTTCAAATGTTAGGAAAATATTTTGTGGAAAGTTGAGGAAAATATTTAAAATTTTCGGAAAATTAAAATAAAAATGCGAGGTATCGAGCACAAGGAGGTCATTCTATTATCAGCGTTCTTAGGAAGCACTCGAGAGTCTGTGAACAACCTCCTGTTAATTTTACTATTTAAAAACTGGAAGAAAAAATGCAAGAAAAATGATTTAAAAAACCAGGAAAAAATAGGGGGGAAATAGGGGAAAATTAGGGAAAATAGGGGGAAATGGGAGACAATAGAGGGAAATTAGGGACAATAGGGGGAAATGGGGGGAAATATAGGAACCCAAGAGGGGAATATAGAAGCACAAGATAAAAATAGAAGAACAAATAATTTGAGAGCGAGAAAGAACAGAAGACAGGAAAACATAAGAAAACAAGATCAAAAAAAGAAGTCACGAAAAAAAACACGATGAGTTTTTTTGTCGATAGAGAAAGGTCCTTCTATGAACCAGGAATTATGAAATTCACAAAGAAATGACGTAGTTTTCTCAAACAGGACGGGCAGTGCATGATTGATTGACCTTTGCAAATTAAATTTAATAAATGTCTTTCAAAATCATAGAAAAAAATAGTCATGACGTTTCCACGACCTTTTTACTAGCTTTGACAGTTCGAGGTCATTCAAAGCTCTGATACGCTAACGAATCTACGCATTTTGGCCAAAAAGTTCGTATTTTTTTTTTTTTTTTTGGTTCAAATTGCATAACAAACTAAGCAGACCAGCTCAGTAGTAGCAGTTAGCTGCTATAGTTCAGTCCGCGTTATAGTTCAGGTCAGATTTGGTCCAACCGCTGTAAACCCTACCAATGTTAAAATTTTCTAAGGTCTGGACATTTTTTTTGAATGGCAACCCCAAACACCTTTCTTTCGCTGTAACTTCCGATGAAGTCATCGATATTGAATTGGCTGAGGGTCTATTACTACTTAGGGTGTCCTTAACTAGCTAGTAGTAGAATACACACTCAAAATCTGCACAAATCCTCTACTGTTCTTCGAACATTAGTGTTCCTAGCGGTTTTGATACGCTGGGGTTTTTCTGTTTATCATATTTGTTTTTGGACTATATTCAGCGAAAGGCAAAGAATCGATAGCTGTTAACTAAGCTTTATAGAAGGTCATAACAAAAACGATAAATGACATAGATCTGTATAAGATAACTCAACGGTATACAGTCCAATAAACTTGAACTATTTAAACTCAAAAAAAAAAAAACTGTAAGAAGATTCGGAGATGTATTTTAAGAATAAACGTTCATCAATTAATTCCAGCTAACTACACATAGCTGAATCGATTCAAAGTCAAAATATTCGAAACGAACCGTTTCCAAATTAACACTCCCCCCCAATGATTTGCTATGGCGTCATTAGGAGGACACATCAGTACCTAATAGGATCAATAGAAAACTTCAGTTTTAAACGTAGTGTCTGCCGTCCTCAGTGACTTAAAAGAAACAGAAAAAAAAAATATATTTACAGCGAAATTCACTCGCATGAATGCTTCAAAATGATTTTCAGAGGAGACTAAAACTTGACTACACATTGTGAGTAGCAGAATGTATCCCGTAAAATGAGAAATTTCGATGTTGGGGTGACAATAAAAAAGATATTGATGAGTAAACAATATTTTCGAAAATTATGAATAGAGCATTGTTCATTGCGAGGAGAGGGAGAGAGAGAGAGAGAGAAAGGGAGAAAGTCAGGAACGAAATGAAGTGAATGAGCCATTAGGCTGAACGTGTTCACACAATCTGACTAAAAATAGAATGTTTGTATGAAAAGACCATCTGTTGCGCACGTTTCAATAGAAAATACCTATTACGAAGCATGTAGATATAAAAATGTTGATATATTCATTATCGAGTGTGTTTAATTTTCGAATCAAAAGGATATTGTAGAGTTTGTATTGTCGCTGTCGTATTCAATCACTGCCTTTGTAATAGCGCATGGTAGGAGCGATCCAGATTACCATTAAACCGGAAGATGTTGATCCCATTCGTGGGCTCTTAATAGGCCACCCGGTACAATGCAGCCTCTTTCACAATCTGAGCCCACTCCATTCATTCATTTCGAACAATATCGTTAAAATCGTGCTCCTTTAAACAAACATTCAACTTTATTTATGCCCAAACATTCGAGCACTTCCCCGCTTCCTACTTTCCGTGAGCAGAGAACGAAAATTCTTGGACACGAATATCTCAGCGTCGCTACTCAGTCATGTGCTCATGATAGTCCTAGTAACCTTGTACTCTACTCTACTCTACTCATCGACAGTTTGATGGAACTCGTTCCGGTAGTCCTTCATATAAATTGCTATGAAGATTTTCCGACTAACTGACGCCGCTAATATGATTATGACGTAACCGCGTCACTAATGCTATCCTTGTGGCTTGTAACAAGGACTAACTAGTCTGAAGATGCAGAGAGGTGTGATTAGTTCAAATGCGGCCATGTTGTTGCCGGTTGGGTTAGTGAATTGTTGTCAATGAACTTGAAAGATACACAATTCCTGCTTTACTTACTTATATGCGGAAGTTTATCAGCTTTAAGTTCATCGAATAGAATTGTCTTGGGAGTATCATTTGGTAGTTGTTACATGTTGTGGATGATCATATGTAATTATTTATTACTGATTTTCGAAGAAAATTTGTATTAATATTAAATTCATCATATATATATATATATATATATATATATATATATATATATATATATATATATATATATATATATATATATATATATATATATATTATATATATATATATATATATATATATATCTATATATATATATAAAATATATAATATATATGTATATGTATATATATATATATATATATATATATATATATATATATATATATATATATATATATATATATATATATATATATATATATATATATATATATATATATATATATATATATATATATATATATATATATATATATATATATATATATATATATATATATATATATATATATATATATATATATATATATATATATATATATATATATATATATATATCTATATATATATATACTCTTAGAAATGTTGGTGTCCCTTAATAAAATAGGGGCGAAGAAAAGCCTAGAGTTCATATGGATCCCAGTCATGACGGGTACCAAGGAAATGAGGAAGCTGATACCAAGGTCAAAGAAGGAGCAAGAATACTCCTCACAGGTCCTACTCGGTACTGGGGATTAATAAAGTTAGACAGGGACAATGAAATCAAAATATGGTGCATGAAAAAGATCGAAAACTACTGGCTTAATCTTGCGAGTTTTAAACACTCAAAAAGCATACCTTGGCTTCGATAGCAAAATATAACAAAAGCTTCGATAACATTGGCAGGAAGGAATCTGCTCTTCCCTCCACCAAGGACATAGCAAATGTTCCGTCTATGAACATATTCAGGTTCATAAGAAACCTGGATATCCTATAGGACATAACGCAGAGGTGGCACAATAGGCCCAGGAAGTCGCAGTGCTAGAAGCCTTCTGAAATTTTTCTGACTTTGAAAAACAATTCATCCTAAAAACGGATGATTCGAATCATATCACAGGTGCAGTCCTTAGAGACGGTGAATTAAGAAAGGACAAACCCATAGCCTGCATCTCGTGTTCTTTAACCCTCCGAGAAAATAGGGGGTCAAATTGGCCCCAGTGACCTGTTAGGCCGATCGCAGCGCTTAGGCCTGCGGGAAAAGGAGGGTACTATAGGCTCCTAAGTGTATTTCTGTGTCCTGACTATAAGTTTACATCGTTCGCATACAGTCCCTCAGTCGTCAGTCGTCGTTGAGTAGCCTTTGAAGCAGATTAAGGGGTCAAATAGACCCCATATGTACTCGACGTCAATTTTGAGATAAAACTTTAAGTTTTTTTACTTAATAAATCGATAGAATAATTTAAAAAAGCCAAAAAATAAGTTTGCAAGTGCTTTTATTTTTTATTTTTAGCAATATGATGTATAATCTGCGTTCTAGTTTACGCAATAATTTGTTAGCTGAAGACAATGATAACAATTTTGGCGACAGTGATTCCTCCGAAGACGACCCGGTCTCGGAGCAATCAGAATCTGATTATTCAGAAGATTACACCTTTTTTTCAACCCTTTATATAGTACTATGTCTTGAGAGTATCAATATACATTTTTAGCTCAAAATATTAAAAACTGACAAAGTTATGATTTTTTTAAATGTGCAAATTTTAAAATCCTCACAATCGCCAACGTAAATATGCAAAATAAATACTTTTTTTTTTCAAGGGTCACTATAGGGCTAATTTTTTTTTATGATTTTGTCATACCTTGAGTGTATCCCCCTAAATTTTTAGCCAAAAATATTGAAAATTGACAAAGTTACGAATTTTTCGTATAAAAGCTGACTTTTGAAAAAACCGTTTTTTTCCGCGAATTTTTTTTAAATATGTTAAGGACATTTACGCTTTTAATGCATGAGAACTACTAAAAGAGGCCTCAATCTATATTTACAAATTTTTTCAAATGAAAATCTTCAGTGGCGGCGATTCTATAGACGTTCAAAAGTGTTTGGGGTCAATTTGACCCCAATTATTCTCGATGATCGAAAAAATAGGTGTGTTCTCGGAGGGTTAAACCGAACGGAAGAAAACTATGCGACAAATGAAAACGAAATGTTTGATAATTTAAGAAACTTATTTCTATGGACCAAAAAAAAATCAGTATATGTATTTTCGCTTACTACTTGCGAAATGGTAAAATCTAAGTCATAAGTACTTTTTTTAGCCAACTTTTTTAGCCAACAATATGGCCTATAAAAAATTTAAAATTAAAATGACATATTTTGATGAGATTTTCTGAGAAAAACGACACTGAACACAGAATTTTCGGGGTAGAAGTGCCCAAATTTTGTGTTTTGAAGTAAATATCTCAAAATCAGTAACATTTACAATTTAGGACGTTATATCAAATTAAAGGTAATTTGATTTCATGAAAAAAAACAAGCCATAAAACTTTGCGTTATGATTATTAGTTTTCAAGATATAACGATTTAAGTGAGTCAGGGTACAGGTCTGAAAAACTTTTCTTGACCACCCTGTAACTCCGCAGATTTTTGCTCAAAATATATCAAGGAATGCCACCTTACAAAAGTGTCCAAACACCCTGTATATATATTTAAAAAATATAATTCCAAAATAATTATTTGTCACCAGGAATTAAGCCATCAGTTGCTAAAATAGCAATTAAAAAGCTCGTTTCACTACTCAAATCTATGCAAAAGTCATGTTTTTGTGTCTCTATCGAGATCTGGTTAGGTTAGTAGAACGAATGAAAACAACAATTGTTGTTATCAATGCTACTGTTCCAACCAGCTCTCGAACGAAACGCAAACAAATACGAATAATAGTAGTCAATCAATCAGTTGCCCGTTAATTTCAATTTATTGTCAATATAATGAATATTTTAAAGCGTTTCTATCGTTTATTTGCTAACATTTCATTACCCTTTACAATTTCTTTCCTTTTCCATTACACCGGCCCTCGATTGGCAATTTACCCTGCCATATAGATGGCAACGACTGTCAATTTATGGTATACCATCTGATGCGTGGGCAATTTCATGGCATGGAAAGGACAAATTACTTTTTGGATAAGCGGATGAAATTTCAGACGAAAATGTAACTAATATATGATTTGCTGGGGGTACGAAGGGGAATGCGATAAAAGTCATTTGAAAACTCCGCCAATGATCAACAGGGAGTCTCATATATTTACTCATCGTTCAAAATTGAAATTATTTCTCTATTAAATAAAATAATTATGTATAATTTCACTTTTCCGCATCAAAATTCAACTTTTTCGCAATTTCCCACCATTTCATATTCTGTAGACTATTTTCATTGCTCAACGAGATCAAAAAATCCCTTTGAATTCAGAATCCCTACATTTTCTTATAAGAAATAAAGCATGCCCACGGTTCAGCGCCATTTTAAAATCACGAACTGTCAAAATATTGCCAGGCAGATGGCCAAGCAAATGGCATACCATATTAGGTCTGTTCGCGTACTACGATTAATTGCAATTAATTGCAATGAAGCCGTTTTTGTACTCCGTTTTACTGAATACTGAAAATTTCCCCTCTTTCAGTAAAATTCAGTAGGATCTAAGCTACTGAAAAATACTGAAAACTGTCAAACAGTTTTTGGCGTAATGTTATTATGAAAGACGATTATTTTTGTGGCGATAGTTTATCGCCGCTTAGGATGAGTTTATAATAACTTTTGTTCTCCCAAAAACCGACAACTGACCCCTTTGTATGTCAATTTTCAGGAAATGCAATGAGAGCGTTTTCGTACTTTTCCTGAATTTCCCCTACCACATGATTCAGGAAAATTCAGTAAAATTCAGTGACTGAAAGTACGCGAACAGACCTATTGTCTACCATTTATGGCATGCCAAAATATATTGCATATCATAGGCTGCCTTCACTGGCAATTTCAAATGTTATGCCATGGGAAATTGCTAATGGAGGCAGCCTGTTGGGAATTTTCCGTTACGCTTGTTCACTCACCAAAAATTGCCGTAAAACTTTCCACTACTGTTTGGCAGCAGAATTCCTTACTTATTTTCCGGTATAATTTATTTTTCAAATCGTTAAAAACGCATTGAATCATGTTTGAAAATATTTTTCCCTAAAAAGTATATGCATGTCAACATTTCACCAAATCTCGGAAAATGCTTTTTCTCTCAATTTCGGGGTAATTCAAGAACAGACGTTTTTTTTTTGCTCCCCATATCCATAACAGAACAATACTATCCAGAACAGACGCATTGGAAATAACAACAACTCCTGTACCAGTGAATTCAGTTCCAATGCATCTGTTCTGGATAGCATTGTTCTGTTATGGATAGGGGGAACAAAATAACAGGGCTAACATGTTGCATTAATTGCATTGCATAGCGAAACTGCACTTTTGTGTATATGTGTGTGTGTGTATGTCTGTGGCTGCAAAACACATTGTATCACAGCTTGATAAATGCTCAAACAATCGTAAAAGCCTAACTTTCTCGAACATAATCCAAATAATAAAGATTTTGTGATCTTTTATTTTGACGATTCGCATCTATCTTCAATTCATCTTCTAATACCAATAAACAATATTTAACAATAAACAGTAAACAGTTAACAGTAAACAATATTTCCCGTTAGAATTCTCAGTGGCGTGATATCAACACATTCAGCGCGTTATGCTGCCACCTATGCATTCTCGTTCGCACACGCACACAGACACGATTTTCATTTCTGCAAACAATCTTAAAACTGAACGTAAAAGTTTACTTACCGTGCTTGCACGGTGTATCTTCGTTGAGTTTTTATCTATTGTCTTTGTCATCTATTGCACTGCACTAATTTCGAATTGATATTCCAAATAATATCTGCGCGACATTTGCAAAACTTTCACTTCACGATCAACTACCACCGCGCACCACTTACGATCACTCTTCCTGGAAACCGATTGCCTACTGCACGAACTAATCCATTTGATGGCGCCGGCCGGCAAGCATAATCGCATCTGCATTCGTCACTCGCGAAGGGCTCGTGGCGACGTACGTTCGTTCTATCTCCTTTACCCTTTTAACATCCGATCGGATATGTGGGGGCGCGTAGTAACTTCATTCGTTGGCGCGCATGTTACGACAGGTTGTTTTTGTATTTCACGTGTATTGATTATGCGTTATTCGATGGTGCACTTGTTCGAATTTCCATGCGTCCGGCGGATGAGATAGGAAGTAGAGCCGCAACTAGTACTGATTTGAATCATCTTCTAGTCCGTTAGTTTGAATGTAGGTCGATCGCAACAGAAAATATGGCGATATTTAAGAGGGGAATTATAAAGATATTATGAAAATTTGACGAATACAATTCCAATAAATCAATTTGAGAGCATAAAATGCAAGCTATTACATACGAAAATTAAATAATATTGCATTTATAGATTGAATTTGAAGCAAATTGAAAATATCTGATATACATATGCAATGCAATTCTCTTTTGAAAATTAAAACCGTTACTTTATAAGAAAAATATCGATATCAAATAGTTTTGAATGTCAAATCTAATTCACATGCTGTTATTTCATCTAAGCTTTTGGATATTTCGATAAAAATGATAGGAAGTGTATTTATTATGGTTTTTCTGATTATTTACTAGGACATATAATGTGATATTCTTTGATATCGAGAAAATTTAATGTTTACTTTTATGTTCTGAATTTGAAATGATTTTTTTCACAACAATCGTTTAAGTTTTCAAATTTTTTACGCGTTTGGAATGGAGAAAACAAAATTAAAATCGAATTTATATATTTTCAAATATGAGCATAACTAATGAAGACAGAAGCTATCAGACGAAAAGGGGGGGGGGGGGGGGGAAATAACATGGAAAATATGACAATATTCACGTGCCGTAACTATTCAGGCTGATGGAAGTGTGATCTTAGCCTCAACGCGGTAGCTGCCGGTAGCAATCTTCCGTGAAGGAAAGATTGGCTAATATTATTCACGCTTTGAGGAGTGAACCTCTAAAGAAAAAATTCCCAAGCCAATGGTGGAACAGCATATGCCGAGTGCTGAATGGCTGCAAGGTGAAGCAGTCGCTAATATACGAATTCGGGTGCCGGATGGCAAGAGCGCGTCCAATTTAATGTCTAGGCCGGGATACAGAGGATAATACGGCTGGCCTTTTATATTCCTCATACTCGTGGGACCAAAATTGAAGGAACCAAAGTAAAAAAAAGGAGGTGGCTACCTTAAGTGCTCCAAATCTAAAGGTCCCAAAGCTTTCTAGCAGTGGAGCTCCAGTGCTCCCTAGTGAATCCTCAAGGGAATTTAGGGAACAGTTGAGGAAGGATTAAAAAGAACAACGACACAAGAAGAGCCAAAGCAAGAGGAGAGTGAAACATAGCTCCATGCCAAAAAGCAAGCATGGACAAGGCAAGGATCTAATATCCCAGCCAGCTTCACAAAAAGAGAGAGGCAGACCGGAAAAAGGAAAGGCAGCAGAGGCTCCCGAAGCCTCCCTCTCTACTTCTGACGGCAGATTCTTGTTAGAAATTGAAGAGGAGAGTATGGAAGAACTTAACATGACTTCATAGGAATCATCGAAAAAAAAAAATGGCCTGACAGCGGGACTTTACGGCCTGCGCCCGAATTTCCCTACGAAGACGGAACTGGAGGACACTGTGGAAAAGTTCTCCCGAAAAAATCCTCGAATCATACCACGATAACTGCCCTGAGAAAACCAGTGCTTCCAAAACTAGGGTGCCATGGTGGAACAGAGAGTTAGAAAAACTCAGAAGAGCCGCAAGAACGGAGTTCAACCGAGCTAAAACTACCTCAAACTGGGAGGCCTATGTAAGGAAACTCTTAGAATACAACAAAGAGTTAAGGAAAACTAAAAAGGAGGCTTGAGGCACCTTTTGCGAGAGCATCAATAGCATCACAGAGACTGCCAGGATACAGAAATCTCTGTCCAAAGGCTAGCAAAGGCATATAGGACTACTTAGAACTCCAGATGCAGACCACCTTTGACGACACACTGGAAGTGCCGGTTAAGACACACTTTCCAGGGTGTAAATCAGGAGCAGCGATGAAGCTAAAGAAGAAGAGGAAATCCCTGTTCGGATACCCAACTCACCTCTGATTAAACAAATCATCACGTGTGAAAAAGTTGAATGGGCAATAAACTCCTTCAAACCCTTTAAATCACCAGGACCAGACGGAATTCACCCAGCTCTGCTATAACGAAGGCGACGGCGAAACTAAAAACCATTCTGTTACACATATTTAGACAATCTTGCAACTCATCTATATATCAAAATTGTGGAGATTGGTGCGAGTTTTGTTGATCCCTAAGGTTGACAACAAACCGGCCGACCTGCCAAAATCATACAGGACAATTAGCCACACATCTTTTGTATTAAAGGCTATGGAGAAACTGATTGACCTATACATAAGGAATGTTTTTTGACGAAGATGCCACTTCACATATTTGAATTTGTCTACCAAAAGGGTAAATCAACTATATCAGCTACACATAAGCTGATACAAATAATAGAAAAGGCATTGGAAGGCAAGGAAATCGCACTTTATGTCTTCATGGACATCGAAGGAGCCTTTGACAGTGCAAGACATGACTCACTGTACATCGCTCTCCAGAGAAGGAATGATCCTCGAGAAATAGTGAAGCACGCGAGTAAAATACTAAGGAATCGAGGTGTGCTAAAGGAGCTGGGGAAGCAATGAGCTCCACCCCAACAGCAGAAATGAAGGCCCTTCTAAACCGAGAGCCACTACACCTCAAAATTCAGGAAGAAGCAGGGAAACAGGCCTACGAGTACAAATCAGGGAACCTTAAAAACGACCTCAAAATCATGGAGGACATCAGGCCCAGAATGGTAATGTTGAACCTCATCGGCCAAATAAAAACCGAAGCAGATTTCGGGAAGAGGTTTAAGGTCACAATTCTATCAAGGGACAAATGGGAAGATGGCCCACGCCCCTCGTACAAAAGAGCGCAAATGTGGTATACGGATGGTTCAAAGATGGATTGTGGATTAGAAGCATGGATCGTAGGTAACAAGTGCAAAATGCATTTCCCCTCTCCGAAAAAAGGCCACAATCTATCAAGCAGAACCAGCTGCCATACTAAGAGCCTCACAAATAATAATGATAAGGAACACTAAAAGGGTCAGAATTAAGATCCTATCGATCAAATAAATTCAGCTATATTCTTAGAGATGAGAGAGGCATTAAATGAAATAGAGACACAGAGCAGCTTCGAGTTGATATGGATTCCCAGCCATGAAAGGTACCAAGGAAACGAGGAAGTTAATACAAAAGTCAAAGAAAGAGTAAAAATGCCTTCAAAGGCAGATACGGACAAGGAAATCAAAACATGGAGCAAGAAAAAGATCAAAGACTACTGGCTTAATATTGAGGGTATAAAACTCTCAAAAAAATACCTTGGCCTCGATAACAAAAGAGCAAAAAAAGCAGTGGCTCTCTGCAAAAGTGGCGTAAGAGCACTATGCGGAGCATTGACAGCCCAGTTTCCCTGCAAAAAATATCTCCACGGGATAGGTGAGGAGCAGGACGACCGCTGCAGATACTGTGGGGAAACGACAGATCGATCGTGTAGAACATCTTCTGACATTCGGTCCAGTACTAGCGAGACGAAGATTCGAGCTCCTTGGCTCTGCTCTTCCCTTCATCAGAAACCTCACAATAATCCCGGCAAGGAACATATCCATGTTCATTAGAAGCCTGGACATTTTATAGCACATATAGCGCAGAGGAGACACAATAAACTCAAGAGGTCGCAGTGCTAGGGGCCTTGTGGGCCCACTCCAGGCTATCAATCAATCGATCAATCAATAACTAATGAAATTTTAAATATAATATATTAAAGCTACAATTAAAATATGTTCAAACGTTTAATCGGCCATTTAAGTGACTTTCTATGTACCCTGATCTTCCAATGGCAAATAAACATTTAGGAATAACAATTACACTGAATTTATTCGCGTCATTTTGAAAGAAAACTAAAACTGGTTGCAGTAATTTTTCGATTGTCGATCCTGACAGCCTAGAAAAAAAATCATGGGAGTACTGAAAATAGCACGGAACAGCCTGCCAGAAAAATAATTTATCTTCAAACTCCAGCATTTTATCGAGCTACAACTAACGAGAGTAGTCAAACACATAAGAACAGGATTCAATAGATGATAATTGTGTTCGATGTACCCAAAACTATCGATAAAGTAATAATTTTCATTTTTCTCAATGTCTCTCCCAACTTACTGGTTTGCTTCTACGAAGAAGAAATTTTCAAGACAAAATACACCATCATCTCTCCTCTAAGCACTACATCCAAGCTGGTGTACCGCAAGATTTACCTCTCCCACCTATTCTGTACAATTTGTGCGTCGCAGACATCCGCCGATTCAATTGAAATTATTTGGTTGATCCTGCATTCAAACTTTACATATTTCTTCTGATTTTCTCTTCAAAAATCAGTCTTTCTAGCGGTTGGTAGGCACTATTTTTTTTAATATATGCTACTAGTTTAAATTTAAACTATTTTTTAGCATATGCGAAAGCATTTCTCTGGTTTTACTTTTTTGCTTAGGTTTTTGTTCGATTCACTTTTGATATCGATTTTAATGATCTACAACTAGCCCACACTGGGCGCATATATTTTCTAGTTAAAATCCAGTCATTTATGCATTTAAAAGATTGGAAGATGATAAGGTCAGAACCAATTTTTACTCATAGACAACAGAAAGCTCAGATTTTTATGTGTTTAGCCTCTCCTTTTTTCAAAATGCCAAAATTATCCTGTGAATCATATGGACATTAACATAGAGCTTATATTTTGGTGTCCATAATTTTTCTCAAACGCTAATAATTTTTCTTGAGCTTATCAACATTTTTTTAAGCACTCGCTATCTCCTAAGCTCTAAACCATAAAATATTATTTTCTCTCCTAAAAAAAAATACATGTTCTTTAGTATTTCTAAAGTTCTCAAAGCCAATATTCACTCATTCGAAACAAGTACGTCCAATCCAATTGATTAATTAGAGTTAGTTCAAAGAGAAATATTTTCTTTTTTTCTTCTTTTTTTTGTTGTCTATAGTCCTTAAGTCAACGACAACTTCAAATTGTGTGCTTGAGTTCGAATTGACGGTCGGAGAGATAAGAAAAATAGAAATTAGCAGGACACAATATTCTGGGTCAAGGGTGTCAAGCGAACTCAAGAGAAGGAGGAGGAATATTGGAAGGTGGACTGAGAGCTTTAAAAGCGAAAAGCAAGTAGTATATCGGAGCTTAGATGATATGCGCAGGACACCGAAATGCCGTTCAGGTCAAGTGAAGCTTTTAGTGACAATAAAAAAAAAACAGCAGCAACAACAACAACAACATGTTGTTAACCTGATGGAAAATGAAAGAAAGAGATGGATAATATATGTCTAGATGATTATGAAGCTTTTGGGGATTTTGTAGATGAAATTTCGTATTTTCGCCGGATAAAATATGACATTTTATTCAGAAAGTTTGTAATTCAAATTGAATTTTAAGTGACCTGAGCTCAATTATTCATTTGAATGTATTTCAATCGATGGAAATTTAACTCAATTTAATTTATTTAAACGATTAATCATCAAATAACCCTTTAAGTATTTCTCACATTTACCATTATCTCCCCTACACATACTATATATATCAAGTATAGATACTTCTTTATAGTTCCTAGGGCAACGGCAAAAGTACCGATTATGATCAGATCCTTAAAATGAAAGAACGGAGCTTACAAAATTGATTCGATAAAAATGTCCTGAAATCGACGTCGGTAAAGTTTAGTTTGTGATGTGTGGTCTGCCTGGTGACGTTTACAGAACATTTCGAAACGAAGATTGTCGTATCCTGTGCTCCCATCTCGCAAGGAATATCGTGCGTACGCGACGCGAATTCATTTCTCCGTAGCTCATCAAGCCAGCCCATACAGTTATAAAGCGTAAGCCCATCATCAGCATCTAGTTAACAAATATTCGTCGCTATGTATACGTTTTAAGGATTTGTATGTTGTCCGCCGAAAGTCGAGTCGATTTCGTAACGTTAGTCGTTGTTGAAAGGACGACGCGTAAAGCAATGTCGTGCGGCTTGTGATATGTTGTCATTACACGCAGTGCTACGACTGTGCGTCCCGCGACAATTAAATCCTTACTGTGTCCTCCAATCGATTCGAAGTAGCGATTGTTGCAGTCGGATCCAATTCCTTTGGATAACTAACGTTAACTTAAGGATCCAGTCAATTGTGACAGGCCGGATTTATATACGTGTTCCGTTTTTTTGTTGTTATTGTTGTTGTTGTTTTTAAGCTAAACATGTATGTCCCCATACGATTAAACGATGAAGTATAATGTCATTCGTGTTAAATGAAATTTTGATTTTAAATAAAAAATTTTCGAAGCATCTACAACACCGCTGTGCATATAATTCCGAAACGTCAAGTTCGAAAAGCAGACCACACGGAAAGGAGAGACCCGTAATAGCACAAATGTGTCTCCTGACAGTTTGCCAAGTTCGATTGTTTCCCATGCAAGACTAGAAAAAAAATCCATTACGATTAAATCAATCTGATAAATTGGTTCCGTGATGATTTGTAAAACAGGAGATAAATGTGAAAAGGATCAACCTTCAAAAATGCCATTCGTCCTAAGAAATTACGGATCGGGTTTGAGTTTCAATCGAGTACCGTGATTAGAGAGATTTTACAGTCAGATATTGTGTTGTGAGAAAGCAGAGTAAACATATAAAGTGAAACGCGGTATCGGTGACCTGTTTTTGCGGTACGAAGGAGTGAGTGGAGGTGAAACAACTTTACAAGGATATACCCAATAACATGATGGATATATGGCGTAAGTTTAGTTTTAAGTACAATTGCTCTCTCTCTCTCTCTCTCTCTTTGACTGTCACACACTAACTGATTTTCTGTCAGTCGTACTTATTTTTCAAGGATGATAATCATATTCCTTGAAAGTTTGTTCTAATAAAAAAAATAAACAGAATGATGAAACTGTCCGTTGCGGATCGAACAAAACAAAGTGCCGTGCCGCTTTTACAATGAATTGACAAGACGAAACTTTTTGATTAGCTTTTCATTGCTCGCTCTGTTTCGCTCCTTTTCCCTTTTTTCACTTTTCTTCTGTACCTAAGCATCTACAAACATTTCGTCACCGTTATAAGTGGAGCGTATTATCGAATCAGCGTTTATCGTGAGCTAAGTTTCGATGTGAAATAATTTATAAAGCTCTATGATGCAAGAGACAAAAAATTTTCGATCTCACTTGAAGTCATAGTACAATCATATCTAAAACACGAATGTTTCGTATTTTGACACTCGTATCCGTGGAAACATTGGATTTTCTGCTTGCGAAGGACGATACTGATTCAGGATAATATGGGTCGACGTCTCGTCTTCTGCAAATAAAAGGACGACAAACTTGTATCATGGGTCCACACTCAAGTTTGTTGACTTGTATTTACGCTAAAAGTTTACATTCGAACGGTATTACCCCTCCAAATACGTCATTATATCCTTTACGTACGAAACAAGGGCTACCTTCTTTGACAATTTTTTCAAGTGTCATGATAATATTATCATGTTATGCGACTTGGCAAAAAATAATATTAATGGCAGTTGATTGCTTTGACAATGTGATTTGATTGTAAGAGTCCACGTGTGTAATGTTTTTCGATAGCGATGAAAAAGCTCTGAATTGATGTCGATTCCCCTTCACAGGCTGCCTCCACTAGCCATTTCCCATGGCATGCCATTCAACTTGCCATGGATATGGCTAGTGGAGGAAGCGTATCGCATGCCGTAAATGACAGGCCATATGGTATGCCATTTGCTTGGCCATAAGCCTGGCCATATTTTGACATTTCTTGATATTCAAAATGGCGTTGAACTGTGTGTGTGTGGGTTGGGGGAGAAGCGCATTGACATCTCTAAGCACTCAGGCCAAAGGACCCATTGTACTTAATACCCCCTGCCTACCACACTTTCCCAGACTTCTTGATAAAGTCCAGGATCACTGATAGGGGAAAAGAGGCTATCGTCTGCATGCGTGCAACATACCAGCCAAAGCATTGATATCTGAGACGCGCAAACGCTGAGCATGCACAGAGCGAATGCTCCGCAGAGTCAGCCTCTTCTAGGCAGGATGAACAAAGGTAATCCTGTACAACACCTATTCGGTACATATGTCCTCCTAGGCAGTTGTGTCCAGTCAGAATGCCTATCATGGCCCTGCAAACTTTCCTGCTCTTATTGAGCAAGAATCCTGCAGTCACATAGTTGGGTTCTGAAAGGAAGACCTTCGTGTGCCTGGCCACACCAGCAGTCATCCGTCTATCTTTGTGAGCATCATCTACCCACTTATGAAGAATGGCACGTGCAGATGCGGTCGGCATACCCAAGGCGGGTTCAGGGCCCCGTAGTGTATGAAACCATGTATGAAACCATGCTGCTCAAGAGCAAATAAAAGCTGTAGAGAAGGATAAATTCGATTGTAGACAAGACGTTCAAGGATTTTACTGAAACAGCAGAGGAGGGATATAGGACGATGATTGGAAACAACGGAAGGATCACCACATTTGAAGATTGGGAAAATATTGGCGGATTTCCATAAAGAGGAGAATACACCAGATGTAAGGCTAATGTTGAAAAGGATAGCTACAGGTACACAGAGCGAGGATGAGAAGGATTTGACAAGAACAATAAGAATACCATCAGGGCCGGAACTCGCATTAGAATTTAAGGTTCGCAAAAGAATTTCGACTTCCAGGAGAGGTACGGAAGACAGTGAGAGCTATCGAGGTATTCAGTGGGTTTTTTTTTTTTTAAAGGAGGAGGATAATAAGGTAGTAAACAAATCACAAATAAACTGAGGAGTGGAAGCAGTAACCTCATCAAGATTCATAGAATCAGAAACTGAGGAATTGAATTTGAGGGAACGTATGTAGGACCAAAAGGCTTTAAATTGATTAGAACATATTGAAGCCTCGATGTTCAAAAAGTAATCACGCATTGCCTGCTTGAGCACTTTTTCAGCATCAGAACGCAAACTACGGTATGCCTGAAGGTCAGTGGGTGAGTCCATCTTCTTCAGCTTTTCACAAGCTTTTTCCTTAACTTTAAGAGCATCAGAAACTTTCAACGTGAATCAAGGTACATCGTTAGGTTTGAGAGGACGTTTACTGGGAGTAAAACGAAAGACAAGGTTAGAAGAGAAAGAGTAGAACTTGGACAATGCACAATCAAAAACCAATTGATAAGATTGATTTCAGAGGACATTTTTTTTAAAGTCAGCTTTAAAGAAGTTGTAACGCTGAAAAGAAGGACATTTATTCCTTACCTGGAAGTTGAGGTCAACATCAAGCAGGAGAGGTGGGTGATGAGGATCAAGTCGCATATATGCAAAAGGAGCAGGAGAGAGAGAGAAAGGGAATCTAAGGGAACGCTAGTAAGGACTAAATCGAGGTATATGTTATTGGTGTTACTAAGGTAGTTAATTTGGGAACAACAACAAAGTGAAAGAAAGCAAGAAGTCGCCACAGAGACGTGATTGTAGAATAGTAACCTGAAATTATTGCAGTCGCCTAAAATCAGGAGAAAAATTGAAGGAAATCGAGAGAGGATGAAACTAGAAAGCTCAGCGTAAAGACGTTCGTATGCAGTGACATACAAATTTAAGGGGATATAAACACAGCAGACCAGTAGATCGGATGTTGGAGAAAGGAGAACACGTACAACATGCCCTTGCCCATGTTTTGGGCCTGATTGGAAAATCTTAATGTTTCCAGCTAGATCCGAGACTAGTTATCTTTATTTTTTTCATGAGCATCTACGACCCACTTTCGAAAAATTACAGGGGTTTTAAAGTGAAACACTGAACCTTGATTTGCAGTAACGAGTCGAATACGGTCATAAAAATATACGAATATTTCTCAAATAAAAAAAAAAAGATATCAGAAAATATCAATATTCTTTACTGGGAAATTAATTGGCTGTTTCTATGGATTTTCTCTCACATATTTTTAAATTTGATAACTTTTTAAGCCCGAGCATTCTCTATAGATGACAATGTGTTTTTCGTTGCAGTTGACGCAATAGTTAATAAGTAAATTAGAGTTTAATGTGTGGTACTTTTTTCTAAGACAGATTTTATTTCAGAAATGTATATTTAATATGTTAGATTCTGTGGTTGTGGATTTTGTGTTCTATTTTTCCCCGAGAAAGTTTCGTAGCCGTATTATGGAAAGAACGGTGTAGTAAGTGTTTTGCTGGCCAGGAATTTTTACCGTTAGATTTTGTATTTTTTCCTGACTTTTCTGTCAGACGTTCTGTTAGGAGGAATTTTCGTTTTGTTTTTGACATTTTGTGACTCTTTCTGTCAGACTCTATGTTAGTTTTTTTTCAGAGACCTAAGGAAAAGATTTTGTTTTTTGTTTACTGAAGAAATTTCGGTTCCAGTTTTGCAGAATGTAGTTTACGATTATACCAGGGGGGGCAGAAAAATTGTTGAACTTTCACTGAAAATTTCGAACACGAAGTCAATTTCAATGAGCTTATCATCTACTCTTGAAAGTCATCTTTTTGTGGTGTACAGCAAATAACTAGTCAAGGGAATGCCCATAATTGTCTGTCTAATGGTGCATCAGTCTGAAGATAGTTCAGATTTTCCGCAATGTACGAGTAGCTAAGACGCTTTTTTGGTTGAGTACCGTAAGACAATCTGGACATTAATACTTCCATTGGAGTCGTAATTTGGAGCTGACTTTAAGTCCTTTGATTCTGATGGTGCCGATGGAGTTTGTGAGGTAGAAGGTGTGGATATGATTGAGTCCTGTAAAATGCTTCAAAGCTTCACATTTTGCTGTAGTTCCTGTAGATGCTAATGGAAGTCAAGGCACAGCAGCTGCATAAAGTGATGGTTCGGGAGAAATCCATTTTGATGGAACTCCTGCTAATCTTGTTTTAGTTTTGAATATTAAGGGTTGATAAACGTTCACTGTAAGGACAATATGGTAGGTTGTACTTGAAAATAAGGCAGCGAGTAAATCTTCGCTGGACAAATTCAACCGCCTCAGACAAATAACAGAAACGAGGACCCCACACTACAGAACAATACTCAAGGATAGAACGAACATGGGAAAGAAAAAGACGTACACAAGTGGAAATATTAAAGGAATTGTCGGAAACGCGTAAAACAAAACCTGGAATCCGGAACGCCTTACGAGTAATGGTTCGAATATCGAACTTTAGCTTCCGATCGAAGGTAACATCGAGATCAGTAAAATGATCCGCAGCTAAAAGGGTGATGTCACAAATAGAGTAAATGAACTCGAAAGTACAAGGCTTCAATGTAAAAGACACTGAGTAACATTTGGAGATATTCAAGGACTAGTAATAACAGTCACACCAGGAAACAAGACGATTCAAATTGTTTTGAAGAGCAAGTTGATCGGAAGGAGTATTGATAACGCGAAAAACTTTCAGGTCATCAGCGTACAATAGACAAGGACATTCAAACACATTAGGAAGATCGTTTACGAAGATATTAAACAGCAAAGGCCCAAGAATAGATCCCTGAGGTACACCGGAGGTAGGAAAAAAAGGAGAGGACGAGAAGCCACGGAGAGAGACATAGCAAATACGATCAAATACAAATGATGAGAGCCACGAGAAAAGGGGCTCCGATATACCATAATGCTCTAATTGAAGAAAAAGGAGCTCATAATTGACCGAGTCAAAGGCCTTAGAGAAGTCAGTGTATATGACATCTACTTGGTGGTGATTATCCAAAGCAGAAGCAACAAAATGAGAAAACTCTACAAGGTTAGTGGTAGTACTTCGGCCTTTAACGAAACCATGCTGTTGAGCAGGAAAAACGTGACGAAGAGAATCTTAATCAAAACAAGGAATGATAGAGATCGAGCGATAGTTAGTGACTAGGTTTAGATCACCAGACTTGTTAATAGGAAAAATGCTTGACACTTTCCAAGAAGCTGGGAAAATACCATTAACCAGACTAATATCTCTTTTTTTCGGTGAAGTGAATTCAGATGGTGGTGTCAGTGTTGAAGATAAAATTTCGAAAGAATTTTGGATAGTAGCGAATCATGTTTTTAGGTATAATTCTAATTTGTCGACCAATATTAAATATAAATGCTAAAGAACTGTAAAGAAAACAGTGACAGCGAAGTTTGAAATGAATAACGTGAAAGCTATTTGAGCAAGGTTGTCAATTAAAATTGATCTTAAAAGCCTACAAGCAAAACTTCAAAAGTTTTATTTGATTTATAAGACGCAAGTCCGCCGAGTCTTTTTTTCAATTTCAAAATTTCACTTCCCCCTCTCCCCACCCCCCCCCCCCCCCCCACGATTTTTTCGCAGTCAAATTCAAGGTCATCATAGTTTCAGTATTACCCATCAACTGCAATACACTTGAAATGAACATTACAGTTAACACCTCTTGCGAATAATAAGTGATTGGCTGTGTAAATAGCGAAAACAAGGTTAATAAAATAACTAGACAATTTACGAGTTTAACTCCCAAATGGATAATTTCATATCTGAATTCTCGTGCAAACGTGAAAAAAAAAATTAACTGCAAAATGAGCTGACATCGGTCATTCGGTTGGATGAGCTAATAAATGATAACATGCAATATTCATCATCAGATGGGTTTCTAGGCGCCATGCTGGCATTTCAAACAAAAAAAAAACTCTTTAAATTTTCCACCAGAGAATTCAAGGAAAGCACATTGCACAAATAAAACAAAAAAGCGAGTCATGAAAATGCTGTTCGCATAAAACTTCTACAAATAAAAAAAAAACAGTTCAACCGTATTTCATGACAGTGGCGCTCCAGTTCTACTTAAATTTCATCTGCCGAAAAGGAACCAAATCAGTAATGTTAGCATATTTTGGAAAATTAGTGTAGTACGTGTGGCATACTTTATTTTTGATTAAATAGTTGAAATTGTTACCCCGTCCTTGAGGTTCGTTTCATAATTCTCATCATTTTTAAGTGATAAAATGAACAATTTTTTAGTCTTCACGTGATTTTTTTTTATGTATTTGTTAATGTGAAATTTTGAAATGTTGATTTGTTATGAAAAAAAAATTGTGAAAGATGACAATGAGAGTTCTTCTAGATTTGAAGATAATTTACAGACGTTTTATTGAATAATTTCTCCAGAAGAAAGAAGTGTAACAGATTTTAGTTCTCTTGTGCTTATTTAGCTCACTGGTTCGAGCAGTTACTTCTCGAGTGTTAGGTCCCTGGTTCGAAACCCGGTACATACAAACTTTGATTATATTTAGCTCCGAATAGGTACATGAGTCAAATTGGGTGCAAAGTGAAGCATTTTACTAATTATTTTACACCGAAAAATATTTTGCCTATGAAAATTTAATTATTTTACACATTCATTTATCAGGATGGTAGAGTGTCGTGTCAAAGTTTTTAACCCATTCGCTGCCCAGCATATTTAGAGCATCTTACTTTGGGTGCCAACATTTTACATTAACGATAACAGTGGACTTTTATTGAATTTAAATTCCAGTCTAAGCTTGTAGCACAAGCTACGAGATAGCTCATAGTTGGCAGTGTATGGGTTAAAAAAAAACTAATTTTCATGAAAACGTATCACATAATTGTTCGAACTCTTTCTCATACAACCGAATATACTACTATTCCAATGGATCTCATGCAATGTTTTTTTTTTCTTTATTTTCTCATCAATTATAGGGGACCAGTATGAACATCAGCCCGAAAGAGCTTATAAATATACGGCTGTGGATCGTAGCATTGACAGCAGTAATATTTCAATTGCAGACCAAAATTTCGAAGATATCGCAACAAAAACAACAACAACAAACAGCACAAATAGTACGAATAGCAGTATTGGATGTGGACAGCAACATCATATTGGTGATATTGCTGATAGTGATATTACAGATAGCAGTACGTATATTGAAAGTAGTATTGGCGGTGGTGGATATAATAGTAGTAGCGGACATAGTATCGGAGACGGTAGCAGTGAAGATCCATTACTTTCACCGAAAACTCCTAGCAGTGACGTGACAAAACAATCAAACAACAAACCACCAAAACACCAGCAACTACAACAATCCGGATTACATTTTCAATATAGAGGGAAAGATCAGATCCAGCCAATTCAAAAATTAGCACAAGAAACACCAACAACAACAACAACAAATAGTAGTAATAAAAATAGTAGTAAAATCGGTAGACAACAATCTCCTCCGCGACCGCTGCAGCAGCAAAAAAAATCGCTAGTACATACGCAAAAGCAGCAGCAAACAACAAACAACAATCAGGACAATTATAGTAATAAGAATAATACAAATAGTCAATGTACTGTTACTGCCACTGGCAAAAAGGAACAAACAGTTGCAGGAACTAAACTATCGAATAATCGAAAATCGATTCAATCGCGTAAGTTCACGACCAATCAGCACCAGCAACTCAACCAAGCCAAATCGAATAGCAGTCGAAATACCAACAATTGGAATACTAGGGATCAACTACAACAACAATCGCAAGAACACGTATCTGATTCAGAAGACGTACGGGTAGGATTTTTTTTAAAATTTACTTTTTAAGTGAATGTTAAATATATTTTTATGACTCCCCATAAACTGTCCATTAAAAGAGCCGTTATATTTATTTTCATAACGTTTGTGAAAGATCGCCGGTGGATAGAATGTGAGGTTCCTGGTTCAAATCCAGCTACGGACGCGTAAAGATTATCTAACAGGGCTTTAACTGTTAGTAGTTATGTGACCTAAATCAAGGGTTAAATGAGTCGTGGAATTTGTCACTTCAAACTCGTCTACATTCATTATGAATGAACCGTCTATCAATTTCAATCCCCAAACCCGCAATATGTAGCAATAAAAAGCGAACAAATGCCCCAATAAAATATCTTCGAGGTCTTGGGAAGTGGAGGTGATAGAGACTTCATTTTGATCAATAGTTTTTTTTTGCGAGTATGACATGCATAGGTTCAAGCCTCATTTCACAGGATTAACCAATTTGTTTCCAGCTTGTAAAAAAAAATATTTTAAATTTAGAACCAATCTGTTTCTTTTTCAAGCTAGATATATTTTATTTTCTTGACAAATATCGATATTTCGAGGGTAATCTGCTCTATTCTTTAGTGTCCTATCGGTCAGACACTGAAGAACAGGGCTGATTACCTTCGAAATATCGATATCTGTCAAGAAAATAAAATATATCTAGATTACATAAGGAAAAGATTGGTTTTAAATTAAAATATGTTTTTTTTTCATTTCACCTCCACTATGATTGAGGTAGCTTTTCACAGCTTAGTTAGCTAAAACAATTCAAGCATGTATTGAAAATGTTACCTTGAATTGCTTCTTACCTTAGTCCTAACTTTATTCAATTATTTTTGTTATTTCTTTTTCTTCTTTATATTTCATTTTTTTTTTTTTTGCTTTCTTGACACTGTAATTGGAGTTATATTTGTAGCGCAAGGGATTAATAAATAAATAAATAAATAAAAGCTTCGAGCACGATCTTTTGCCCGTACGTAGATTCGAGCCAGGGATTCTGTACACTAAGTATATAATTTTACATTTTAATAAATGTTTGAACGATTTTTTTTTACACAATTTTACTATCAACCGTTTATTCTCAATTGCAGCAAATTGAAAGCGACACAAGCATTAATGATACGTTCCATATTATTGACCAAGGACAACAAAACCAACAACATCAGCCTAAATACAACAATCAGCCCGATCAGATTTATGATCCTCGGCAATCACCACAATTTTATCCACTGTCATCGTCATCAAACAACAGTCCGTGTATACCTTGTAATTCATTTGACGTGAATAACAGTGGCAAGAGTAACAACGGTGATCTCGAAAACACCGTTACCTCCGGATCGGCCAATAAAACTCGAGTTCAATTATTTCGTGGCCGACGCAATTCTTTATCAGGCACTGCCGGTACTGTATGGCAAACAACACTTAGCGTTGCAACAACTATGAGCTCGGCTGCCGATCAAAATATGGCGAGCGAATTAGGTGGTGGTAGTATTGGCCTTGGTGAGGGTGGTCAAGGTGGCGGTCTAACGAATAGTATGGGAATTCCAGGTATGTGGTACAATATGCTAAAAGAACTTCAAATCGTTTTATAAAATTTTTTTCTTCTTTTTCGAATCAAGATGGCGCCAGCAGTATTATGGGCGGTACAACACCAAATATTGCTGGCACAACAAACGGAACAACTATCGGCGGACAACTTAAGACAGCAGCAGCTCAAGCGGCCGCTAAACGACCAGTACGTCGTGGTGGCAAACCACCGCCCGATAGACCGACACGCGCACTATTCTGTCTATCATTACAAAATCCCTTGCGTAAAATGTGCATAGATGTAGTCGAATGGAAGTATCCTTTTAACGAGATCAAAAGGAACAAAACTAACAAATATTTTTATCACAATCAAAAAAAAAAACAAATCAGAAATTCTTAGAGTGTTCAACTATTTTTGCGAGGTACTGTAAATAGTCAGAAAAAACTTTATCATCTAATGCAAAGATTCGAATGATCTGTGCTTCGATCAAACTTTTTAACAACAAAAGAATAATGAATACCGAAAGCAATCTATTAACATTTAAATGGAAGAAAAAAATGAAAATGATAAACCTACAGTCGAACACAAAAATATTTGAACACAGTTGAATTAATTTTGTGTGAAAATCAAATTGAAATTTCCTTGACTTAAACAAAACAATCAAACAACCACGTAAACTAAAGACCATTCGAATATTTAATTCTTTTAACAATATTTGCCAATTGTGTTGCCTTAGCTGTCTATACACCGTACCCATATAGTGATTCGAATCAAACAAACGCATATTTAGAGAAAATCGAATATGTTTTTCTAGTCATTTTTACAGCCGAATGCATAATGAAAATAATCGCGTATGGATTTGTATTGCATTCCGGTGCATATTTACGGAATGGTTGGAATTTACTAGATTTTTTTATAGTTGTAATAGGGTAGGTGTTAATTATCATTTTGGCTTATCGAGTTTGAAGTATTGAATATTGTTGGTCTTTTTTTCGTATGTTGTTGTTTAGAATGATAAGCACCGTTTTATCGAATCTAATGAAAGAAGGTTTCGATGTGAAAGCTTTAAGAGCATTTAGGGTACTTCGTCCACTAAGACTTGTATCGGGTGTACCAAGTGAGTATCCTATCTATAAAACTGACTAATCAAATTGAGGCATCTATCTTACAGATATTTTGTTTTTTGTTTCTTTTTTTTTGTTTCAGGTTTACAAGTCGTGCTCAATTCCATACTTCGTGCCATGGTACCTCTACTACATATTGCTCTCTTAGTTCTATTTGTCATTATAATTTATGCGATTATTGGTCTTGAATTATTTTCCGGTAAAATGCATAAGACATGTTTTGATAATTCAACAAGTGAGTCGATTTTTTTTTTTTTTTTGATTGATCGTAACTGTCAAATTCTCAATTTTGGTTCGATTTTAGACGAACCAATGGATGAACCGCATCCATGTGGTGAAAATGGATATCAGTGTGGTCTAGAAAATAAGGTATGTCGTTATTATTGGGTCGGTCCGAATTTCGGTATTACGAATTTCGATAATTTCGGATTGGCTATGCTAACAGTATTTCAATGTATAACATTGGAAGGATGGACTGATGTATTATATGCGGTAAGTAATGGATGAATTTTTAATAATGAGTTATAGATTGGCATAAGTTAGGCGCAACTTTTATAAAAAAAAAAAAAATTATATTTCAAAAACTTCATAAAGTTCCTCTAACTTGAACATTATCATCAGCGCTCCAACTGGAGTTCGGTCCTGGCCTCACTCAACACGTATCTCAACCGGGCCTGATCGTGAGCCGATTTCACCCAGTTAGGCTTTCTAAGGTCAGAGCGTTCTGATCAATACCGTCTTTTCAGCGCACAAAGGATCTAGAGCAAGCTCCTCTTGGCTTACATGTTATTTGATTTTATGATTTATGAATTTATGGCAGAGTTTGATGTGCTAGAAGCTGGTGTCAGTGGCATGCCAATGGAGAGACAATGAGAGACGATTGCCCCCTCTAATGCATAACAACTTTCGAAAAAATGTTGTTTCATTTTACCCCCTACTACACCATTTTTGTGCCATCACATTACTTCACTAAAAATTAAGGAAAGACTATACAAATATTTAGGTATTTGCCCCCGTCTATTTCAAAGTCATGTGCACGCCAATGGCTGATCTTCTTCAGCTTCAATCGTGAACACAGAAATACTTAATGTCCTGCCTAAATATCCTTGCAGTAAAAGCTAAAACTCTGATGGCAGTTTGATACTACCAGAACGTTCGTGGACTTAGGACTAAGCTAAGCACGCTGAATCTCTCTTCTACTCTTTCTTCTGATCATATAATATTTTTAACCGAAACATGATTAAACACGATAACGAGTTGTTTCCGTTTCATACAGTCATCCGCCGTGACCGTGATCGAGCTACATTAGGTTAAAGCGATGACGGTGGTGTGTTAGTTGCAGTTCACGGGTCTCTTCAAGGAACGCTCTGCATGAATTTCTCTCCTTCTCCACCCTATTGAATGTATTGCTATGAGCGTTACCTTTGCTCCCACAAAAGTATTCACTGTTTTTTGCGGTTAATAGTAAATTTTTTGATGAGTTATCCACCTAAAACATTAGTTCTCTTTCTGCCTTATCTTGAATATGTACTGATTTCAACTTACCGAACCTGGTATGAAATCATAACTTCTCTTCCATAATCTCATCCAGCAATATTTCTATGATAATCTCATCCTTTCTATCTTTGTGTTCACTCTCCCAATTAAACTGTGTTCCCAATATAAATAACAAAATACTTGACTTCGTTTTACCTGATATTCTCTCTCATAACATCAGTGTTTATGCCGCCTTCTTCCCCTTTGTCTCCTCTCTCAGTCGCACTTCATGTTGATCTTCAGACCTTTAGAGCTCCTTCCAGAGCCATCCGCTTTAACTTCCACAAAAGCAGACTTCGTTGTTATGATGACTGAAATGAACTAGGTTAACTAGTTCCCCATTTACCGCAGCCTCACTGTCAATGAGCTTGTCATAAAATTCCACAACTTCCTATCCAACCATAGCTCTTGTTTCACTCCTTCCAGACGTCCTCGCAAGCCGAATGACGCTCCTTGGTGTCGTCGTGATGTGGCGTCTGCCCTGAAAGCTAAGGTTTTAGTTTTAGACATACAGACTCTCATGATGACTTCCTCGAATTTTCGAGGCTACGATCTTCTGCCAAAACTGCCGTCAATCAAACTATCCGAGATTACTTTTCCAGCATTGAGTCCTCTATCAGGTTCTAATCATCAAAAATCCTTTTGGTCTTATGTCCGGTCCCTCAAAAGTTCCCATTGTTTCGTCCCCTCGATAACGCTACTGCATCTAATCCACGTGAAATTTGCGACCTCTTCGCAAAATATTTTTCTTTCTTCCTTTCTCAACATAATCATATCTTGCCTTTTGAAATTTCCCATGCTGCTTTATCTTCCCTATCTTCCATTTACACCAATCCTCTTGAAATTGAATCCTTGCCCGAGTGTCTTGATGTCAATGTCGGTTGTAGTTCTGATGGTATCTCTAAGCTGTTGGCCAAATCACTATCATCGTCCTTATGTGTTCCTTTGTCAATTATATTTAACCTGAGCCTTTCTTCCGGCTTCTTCTCCGCCAGTTGGAAATCTGCTTATATTTCCCCCATCCACAAGTCTGGAGACCCAAGCTGTGTTTCCAACTACCGTCCAATTTCTCTCCTTTCTTGTTTTGGAAAAGTTCTTGAAAGTGTTGTTTACAACAGGCTGCTGCGTCTCCTCCATCGCTTCCTTGCTGCGGAACAGCATGGTTTTGTTAAAGGTAGTTCCCACCCACCTCTAATCTGATATATTTTACTAACGTGCTTGCTTCTGTTTTAGACCGACGGAAACAAGTGGATGTGGTATATACCGACTTCTCTAAAGCATTTGATTCTGTTGATCACAGAATTCTTTTTGCAAAGCTTCGAAGTTATGGGGTCTTGGTTTTCATCCTATGTTTCTTGTGCTGTATCTGTGCAATCCTTCACCTCTTTCCCTTTCTGTCCGCTTTCCGGTGTTCTTCAGGGTTCCATTCACGGTCCATTAGTCTTTATTAATTATCTTCTTTCCTTTATTCGTTCTCCCTGCCTCTTCTTTGCTGATGACTTCAAGATTTTCAAAGTAATTGTAATTAATAGTGATCGTCTTTCCTTATTACAGATTCCTTCATTAAGCTCCCGAAAAAAGCTTGCTTTTCAAGCTACTCCAATGCCCTATGCTCTCCAATCTTGGTTACATATATATGATGTGTATACGTAACGTCAATCGATCAGATAAATCTCAATTAGTGTTTTCTTCCCTTTGTTTCCCTTCGCGCAATCTGAAATTTATTTTAACTCGCCGCTAGTGCATATCCGCAGGAAACACCAAAATCTTCAGCATGGTCCTTTTCCGCTAGCTTTCTCTCAATTTAAGTGCTCTTTTTAGTAATTCTATTTTTGTAACTGGGCAGTAGCCTGTTCAGATAGATTTAAATAAATAAATAAATAAATGAATGCGCCTCTAACTATGCAAAAAAAAAATCATGCGCCTATAACTACACCAATTAATGCTCACAATTCAAAAAAACTATCATATTCACATTTTTGCAGATTCAAGATGCTTTAGGTAACAGCTGGCAATGGATTTATTTCATTTCGATGGTAATATTGGGTGCATTTTTCGTCATGAATCTAATTTTGGGTGTACTGAGCGGTGAATTCTCCAAAGAACGTACCAAAGCGAAAAATCGTGGTGATTTTCAAAAATTGCGTGAAAAACAACAAATCGAAGAAGATTTGCGCGGCTATTTGGATTGGATAACGCAGGCTGAAGATATTGAACCCGAAACAGTTGGTAGTATATCACAAGATGGTAAACCGAAAGCAACAAATGAAATGGATTCGACGGATCAGTTGGGTGATGAAAGTATGGAAGTTCAACAAGAGTCGTGGTTTCGTAAGAAAAAGAAAGATCTAGATCGAGTCAATCGAAGACTGAGACGTGCTTGTCGAAAAGCGGTCAAATCACAAGCATTCTATTGGTTGATTATTGTTTTAGTTTTCTTGAATACTGGCGTTTTAGCTACCGAACATTATCATCAGCCACCGTGGCTCGATGAGTTTCAAGGTAAAGAGTATTTAATTTTTTTTTAGAATTAAAAAAAAAAAAAGATGTTAACAGTTGTCTCTTTCTCTCCGTTTTACAGAAGTAACAAATATGTTTTTTGTTGCACTCTTCACAATGGAGATGATGCTGAAAATGTACAGTCTAGGATTTCAAGGATATTTTGTTTCGCTATTCAATCGTTTCGATTGTTTTGTTGTTATCGGTAGTATTGCAGAAATGGTACTAACCAATACTCATGTGATGCCACCGCTAGGCGTTTCTGTGCTACGTTGTGTCCGTTTGTTGCGTGTTTTCAAAGTAACAAAGTGAGTATTTGCAGTCGCAGATACAAAACAGGATTGATTTAGGATCGAAATTGAAAAATATGATTGATTGTAAACGGGTTTCCATTACACTATTTCGAGCTCAATCCTGTTTGAATCCGGTATTGTATACGGAACTTTTGTTATTTTTACGTATTTTCTTTTACTTATAACACGTACTTTATCAACCATTTTAATTATTCTTCTTCTCTGCTTTCATTTTTTTCCCGTTTCGTTCAACAGATATTGGCGATCGTTATCGAATCTCGTTGCGTCACTTTTGAATTCCATACAATCGATCGCATCACTATTGCTACTACTCTTCCTATTTATTGTGATATTCGCGTTACTCGGTATGCAAGTGTTTGGTGGAAAATTTAATTTTAATAAGGAAGAAGATAAGCCACGTTCGAATTTCGATAGTTTCTGGCAAAGTTTATTGACCGTGTTTCAGGTAAGAGTATTTCTCGTCAATTTATTTTATGACTAAAAACAACCGATCTAATCGTGAACTAGACAAAGAACTCTAGCGCATCAGAACCGCTAGAAAACTGATTTTCAAAGAAATTGTGTTCGAGTGAAAGAAAAGTTTTGAAAGACGTTATACCATTTATGTAGTATTTCATATCAAACATTTCTTACCCAAAGCAACAAAAACCATTTCTCGACAGCATCTCCTATAACAAATATGAAGAAATTGTTCAGTTCTGGCAGCACTGTTCCAACGAAGCAGCAATAAGTCAACCATAACAAGCTCGTGCTTAAATCAATCTATCCTTTGAATTTCGTTTTCATCCGTGGATTTCATCAAGCTTAATTTTTCTGAGCAAATTTATGAGATTCAGATGACAAAATTCACCAAAGGTGGCAACTCTATTCTAATTTTTCAACCAAATTTCTACCGAATATGTCTTAGAATAAGGTTCAAATACTGTGTGAATTCCATTGAAATTTGTTGGCTGAATCGGAAGTTATAGGCTAAAAAACAAAAAACAATTTTTTTCGCAGTGAAATTTCAAGATGGAACCACTGTCTCAGGGTTGCCCGCATTTCAAAATCACTTCTATTAGACCTGGTCCCAGTCAATACCAACATGTCCTGTAAAGTTCATAATGATTTGATTGTCCGAACGTCAGTTCTCGCGAACAGAAGTTGCGATTGTTGAAAATAGAGGTGATTTGGTGATGGGTTGCCGTCCTTGCGCAAATCGAAATTTTGAAAATTTCAAATCGGCATGGTGGGCAAAGGTTAAAATTTACATATATAATTTGAATTTTTTGTCACTAAGCAAAAACGAGGTTTCAGGAGGGTCGATGATTTGAAGGATTTATTTCACGTGCCTGCCTTAGTTACAGGGTTGCCCGCACCGCCTCAAAAACTCATTTACGTCTAGTTGCTAGTAAGCGTCAATACGCTCTGTAAATTTCACGCAGATCCAATATTTCAGTCATAAGTTATGAAAAATCTAAATTTGGAGAAAAAAATCCTTGCCTATTTTTAGGCACACAACGCCCACATAGGGTGCGTAATTTCCAATTTTTTTTAACAAGGACAAGCATAAAACATAATTAAATTTCATTTTCAGTACTTATTTCGAACAAAAATGTACTCTGGATAGAAATTTAGGGATACCTGAAAATTCACTAAAATACCCCCCGCCGCCAAAGGATTAACGATATCTTGATTCCAACAAATCATGGACCTATTTCCAGTATATGCATATGTCCTCTGGAAATCTCAATTCAATCGGATCGGCCATTCCTGAGATTATCTTCCTTAATCTTTTTGCTTATATATATATATATATATATATATATATATATATATATATATATATATATATATATATATATATATATATATATATATATTATATATATATATATATATATATATATATATATATATATATATATATATATATAAATAAATATATAAAATAAAATCAGTAACCAAAACGATTTCTCAATTAATTATCTGAAAAGCTAAGTTCCAGATTGACCAAAACAATACGAAAGTCCTTGCAAGTCAGACTTGATGTAAATTATGGAAAATATTTTCGCTGGTCTTCCCGCGGAAAAGGCTGAAATCGGAGAGCCTGTTCAAAACTGACCGGAAGCTCTTTTCATTCTAAATGACCAGATAGAACTGATTTACACCCGATTTATATACGATTAAGTATATGGTCGAGAAATTGACCTTACAACTTGTACAGGATTGACCTGGCTAAGGGTTCTGGATCGAAGGATCCTGAGCCTTTTAACCATAACGCAAAATAGAAAATGATTTCTAGGCTGCTTTTTATTTCTATAAAAAAAAAATAATATCAACATGCCAAGTCAAAAGTGTCCATGTTTTTTGAGCTTAGATATAACGTTTTCAAAGTATTTAACCCACAGTGGGCGCTGAAATACTTATCGAGTTTTTTTTTCTCGAATTTCGTGTTATGATAGTTTCCGACCGGATTAACAGATTATTACGGAATTCATAGGTTGCATCGGTGCTTGCAAGATAAAATATTGCTTGATTTTTGATAAATGTGCAGGCATCACTGCAGGCAGCTACGCCAAGCACGTAAAGAGAAATCCTTAAAAAATATCGAGTCTCCTAGATTTTTTTCTTTCTCTTTGTATGAGAAAATCAAACAATGTATATAGATTGTGCTTTTCGTATCTTGTCAGTTTGAAATTTTCAAAATGAACGGTAACCCTTCACCAAAGTAGCTACTGATTGAGCATCCAAAATTCGTTTTTGCGTCAATTAATGATTAAAATAAAATTATATGCACAAAAATTAATTGTATGATTTTTAAATAGAACCAAATCTGAGAAAATTGCGGTAAATTTTATTGGACATATTTCAATGCGCCACGCTATTGCCCGTGGTGGTGTATTGAAATATATCCAACCGCATACAATTTTTCAGCTCCTATAACTTTCGATGCGAACATTTAGTCAAAGCGACATTCGCAAGGTAGATTGACCGTATTGTCAGCCAAATTTGACAAACTTTTGGTGGCAGTACTGGCAAAGGGTTGCCAGCAACGGGCATCTTTATTGTTATTTTACTAGGATATTCTGCCATCAACTATTCGTTTCATAAATATTTTACGATGAAAGTAAACCAAAAATGTTAAAATTTCCTAAATTTTGAGATTTTCGCGGACGGCAACCCTAAAAATCTTTCTACCCCGATAACTTCCGATGCAGTCATCGGATCAAAATGAAATTTATAGAGCAGGCCTATCTTAAAATGGAGCAGTTTTTGGTTTTGGTTCTAGATTTAAACAATTTCCGCAAAAATCAGCCATTCTAGCGGTTTCGATGCACCAGAGATATTTGTCAACATGATTGACAGTTTGATCATTAATTTTATACCTTTTTTTTTTACAGATTCTAACTGGTGAAGATTGGAATACGGTTATGTATGATGGTATTCAGGCTCATGGTGGTGTTGCATCACTTGGCATACTTGCATGCATTTACTTCATTATATTATTCATTTGCGGCAATTATATACTGTTAAACGTTTTCTTGGCTATCGCTGTCGATAATTTAGCCGATGCAGATTCATTAACTACAATCGCCAAAGAAGAAGAGGTATGAGAAATTTAGTTGGTAATGCTTTGGACTATCAGAAAGTATTGTGATTGTTTTGTTTTTGTTTTTTTTTTTTTTGTTTTTTGTTCGTTTACTGTTCTAGGAAGATGACAATAAACAAAAATCACGTAGTCCTACACCGCTAGAAGGCGAAGATGATAACATTGACGATGAGATGCATGATGATGATGAAAATCTGTAAGTTTTCCTTGGACTCTATTTTTGATTTTGACAATTGCTCTGAATTTTTTATTCAATTTTATTTTATTGAATATTTTTTATATATCTTTATGTATTTTGTTTTTGTTTTATTTTACAGAGACGAAGAAACTGCATCAGAAACACAAATACGTCTGGATGATGACGAACAGGATACATATGAAGATGAGCCCGAACAAGGTTAGATTTTTTGTTGCTTTTTTTTTGAAAAAAAAAATCAAAGACTAAAAAACTATCGATTTGTGGAAACTTTTATCGATTTTTTTTTGTACGAGGCAATAGAGCATTTTTGGTTTTGATTGCTTTCAGATAGATTAGATTTTCAAAAAAAGAAATTTGAATTCTTGTCAAGTCATTAAAAAAAAAAGGGCTAAAAATAAAAGTTTATAGCAAAATTTTGAAAAATCTGAAAGCAACCTTTAAAATAAAACTATGAAACAATACTTAGACCATTTCTGTTCATCGATACTAATATTATTTGAAAACTCATTATGCTAGAATGTAAGATTGTTTTCTTAAATTGGCAATTTAAATCCAAACAAAAAAAAAACTATTCAAAATTAAAATAATTCCAAATTTGAAAATTTCTCTTCAATCATTCGTCGGATTCGAACGAAACTTTAAATCGGGGAATATAAATTGAACGTAAATCAATTCGCATACGATTCGAAATTCTACAATTTGGCCGACAACGAAAACGTGACGTACGGACGTGAAAACAAAATTTTAACGAAATTTAATAAACTGGAAAAAAAAAATATTTTCAAAAATTAAAAAAAAAATGATTTAAAATCAAAATCGAAAAATAATCGAAACACGATTATATTCAATTGAACAACTAAATAAAGATCATGGCGATACAGTACATGAACAAATAACGGCACGACCACGTCGATTATCCGAAGTCAGCATAAAGAAGACTAAAAAACCTATACCAAGAGGAAGTGCATTTTTTCTATTCACGCACACGAACAGGTAAATGTATTTGTTCTATTATTGTTCATCTATTTATGCCATTTTTAACAAACTAGTCATGAGAATGAATGTAAATTTATCAATTTTATATTATTGATTTACACACAAAGATATTTTTTTTTTTAAGTTCTTAACTGTTATTTTAACGGAAAGATGACGTATGTTTTTCTGGTCTTCTATCAATTTGTTGTTTAAAGAAGAAGAGGGGAGGAGGGGATGGTTGTGAAAGTCTGTCTTGACTTTTGAATTTTTCGACATTATAGAATAACCATAAATGCACTAGATATGCCAAAAAAAATCTATCGAGCTAAGTACGAAAAAAAACAACAATTTTTCGCAATAATTTTTGCAGATCCAATCATAGATATTTTTTTTTAATCTTTCCTTTCTTCTTTCTTTTTTCTCATTTCTGGCAACGATACAATTTCTGTAATGCTCCCATTTATTTCCACACGTTCAATCGATTTGTAAATATCAAATACAAAAAAAAAAATATTGGAATTAGGTGTTGTATCAGCTCGACCACGTCGCATGTCCGAAGTTAATAATGAACCAACAAAAATCTTACCAATACCACCGGCAACGTCATTCTTCATAATGTCCCAGTCGAACAGGTTTTTATTTAATTTATTTTATCAATTGTCTTGCTCGGCCTGATTTGAATGACTGTTTGTTTCGTTTCGTCGTCGTGGAATGGACTTTTTTCCACCTGGATATGCACCCCCCCTCACGAATCAAATACATACATATATTTTAGTAAAAGCTTGATGCGTTCTACCCATAAGTAAATTGGCTGGAAATTCAAATTGGACCCCGGAAAAAAATGGAAATGTATCTGAGTCATCTTGAAAATTCATCGGACTAACCGATAAAAAAAGGATCATGCAATTCGATGAGCTTTAGCGCTGATGAAATATGGCTGAACGCATTGGTTGACATGGCATGTGACAAGTACCAACTCAAAACGTTAAGTCGTTACTAGCAGACCCAGCAAACCGTTAATTGGCTTTTTGCGTCCCAAACAATTATCATCCCTTCTCGAAATCGAAATCATCAAAAATATTGTAGCGACTTGGCCGTCTATTGAGTCGTTTGTTGTATCCTAGACACAAGTATGAACTAGCAATGACTCAAACCTTCAAGTTCCTGAATGGTAAAATTGATCCACGTAGTCGTTTTTCCTCCAGTAGAAATTAGAATTGATTTGATCTATAATTTCAATTTCCCTCGTTTTATTTTATATTAATTTTTCCCATGAAAAGGATTTATTTGAATTTTATTTCTCGATGTCGCATGTAATTTGTTACCGTTCCTATCTCACGAATTATATCTTTGCTAATCTTTGTTTAATCTCAAGTTTTTTTTTTTTTTTTGAAACAATAAATACTTACAATAAATACAAAACGCAATCGCTCGAAGCTTAAATGTAGAGATCAACGAAACATAGTGATACAACCTTTCGTCACCGCGGATGAATAAAAACTCCACGATTTTAAAAATTTAAAATTTAAAAATAAATGAGCTTATAAAGACCCAAGACGAGCTGGCCGAATAAAATTGCGTCAATGTAGAACGAGCCAGAAAAGGATGATGAAAAGCTGAAATTCTCTACCTCAAAATAAGAAGAGAAAGAGAATCCAAACCACGTTGTTTGGGGACGCCATTTTTTTTTTTCTAATGCTAAAAAAGTTAACGTATCAGGACCTGGAGAAACCTTCAGTCTAGAAGAAAGCAAAAAATGCTAACTTCGTCTCAACAAAACTGACGCAATTTTGTATCGAAATAATGCCAAAATCTCCAAACGATCATAGTCTAATCCCAAAAATATTCTCCGAGCTCAAAGTTCAGTACCACAAGTAACTATCTGCCAAAAGAAAAACGACTCAACGGTGTTATAAGAGTATATTATGGACTCACTCCTTCAAGAAGCAAAGTCTCAAACCATTTCCTTCTGAGGGTTGGAAAAAAACACCTACATCATCCACGCCATCTGCCATCTAGTTTACTAGACTAAGGTAGAAATCGTAGAGTCTGCCAAAGGCAATGCCCCAATTGCCAATATTTCGGCCACTCTTCTAATAACTGGCATGCATAGCCTAGGTGCCTAGGTCCTAGAAGCCTGCAAAAATAAGGGAACTATCGAAAAAATCGTGGGAGTCCAAGAAAAAATCATGGGAGCTTAGGAAAAAATCAAAAGACTCTGGAAAAAATACTCGGAGTTTTCGAAAAAAATTATGAGAGCTTAGAAAAAATCTAAAAACTTTGCGAAAATTTTCGGGACCCTTTGAAAATATCATAGAAGTTTAGGAAAAATCCAAAGACTCTAGAAAAAATTATTGAAACCCGAGATAAAATCAAGAGACCTAAGGAAAAATCAGGGAGCTCTAGAAAAAATCGTGGGAGTCCAAGACGAAATCATGGAAGTATTTTAATAAAAAAAAAAATCGATTTTTCCTTTCGAAGCTGAATATATTTAATTTTGTAACCAATATCGATATTTTGAGGATAATCTGCCCTCTTCTTCAGTGTCTATCGGTCTAATAATCTTAATCTAACTTAGGTATGTTACTTATAGAGCTTACTTTTAAAATATTGACTTTAATGATCTTAGGAAAAATCCAAAGACTCTAGAAAAAATCCTAGAAGCCCGAGAACAAACCAGGAGAGCTACTGAAAAAATCGTAAGAGTCCAAGAAAAAAACATGGGAGCTAACGAAAAATGCAAAGACTCTAAAAAAAAGCCTAGGAGTTTACGAAAAAATTATGGGAGCTTAGTAGAATCAGGAAACTCTGGGAAAAATTCCAGAACGCTTCGAAAAAATCATGTTAGCTAAAAAAAAATCAGGGGACTCTAGAAAAAATCGTGAAAATCTGGGAAAAAAGCCGTAGAAGTCTGGGGGAAAATCAGGGGATCTTAGGAAAAATCAACCGATCTAAGGAAAAATCAACGGACTCCGCGAAAAATGGTTGAAGTCCAAAGAAGTCATGAGAGCTTAAGGAAAGTCCAAAGACTCTAGAAAAAATCCTAGAAGCCTTGGGAAAAATCAAGGAACTCTAGAAAAAATCCCGACAGTACAACAAATAATCATGGGAGCTTAAGAAAAACCCAAAGACTAGAAAAAATTCTAGGAGTCTACGAAAAAATTGTGGGAGCTTAGAAAAAACCAAGAGACTCTGGGAAAAATTCTGAGTTTTCGAAAAAAATCATGGAAGCTAAAAAAAAGAATTCAGAGGACTCTAAAAAAATCGTAAAAGTCTGGGACAAAATCAGAAAATTTGAGGAAAAATCAAGGAACTCCATAAAAAAAATTTTTGTGGGAGTCCAAAACAAATCATGGGAGCTAAAAACAAAAATCCAAAGACTCTAGAAAAACTTCTAAAAGTCTGCAAAATATTATTGGAGATTAAGAAAAATCAGCAGACTCTAGAAAAAATTCTGGCAGTCTTTGAAAAACTATGGGAACTAAGGAAAAATCAGAGAACTCTAGAAAAAAATTCTAGAAGTCTGCAAAAATTATGCGAGCTTAGGAAAAATCAGGGATCTTAAGAAAAAAATCCAAAAGTCTAGGAAAAAGTTGGGGAAGCTTTGGAAAAATCAGGGGACACTAGACAAAAATTCGAGTAGTCTTAGAAAATATGAGGGGTGTCTCGGAAAAATTCTGAGAGTCTTAAAAAAAATCATAGGACATTCGAAAAAATTAGTAGACTCTCGAACAAAATTTAGGAATCTTAAAAAAATCATTTGAGGTTACAGAAAATTCAAAAGACTCTGAAAAAACATCTTAGGAGTCTAACTTAAAAATACTGGGAGCTTAGGAAAAATCAAGGGACTCTCGAAAAAATTCTGGGAGTATTGAAAAACTCATGGAAGCTTTGAAAAAATCAAGGAACTTTCGAAAAAAAAAACTGAGTGTCTTAAAAACTATCAGAGTACTTTCGAAAAAATTCTGGTAGTCTTGGGAAAACCATTAGAACTTAGAAAAACCATGAGAACTTAAAAAAAAATCAGAGGACACTTCAAAGCGCATTAGCCATGAGAGAATTCCGCAAGCTAAGGACTGCTTCCGAAAAAATATTAATCATATATATAATATACAATCCTTTACCCCTCCCCTCCCAAACCCAAATTATCCGCCCAATTTCACTGGCTGTTCCGCAGCGTAAAACTCAGCACCCTCTGATCAAACAATACAGCTCCTTGCTACCATGCAATGATGGCGAAAATGTTTCAGGGCTTTTCCCCTATTCGAGATCCACAAAAAGAAACCTGCTCTCCAAATAAATAAATTAACCGCTAACGCGCCACATGGGATTCCAATTCCTTTCTTCGGAAAAAAGACGAGCTAATGTAATTTCTGACCGATTACCGAATTGACATTATTGAATCCCATTCAGGAATCCTTTTTGAAATATAATTTTTTGATACCTTTTCAACAACTCAGCCAAAAACACATTTTCCATTAATTATACTATTTTTCCCCTTGATCCTATTTTATTTGTTGTAATTTATTGTAATTAAACTGTATGCGCACATGTTTAGGCTTTTTCAGCATACCGTATTTCCCCCGATTTCTAATGAAATCAAAATATACTTTCTATGATTGATATCAACCAAAAACACGAAGACATCTTTGGAAGCTAATTTAACTCAATTTTTTTTAAATTTATTTATTTATTTATATTTGTTGTTGCTGTGATTTAATTATAATTTTATGTTTTATGTGTAAGGTCTGAAATTTGTGCGACTTATTTTCAATTCTCGCAAATATTTTCGCGTTTATTATCAATATTCTAATCGATTTTTTTTGATTTTTTTATTGCTGCTATCGCCGATTACCATATTTGGTCATGGCTGAATTTTTGGCAAATTTGACTTGATTGGAAAAAAAAAACTGCAGATTTCGTGTATTTTGTCATTGGCTATGCAATCATAGTCACTTCGGAAATGTCATACTCGGATGCATTATGTTCTCATCAGCTATGCTAGCCGCAGAAGACCCTCTTAATGCTAATTCGCAACGAAATCAGGCAAGTATTTATAGATATTTATGTATATATATATGTATATAATATTTTTTTCAAAAATAAATTTCTTAAAATATTTTCCCAAAAAGACAATTTCTCAACATAATAAACAAATAAATAAATGATCTGTCTCAAAATTTGAGGTTTAAAGGCCATTTTCACACTTTAAGAACAGAGGGACTTTTTGAAGTAGCGTTAAAATTATACTTTAGGCTTTTGTACTAAATCGATGTTGGGGCATAAAGATCAGGTCGTCAGGGTTTTTTTTTGCGCAAGTAGTGTAACATTTTATAGTCTCTACTGCTTTCACCAAGTGTTAAGTTTTTTTTTTATTTTTTTTTTTTTATATAATAGGTCTGTTTCCGTACTTCAGCAAACTGCAACAGTAACAGAATTTGGCAGCTGGCTTCTTTTTGCTGCAAAATTTGACTTGCATTTGGCTTGCAGCAAAAGTACGGAAACGACTTGCTGCGAATCTATTTTAATATATTATAATAGATTCAAGTACTAATATGTGAATCTATTTTAATATATTATAATAGATTCAAGTACTAATAACTTTACTAACTGTTACCTTCGTACAAGAAGCTTCAGTTAGTTTTAGAATCTTACATACTAGGACAAATGATGTGCACCCCTCACAGTTGAGAACGTGTACATGTTGAACGCAAAACTACATTAATTTGGCAGCCTTTGTGGTTAGCAGTGTAATTATCCTCACAGTTGCTACATTTTTCTTTGATGGCCGATTGCATGGCTACTCTTGATTCTTTCGGTGCACTTTAGGCCGTGCTTCATCTTTCAAGTGGTTCCTGAGCACATGACTGAAAATTAAGAAACATTTGTGCCCAGTTTAAGGGTTTATCGCCCCCCCCCCCCCCCCTACTTCTGCACGCCCATGCATTTTATTACCCAACATTACAAAAATGAGCCAAGCCTCAGATAAAGCTAATAAATGATTCATTAAAGCTCTATGCTTCAATTTTAAAATTAAAATTTTCGCAAAATTTTCTAACAATTTTCCATCGAATTTTTCTATATCTGATTACAGGTTTTAAATTATTTCGATTATTTCTTTACTGCCGTCTTCACCGTTGAATTAGTTTTAAAATTAATAGCCTACGGTTTTGTATTGCATAAAGGTGCATTCTGTCGTTCAGCATTTAATCTATTGGATTTACTGGTTGTGTGCGTGTCATTAGTTTCAATATTTTTCAGGTAAGATATCAATTCATCGAAAAATTAGTTGAACGATATATTTTTGCGTATCACTGTAAAATCATATCTAATGTGAAATTTTCTTGAAATTCTTTCGATTTAAACAGTTCGGGTGCGATATCTGTTGTAAAAATTCTTCGAGTTCTACGTGTATTGAGACCTCTCAGGGCTATTAATCGAGCAAAAGGTTTAAAGGTTAGTAAAATGAAAATCCAAATTTATATGCTTACATAATATATATACAAGTTTTAATCAAATTGATAGGGAAAACAAAATAATCATTCAAAGAGCAAGAAAAAAATTATTATAGATTTTTTTTGGAAAATATTTTGTAGGTGAGAGTTAAAGTAGTGAATTTTCTGAAGAAGAAAAAAAATGGTCTTAGCTGAGTGAATTTCAAAACTAAAACTGAAAAAACATTTGAAATATAAAGAGAAATCTCGGATTCATTATTATTTTTGGAATGTTGGAAATTGAAAAAATATAAATAAATAAAAATAAAGTTATAGGAGTAAGTGATCTTTTGGATTACTTGCTATTTTCTAGTCAAATTCAAGTAATTCAATCCAAAATTATGATTCTCCCTGCAGTGCCAGGGTTTTAAAAGATTTAAAAAATTTATCTATGTACATACTTAAAAATTTTGGAAAAAATCAAAGAAGGCATGTGTTAGATATAAAATCAAAAAAAAAAACATTTCTCAAAGATATAAAACCAAAAATTTAGATACTTAGACAGTAAACATTTTAATTTGATCATTCTCGAGCTTGGAATTTGGAATTCAATCTTTAGCAATCAAACATAAATTGAAATCAATCATTCCAAAGTATTCTAATAAATTCAAACTGTTTCGAGAGAAAAAAACAAAACAACAACAAATTTTACCTTAAAAACAAACAAAACAAATAAAAGTTTCTATGATATATTTTTATAGCATGTAGTGCAGTGTGTTATAGTTGCTGTTAAAACTATTGGAAATATTGTTCTTGTCACATGTCTTCTTCAGTTCATGTTCGCTGTAATAGGAGTTCAATTATTTAAGGTAGGAGCTAAAAATCAAAAATCATATCGAAAACAAACAAACAATAAGGCATTCGTCTGCTGAGAAAAAAAAACGCAATACAACAGCAACAGCAGCAGCTACATCAGCATCAATCAAAAATGAATAGAAAAAATGAGCAAACTAAATTTGATTTGCTGAAAATCTTTTTCATCTTATTCAATTTTTCTTGGATTTGTTTTATTTTTTTTTTGGTTTTTTTTACTTTATTTTGAATCAATCAACTGAACTACCGCTTCAGTTAGACTGTAGCATTAAGATAAAAGGAAAATTAAATGAATTGGTGGATTTGAAAAAAAATTGAATTTAAAAAATTAATTTTTAAAAATACATTAACTTGTCAAAAAATTCAATTTTCTTTCGGTTCTTTTATCTTTGATTTCTACGATTGCTTGTGGACTGGAAAAATCAAATAATTTGTTTGCATTCAAACTTGTGTGCAACGCTTGAAGTATTTCCGATATTATAAAATATTTTCGAAAATAAATAGTCTGATCATTTCGGATAATTCATCATAGAAACAAAAGCCTACTCTTTATCTTTAATTTGACTTCAAAATTTTCGCCAAAAAAAGTTGGACGAAATTCGATATAATTGCAAATCGATTCTCAAAGTGACGTTTCTTTTCATCCATTTCTGATGAAATGACAATATTTCGATGTGCGCGATTCGGCAAAGAACCAATTCGATTGTAAATATTAGATGAGTTTCAGAAACTCTAAGAAGATTCAATGGGAGATTGAAAAACCCGCAAAATAAATTATGAGTGTAAAAGGGTCAAAATTCAGAACTTTTTTGTTCCACGATATAATTCATATACCTGTGAACAGCCGAGTTCATTATGAGAACCATGGATTCAATCATGATTCACATTCATTCTCAAAAAAGGAGATACACTGACAGTACTCTCTACATGGAAACAAAAAGGCATAGGCGTGCACAGAATTTTGTAATAGAAGGAGCCAAAACCTAAAATCCGGCACACACTTTAACTGTAATCGCACAAAATTCCGGCACATTTTTTTTGAAGAATATTTATGCAGCAGAAAAGACAATTGCATTGCTTAACTTCGATCTGTGCACGCCACTGGCCATAAGCTATCGAACTCCCATGACAATGTCCTTTAGAACGTCTTCTAAAGTGGAACGATTTTAAACTCTGTTCGAAAAATCCTTGAAACAGACAGACTGTGAAAGAGACTGTGGATATAGGTGCAAATATTTTGCTGCTCCCAGCATCCACAACCGGAGGACTTCCTACTTCTGGTTTTCGACTTAGATGGACTAGTCGTTGACTTGGCATTTTTATTTTTAACAGCGACCTCATTGTGAAGATGTTGCCTATAAATTTGGTACTCGATTCTGTAACCTATTGCGGTCGTTGATAAAACCAAACTAAATAGGCTCCAATGGACGGGACACTTCAACACCCGCATCCATATGTCGGAGAAAAATATCCATCCTCTCTATTTGTCTATCCGTCCTCTCGAACACGGAAATAATCTCTCCATTTATTTTACTTACTAGAAATTTCCCTGATAAATATAGGAGGACCGATAAGATCATGGACTTTCACAGCATCGATCGCTTCCAAAACCCGAACTGGTCAATAATTAAATTGCCTTCTCTTGTCCTTACAGGTTGAACGGCGAAGTGTGTACGGAGTCATACCTCGAAGTTTGTACCCACTCTTTGGTAAAACTTTTGTACTTGGTGCGATTCCTGCCTGTGTTGCACCAGATTATTCATTCTTCCATGTTTTCATTTTTGCTCCCTGAACTGTTTTCACCACTCATCGAAAATAACGCGATAGGCCTTTGCTTGTTCCTAAATTTTTTTTGGTAATACTGCATCCTTGGCGTTCAGTAGCCAATCAATTTTCGCATTGTTAATGCGACTGAAACCACAAATATTTTTAGCCAATGATAACGTTTGTCCGGTGGCATCAAACTCAAGGGCTTTATGTAGCCCTGAAGTTTGTCGGTGATTGCAGTATCTGCTTTCTTATTTTGTGGATTAGAGGTCTTAAAGAAGGGTTTCAATTAGGTTAGGTTAGGCAGTGAACAGGGTTGCCGGGTATTCGGCTAGCATTGGGCCGCCAGTTTGGGCCGCCAGTTTGGGCCCATTTGCCAACCTCCGCTGGTTTGTCAGAGCTGCCAAGTGACCGCTTCGCCAAACTGAATTAGCTGACTCAACGTGACGGTACTAGCGACCTCTGGTAAGAACCAAAAGTCTAAATTGGTAAGAACCAAAAATCTTGAGGCGTTCATTGTTTAGGGTATCCTCTTCCATCTCGTACCTTGTCCATAAATTACTGGATATCAGTCCCATTTCGTTTGCATGAGATGCGGTAAGGCAGTGCCCTGTGAACAAGCCGACCGTCACTCTCAAGCAGTTTCTGCTCAACTTGAGCAGTTTCCTCCTTTTGCTTGGATCAGGTGATGGCTATAGTGTCCTGGCCACCAAACTGTCACTCCTGGTTTCCCATTTGGTTCATATGGCAGCATCTAATTTGCTTGTGGTGTCAGCAATTGACCGTGGTACAGTGATGCAGGGGCTATTACTAGCTCCTGAACCTTTTCTCGTCAATTCATCGGTTTTTTCGTTGCCTTTGACACCACTATGCCCTGGCACCCATATAATCTGGATAGGAATATACCTTGCCTTATACTTCAGACTGAAAGACAGTAGCATGGGCCGACAGTCTACACCACAGGTTAAGGCTCAAATCCGTAGAAAGCACGCCAGAGCCAACACCTGTGTCCGTCTTTGATCCGTCCGTGTAAATCCAGACGCCACCATTGGCGGTAGCTCCTTTTTTCTTCCAGTCTGTTCTTCTGGGTATCTTGCCCCCAGTTCAGTTTCGTGTCTAGCATAAAGCCCAAATATTTAACACTATCAACAAGTTCCAATGTTATTCCGTTGAGGCTAGGTGTGGCAGTAGCTGGCACCCTGTGTTTTCTTGTGAAAAGTACCAGTTCGGTTTTTCTGGCCCAGATTTGGATATGGTCAAAGTTTGTGGGTACGCACCCTTCACAAGTATCACAATGTCACCGACATACGCCACCACTTCAAAGCCACTGGCTCTTAAATTCTCCAGTATTTCGTTGACTGTCAGGATTCATATAAGGAGAGATATGATCTCTCCTTGTGGTGTTCCGGTTTCGACTATTCTTTCCACTTTGGCCTCCAAAGAGGTAGCTTCAATCTGCCTATTTTTGAACAAGTCCGATGCCCAGGTCGTTAGAGTTTTATCCACCACCTATCGAACCAAGACATCGATGATGTTCGTTACAGTAACATTATTGAAGGCCGCCTCAATATGTCTTAGAAGGCTGCCAACGTGAATTCCTTTTGCTGTAAGGATTTTTCTATTGTACTGACAACTTTGTGTAATACTGTTTCTACTAATCTGCCCGCTAGATACGCGTGTTGATCAACAGAGTCTCGCGACATCAATCGAGCTTTTGATGTGCAGATCAACAAGCCTCTGTAGTGTTTTGAGCAGAAACTATTCTAAGCTAATTGGTCTGAGGTCCTTCATATTATGATGATTCAACCTACCAGGTTTTGGAATAAACACCACCTTAGATTTTGTCCATTGCTCGGGTACTACCCCGAGGCGGTAGCATACGGTAAAAATACTCTGCAAGATGAGGATGATGATCCTGTCTGCTTTCTGAAGCATGATGGGCGATATCTCATCTGTCCTTGTAGCTTTATAAGGCCGGAATGTGCCTATAACCCATTCAATCTTGACCTCGTCTACTATTTTCTTGATCAGCCGCTCGGACGGCCGTGTAAACCGATTCCGGGAAGTGAGTTTCCAGTAGCATGTCCAGATATTCTTTCGGATCCTCCATCCAATCTCCATTTTTTATTCGCAGAAACGTAGGTACGCCGGGAGTTATGCTTAGGACCTTCCTGATTCTGTACTTCCATCAATGTTGTCACCGAATTCCCTCCATGAGTCGCGCTTGGCTCGTCTTATCTTTTTTTTTTTTGAAAAGCGACAGCTCTTGCTTGTATCGATCCCAGTCTTCAACGTTTCCGGACCACCTTGCGTTGTGAAACGTCTTTCGTGTGCGACCTCTAGCCTTTATGAGTTTGCCATTCCAACATTAGGGCTTTTCCGGGCACACGTCTTTGAATTCTGACACTAAGATTCCTACTAATCGGTTCACGCCCTCTCGTTAAGTTGTCCTGGACTCGTCAGATACAGATCGTCTAGTGCCCTTAAGTGTCTATTTGTTTTCCTTGAGTAAACTTCCCATTGTGCTGTTCTCAGGCTCAGTATTTTTTTTTTTTTTTTGGGAGATACCAGATCTACCGATATTCCAGCACTACTGGTGGTCCGAGAGCGACGGCAGGTTAGAAACCTGCCACATGTCGTATGGTAGATAGACCGACGCCAGCAGCCACTGCTGCGTGCCGCTACCAGCGATTAACCTCTCCCAACACACAGTCGTTGTATCCGCATCATAAAGATGCGGAATCAAGATTACATTCACCTCTTTTTTGGCGACATTATAAAAAAAAACAGCCCACAAGCAATCTCGGTATTCTTTTTTTTTCGAAATCATATTTTTCATACTTTCATTTTCTTCATGACTTTTCTTCATCATTTAATGTCTTTTAATTTCGTTTTGTTTGAAGTGATATCGCTTCTGCTGTAAATATAAGCAGTTAAGCCAGACAGTTGTGTTTTTTGTGATTTTTTTTTTTTGATCGATTAATGTTCACGAAGAACCTTGAAACAATGAAAATGCAAGCTGTCATATAAGACTTTTCTAAGCTAAATATATTTGTTCTTCAGTACATTCGTCATTTCCCGGCATATTTGCACAGAAAATGAAAACACGTGTTTTTAAATTATATATAAATTAAATTTATGCTCGCTCGCCCGCCAGCCCGCCAACCCGCTCGCTCGTTCTATCGCGTGTTTGTACTCTTTTTTCTGTTCAATTTCGATTTTTGTTTTTTTGTTTTTTTTTTTTGAATTTATGATTTTTATTGTTAATGCACCTTTGGGGAGTTGATATTCGTGTTGTGTTTCTATATATATATATATTTTGATTTCAAATCCAAAACAAAAATCCAACAAACTATTTATTAACATCTTACACATTTTTTATCGAAACTTTAGCAAACCTATTGAAAATATATATATATATATATATATATATATATATATATATATATATATATATATATATATATATATATATATATATATATATATATATATATATATATATATATATATATATATATATAAATATAAATATTGTAAATTATATTTTTTTTATTTTTGTTCTTGTGTTGCTTATTCCACCAGGTCATGAAAATTCTGCTATTACTACTCGTACTACTATCAAATCACATCCTAATCAAACTAATTAAAATTTACCTTTATATAAATAGTTGTACATAGTCGACGTAATTTTAAGCCCGAGTGACACAAACCCACAAAAAAAAATAAACAAAACAATCTCGAATGTTAAACGAGATATATTTATTTATTTTGACGTAGTGAAATGTCCCAAAAAATAAATTTAATAAAAAAGTATATCCATGCATATATATTTTCCATTATCATCCACCTTGTAAAAATATGTAAAAAAAAAAATTATCATTTATTTATTTTTTTATTTTGGCTAATGTACTTAGCGTTCGAATTTTTTTTTTTTTAGTTTTTAGTTCCTCATCGCCATTGATATGTTTTTGTCCTTTTAAGCGTGAATATGTGCGTTCTAGCGTTCAAGAAAACTCACTTGTTTTTTTGTCAACGAAAAATAACAAAGAACAGAACAGCGAGCTGCAAAAGCCCTTTGAAGCAATTCTTAAAAATCATAAATATATTTTCATTGATTGGTGACTTTGTGGTATACATTAAAAATAATATCATTTTACTCTTATTACGTAAGCGCTTGCATTAAATGCGTACTAGAGGTGGGCAAAATGGCTCATGGCTCATCACTGATCGTTCTTTTTTACAGTGCAGCGACTGAAACAAGCACACCGAAAGCTTTCGTTTGAATAAACTTAATGAAATGTGCAGCAAACAATGTACTGAGAGTACGATGCAATACTGTAAAAAAAAAGAACGATCAGTGGTGAGACATGAGCCATTTTGCCCATCTCTAGTGCTTACGTAAGTGGTTGCGTAAGTAAATATGCAACTACTTACGTAAGTACTTATGGGGTCATTCCACTTTATCATCTCAAAAACAAGTTTTTTTTTGGGATTTCGGTTTAGGAAAACTACAAAAGATAAAGGTGTAATTGTTTTTGGATCATTTAAATCCATTTTGAAAGTGTAAAAAAAAATATTTTTTTTATTGATTTTACATTGTTATTCTTTAATAATAATATATACAAACTAAGTATAAAGAGAGACAAGCTGCTTACGTTGTCGAAATCTCGAGTTTGAATCATGTGAGACAGAAAATTCCAAAAGATTTAAGCTAAGTCGGAATGCGGCTAGAATAACTAATAATTAATTTTGGACCGAAAAAACAAAATGGCGGACATTTGAAAATTACGTTTTATAAAATAACGTTTTTTTTAAGGCAATTTGGTGCAAAAAAAATAGTAAAAATCATTATTTTTACTTGATTCTGGCAATAGCCACACATGTGTAGAATACGTGGTTAAAATTTGAAGAAGATCGGTCGATTCGTTTCAGAGAAATTAACAACGCAGCATGCAAGAACTTTGTTTTGCGAAAAACGCGTTAAAATTTTTGTTTTTTTTTTTTTACAAAAAATGATCAATTTTTGTACCTCACGCTCAATCGGCAATGCCTGCACCATATAGTATTCTTCAAGAGTATCATTCTCTGCCAATCTAGCCTTTCTCCGCTCAGTGCTGACCTATTTAGACGAATTAAGGCTTCCACGTTCACTTACGCGAATGCGTCTATTGTCGCAGAATTTTGTGAAGGCAAGCACAATTCCTGTGTTGATCATAGGCCAGGAAAAGCTCAAATAGGCACACGTGGTAGGCTAGCTTGTTACCATAATGAGTACCTCAGAAACATCTCCCGTCACTATAGATTCCCAGCACGGCCCGTTTCATGATAGCCCGATGCAAATCGAAATTTCATTGAAGTTGAGTAAACTTTTAGATGAGCTCAAGAAAACTCAAGGCGATCTGGCTGAGCAACGTCGTCGCTTCAATACAGATCTCATCAAGCAAAATAATGAGCTCATCAAGCAAAATAATGCATGAGCAGCTTTAACACACCTCAGAACCAGACCGAAGTCCAGAACCAAGAGTACTCAGATCGGAAAAAGTGGAATGGCTGTTGCCATTCAAGAGGCAAATAAAAAAAAAAAAGAATTACCCCGAAAGCAGGGTACCCTAGAAATAGTCGTGAAGGCCCCTCATCCGCATCAGCGGAGCACCCTTAACCCGACCCCGACGGATGCTGTGATACCGCTTTGCTAGCTCGCTGCGGCTGGGATGAGTCCATGAAAAATGGAGTCGGTTTGCTCTCCGGAAAACGGGATTCTACCTATAATTTCATCCGTCATTATAGAGTAGCCGCAAACGGGTATATAAATATACCTCAGGGAATAGGAGACTTAAATCCGTTAAGGAATCCACCCATGGCTCGGCTGCATGGGCCGGCAAGCCAGACCCAGAGCCCGTGACGACGCACGGAGCCGACATAAAAATGCTAAGGGGAATATGGAAGAAATACTGCTCTTTTCGTAGCTGAGGCAGACAGCCTCGGGCCTCTGATAGTGGCGGAGCCCTGATCCTCCATGGTCTGGAAAAAAACTCCAATTCTCAAAATAAAAAAAGGATAAGGCTTCAGACTTCATCCTCTGAGACAAGCTCTTCTTCTCACACCGGAAAAGTCAGCGCTTCAGGTGCTCAAACTCAGAGGATAGTTCCTCTGATATGTCAGTTTTCTTAGAGAATCAGACCCCAAATGAAGAAACTCCCTCCACTAGCACAAAACCTATCAGAAAACAAGATGGCTCTTAAACAGCTGCTACCAATAAAGCTACTCATTCCTTGTTTAGGGAAGATTTTCTTTCATCAAACTCTTCCAAACAGACCAAGGAAACAAAAAGTGATTAATCGTTCGGCTACGTCAAAAACTTCACTTTCACAGCCCAACTATCAGAATCCGGCTCAAGCCGAAAAACCATAAGGAGCCCCAAAAGCGGCCCCAATAATTTTTCGCGAACCTAAACAGTGGACAGGGCTGGCACGAGTTTTGAAACAACTGAATGCCGAGTTTGTTCAGGCATTCAAATCATGCCAAAATCTCCCACCAACTACAGGAAAATAACCAAAATCTACACGGAATTGAAAGCACAGTACCACACGTACTACCTTCCGGAAGAGAAACAACTAAACATTGTCATTCGAGCCCTATACGGACTCACACCTGAAGAAATAAAATTAGGTCTGGAAAGACAAGACTTCAACCCAATAGAGATTTTCTATATTAAAACTAGGAAAGACGCTCTTAAGTTAATAAAAGTTCTTCTTCCAAGGGGAAAAACATATATACAGGCCATATGTCAAGTAGAGGCCCAGCAACCAAGAGCTGGTCAAAGTCAATGTCACAACTGCCAACAATTTGGCCACTCCTCCAACAATTGTCAAGCTCAATCACGTTGCGTTAAATGCGAGAGTCTTTATCACCACATGAACTGCAACAAGTATTCAGAACAGATACCAAAATGCGTTAACTGTGGCGGGGAGCATCCCGCAAACTTTAGTGGTTGTCCTTAAAAGCCAAAAAGCCCAAAAATTCAACTACTGCCCAACCTGTGGCATCTTTCAATAAAATTTTTAAGCCCCAGACCAAGCTCCCGAATCCACCAGAACAAATGGGGCAATTGTTAGAGGTCATACAAGTGCAACTTCATTTAATGATGAAGGACTTAATAGCGAATATGGTTCAGGGCATACTTCCCATTCAAACATCCCCCAGTTTTCTCTCAATTCCCTAAATGAACAGAGACGATCGAATTTCTATCCTCACTTGGAATGCAAATTCCATTTTATCCAAAAAGGGCGAGCTATAACGATTCCTTAGCGAGCGGAGAATTGACATTTTACTCAGTCAAGAAACTTTTCTCAAACCTAGTAGACAGCTTCGTCTCCCAAACTATCAGGTGAACAGAAATGATAGACTGACAGGCAGGGGAGGAGGTGCTATGTATCCCACACCTTATGGGCGTGGAAGCTACTGCAGTCAAATTGCAAACCAGCTTTCTAGAGTTTACTTCCATTTCCGCACATAGACCCCTTAATGCTCAACATTTTGCAGAAGACCTTAGATCACTTTTAAACATTGAAGGCCACAATTTTTTACGCGGAGCTCTCAACGCCCACAATTGCCACTGGGGATCTTTTAAAAACAATCTTGCAGGAAATTTTCATTGTGTCAGGGGAGACGTTTTCAAACTTTCTCAGAACTTTGAAGGTTGCCCTGCTAGTTCGGTAAGCCCGAGATGATTTGGCGAAGAAGAGTTGCGTCCTGAAGAGGAGGTGGCACCGGAGGCAGCACTTGTTGACGGACGGGCTGGCTCATTCGCCACTACTTTCCCGTCACACTGGCCACAAACGGGCTTCATGGCTTTCGCAAGGCCAGGCTTGGTGACCAAATCCCCGAAAACGCCGGAAACAGGGGTTGAGGAAGAGCAAAAAGACCGTGGAGCTGGCTCATTTGTCATGTCTCCACAACCTTCTGCAAGCTTTGCCGCTGTGCCGGTAGCCAGTGGAGCTGACTCTTTCGTCATGTCTCCACGAACTACAGCAGCCTTAATCTGAGTCCGCAGCGCTGGCTCATTTGCCATATCTCCACCTACATCACCAACTTAATAGCGACGAGACGAAAGAACGTACTAAGAGGCCTGCCAGGGTTTTAACGGAACGGAGATGATCGTATTAACTCCTTCACTACCGCACCTAAGCACGACTAGGTCCGGAATGCTACGACCACCAGCCCAAGTGCAACAAACGAATCGTTAGTCAAAGAGAAGTCCGAGGACGAAAGCGGTCGTGAAGAGAGTCTAGATCAGTCTAGTCCTCCCCGAACCCGATAAAGATCTAACATTCCCCCACAACTGGAGGTCTGCAAAATCAGCACTAACTCTAAGGCAAACACAATTCACAGCAACCAATCGTCACCAAATTTTTACTCAATACTTTCGAAAAACAAAAGCACATAAAAACATTAAAAAAAAATTAAATTTTTTGAAAGTTGTAAAGTGGAATGACCCCTTAAGTAAGTGCTTTCCGTAAATCTAACTTATATGTTGATTTTAAATTTTTTTATTTATGTCATATTGTTCTTTGTTCGGTTTTCTCGTTAATGTTTGTTTGCTGCCGAATCATTCAAAAAAAAAAAAGCTTCAAGTTTTGTGTTTTCAGTTTTAATCCATTTTGTGTGCAGTCAGACACGCACACAAAAAAAAAGTATTAAATTAAGTAATATTTTTAGCCAAGATATTTTCTATTTTTTATGTTTTTTTTTTTGTTTCATATTTTTCGTCTAAGCTACTTCAATGAGTCGTATGAAATTAATTATAGTGGTGGTAGACTAATTGATATATATATATATATATATATATATATTATTATATATATATATATATATATATATAAATATATATATATATATATATATATATATATATATATAAATATATATATATATATATATATATATATATATATATATATATATATAAATATATATATATATATATATATATATATATATATATATATATATATATATATATATATATATATATATATATATATATATATATATATTCTAAACAAAGTGATATATAATCGTGAATTGTGAGTGGATACGTTAAAGATATTGTAATTAGGAAAAGATCTAACTAGCCCGATTGATTGATCTCAATGGTCACTTGAAATTGTGTTGGGGGGGGGGGGGGAGGGGCTTGTAAATTTCAAACACTTTTAATTTCATCGAAGTTAATGATAGACCCAAATCTCAATAGTAATAAGTGTCAAATTAATTCAAGAAATTTCCTTTCCTGAAAATTTGGCCAGAAAACTGTACAAAACGAAAGTTTGAAAGTTTACTCAACTATCTGGCATGAAATGAAATTGTAGCTGGTTTATGCATAGCGCAACAGTTTGTTTTTTTTCCAATCTTTTTTTTAAAAAAAAACAAAAAGCTAAAGAAAGTAATCAAAATTACAAATTATTTTTGTCAAAAGTAGACTGAGGGGCAAACCTCTATAAATTAAACATTTTTTGAGGGATATTCACCGAAAAAAAACCCTACTTTAAACGTGAGAACCAGCATTAAAACTCGTTTATATTCTTTGTGCAACAAGTACATTCTGGTTTATACAAACTAAAAAAAAACTAGATTATCCATTATTTTCACACTCTTGGTTAACTTGGTTAACTCTCCTATCACTGAACTGTCCGTTTAACGTACAAGGATCTGCCTATGCAACAAACGTCAAACGATAGAACTTGTATTTTGTATTATTTCCTGTCTTCGTCCATTAAACCCTTTTTTTATTCATACCGAGAACCGTTTTTAATTAATCGTCATTGGTACACTCTTCAATTATAAAATGTTTTTTTTTTTTTTTGTTAAAAAAAATGTTTTGTTGAAATATCGAAAACTAAAGAACCGTTTAGGATGAAAATTGGAAATCAAGACACGGTTTTCAGACAAATGATATATAATTTATAAGCGAAATCAGGAGAAGAAAATGTAAAAATAGACAAAAAAAAAAACACATACAAATCAAAATTATAGATATTGATAATAATTTTGTTGTTTTCAAAAGTGGTTATTTTTGTTGGAAAAAATATTTAAAATAGCTTTAATATCTAGATATTACATATGCATATATATTTCAATGAGATTCGTTTTTCATTTTGCCAATTTCTGAAAACTAGATTTAGGTTGTATTATAATTTTTGGCTATTTTTATTTTTTGTATTTATTGTTACTAGTAATACAGCACACACACACACAAACAGTTATTTTAACTAATGTGAACGTCATTTATTAGTTGTACTTATTGGAAAAGTCATTGGTAAGAAATTATAGTATTTAGTTTATAAATATCTACATAGGTAAAATCACCAACACATTATGCACAGTTAGACAAAAAAAAATCTAATTTTTTTTTTTTTTTAAATTTACGTTGAAGTTGATTAAAGCATCTTAGCGGAGAAACATTACATTTCAACAAACAAACGTAGCGTAATAGAAAAATTTTCTTTTCTTATATTTCACGTAAAAATGGAACCATTTTTTTTTCTTCGAATCAAATGTGACTGTCAGTCTATTATTCTAATCTTAGAACAGATAAAATGGTGTACTTTGATCAAGAAACGAAACCCAATCAAGTTTTCGAATACTCAAAGTGATAAAAAGAAAATTGATAAGACTCTTTGAAGAGAATGAATCCCTTACCCAGATCCAGATTTATGTCTCGATTTCTAAAAAAAAAAACAATTGTTAATAAGGTAATCAACGCATACGTCTTAAAATCGTTGATGTGGTTGACTGTTCACGGCTGGATTTGAACCAGGAACCATATGAAACTTGAACAGTTTCAAGTATGGAGCACAGTTCTAACAAAAGCCATTAAAGGACAGTTGTTACGCCACAGATATAGACTGTGTCGAAGCAGAAGATTTTCGTTCGAATACTGTGCGTGTTTCTCAGCTTCACTAACTTCGATTCATCTACTTTCTGCAAGCAGAATATGACTAGGATCAAAAGTTAATTTGCCTTTGATTTACTCTCATCATTATCATTAGCGGCGCTTCAACAGGGGTCCGGTCCTTTCCTCCGTTAACAATTTTTTCCATCGGACCCGATAGCGAGCAGATGTCATCCAATTGGGCACCCCTAAACTCCGAGCGCCATCCCTCGAGCGCAAGCAAGGTCTCCCACGCTGTCTTCTGCCGTTAAATCTGCCGCAAAGGGCTAACCGAGCCGGATCCTCTTCGCTCATTTGTGCTAGGTGTTCTGCCCACCGGAGTCTAGCGAGCTTTATCTTCGTAATTACATATGCTTCTAGGTAGATAGCGTACAACTCATGGTTGTACCGTCTCCGAAATCGCTCTTCTTCACGTACGGGGCCAACGATTCTTCGCAAGACTTTCCTCTCGAACGCAGGACCATGGTCTTGTACAGCAGGAGCTTTGATGTTCGGATGAGATTTCGGGATTGGAAAAGCCTAGACAGACAGTACTAGGCTTTGTTGGATTTGAAATGCCGCCCGCGAATTTCTTCCTCTATGTCCTTCCTATATTCTTCCGCGTATTTCTTCCTCCTTTTCTTGCTTTAGGGATAAACACAACTCTAGTTTTCCGTCAGCCGGTGGGAGCATACGAGAAACGTAGGCAAGCGTTATAGATCTCTCTGCATATCAGCATCAAGGTCGCCATCAGAGCTCGGAGATTAAAAAGGCTCAAAAGAGCGAACAGCCCACCTCAGTTGAGTATTTGGTATTCTGAACTGCGGCATTAAGCTTGCTCCGCTTGGTGCATTGCTTCCAGAGGACGATAATTACCCGGAAAAGGTGCATCCATAAGAACGTTTAGAGTATCTGTCGTTTAGAGTATAGTCCAAATGCCTTCAGGGTTCGTAATGCACCCCATAGCCTTCGGTGTCGTGTTTAAGACCTAACGAAGGGGATTTGCCTCGCCGAGACTCTCTGCATTTCCACAGAAAGATCTGCATGAGGCCCTCCTTGCCTTGCGTATGGCATACTTAAAAGCCCTAAGCTTCGTTTTATATATTGATCAGTCATTAGACCTTTTCGAGCTATTGAACTCCCTCCTACACTCACTTCGCAGGGTACTGATCTCCATACCAAAAATATGGTCCGTAGTAAAATTTTCGATCCTAACTAATTTTCTATTCTTGTTTATAATGGATTCTTTCGTTTCTTTTTTGCTCTACTTAATTTTACTTTCTTGTTTAATACTTTAAGAATTTTTTATACATTTTTATTTTTATATATACTTATTTATATGTTTCTAATTAATTTTATTTTATATTTTCTTAATGGATTCTTTTTTCTACTTAATTTCACTTTATTTAATTTTCTACTTTAATTATTTTTTATATATGTATGTACCTATATTTATTTTTACTCATTTACTTCTTACTATTTTTTATTAGTCCGATTTTTTGTTGAATTGGTTATTCGTGTTTGTAATGGATTTTTTTTTTTTGCTTTATTTAATTTTACTTTATTTTATTCTAACTTTAATTATTTTGTATACTTATATTTATATGTTCTTATTTAGTTCTTGTTATTTTATTTTGACCTTGTAACCAATCTGTAATTGGGCAATTTTGCCTGTTGTACTGTATACGTACCAAATAAATAAATAAAAATAAATAAAATATTCGACCAGGGAGGCTTGGGCTTTCCCTTGGCTATGGTTGGCTTATATGCTGCCCTAGACGCGACGTTGAGAAAAGTATTAAGGGTGTCAATCGCCTGATCCTCATTCATGGTACCAGTCAATGCTCTTAGGAGCAGTTTCCAGTGAAGATCAGACCAGAAATTTAAATAACCTCCAGTCCGTCATCTTTCTATTATGCGGCCAGCCATATATCAGAGAAAGAACACGCCTTTCGAACCTTCCAGTAACGGAGAAAATGCGAGTGCCACCCGCTGATCAAGATAACGTCCAGAACGTTCCTACGATTTGAGGTAAGGAAGGTTGATTCACGGCCAGTACTGGTAATGAAAAGGTCGTGGGTCAGAATGAAATCAAAAAGTTCCTCACCTCGACCATTTGTATTGGGGCTACCTCATACTTCATTATGAGCATTAGAGTCAGCCCCCAGGAATAAGAGACACACCAATTTTCATGGCTTCAAAGCTCAATAAACTCAAAGTTAAATTCTAAAGCTAAATAAACTGAAAGCTAATTCAAAATTCGGTATATGATCTTGGCTAGATTTGAACCATGGACTACACATACTAGCAGCCAATCCCTCTACCCACACGGCTATTCAAGCTTTACTCAGCAAAAAAAGTCGTATTTACATTTACCTGCCATCAATAAAAAATTTTCTTGAGAGATATTCACAATCATATCAAATCCCAAACACCGCAATCTGTTTCGTGTCTTGAGGATCAAAATTTTATAAAAATGATATTTATTGTTCCTGGCTAGATTCAAACCAGAGATAGCACTTCCTGGCAGCCACTGCCATCCCTACTCAACTACAAACGTTTCAAAAGTATTATATTTCTGTCGCACTTAATTTAATTGTGATTTACTTGTTTTGTTGCTAGAAATAAATGTGTTCAACTCAAAAACTGTAAAATCAATATTATTAATGCTCTATCAACATAATTTTGTTTGCATAGTTTTGTTTTTCATCAAGAGCATATTCATTGCTTGTAATATGTATAAATTGATTTGTGTTAACTAGAATCGTAAATTTGAATAAATTTCAACAAAGAAAATATTTTGTTAGAAGTAGTGTTAAAAATAAATAGAGACAAAAAAAAAATGTACGAAACTATTTAGCGAAAAATCCATATGCAATATAACCATGTTAATTACAAAATTAAATTGTCGCTAATGACTTACAAGTATACGAAAATATTGCATGAAGCAAGCACTGCGTCAAATGCATATATTACATCATTTTTATCTCTGTTATTACATGCACGCATGCATAAAAACATATAAAACAAAAATATCATTTGCACATTTATATCATGGTGGAGATACTGGAAAATAGAAAGCACAAACCATATCGATTCAAACATGTAACTTGTGTCTCGAAAGAAGAAAAACTAAAGCAAACATATCAAACACTCAAACGCATTCAAAATGAATATAGATTTCAATATTCATTGAGCGAAATGATTTCAGGTGAATGCTACTCTTTGCATTATCAATATAAATGCTCAAAAAAAATAATTAATATATTGTATTTATTATTTTTATTACTCTACATAAATGCATAGCGTACATTTTGTAGTTAATTACATTTTTGCCACAAGCGTACAGAGCACTACTGTTGATAGTGCAGTAAATACTAACGGTATGACGTATCTTTTATTTATTGATGAATATATCTCACTACAGGTGCATTTACAAATTTTGAATTAAAAATTTGAATTCATTATTTAAATCGATTTCGTATTAAATAATTTTTAGAGATAAACGTGGAAATTTTAATACGGTAATTATAATGACATTTCGCTGTATTCTAATCATCTGTCAGTTACATTAAACGCAAACTGAATGTAGTCATTCGAAGGTGACAGCTCACAAGGCCTTCGAAACGAACGTACGGTTTTGAGTTCCGGTTCGAAAAAAAAACAGTTTCTTTAGTGGAATGAATTACAATGACAAAAACACAATACCAAATGTCATCTATTACTGACGGCTTTTTTTGTGTAATATGGATTCTGTTAGGGCTAGGAAAGCGCTACTAGTGAATATTTTTATAGTTTTAAAGTTTGCAGTTCGTACCACAAAGAGGAAATGAGAACCCATTTCTCAATCGTTCGAAGGAACAAGTGAAATCGAGAAATGTCAAAATAAAAATCTTCAGTCGTGTTGTACGTTATGTATCTACGTTCTTTTATGTTGGAATTTGTTGTTTTGTCAAACGTTTTGCGAGTTTGTAAATGCTTTCGGCAACTTAATTCGTTTTGGAAGTTCGATAAGACTATCGGGAGATTTAATCCGCAAAATGATCCATATTCCCGCATCAAAAATTCGCTGCTTAGAAAAGCTTTAGAGCCAATATACCTACAGATATGCGTTGTCTATTGGTCTGTTCGCGTACTACGATTTATTGCAATTAATTGAAATGAAGCCGTTTTTGTACTCCGTTTTACTGAAAACTGAACATTTCTCCTTTTTCAGTAAATTTGAGTAGGATCTGAGCTACTGAAAAATACTGAAAACTGTCAAATGGTTTTTGGCGTAATGTTATTATGAAGGACGAATATTTTTGTGGCGATAATTTATCACCGCTTAGGATGACTTTATAACCACAATTGTTCTCCTAAAAACCGACAACTGACACTTTTGCTTGTCAATTTTCAGGATATGCAATGAAAGCGTTTTCGTATTTTTCCTGAATTTCCCCCACCACATGATTCAGGAAAATTCAGTAAAATTCAGTGACTGAAAGTACGCGAACATACCTAAGGTCGATTAATTGCAATTAATTGAAATGAAGCCGTTTTTGTACTCCGTTTTACTGAAAACTGAAAATTTCCCCTTTTTCAGTAAAATTCAGCAGGGTCTGCGGAGTGAAGTAGTAGAAATGGAGTGGACATGCCCATAAAATTTACATTGAAGGGGATGGTAGTAATTTTTTGTCCACTAAACGTCAAATCTGGTCAAATCCAAGTAGTTCCCCTCCGATAATTTATCACCGCTAAGGATGACTTTATAATCACTATTGTTCTCCCAAAAACCGACAACTGACACTTTTGTTTGTCAATTTTCAGGAAATTCAATGAGAGCGTTCGCGTACTTTTCATGAATTTCCCCCACCACATGATGCAGGAATATTTAGTAAAATTCAGTGACTGAGAGTATGCGAACAGATCTATAGACAAGAAGGGGTAAAACAATCGCAATTTAACAGGTCTGTTCCCGTACTACGATTAATTGCAATGAAGCGTACTAAAACGGAGTACCAAAAACGGCTTCATTGCAATTAATCGCAATTAATTATAGTACGGGAATAGACCTAATATATCTATGAATTTTGTATAGTTTGTAACTTTTTTCTTTACGTCAAGTGACATTTTCGAATAGTATTTGACAGTTGCGAACTGAGATCGTTTCTTTTTGCCCGAAAAACACAAAGTAAAATATTTAAGTGAGGATAATTGTGTGTGAATTTAGAATAAATTTCGTATTTACTAAGCGCAATTCAACTTAATAATTAATGCATTTATGATTTAAAAAGGTAACTTTACTTTGCTTGTGAAGTATATGTATACGTTAATGTAACTGATGGTACTGAGGGGTGTGGCGCTAATGTCATCAAATAAGACATGATTGTATTTGACGCGTATCGACTGAATATAATTTTCAAGTAAATTCGCATATCTACGAAATATCTGATAATACAGTCCCGTGAAATTGCATTGAACAAAGAATCTAACATAAAATGAAGTGAAGTTCGAAAAATTCGAGAAAAAAATATAAATCACATCGACTCGACGACTGGGAAAACTATATTGGTTTTATGTCAGATGTGAAGCACTATGTAGACATAATTTTTTTTTTCGCATCATAGATTTCGTCTGAATATTTTATTGTGCGAAACTATTTCCTGAAATTCCACCATATTTATTTAATGTTAGGCAAAAGTGACGTCTCCTAATGTGTAACCAGAAATTTCATAGGAAAATACAAAAAATGTAGATCAATACGAAATAGTTTTCCTTAATTGTTCAGTAAAACAACAAGTTGGCCCCGCTCAAAGTGTTGACCTAGTTTAATTAATTTTAAGTTTTAAAAAAAAAACATTCTCCAGTAAGTATTTGTAAAATAAACATCACTTAGACTACGTAGTACTATTCTTATTAAATTGAATAGAACATTTCATCTATAATATCATTGATTATTTATAGGAAATTAGTTATTTTGAAAATATGTATGATTAAATGTAAACTAAAAAGGTTCACATAGACATTATGGTAACAAAAATAAGATCATTTAATGTTAATTCATCAAAATGATATTTTTACACACAAAAAAACGAAATTTTAGTTTAAGGTGTTTCATCCAACAAAAAACCATAGTCTTATTTTATTTGAATCTCTTTTTAAATTGAAAAACAACAACAAAAATCAAATCATTTTATGATTTTCTTTTTCAATTTAAAAACGAAAATGCAAATTTTATGACTCGTTTCGGAAAAAACAAAACATTGTTGAATTTCTTTCAAATTCAACAAAACCGAATTCAGTCAAATCGAAATAGTTTTATTAAATAAATCAAAATAACAAAAAAAAAAAAACAAAACACCTGAAAACAACAAAACAAAAAATCATCACATAATTTCTACTCTTGTTCTTCTTCTCTTCTACTTCCATATATCCAAATAACCTTAACAATAGTACGTTGTAAAATGTGTGATTGTTGCTATAAAAACTATTGGCAACATTATGTTGGTTACATATCTGCTACAATTTATGTTTGCTGTTATCGGAGTTCAACTGTTTAAGGTAAAAAAAACATTAAAATAATTTTTTTTTTGTTTTTTGGAATAGTACATTCAACAGAGAACCATAAAAAAGAAGCACAGGAAAATTATCAAAGATAATAACTAATATTAATATAAATTTATCTATGTATTATTACTGTTATTATTCATTGTTAAAATTTTACTATTATATAATAATTTCTTAATCGCACTATGCCTTTATTTTGATTTTATAATTTTTTTTTATTCAAATATCAATCCTGATTCGCTAATTTTCGTTATTAATGTTCGAAAAACAAATGATTTATGAAATAAATTTTGTACTGATAATACATCACACTCAACTGATTTAAAAATTTCCAAAAAAACAACAAACAAACAAAACAAATAAACAATTTTTCAATTTCTTAGTTGAGTTAGTTTTCTGGCTTGCTTAAAGCACTGGAAACTCAACAACAACAACAACAACAATAATTGTAACATTAGCAGCAAACCAATACAAAATAAAAACAACAAATATACACATTTAAGGTGGAAGTGTCATCCCAGCTGAATTTTTCTATGAAAATAATAGCAGTAGGCAGTCTATGGCGTGCGCAGATGGAAGCAAATGCCTTGTATATTATTACAGTTTAGTCCTTCCTGCACCTTTGCCTGTGTCTTCACAATACTTTACTGATAATTGTGAAATGTGCCATATATGGGTGCTTGCCCCCTCTATTTCAAAGTTCTGTGCACGCCTATGACCCAGAAATCAAATATTTAGGATTTATATTCACTTGAATTTAAAAAAAAAATTCCAATGCTGGTATTGTAATTGTAGACAGATGATTAATACTGAAGCAACTTTTATTGCCCAAGCACATGTGGAACTAAATCGTAAGCCCTTGGGTAGGTTATGTTATGTTAGCTGTCGATTTGTGAGCCCTGCGGAAGGACACATACCTCCCTTACTTTCCTTTCCTCGTAAAGAAAGGTGGTCCTGAGTTAGGCCATGCTGCTCTTCGCCCAAGCCAGACACTGGAGATGGAAGGGGTATTTAGGCACGGTATTGTCAAAATTGGAAAAGGAAGTTGTCATGAATTGAAGCTTTCGTTAGACCTAAACTGGCGAAATTAGCTACAGATGAAATGAATCAGCTGACCAGCAAGCTAAAATAAGGTGCTTCCCAATAGGGATGATAGGATTTTGACTGCTCGTAGCGGCCATTTTGGATTGAAATAGACATGGAAATAGTTCAATGAAGAATCATAAAAAATCTCCAAGGCTCCGATGAAACTTCAATAAATTCCAGAAGCACAAGGAAATCCCCTCTAAAATAAATGTAGTAGAAACGGAGTGGACACGGACGGTATAACTTTCCACCATTAGAAGACCCTTCGATCCTCTCGCGCACAAAGCATGTTACAACTGCCTTTCCGCCGTTTCTCGCTAAATGTCAAATTGGAGGGATACTTGGATTTGACCAGATTTGACGTTTAGTGGACAAAAAATTACTACCATCTCCTTCAATGTAAATCTTATTGGCATGTTCACTCCATTTCTACTACCTCACTGATCTGAGTTGACATTTAGTTGACTTATCGATCGCATGATGCCTGGTAAGAAAAATGAGCATTTATTGAGAATCAAATAAATTCTCAAAAATTTGCCTGATATTTTCGAGTATATTTTTAGAACTTCAAAGAATATCCTGTCTATCTGAGTTTTTTTCAAAGAAATTCTAAGCATGGATCTAGGACAGGATTGATTCTACATAATGTTTTAAAAAATATCGAAAAGGTCGGCAAAGTTTAAAATCTTTTCGGTTGTTTAGTGAAAAGTTTTGAAAATTACGAACAGTTTATCAACCCCGAAAAACTCGTCGAATCTTTGAAAATCTAAACCAACCCTTGAAAATCTAAATCTAATCTCAGCATCTCGCTGAGACATTCAAAGATTTTTAGCTTGTCTCAAAAACCGGACAAAATTAAAAGTTTCAATTGCATTAAATCACATGATCATGCTTCAAATTTTGACGGCTACTTTAGTTTTTTGACAGCTATTTGAATTTTTCGACAGCCGTCAAAAATTGTTGGCATATGCTTTGCCTTAATTCATTTGATCTTTGACGGTTGTGAAATGATTAGTTTCACGCTTCAGTTCACCTACTCTCGTATGCCCTATACTTGGATTCGAACCAGGAACCCCACACGCCAAGAGCTAGCGCTCAACTCACTAGGCCGGATAAAGCTATCGGTCAGCTCATTAGGCCTAAAAAATTATTGTCCTTATTGAGACAACCTGCAGACTACAGATCATAAGACTCTGAATCCAATCAACCGGCTATTTGACAGTTGGTAATGTTTCGTGGTAACTGCCTTCGGGGGTGATGAGGAAACCGTAGTTTATGAAACAATCAGAACCAACTTACGCGAAGTAAGTAGCAATAAGTGACCATTTTCGAAAAACTATTCATAAGCATCAGTGTCGCGCACAGAGAGGGGTAAAGGAGAGCAATCGTCCCACTTAATTACACAGCTACTACTGCAATGTTTTGTTTTCATTTGGCAAGTCTTACAATTTTTCCTGTACTTTCACAATAATTCACTGAAAATCAGGGAAATTCTGTACCGATTTCAGATGTTTGCCCCTTCAACTACAAAACCTTGTGCACGCCTACGATAGACATAGTTTTTAGTCATATATTTCTAAAGCTCCAATAGACCCTGTCTTCTGTAATTTTACAAAACTTTAACAATTACACTAGCCAATTTCCACGACTCTCTTTAATCAATTATAAAAATTGTATTCAATCTTAAATTATATTATATGTATGTGTACATGAAAAAGGATTCATCAAATGGAACGATATCTTGGCAAATCTTAATTGCATTTTTATATGTTGTATGTAAGTTTTGAGAATTTTTCGTATCTAAAATTGAATTCACCATTCCCGTTATCCATACATTTATGTATTTCAATAACAAACTAAACAACCATCAAATGTGCAACTAACCGAATTAAGCGTATACTAACTTTATATTTATTATTGAACTGTACAGTCACTACTACGATAAGAGCGTGCACATGTGTTTTGCATTGTTTTTGCATCATGCATATTGTTGATTTGTTAAGCGGTTTTATCAAAAACTATACAATACACATAAACGTATTTCAAACGGCCAAACTTCCTCGACAACCCCAACAAAAAAAAATAACGTTTAGATTAGGACAAATCATCATAACCGCAAAATTCGATCATATCCAATATCGCATCAATCAATAACAATCGACAATTCGCCACCTAACGACCAATTGTCAAGCGCATGTCCCGATGAGAGAGTCAAATTTCGAAATATTGGGGAATAGTTCATGGCCTAACGGAACTGTCAGGATATTGTCAGTTATTTTAGTTGTTTTTTGCGTTCGTTGGAATCAATTGAAGTTGTTGAAACACATATATTACATAAACTGTATTCCCTGTTCAAATTGCTCTATTTCCTAACCGCCCAATCGGAATTTATTGGAAATAGAACAACCATCAATATTCAAATAGACTCAGTTGGATTTTAGTATCTGACGGAACGTTCACGACTACTTCTAACCGTTGCTTCACATAAATTCTAATTTAACAGACATTGGAATGCCTTTAATAATTATTAACTGTTGTAAATTCGAAATAATTCTCCCGCACCATCAAATATTTAACGGGGTTTGAAAGAACCTTCAATATTTCATGAAAAGTGATTAATGTCATTTATCATGTTCCATTTTTACTAAATAGTTCTCCCAAGTACTTCCAATTAGATCACAAATGGAACGCCATCTTCTTTCATACGAGTAGACTCTAACCTGTCAAATTGAATATGAATTTCAAGGGTAAAACAGTTGAAAAGAAAGGGAGAACATAACGAGTGTAAAGTATCAAAATCGATAGAAAGTATTAAAAAAAACTAGCAGAAAATTACCTCTTTTAACTCTCTACACATCATGAGGGCTATTTCTAATTTCCTAACTACGAAAAATCCAATTGACAACTAAATAGCCACCTCATGGCAAAAAAAGGCGTAACTCCTCATGAAATTACTCGGGAACGAGAGCACGAGTAGTTTAAAGTAGCCAGAAGTACTTACAAGTACTAAATAGTAATAATGGAATACGGGCAGTGGCATAAAAAATTTAGTAGTGCCACATATAAACGAATAATAACATTCCGCGATATTTTACCGAAAATTCATTTCAACATCAATTCAATCTTTTATTAAATATTATATTATAGTTCTATCGACATAATTTTCTCCCGAATTTTGGATAGTATTTGCTGCAATGCACATAACTGATACAGGCTCAAACTGTCAATTCTTCGGCAAGTTCTTTAAGCCAACTAATACAGATTGTACTAATATTTGCACTAAAATGCATTCAGGTATTTAATATTTATGTCCTGTGCTGATCCAGATGTATAAGGCGCATGTACATTCGTCCAACGGTGCTTATTAAAATGATCTTTTATGATATCAAAGGACTCAAATCTAAAAGCATTCGCTATCGATAGACCACTATAAATAATTCTTAAAGCAATCGATGAGTACTCTCAACAGATTTCATGCTATAAAATCAAAAATAAATGTCATTCACAGCCATTGTTATACTTATAAGTATGTAAATTAAATCCCCAAGCTAAATTGTAGTAACACTCTGAATTGTTAAATGTCCTACACATCTTTTTTTTTTGTTATTTTTTTTTGGATAATAATCGCCTGTGTTTTTAGCCAGTTTCCCGAACTGATTCGCCCTTCACTCTCCACTATTTAGAGATCAAATCTGCGTGTAAAATATAAAAAAATTGCTGTGTGTTTCCTCGATGCCTCTGTACCCCGCCGTCCCCTATACTTACTTAAATACTATGATTGCTAATTTTAACGGCATTGATCATAAATTATTTTCATACATGTGTACATTACATAATACATATAAATACATACATCTTAGCTAAAGCTTCCTTCCAATACATACTTATTATATATATATAAATAATTTTGTACATAATACGATAAACTTTTAGTGTTTACAACTAAAAAAAATTTTTACAGTTAGACATTTTTTTTGTGATGTGAGCATTGTACATTATTCTTGAAAATATATTGATTATTTCGATTTGAAATTTTTCTTCTGGAATTTTTTTTTTTTTTACTTGTATTGTTTGCTCAATTCTTTCCTGATTTCTCTCCAGTCAAAGTCGACAGACTGTGCGAATTTTGTTTAAGTGCACACAAGCAAAAACAGGAGAGAAAAAAAAATCATGGAAATTCGTTTTGCATGTTTTTATTTTGTTGTTCCTTTTTGTATATTTCATTCGAAACCATCTTCTTCTTTTTCTTCTTGAGTGAAATTTTTCTTTTAATCAATTTGTTCATTTCATATTCATTTTAAAGTCATTTGTTTGATATTTATCAATACATGAAAATTACAACAATGAAATTTCTCGAATTTTATATATTAATATATTTGTTTTTATCTTTCCTCATATTACGGATAATATCGTCTAAAACAGGGGAAATTTTTTTCCTGTTCCGATGGATCGAAAGTGATCGAAGCTGAATGTCAGTAAGTATTAGGATTTCATTAGTATTTCGGTTTTTCATTTTTTTTGAACAACTGAATGCATTTTTATGAAATTTACTGTTAGAAATCAATAGGTTTATGTACATGAGTATGGAATGTGTAAATTGTGACGGTACGCATTTTGCCGACCATAAAACAAACCGAGCATTAGCCGTTATGTTCCACAACAAAGGAGAGAGGAGTCTTCCTTGACAGGCTGACTCGACTAGCAATTTCCCATGGCATAACATTTTAAATTGCTAGTGGAGGCTACCTATGGTATGCCATATTTTATGGTCTGAAATAAATGGTAGGCAACATGGTATGCCATTTGCTTGGCCATTTGCCTGGCAATATTTTGACAGTTCTTGATATCAAAATAGCGCTGAACCGTGAGAATGCTGTATTTCTTATAAGAAAATGTAGGGATTCTGAATTCAAAGGGATTTTTAGATCTCGTTGAGTAATGAAAATAGTCTACAGAGTATGAAATGCTGGGAAATTGTGGAATTTCTTCGCTCTGCACTTCAAATAACTCCTTAAGAGCATTTGACGCTCAGATACAACGTATGTTCTTCTCGCTCAGAGGCATTTTCGAAATGATATTGCATGCCATGAAATTGCCCACGCACAGATGGCATACCATAAATTTGACAGTCGTTGCCATCGGAAATGGCAGAGTAAATTGCCAATCGAGCCCCGGTGTGACGTGTGCCCGTGTTGATCTCTCTTCACAAGTGAGCATTCTGCTGCCAAAAAGTATAGCACTCTAGTCTTGAGGAGTTGTTCAATAAAAGCTATCGGCCGCAACATCCAGTCCCACGATTGTCACCACAATCGCATGGCACCTTCGCGAAGAAGATGCCAAGCGTATACTCCTCAAGAGCAAGAGATTTTTCAATTTGCTAAAGCAGGGAAAGCAGTTTGGATAGACTTGCCATTGATGTAGGAGTGCTCTGATTAACGAAGGATCAATTGACTTTTGATGATCCTAATGATGATCCTAATGATCCCTTCCAGAATCTGTAGCAAAAACCGAGCTAAGACATATCTCGGATGGTAGTCTCAACAAGCACAGCTCTTGTTTCCCACCAGCTAACGAGAACATTGGAGAGGTGCAAGCATGCCTTGCTGATCCTCTACCTAACCAAAGAACACCACCAGGGCGCGGAAGTACGTAGAAACTTTCTAGTCCATCTCATTTGGAAGTTTGAGGTCTTTAGAGATAGCGAAAAGCTGCTGGCCTGCTTCATTCGATGGGTCATGTGTGCTTGAGGACTGCTATTTCCTGGAAAATGTGCACCCATAAGGATATTCAGTGTATCATTGGTCGTATTAATCCAGCTACTCTCAGGGCTTTATCTGTGATGTTCAGCTTGAGACCTTACAAAGACAATTTGCTCCATTGATACCCTCGATGTTGTCACAGAAGGCTCACCACGATTTTCTCTTCGCCTTGCAAACGGCATATTTAGAGACCTTCAAGTTTAACGTTTTTCAAAATCTTTTCTGCACTCTCTCCGTAGGATGGTGATTTCCACAATCCACCATAGAGGCTTTTGATTACCCCCCTAGCTTCTAGTTGGTTACATGCTGCCATGGTAGCAGAGTTGATAATGCTGGCAAGAGTGTTAACCACTTCATCCAGTTCCTGGCAGCAATCGATGCTTCCGCAGAAAAATCCGGTGAAGATTGCACCAGGATTCAGAATAACCTCCTTTCGATTCGGGTTGACGATGGTCGGCTCATTACCCACATTTGCGATGGACAGGCTGTAGGCCGCGTTGAGTGAAAGTGTGCCTCGTCTCGACCATTTGTGTTGGAGCTGCCCCACATCTCATGATGAGGATTCGAGTTAGCACCCAGAATAAGAGGCACACTGATCCTTGCGGCTGCAGCCACTACATACTCAATGAAGTCACAGTGACGACATGGATCATAGTAGTGCGCTATGTAGCAACCAGAGTTTCCTCCGATCGATTTCCGCTAGAACAGCCAAGTTATGAAGAGCAAGGATAATGATGACATTTTTGGCAAGAATGCAAACTCCTGAAATCTTAAGACTGTTGAGTGGAATCATTTTGTAAGTACTGTGTGTGCAATCCACAAACCCGTTTGTGTACCTACAATCCATAGTTCTTGGATTAACTTGGATTATCATTATCGAACACTAAGGCTGCCTCATTCCGAGATCGTTTTCACACCGTAGAGCTGCCTGTTACCAAATTCAGCAGATCTAGAAAGCCTACCAAATCAGAGATATTCTCGACACGATACCGCATCTGAATCCCACTGAGAATACATCCCCAGAAAATGAGATACTATCCTTGCTGGATCGAGGTTTCTACAAAATTTAGTTCTTCGTAACCTTTAAGCGTTGGCAAGTATTTAAAAAAAAAAAACTCGTAAATTCCACGAGACAAAGAAATAATCTCTAGATCGTTTAATCATTATATAATTTAAAAGATATGATAACGTTTTGGGAATTCCGAACCATTTTTGGGGTTGTTCAGTGTCTAAAATAGTGCAAAGGAAATTTTTTGAATTTTGATTTGCTATAATTTCGAACAGAAACATCAAACTTATAAGATATAGCCAACATAATTTGTACTGAATGTGCTGGTCAACCAGAAGCGGCAAGCACGTGAAAATAAATCTTCCAAACCTACAATCCTACAAGAGCGTTAACATTCAACCAAAGAGCATATCTTTTGAACACCAAAAATCTGCATTAAGACGAACTCACTTGTCTAGGACCAGGTCTAATATATATGTTTGTTGGCTATACTGACATTAGATGTTAGATATTCTGACATTAGATCAAACCGAAATTCCAACAGTTGTTTGATCAACAAATACAGCAAAAGAAACATTTTTCTTTCGTACGGCAGTTGTGATATTCTCGCATCTACCAACTGGTCTGATCTCTCTTCCGCACTCCAACCGTCTACGAAGACGGTTGTCAGTAAGACTCCAATTCCAAGAACCGTCTTCGTAGACGGTTGGACACGTCAAGAGTACCTTGGTTTTAGTTTTAACGATCGTCAACAAAACATCCTGTCTATTCTCTCTCAGTCTATTCGTTCGACTTGTTTTTTTACTTCTAATTATGTTTTTAAACTGCTTAACCCAACCATTTGTAATTTTTTTTCTCCAGTGGTACATATTTGGTATTCGAGAACGGTGACGTCAATAAACCAGCCATAAAGGAACGGGATTGGGATCGAAATCGTTTTCATTTTGACGATGTTGCCAAAGCTATGCTAACACTATTTACAGTTTCGACGTTTGAAGGATGGCCGGGGTATGTAACTGAGAAAGCCAAGCATAAATAACAGTTTTATGACAAAATAAACTCAAAACAATGCAATTTTTCTTATCTATTCCAAAACACAAGGCTACTCTACGTGTCAATTGATTCGAATCGTGAAGATTACGGTCCGATACATAATTTTCGTCCAGTCGTTGCAGCCTATTATATCATTTATATTATTATCATAGCATTTTTCATGGTTAATATATTCGTTGGTTTCGTTATCGTTACATTTCAAAATGAAGGCGAACAAGAATATAAGAATTGTGATTTGGATAAAAATCAACGAAATTGTATTGAATTCGCTCTAAAAGCGAAACCGGTACGACGTTATATACCGAAACATCGCATACAATATAAAGTTTGGTGGTTTGTCACATCGCAACCATTCGAATATACAATTTTCATACTAATTATGATTAACACAATAACGTTAGCTATGAAATTTCATCGTCAACCCGACTGGTATACGGAAATGCTCGATGTTATGAATATGATTTTTACGGCAGTTTTTGCATTGGAATTTGTTTTCAAGTTGGCAGCGTTTCGTTTTAAGGTGAGAACTCAAAAAAAAAAAAAAATTCTTCATTCGTATGTGAAAAATCAACAGATATAAAATTTTAATTTGAAAACACAAATCGCAATTGAAATATCGAAACACTATGAATTATAGTTTTTATCTCTCTCTAAACCAATGACAACAAAAAAAAACCAATTATTTTCATTCCAGAACTATTTCGGTGATGCGTGGAACGTTTTCGATTTTATTATTGTTCTTGGAAGTTTCATAGATATCGTCTATTCAGAGATTAAAGTAAGCAAAGGCTTTAAAGTGAGTGGAGCTGATAGTGTAGGAGCATCGAAAAAGGTTCGTATGAAACTGTAAACCCAAACCCAAAAATATAAATGGAAGGAAACGATCCTATTGCATAACTTTTCTCGAAAAAAAATTATTGCACTTTATTCTATAGCACCATATTTTTTTTAATTAAAAATTAAGTGACACCCCCCTCCACGCCCCCTCTATTTCAAAGTCTTGTGTACACAGCCCATGGCTGAGAGTTGCTTCTGGTCCTTTACGGACAAAAGCCCCTTTCCATTTTTTTTTTGTATTTGCAGCTAGTATTATTTCGTGTGACGGCTGAATAATACGTAGCGTCCCCCTTTTGTTTTCTGGGAGCGAATCCACCCCATTTTCAAAGCGGCCTACCAGCATCCGTCGGGGTTGGATTAAAGGGTGCGCCGCTTATGCGGACGAGGGGCCTTCACGGCCATTTCTAGGGTGCCCTGCTCCCGGGGCACTTTTTTTGTTTTTTTTTTTGATGATTTGCCCCTGTTCACCTATTTGCCCCATCACCTTTCTCGTCCTGTAAGATCTCTTCTGGACTTCGTTCGGTTCAGTTGAGATGCGTCCAAGCAAAACTCTTATTTTGCGAAATCGCTACAAGTTGATTAAAAGTATAAAGTAGAAATAATTTACATCATATTTTATAGTAATTTGCTATAAACTAGCAATTTTTTTTCAGTATTCTAACTGCATTTTCGTCTATGTATTGATATTCACAACGTTTTTTTTGCTCATTTCGCTTCGTTTGTAAGCTGTTTTTTCAAGTGGCTTTTTCATTTTTACAAAATTAGATCCATAAGAACAAGCCTCTGTAAGCAGTGTGTGTTTAGAGGCCATTTATTTTTAGCGCCCAACGATGGATAAAACACTTGAAATTTTTATAGCACAGAGCTAAATGCTCATTTTTATGGATTTTCGGTAGATAAATGTTTCGCAACTCTGCAATACATGTGAATTGAAAGTTGATGGCTTTTCAATCATGAATACATGGTGGCTTAAAAGTTTTCCCACTTAAGACTTAAGCATTGATATGTATACTGTTGTGTTTCAGCAAAGTAAGATCTTTACAATAGCTGGAGAATTGATATTAAATTTTTGTTTAGAATTTTTTTTTTAAGAATGAGAGGACATGAATTTTCGTAGATAAACTTTTTCAAATAAATCAAAGCAATTTTTTGGCCATGCACTTTGAACAATTGTTTATAGAAATTCCCAAAAATATTTAAATGCTTTAAAAAAATTTGTTTCTCTTTCTTTCTGTTTTTGTTCGGGTCGCTGCCAAATTTTCCCACGACAACATCAACAACATCATCGACAACCAACTACTATAATATCAACGTAACTCCAATTGTGACAACGATAAATGATGTGAATTTTTGAAAAAAAACTACTTTAAAAATAAACTTTAATGAATTTTTCTCTAAAACAAACAAAAAAAATTATCGAAAATGTTATACAGCCTGGAACGAATTTAATATCGATCAATTTCTTTCGATTGTTTCGTGTAATGCGTCTTGTGAAATTATTAAGTAAAGGTGAAGGTATTCGAACATTATTATGGACATTCATCAAATCATTTCAAGCTCTACCGTATGTTGCATTACTCATTGTTATGCTGTTCTTCATTTATGCTGTCATTGGAATGCAAGTAAGTAATATTAAAATGTAAGTTTTTTTTTATTATTGAATATATTTTTTATTTTGGAATTATATCTTCAGGTTTTTCCCCTTTTTCCCCTTTTTTCATTATCCTGTTTCAATGAATTTCATAATATTGAATAGTCTTTTTTTATATATTCATATAATAGTGTTTTAAAGTGGTTTCTTATAATCTTAATGCTCAAATTGAATTATCCAACCATTGACAAGCGAGGAGGTGTTTGAACGAAAATCGTAAATCGCATTGAAATTCAAATATATGATTTCATACATCAAAAAAAAAATATAAAAAAAATTTAAGTATTGAAAACTTACCAGTGACATCAACGCAGATATATTCAATCAAACCTGAAACAATTTATTCGAATTAGTATAAATTTAAAAAAGACAGGATTAAAATAGAAGAAAAAAAATATTTTATTTGACATAAACTTAGTCTAAAAATTAAAATTGATAGTCAATTGGTACAAGGTATTGATACTGAAGCCTAAAATCACCATGTGAATTATAGCCTAATAAAGATGCTCCCTTAATTAATGGTTTTCGCCTTATTTTCCTCCATAATATCTTCATCAACATCATCACCAGCTGTATTAAAAATAGGCTCATCAATAATTTTGATATTTTTTCCACGCCACACTCTTTCATAATGCCTTATACTCCCCTCATACCTCTAGCTATGGGCTAATTCTTTCAAAATTTAACCAAATCGCAGCCATACTTTATCTGAACCGTTTCCTCACAATGCAACTCTTCGACCAAAATTAAAATTAGAAAAAAACACTCAGGTAACAAAAACAGATCCCATGATTTTTTTCCCAGTGTTAAAAATGGCAAGAAGGCGATACGAACGGCTCTTGTACCGTGGCACGTTTCAGCAAAGATTATTCACAAGGATCTTAGCACCATAAGGAGAGACAAAGGACTGAGACTCCAATGACTTTTTCTAGAGTTCTCCGATTGTTTTCTATGCTCTCCTGACTTTTCTCAAACTACTTAGATTTTTTCTAAGACTTATAATGTTTATTTTTTTTTGTTTTTTCTTTTGAGTGACCCCAAACTTTTTCTCAGCTTCTCTATTTTTTTCCTGATTTCCTGAGATTTTTTCTTGATTCCTTTCTTTTTGTTTAGCTCCTATGCATGTTTCTTAAACTCTCGAGGAATTCAGTTTCGAATTAAAATGCAAATATCGAAGTAAAAAAAATGCGCCCAATGTGGCTTTATTTGTATGAAGATTATACTTTTGCAAGCGATTTTCACACCATCAAGTTCTGGAATTGGCCGGCAAATTACAGAGCCAGCGGAGGCGTATGGTTGACACAAAGTGACACAACGATACTTTCACGCCTTGCCTCAAAACGCTACTAGCTAAGTCGAAAATTGACCAGCTTAAATAGAAATAAAGAAAAGTAAAGTAATCCCAAGACAACCCTCATACGGGTCTAGGGGTTGAAGCTGGTAGAGACCGTCATTAGCCATTTCCAATCAATGTGAATACAAGTTTGGAGTGATTAAGTCCCATCCCTGATTAATTCAGGTACCTATTTAGAGCTAGGTGAACTCAAAGTTTGATGTGCGGACTCTCGTTTGAGCCTGGATTCGAACCAGGGACCACACACACACACACAGGAAACCAGTGGTCTATCCACTAGGCTACAAAAGTTAAATAGAAGACTTTGGTGAAAATGAAAAAATTATTTACATAATATATTTATTTATATTTTAAATTATTTTATTTTTTCATCCATGAAAAACATATTTTCTCCCTCAGTTACCTCAACTTCAATTTTTCCTCAAATTTCAGGTCTTCGGTAAAATCGCTCTTAATCCCGATACTTCGATATCACGAAATAATAATTTTCAAACATTTCCGCAAGCTGTTTTGGTATTATTTCGTTCAGCGACCGGTGAAGCATGGCAAGAAATTATGCTTGATTGTTCATCGCGTCCTGGAAAAGTTGTATGTGATCCGCGTTCCGATGATGCAGAAAATCAAAATTGTGGATCAAGCATTGCATTTCCATATTTCATATCATTTTATGTACTATGTTCGTTTTTGGTAAGTATTAGGAAAGGAGGAAGATTTTTTTTTTCCACGAATATTTGAAATAAAATTCAAATTTCCCTCCCCTCAATCCAGATCATCAACCTTTTTGTAGCTGTCATTATGGATAATTTCGACTATTTAACACGTGATTGGTCCATATTGGGCCCGCATCATTTAGACGAATTTATACGACTGTGGAGTGAATACGATCCGGACGCCAAAGGTCGTATAAAACATCTCGATGTTGTTACACTCCTGCGAAAAATTTCCCCACCACTTGGCTTCGGAAAACTCTGTCCGCATCGTATGGCATGCAAAAGACTTGTTTCGATGAATATGCCATTGAACAGTGACGGTACCGTACTATTTAATGCAACACTTTTTGCCGTAGTACGGACATCGTTGAAAATTAAAACTGAAGGCAATATCGATGAAGCCAATGCCGAATTGCGAGCAACAATCAAACAAATATGGAAACGTACTAGCCCTAAGCTTTTGGATCAAGTTGTACCGCCACCGGGTGTCGATGATGAAGTCACTGTTGGTAAATTTTATGCGACGTTCTTGATTCAGGACTATTTTCGGCGTTTCAAAAAGCGAAAGGAACAGGAATCGAAGGAAGGTGTTTCGGATCAAAACAATACACTTACACTTCAAGCTGGTCTGCGGACATTGCACGAAGCTGGCCCGGAACTGAAACGAGCGATTTCCGGTAATTTGGATGAGCTGATGGAAGAGCCTGAGCCTATGCATAGGGTAAGTTTGAGGATAGTATTGTTTGCTTCAATAATGAGGAATTATTTTTTTTAAAAAAATCGGCGGTATAAAATCGCCGAAACTCGATTATTTGTTGTTGCGCCTCTGGGCCGCCTTTTTATCCTGTGGTATACCCAGCTAATTTTAACTAAACCATTAGTAATTAGCTTTCAGAGCTTCGGTTTCTTACAGTTTTCTTTCCTCTACTCCCTCATATCCGGAAGGTGATTTTGGATACAAAATTAACCGGGTGTCGTTTGACAAATCCTATTATACTCTTCCACTTTGTTAATATTACTAGCACTCCACATCATTCTTCCATATTTAACGCATCTGTGGCCCTTGATTTGCTTGAGCTCCGACAGTTTACTGAAGAATCTCCGATAATATATTTTTTCCTAATGCCTGGACGTTATCAAAATGTAACTTTAACAGTCACCTTCAGCTCATCGAACTCAAAAATTACCACATTTTTTGACTGATTGCTCAAACAACCAGCAATTATATTATCAGCATTCGTGCTTCGACATAAATAAGAAGTCAATTTGATACCCGTCCAAATGTCAAAAAGTCTGCCTTATAGCTTGAACTGCTTCCAATACGTCAAGACCTGTCAAAATTATGAGCTGTCACTTTATCCAGACAACAGTCAGTAACGCTAATTTTCAATGTGAACAGCAACCATATAATTAATATTCGGCACTTAACCTGATTTCAAAGTCAATTTGACAGCCGCGAAACCCTGAGAAGATCAAGCTGTCAGCTGTCAAACTGTACGCCTTCCAATCTTGAAGCGTGTAAAATTACAGCAATCATGTTTTATTTTGAAGAGAAAAAACAAGCCCCAAAAATCAATCATGTACGAAAAATTAAATCACATTGGCGCTTAAGTATTTGGAATATTACATACGTAAATTTGACAGATGTCATTTAAGGGAAATTCGCTCAAAATACATGGCTATCTTGCTCGAAATTTATGCCAAAAAAAATGAATAACATGTAAATTTGTTTTCATTAAATTCCAGCGTAACCACACACTTTTCGGCAGTGTCTGGTCCTCGATGCGGCGTCGTGGCCAAACGGGACCATTTTCACGAAATCGCATGCAACCAAAATCGACAACGGTTAGCACCAATAACGGACCGAACGCACTTGGAATGCATCCTGATGCTATACACCAGAGCATTACCGACGGCATGAATCATATAACAAAGACTCTGATGCAAACACGCTCGACCGTTCCGGGTAGCGGTTTGATCCTGGCTGGTAGCGGAGGTTTAGGTAGTAACGGTAGTTTTAACGATAGCAGTGAACTGAAAACACACGGCGAAAATATTCCGATGCGACCACTGATCTTCAATAGTACGGGCGGGAATATTGTTCATCCGCAATCTCTGCCATATGAGTAAGTACAAATTAAGTGATTACGATTTTATTCGTTTTAAAATAACCAGTTTCAAAATGTTAAAAGTTCAATTCAGAAAATCAGTTAAGTAGAATAGGTAGATCTAAACCACAATGAATTTAGAGGCAGCGATCGTTTCACTCATAGTTTTTTTTTTGTTTTAAAAACAAAATCTTTTAGACTACAATTAATTTATCTGTAATAATTTTTTTTAATATTGAATTTTGAATTATATATGCGCGCGTATAAGCCACATGACACGATTAACATTACGCCGCCTCATTCGAACTGAAAGCTTTAGTCGTTTAATTTTAATATATTTCCAACATATTATAATATTCATGTCTACTAATATTTTCCTCTTAATTTGTTAGCAATAACGTAAATTGATCATTGCTGCTACATTTAATTAAGTTTGCACGCAGCATATTCATAATTCTATACGTAGTAAAATAAAAAAAAAAATGAATTAAAAAATTTAAATAGAATGAACTGAACTTTCCAGCTTCCGGAAACTTTCATGCTGATAAAAAACTAATCTTCTCAAGAATTTTGAGGTGGGACCAAGAAATAAACATAGTACCTATTTGATTTCTTTCAAAAAAAAAAAAATAACAAGGTACATAATAATTTTTAAGATTTCATTTCAAAATTTAAATTCATCAGTGCACCAATATTTTTTCGTGTTCTATATTTTTCACGTCCTATAAATCAAAAATGTTTTATCTAAGCTTGAAACAGCGTCGTTATCTGTCCCGATAAATCAATTCCAAGCTTAGCAATATCACTACTTTTAACCGTTCTGCACTTGTCATTTGAGTCTGTGGCGTGTGCTGGTGGTGGGGGCAAAGAAGAAAAGACGGATAGTACCCTCTACCATGATTTCCTACTTTTTGCCCCATACTACAGCTTTTTTGTACCTTGAGAGTACTTCATTGAAATTTAGAGGAAGTTTTTGTGTCGAATTTGATTATTTGCCCCCATTTGTTTCAAAGTCCTGTGCACGCCCATGATTTAAATCGAATGAAAATATTGAGAGAGTTGTGTGGCAATCTCAGCTATTTCGTGATAGTAAAGTAATAAAACTTCACTGTGCTCAAAAGCTTACATAGCTTAATAAATAAAAGCAGGGTACTTCAACAAAAGAAAGAAAATAAAAGTATTTAGTCGTTCACTAATCTGAAAAATTATCTCTAACAGAATTCTTTCGGCAAAATTTTCAAATTATAATTGGAGAAATTTCCGAGACAAAACTAGCTCGAAGAAGTTCAAAAATTGCAGCAAATGTCAAAATGCGATCGTTAAATGGCATCAATTCACTGCCAAATGCGCAGCCTGTTAAAATCTTCCGACCAAAAATGCATAAAAAAAAGCTAGCTGAGCTCCTAAAACGCATCTCGTGAAAGGCATATAAGGAAGAGAAAGAAACTCGTCGATTCTTTTCGTTATAGGCCAGATCTCAGCCAACATCCAACCTAGGTCGTTCTTTTTTTCTTATTTAACTTAAAAGATACTGATTCAAAGCTATCGTCATCCACCTGCAAAGGTACGATATTTTCCGCGTATTTAAGGGCCACATTAATGCATGTAAATATTAAAATATTTTGAAACTTTTATCAAACACTTATTAAGCTTTTAATTTGAAGCATAAGCCAATAGCGTGTGCGGGCGGGGCTAAAAAGGCAGTTTCTCCGTCTACTGTATAAATATCATTTCAATTTTTTTTTCCGTTGACCAACGCCATACTTGTACCCTCGAAATTCTCCATCGAAAATCCAAGAAAGTGTTTACTGAATAAGGCTCTTTACCCCATCCATTTGAAAGTCCTGTGCACGCCTATGGCATAGATTCTTCACTAACTGAAACCAATAAAAATTAACAAATCATCAAAGACCAGGCCAGAAAAAAAACTGACAATAAATCGAAAATTTTGAGCTTGGTAAAAGAGGATCTTATGCCTCGAAAGTTTCTTAAAGTTTCAAAGTTCAGTGAAATCGACACATTAACTCAAAATTCGAACACTGAGATAAGGAATTCCTTTAGAGCTGACCACGCGCATTAACTCAATTCACATTATTCATTTTAACGTTTTGTTTTTTTTTCTTCCCCTCTTTTTTTTGTCGCTCTCTCTCTCTCTCTCTCTCTCAAGTTTCAATCTTTTAATTACCTACACTCGTATCTCTGGAATCAATTAATCTCGTTCATAGTAGTTTCATTAATTAAGATTGATTTTTATCCACACTCATATTTTCCTTAAACAGCTGATTTTTGACAAAAATCACAATTTTGAAAATTAAATCCGTATAATATAAGTCTATCAAAATATAAATTAAATTAAATTAAATTAAGACATACGTCCCTCAAATCCCTGAAGACACTTTCAAATCATTATTTTAAGCTGCCATTTCTTTACATATACTTAATTTGTTTCTGAAATTGAGCAATTCAACAAACAAACAAAAATTATGAATTTTTTTTGCCCCTATCAAAGAAAACACATTTTTGTTACAGCAAAACGAATCGTGGTCTTTTATTACATCCTTACTACAATGGTAAGATGAAGAGATTTTCACATAATATTTAACACAACCAGTTTGAAAACTATGTGTAAAATCCGATAAAAATATGCCAAGGAACATAAAATTATGAAAATTTATTTTGGTTTATCCTGATTTCGTATTTGTTTTTTTTTATTGATTTATATATTGAATTGCATAAAAAAACTAACAATAGAATTGCGTGTGATCACTAACATGAAAATAAGTAAATTTTATTGATCTATTTTTCAATTTTTTTCGCTCCTTAATCCTGCTGTGGTTTTAATTGAAAAATTAATACGAAATTAAAGCTTCATGTTCACGTGAAAATTGTATAAGAGATTCCGTTTTGTTTTTCTTCTTCGATAAAGTTTGCTCCGGTTTGTTTTTTTTTCTTCTATTTCTTAGCTATAGGCTATTTATTTCAACTCAAAAGTAAAATCCAAAGTGCTATGACGTTATGACGTCAAATAACTAAAAAATGATTGAATTTTTTTTATTTTATTTTAATCTGATTTTTTTTTCTCTCTCTCTGATTAAAAACTCTTTTATATGTATTCAATTGAAATAATCACTTTGTCAACTTGTCAACAAGCGCGCTAGTAACATATCCAGTTGCATCGCAGACGGTAAAAAAAGAGACATTGTTGCATTTTAGTCCAGGGAAATTTAACATGGTGCTTCGGAAAAATTAGGGGAAACAAAATGTCAAAAGTCCCCATCGACTAGAATACTCAAAATACTTATTCAGGCAGGTTAATACTTTCCTAGTACTGGTACTGTTAACTGGATATAACTTAACCATCGTTGTAAAGGTATCAATTATCACCAAAAGGTGTTTTATTTTAGACCTAACCGAGGGTAATGGGGCAAAGTGATCTATATACAATTTGTCAAACGGCACAGGCATATTAACGTCTAATTTGTACATACGCTTTTTCCACTCCCATATGACCACTCTTCTCATATATTAGCCTGCCAAAATTATCTTCTGTTTCCCGCGGAACATAGAGACGAAGACAACCATTCCTATCTTTTCTAAATATCAGCCCATTTGGCATTTCAAATTTGTCTATGGGCCCAACTTCAAGGGCATCCCTGATCCGGACTATATCAACATCTCTATTTTGTGTAGCCTGTATTTGGAAGCTAGCTTCTTCTTCATTGACGGCAGCAACAACTCGACATCGGACTTCTAAGTCATCATCATTTCTTACTTCCTTGACAGCTGCAGCGGTCGTCTCTATGACCTCAGACTCCTTAACTGATTTACATGGCTCATAGCAGGGCTTTTAGTCTCGCCGCTTCCGAGGTGGTTTCAATTCTATCGCACAGCTCTTTTCAGGAGCTCCATCTGGCTTTCCTAATTTCCGATTTGTAGAACTTAAGGACGTCCTTGAATTCGTAACAACATGGGGTCAGCTGCTTTGACTAACTTGAGCAGTTCTCGAACTTGTCTTCTGCGACAACGCAGGTCCCTGTTCCACCAGGGTGGCCTTGGGTTTGCGCTTCGGACAGACTTTGAGACAGGACTGTACAAAAGCTTTTACGAGTTTACTGGTGAGTGTGTTAACCGCAACCTCCAAGTCAGCTACACTGCCAATCCTAGGAAGTGGGCCTAAGCCGTTAGTTACTTCCCGTTTGAAGTTTTCCCCAGTTAGTATTTCGGGGATTGCGAAACGATCAGAGAATGATGGGCCTTCAAGGACCCTCAAATTCTCTATGAACTGCTCGTTTGAGCCATTGTGCGGAGTTATTTTTAGAAAGTTTTCACTTCGAGATCCCGTATAGGTAGGAAAATTTCCTCGGTATGCTACAACTAATTATGATGGATCATAAAACTGATTAGATACTCAGCTCTATCTTTAATGTCCATACTGCCCCGTACGGTGTGATACGCGTTGACATTCGCCCCTACGAGCAGCAATTTGTTCCTTCTGAGCGTCTCTGCGGTGCTTTATAGCTTTTCGCAAATTTTCCCGAGGTTTCCATGTTCTTATTTAGATTCTGACGGTTTCTTGTCCGACTTTGGTATTTTTTTCTTGTAAACATTCAATATTTTCCTAAATCATGACCTTTCTGCACCGTTGATGTACCACAAAGCTGTAAAATACTAACAGTTTTCGTAACTCTTGACATTTTTAAACTGAAGAATCCGCAATTAATCAATCAAATTCGATTGGTTTGACATTCTTCATCAAAAAAGAAGCTCGTACCTCAATTGTACTCCAATTTTATTAGCTTGTTGCAGCAGTAATTAGTCAAATTGGTGGGTCTGCTCAGATGATGCCACGATGAACTGACATATCAGTCATCCCTTTGAAACTTAAACTTAAAAGTAAACCAGTATTCGTGCCTATTGGAACAAATGACATCGAATTATATTACATTACGAAACTGGTCAGGATTAATATTTTTGACTATTTATTGATTCTCCGGCTCATCGAAAATTCCACGAAAAAAAAAGAGGTCTCAACGAGCCCCACTGTTCCAAAAATTCTAACATATAACATCATGTAGAAATCAAACAATGTCAACTCGTAATGATGTATCGATTGTTTCCTCAAAGATGATCCTGAAAAGAGTCCTTAGATGTTTCTATGCTTCATGAAAAGAAAATGTGTTTCTCAATGCCTTCGATGCGTGAATTATACTAGGCTTTCAAATCGTTAATTTTTTTTTTTGAGGGGTAATAATCTACTTGAGTCTAATTGTGAATGAACCCGAACGGAACCGACTTAAACTGTTCCATTGTTTCCGAGGTTATGTTAGGTTGATTGCGATCGTAGCCCATATTGCAATCAATACTTCTTAGACTTGGAATACTGATTAATCATACACTACTGGCTCACCAAGAGAACTGAACAAATTACACTCTGAAATCAGGTGAATTGATCTAAACTAATTGCACTGGCTACCTCTGCTAACTATTGAAAGCCTAAGCTGCAGAAAAACTTGATACGCCTTGCGTAAAATCGCATTAAATGGTTACTAGATTTTAGCCACAATTGGTTCTGTTTGAACTTGATTCTTTCCAAAAATGACAATCTGGCAGTTTTATTTAATTGTAATACATTATATACAAATATATTTTCTGTGATTATTTTTTTAATTCCATCTCGATCATTTCAACATATGTTCTTATCAAATGCAAACTACTCTTCGCAAACTTGTAAATTTATCTTAAAAGCATTTTCAATATAAACAAATTAATATCATTTCTAACAGTGGCGTGCACAGACGCAGGCGAATGGGGGCAATTTTCATCTCTATTGCATAACTACTCTTGAACAATTTTTGTTGCGCTTTAACCCCCCCTAAAAATGCATCTTCATAGTACTTCACTGAAAATAAGAGCAAAATTTGGGTTTTTTCTACCTTCGTTTCAAAGTTCTGTGCACGCTTATGGTTTCTAATGGAATATTTACACCGAATTCTCCGATTCTGTATACTAACCAAAAATACTTTTACTGGCGAAAAATAGTTTAAATTTTGGTGTGGTAATTGTTTTTTTTTTTAGTCCATTCTACCTCTTGCCTGGACTATAGGTATCTTATTTATTATTCAATCTTAAGAAGACCAGTAAGATGACCGAAAATTTGATTCAGCAATTTTAGTAGTTATCTGTTCGTGCGTCCTGGGTAGTAGATTTTTTTTTTTGAAAAAAAAAATACCTACGAAGGGTAGTGTCCGTTTGCTTCTTCACTCTGCCCTTGAATGTCAAATACTGCTTCAGGAACTCTTGAATGTCAAATAACGTGATTCTTCTTCAAATTTCTATGTTATAGATCAAAAGAAAAATTGAAAAGTGTACTGAATAACGGATCTAACGATTATGAGAAAATCTACGGATCATCAGTTGCCGTTGATTCAGCAATGATAGTACCACTCACGACGCAAATGTCTCGCATATCAGACGAACGGTTCAGTCTCAAACGTAATGATTCATTTGAGAGCACCTTGGATATGCCACTAACCATCAAAGCATCGGGTTTGGAATATTTTTCATCGCCACCACTCTCACCAGTTCACCCGAGCAACATTCACAACCATCATCATCATCATCACAGGAATCATCAGTATTTTCATCATCGGACTACGGCATCTATATCACCCGGATCCGGATCATCTTCAGCCAGTTGGAGTAAAACACCAGCAAGTTGCTTTAGTTACAATGTCCCGTCCAACAAGAATTCAGATAGCAATGCTACCGATGAACTACTGATACCGCCTACTCCACCAGTTGCACGGAAAAATAGTCCCCGACTAGGAGGCTGTTTAGCCCTATACTTAAGCTCGAATAATTTCAGTGAGTTGCAGCACAATGACAGTATTGATGACTCAGATGGAGCTGTGTCGGTCATCACGACAATGACTCAGTCAACTATCCTGGAGTACACTAGTGGCGGAAGTGGCAGCTGTGCTAGTAGTGGGGCATCAGTAAGCGTACCTGACAGCGGTAGCAAAAGCATGAGAGTGCAACGATCGCAGCAATCAATGACACCGATCGAACCTGTAGAAGATTGCTCCGTCGAAACAATGGAGGCTACCTTGTCCAGTAATAGTCCCTATCCAACAAGCCAGCCTCAATCGGTAGGATCGCGAATGCGGCGTATAGCCAGCGGCCTACGACTTGCTCAATCGCAAGCTATGGCTGTTGCTGGCTTCTTACCGGAATCTATTGAAATGCACCTGAATAGCAAAGATAGTATCGTACCTAGTATGACCAATCCTTTGGCGAGTAGTGTCTGTGATTTGACTGCCGAATCTTCCGATCGCTGTGAAGTTGCTCAGCATTCATTTATGACGTCAAGTCTGGTCTCGATCGATGGTGCTATGATCGAACTTACTGGTGATGATCCTCCTCCTTCTCTGGGTCGGCCTCAAAACTTACGACGCGGATTACGTCATGCATTCCATCATCGCGCCTCATTCCATGGTGCTAGCATTCAAAAAAAGGATGATCAATTCTATGATGCAAGTAGCACAGTTACAGCCAGTCGAGGCTCAGACTCAAAAACAGCGGCTCAGCAGTCATTTTTGAAGTACCGAGACAAGCCAAATGTGGCCCATGCGGGAAGTGTTGGAGGTTAGCTGTTATCTAATGTGTTCTACTATATGTGTTATTATCCGTCTATATATACATACATATTTATAAGTCGATGTCAGTATTGCGTTGAGCTCGTAGATCGTGGATAAACTCGTTCCTCCCATCCAAGAAATCCAAAAAAAAAACCAATTGTATTGCCCAACTTCCAGAATCAATGCAAAAAACATATATTTTAAATTCGATGTATGTCCTCCCGTTGATGTAATTGTTTTATTATGAATTGCTGTAGTAGTTTTTGTTGTGATTTTTCGTATAAAAAGGCTATATGTGGCACGTCTAGATGTAAGAAGAAGAGGAAGCTAGGAATTCTGGTTATGATATTTTTTTAGTTTCTCTAATTTCATGACGTCATAGTTATTTTTATGTATGATAGATCAAAGGTAATGGGCTCTTATTTGTGAGTTCCTCGACTCCCTAGCGTTTTTCCAAAGCATTTTGTCAATTTGCGATTTTTTTCTGCAGAACGTTCTGGATGAATCAAAAACCAAAGATCCATAGCTCACTTGGCTCATGAGCCGGATCAATGTACCGACTCACATCTAGGTAATGCCCCATGTTTCATGCTCGTATATGAGTAACAAACGTAAAACTTGGATTTGATATGTTGTTGAGGTGTCCATAGCCTCTTGATATCTTTGTAATTTCAGTAGATTTTGTTATTCTTATAGGTTTTTTTTGCTAAGGGGATGGTTCTAAGGAATCCTTCTTCTGGACCATATGGTTCTGGACTTCACCTCTGAGTTCCCTGTTTTTTTTTACTTGTATTAACTCCAATTGTTTTATGTATCTGATATCTGCTGGCACTCCAACCAGGCGATTGAAATGACATCGCCAACCTTAGTAGTCGACCATCCGATTTTGGTTCATAATTGTTTACTTTGATTTATTTTAATTAGGACGACGAAATCTTGCCTTACTTTCCCAAATTTATTTGGCCGGCACCATTTCATCATTTCTGTTAATTGACTAGTAGTAAAATGAGCTTTTCGTTACACGAGTGCAATGGCTACGAAACCTCACAGCTCGATAAGCTGAGCCATGTTGGCAGCATCGGTGTATATGTCTGTCAGCTATCTGTCAAAAATATTGATGTTATCTTTTATCTCGCTATTCTTCGCATTTTTGACTGACTATCGTAATCCTTCTCTTGCAGATGGTATGTACATAGTTTCACTCGAATTATGGACAATTATAAATAAGGCAAATTCTAAGAAATATTTATTTTTGTTATTCGCATCCTAAATCAATTATATTTAATTTGTCTTAAAAATCAGAAAGCTAAGTAAACCAGTTATACATATGTATGTGTATTTAATATTTATTCTCCTATTCTCCCTTGTTTTCCATAATTCGGAAAAAAAAATTATTCATTTATTTTGAACACTCTCATTGAAAACTTCAGTCATCGATCGGTTTTATTTATTATAAAAACTCATTTTTTCACATTTTTTTTTTGTATACTCAACGCATAAGTTTGTGTTTTGTAACCCATTATAACAAAAAAAACTAACACAGTTTGGCAATTTGAATGCTTTAGCTTCAAACGCATTTTGCAAGCATGTGCATGTGATTTTGTAGATAGTAGCTAGTTAGTACACCGTTATTTTTACCGAATTTCAACGAAATCACTGGCGTGCGCAGAGAGGATCGAAACGGGGGTGCAATTGTTTCCGCGATTGCATGTTATTTAACCTCATATAATACTTTTCCTGTACCTTCATAGTATTTTAATGAAAATTAAAGAAAAAGCGTACCGAATTCGAGTGTTACTCCTCCCTTCTATTCGAAAGTCCTGTGCACGCCATTGAATACATTCATAGATGTGAGACAATTTCTTCATATTAAAGAAATGTGCTTTGATTGAATTTATCTTTTTGTTAAATAGATTAACGTAGCTTTTTTGTGTACTTATTGCTTTCCATATGTAAATGAAGAGAATTTGAAGTGAAAACTAAAAATTAAGACCAAAAAAAAAACTATCACCCCATTTCGTGTAAAATATTTACTAATCGATTTTCTTTTATGATTTTTTCTACTCTATCATTTTTGCGTCATATTTCAAAATTAAGCTGCTTTGGGTGGAGGTGAACCGAACGGTTGTATTAATTCTGAACGCATGGTACATTCAACACCTGGCAGCCCCCAAGATCGAAGTCATCCGAGCTCATTTGAGGTTGTTGGATCGGCTGAAAGTTTAGTTGGTCGGGTAAGTACAATAATTATTATATATTTACAATAATTATTATATATTTACTCTGACAAAAAAGTTCAAGAGTTGACAGATTTAGCTTTAAAAATTTTCTGACGAGAGTCTCAAACAAAGAGAAACAACAGTCATTTTCTAGTATTTCTCTTCTTTTGCGTGAAAATATCAGGAAAACTCTTTGATTTCCATCATCAACGGTGCATAAACAAGTGGTCCGATCAAGATCTGTGGTAGCAAAGACATTGAGAAGTTGCGGATTTGCAACGCCGTCTCCCAGTTCACTTTTCTCAGCGTTTGTTTCACTTCCTGGCGCGTACACAATCACCGAACCGAATACAGGATCTACTCGAAAAAATCACAGATGCTTGAGAAAAGTCACGACAGTCTCGGAAAAATCCTGAAAGTCTCAAAAAATACAGTAAAATCGTTAGAGAAAAACTGGGATGTGTAGGAAAATCCAGGGATCCTAGAAAAAGTCCTTGAAATCTTCAAAAACACAACGAGATCGTAGAAAAAATTCACAGGAACTTGAGGAAAATCACAGCGGTCTAGGAAAAATTCTGGAAAACATGAAAAACGCAACAAAATCGTTGAAAAAGTGGGTAGTGTAGGAAAATCCACTGGTCTAGAAGTCTTGAAAAGCACATCGAAATCGTAGAAAAAAATCTCACAGGAGCTTGACAAAAATCAGAGTGGTTTAAGAAAAACAGGGCGGTCTAAAAACAATCCTGGAAGTCTTAAAAAATCACGGGAGCATAGATAAAATCACAGAAGCTTGAGAAGAACGACGGCGTTGTAGGAAAAATCCTGGAAAGCATGAAAAATCCAACAAAATCATTAAAAAAAAAGTGAGATGTGTAGGAAAATCCAGGGATCAGAGAAAAAATCCTTGAAGCCTTGAAAAACACAGGGAAAAATCATAGGAACTTGAAAAAAAAATCCGGGCAGTTTTAAAAAAATCCTTGAAGTTTTTAAAGAACTCACGGGAGCGTGGAAAAAATCACAAAAGCTTCAGAAAATCAGGGCGGTCTAGGAAAAAAACCTGACAATCATGAAAAACACAATCAAATCGTTGAAAAAAAAGTGGGATGTGTAGGAAAATCCAGGGGTGCTAGAAAAAGTCCTTGCAATCCTGAAAACACAACGAGATCGTAGAAAAAATTCACAGGAGCTTCAAAAAAATCAGGACGGTCTAGAAAAGAATCCTTGAAGTCCTTAAAGAACTCACGGGAGCGTGGGAAAATTCATAGTGGGATGTGTAGGAAATTCCAGGGGTGCTAGAAAAAGTCCTTGCAATCGCGAAAACACAACGAGATCGTAGAAAAAATTCACAGGAGCTTCAAAAAAATCAGGACGGTCTAGAAAAATATCCTTGAAGTCCTTAAAGAACTCACGGGAGCGTGGGAAAATTCATAGTAGCTTGAGCAAATCAGGACGGTCTAGAAAAGAATCCGGGGAGTCCCGAAAAGCACAAAAAAAATCTTTGAAAAAAAACTGCGAAGTGTAGGGAAATCCAGTAGCTTAGGAAAAATCCTGGGCGTCTTGAAAAACACAACGAAAACGTAGAAAAAATTAACAGGAGCTTCAAAAAAATCAGGGTAGTTTAAAAAAATCATGAAGTCTCAAAAAAATTGCGGGAGCGTACAGAAAAATCACAGGAGCTTGAGAAAAATCAAAACGGTCTAGAAAAAATCCTGGAAGTTTCGAAACATACAAAAATGATCGTTGAAAAAAACTGGGAAGTGTAGAAAAATCCAGTGGCGTAGAAAAAAATTTGGCGTCTTGAAAAACATAACGAGACGGTAGAAAAAATTTACAGGAGCTTCAAAAAAATCATGGCGTTCTAGAAACAAAATCCTTGGAGTCTTTAAACATCACAGGAGCATAGAAATAAATCACAGGAGGTTGAGGAAATCAGGGCGGTCCAGGAAAAATCCTAAAAATCATGAAAAACACAACAAAATTGTTGAAAAAACAGTGGGAAATGTAGGAAAATCCAGTGGTCCCAGAAAAAATTCTTGAAGTCTTGAAAAACACACCGAGATCATATGAAATATTAACAGGAGCTTGAAAAAAATCAGGGCGGTCAAACCTTTGTGCGCAAAAAAACCACTTGTCTGCTGTTAAAGCGCTTTTTAGTTTCGGTGTTTGTTTGTGTACTTTCCCTCTATTTCCTCTGTTTTTTCAATTTCAAAAATATTTCATTTGATCCATAGAATTCAAATTGATACGTAATATATTTCGCGACAGGTTCTTGCGGAACAGGGTCTTGGTAAATTCTGTGATCAAGAATTCGTACGTTATACATCGCGTGAAATGCAGGAAGCTCTTAATATGACCTCTGAAGAAATGGATTTAGCTGCTCATCAGCTACTACTTCAAGAGCGCAGCGGTAGTAAACAAGTCGCAATGGCAAACACAGCAGGAACAGCAGCAGAACTGCGGGACGAGGATTCACAAGCATTAGCTATGCCTAATAATATTTTTCAGGCCCTGCAACAACAACACCAAAACCAATCAGTTCTTGGAAACAATTTCAATTATAATCAACAAAACATTGCAGATCATTTGAATCGAACAACAGCATTACTATCGTCTAGTAACTCTAATCTACCCGTTGCAGCAACAGCAGCTGGTCTGGCGGGCCCTGCAGGAGGAAGTACAATGCAATCATCACTATCGCCTAATTTAGCGGATTTGAATGCATTTCAACAGTCACAACTATCGCCATCATCGCAACAATCGCAATATCAACAACAAAATCAAAGTGGCTATAATAATCAGACCGATTATAAAAATTTATAGCAACAATTTGAAAATGTTTATGATTTTTGACTTAGTTATTTTCAAATTTCGAATCTAGTCAGTGTAAAAAAAAGTATTACAACAATTTGTATATGATTTCGCTGATGAATTGTTGCTGTTCGTCGGAGAAGGCACGAAGCAAAAGCAATTATGTTCATTATTCAAAATATTTATAATAAAAAACAAAGAGAAAATATTCATTCAGCGTTGGAAATTTCTAAGAATTTTTTTTATGAATTTATAAAACATCAAGCCATTCGATAAAACGATCTTTCAAGATGTTCAGAGTTTGTTTTTGCTGGCATATGTATGTACACCTAAACTTTGATAATATATATATGTTTTTTATTATGAGAAAATTTTGGCACATCTTAGTGAATAATGTAATTGATGGCGAAAAAACTTTAGTATATGGTTTTTTTTTTCGATGAAATCATGTAAATATGTCAATATTTATAATTAATTTGGTATTCAATACTTTAAAATTATTTAATGTTTTTTTTTGTAACGTTTCCTTACATTTAAATTCGTACTATGGAAGTTTTTCACTGAAATAATGACACTTTTTTCATTTAAGTGTGATTGATAATCAATATACTGCTGAATTTATTCACTAAAATCAGATATTCACATTGATTTCGAAACTAGTATTTTATTTTCGGAATTCGTTGTTGTGTAAATATTGCAAAAATGTTTTAGAATTTCAAAAAAAAAAAAATAAATTGAAATCCAGCAGACATTTCACTCACGATATTTTAAAATTTCGACAACTTCAGTTTCAGTAATCATGGACATTTGCAAATTTAAGTAATTGTAATTCAAAGGCGTACTCCGGATTTCGAATTGGAGGGGGCAAACACTTGAATTTGCAACACGCTTTGCTTAATTTTCAGTGTGGTTCTGTGAAGGTGGCACAGGCAAAGTGTACTACGGGACTAATTGCAACAACAACAACAAAATTCAACACAATAATTATACAATAGGGGAACATTTGTCTGCCGCCCCCTTTCGCTCTCGCCAGCGCACGTCACTGCTGTAAGTGACAGCGCACGAAACAAAACATTGGATTTCGCGGAAACAGCATTCTAGGCTGTCGATTCAAAGTGCAGTTTTTTAAAAAAAAAACTGATTTCAGCAAAAAGAACTCTTATCAACAATAACATTACTGTTAAATATTGTATATATTTACATTTTCTAACGATAAAATAATTTTAAATTTCCGAATTCGAATTATTATCATAGAAATTCAAACTGTACATTATAAAATAAAATGTAAAACATAAACTGAATGAATGGAAAACAAAAAATTGAAACGGACAAACGCGATAAGCGTTACAGAAAAGAAAATATCTAATTTATTAATTTTGTGTGAGTGTTGTTGTAATAAATATGTATGAATAGGAGCATGTATTTAGTAAATATTTGAAACAAAAACATAGAAATATTTCAAAATTAAGACTTTTGTAAATATTTCAAAAATCTTCGATCATTTATATACCATATACCCTAAACGGTTTCTCGTGTAAATTATAAGATCGTCGTAAACATGTTTCCTTATATAACAAATCAATTTCGATTTTACCGTTTTTGTCATATATAAGATTTCACATGATTGAAATATGATCAGTGCAATTTGAACAAAAAAAAATTCAATATTAACCAACAAGAAAATCACACGATTTCAAATATGATTGATTCATCATCACTCAAATAGTAAATTGAAAAAAATTGAAAAATTATTTTTATTTCGAATTATTCTCTATAGATTGATGATCTAAATCGATCCGACATCCAAAATCAAATGATAAAGTTTACATATAATTCATAGAAAACTGCAAGTGAACATATAATATTTAAAATAAAAAAAAATTAATAGAAAACAAAGTGAAAAGAATTTTTAAAAGACAATAATAAATATTGGATCGTCGTTATTATACTAATAATATTGATAAGTCGAAAACGTTTTATTATTTCGAATAGTTTTCTGACGTGCTCTCATTCAATTCAAATATTTATTTTTTAAGTTGATTAAAATCTATATGTATAAGAATATGTTAATATTTTATGTTGGAAATTTATTCGTTGAGAAGGGAATTTCTTTCGACAAAAAAAAAATTATTAATCAATTTAAAATACACGACTTTTGATTACATTCATGATAGAGTAAAATGTTCGGAAATAGATATAGTGCGTAGAATGTAGATCTTAATCACCATCTGAAACTAAGCGGGAGGTTCTTGATGTTTTATTTTGATCATGGTTATTTTAATTATTATCAATGAGTTATTTTTTTTAGCAATAACATGGTTTTTTAAAGCACATCAGTCTCTTGGATATTATTTTTTGGATGTATCTACATCGACTTAATAAATTCAACTTTTAGCCAAACAAAAAACAAAAAAACACCCTTTACATAGCAGTTATAGAAAAAGGATTTTGTAATGGCAGAAATTAAAGGTGATGGTATCGTCAACGAAAAAAAAACCCACAATGAATATGTTCAGATGAAGACCAATACGATCTTGAATGCGAATTCATAAACATTGTAAGAATTCACAGTTTTAAGACCTAGCCAGGCATTCTTCTAGTGGCGTTTAAACAAAAGCCCCAATGATGACAGATAGTCAGGGACAAAACATGATACATGCATAGGACCGTGTACTGAGAATACTGTGCGACACTTTAAAAGTGTGCTGTGTGCGGTGTGCTATGTGCGGTGTGCTATGTGCGGTGTGCTGTTTTACCCATTTCTAGTAACAAATCAAACAGGGAGTCAAACAGCGAATCAAACAACATGAGCTCTATGCTACACCCTGTACATTACTTTGACATTAATTTCGAGCACATTTTCGCTGAATTACTTCTGACAATTTAGCATAAACAGTATCATCAGTTGATTGCGTCTTTCTGCATAACAATCAGCTCTAGTTACTGACCTACTCGTAAAATCAACAATCTGAACGTTCATCGTCTGAGGACCAAATTTAGCGATACCAAGCTTTCGTCTATAGTCGGATCTGATGACATTATCTGTCTCACAGAAACCTGGCTATCTAGTCATGTATACAGCAACGAAAATCAACCACTGTTTGATTACGAAAATTCATTGTTTTGCACCAATTGAAACATTTGTACTTTACTTTGAGCAACAGTAATAGTTGGTGGCGTGCGGAGGATGGGGCAAATAACACGAACTCCTTCTTCTATTCGCAAAAAAATGTGATTTCCCTCTCTATTGCATAACTACTCTTGAATATTTGTTCTTCGATTTTATCTGGTAATACCCTGCAACATTTCAAATTGTTTTCTGTCCTACTAACATTGGAAAGTCATTACAATGAGTTTGATTAGTTGAAAGTTAAAGTTTTTTTACTTTAAATTTCAAATATTGATACTCAGTCATATATAATGCTCATCTTCTTCTAAGCTCCGGTACATTTTCCGGAAAACTGAGGAAAGTCTTTGCCAAACAAAATTTTTATTACAGTCGCCCCCTCGCACATATTTCAAACACCTGCGCACGTCTATGGCATAATTTCTGGCTGGAATGAAACGAAACAAACGAAAATGGGATTTAGGAAAAACAAAAAGACAACTGCTGACGTTCAAAATGGAATCACTTCCATTCCCACGTTGGGCGCAAAGAGGGCTCTCTCATTGAGCCTTCGTATGTTGCGACCAAAAACTCTGATTCGACAGGTACAGTAGGTTAAAGTTTACGCAACTATTGATCAATGGGGTTGACATTTACCTTGAAGGTACAATGTGAAAACATTGTTGTATTATGTTGTGTGTCAAAGTTGGATTAACAAGCGACTCAGAATGGGCCGAATAATAAAAGAAAAAAAACCGAAAGAAATCAAAAGAAACGTGGATGTTGAGTGAATTAATTTCAATTTTGATGGATAGCATAACGTCAAGTGCATGGACAACATAGCCTCGTACCTAGCAATTCTTTAAATTTAATATTATTAGATCAAGTAATGAAACATTGTAACTAGATCATTCGAAGTACACGGAAAGGAGACGACTGGAGTTTTTTGGTCAGCGCTCTACGTTCTTACTAGGTCTTGGACTGTATTCTGGTTATCACTGTCAAATGAATTGATGAGTCCGATGATTTCCGGTTTCAGTTTGTCGGCAAATTCAATGTTTTATGAGAGATTCTGTCATCGTTTGAAGCCTGTTCAGGTGATTTATCGACCCCGACAACTTTCAGTATGTTTTTTTAACTGTGAAATGGTTTGATTGGTTTGTCACAATTCAGGCAGGCTTTCTTTCTGGAAATTTGGTTCAATTTGGGTTGCCCTGTCTTCTGTCTCAACAAATTCACTACAAAGTGTTGAATGGTAGTTTTAGTCAAATGAAATTTTCATCACTATCATCATTGGCGCTACAACCAAAAGTCCAATCCCAGCCTCTCCCAATAAATCCCTCCGCCAAACCCGATCTTGAATTAAAATGCCGTATTTCAGGTACAAAATTGATACAATTGCACGCATAGTCCTATGCCATAATTATGTCATGATCTTGTATTTTTGGTTCCTATCCGCAAGCTCTGAGCATCCTGGTCAGCGCCATCACTAATTAAAGTTTCGAAGGATTCAAATTATCACGATCAAAACAACAAAACAAAAAATTATCATCGAAACACAATATTGCGCATAATTCCCCTTTTTCTTCTTTTTCCCTTTTTCACTATTTTCTGTCGAAAAGTAAACAAAGATTTCAAATATTAAGGGACTATTACAAATTATTTGCCCTACGCTTACCAATATTATTCCAAAATCAAATCAATAATGTGTTATACGGCGAAAATACCCTGAGACCTACATCTACATAAAAGAAACCTACATTCTTTCATCTTTCTGATATAATTTATTAAAAATTGAACAACCTCAAAATTCAATTAAATTACGATTCCAAACCCAAAAACTCATTATTAGTTGATGAAATATTCAAACAGCCAAAACAAAATCCTGGTAAGAATTGTGTGATTCATAAAATTTAATGTAAAATTTAAATATAAATAAAAAAAAATAAATTTAAACAAAAAATAAACAAAAAACAAGTGCCTGAAAACCGAAAAACTGTTAACATATATTCTCTTATTATTGATTAAACACATCTGGGAAAAATTTACTACAGCAATTCGTATTCTACATTTAAGTGTTTTAATTTTCTTGTTTTTTGTTCTAATTCAAATAATAAAAAAAAAAAATTACGGTCAAATACACGAATCAAATAAAATTTAGCTTAGGAAAATTGTATAGAGCGAAAGAAAAACTTTTTTGATGCATAGCTAATTAAGTTGTTTTTCTCGTATAGTATATGTCGAATCGGCAAAAACAAAACATAAAATGCTCATATATTTCAAATTCACGGTTAATAAACAGGCCGATGAAACAAAGACGTCAAAAACGGATTTTAATAGGAAAGCAGTGCTTCAGCCAACATGTCTTTTCATAATTTATCGCATTTTCTTTCTTATATATTCATAGCATTATAACAACACAATAACAGCAAATAAAATTCAATCAATTATCAAATTGTAAAATAAATTAAAAAAAAAACCACATATAGATAACTTCAGAACCGTTTAAATTATTTCTAAGCAACCGTAAAATCCAGTTAATTCTATATTAAACAATATTTATAAAATATATATATATATACATATATATTTATATATATATATATATATATATATATATATATATATATATATATATATATATATATATATATATATATATATATATATATATATATATATATATATATATATATATATAAATATTTATAAATATATGTATATATATTTATAATATATGTATAAATATATGTATAAATATTTATAAATATATGTATATATATATATATATATATATATATATATATATATATATATATATATATATATATATATATATATTTATGTATACATATATATATACATATATATATATATATATATATATATATATATATATATATATATATATATATATATATATATATATATATACATATATATATATATATATATATATATATATATATATATATATATATATATATATATATATATATATATATATATATATATATATATATATATATATATATATATGCAATTTTTTCCATCCAATTTTCTTCAAACGTCATCTTAATAATTAAATGTATCATAATAATAACGTCAAAAGCATACTACTTTTCAAATCTAGCATAATACCATGTATTAAAATTTTAAGGACAAAAAATTAATGTAATGTAAAAAATAAACAAAAAATTTAAATCAAACAATATTTCCTCGGCTAGTATAATTTAATTAATGATAAACTATATATGAATCATCAAGGCCAAATAGTTTTTTTTTCTCAACTGTTGTTGTATCATGAACCCTACTAGATATAACAAGAAATGAAAACCGGTGAGCGAACAAAGATTATCGGAAAAAAGATCGCACAAAATGCAAACAAAACCGAATGAATAAGATTTTGTTTTTTTTTTGTTGTCAAAACAAAATATAATTATTTTACTCATTTTATTGAAATATAATTTTGTTCGCATGCGACCAAAACAAAAACAAAAAAAAATACTCTAGGATCTTTGTAAAAGCAATTGAGATTAATTCCAGAAAAAAAAAACAACAAATTCCTGCAGAATTAAGTGCATGAAACATATGAAATGCATGAAACAATAGTAAAGCAATTATGTATTGAAAAATTATTGAAGAAAAAATTCAACTATATACCAAACGCGAAATAAAACGAAAAAAAAAACAACAAACTAGAGGAAAACAATTGAAAACTTTATACGTTTACTTACACTATTATTGTATCACATAAATATACTTGTACCATATTTAATCATAATATTAACATTTAAAAACAAAAAGAATATTTGATATAAATATTATTAAAACAAAAGAGCCTGGCAAAGGAAGTTGTTTTTTTTGTCAGTCGAGAAATCATCTGATTTCTTTGATAAAACGCACTATTACCTTTAGGTCAATCACGGACAGGTCAGTTAAATTTGAGAGAGAGAGAGAGAGAGAGAGAGAGAGAGAGAGAGAGAGAGAGAAGGTGCACCGAGTGCTATCACTCCTCTCTTCGCCAGAGCCGGACACTAGGGGACACATAAACAATAACATTTCGAGCGGCTTTGAGCTAGGACGAGATCCTCATAAACCCTGATAAAACAAGCGAGAGCCAACGAGGAAGCCATTCACACTCTCGTGCTTGCCATGTGTAAAACAGGCGAGAACAGACAAGGTGACCATTAGCCTTTCCGAATTCACATCTTCGTCCTCATCTTCAGCTTGTTATGACAGGTTGTGACGTCAGCAGAATAGCTGAGCTATTCTAATGCCGCGTTTACTCATATGGCGAACGTCTCGTCGAGGAACTTGGCAAATTACCACCCCCATGTTTTCGCATGTGAAATAAAACAGACGACATTTTATCCGTCAGAAATGAGCAGTGTCTCTGCTTTTCTCCATTGCCAAAATGTTTGCTCGAAAGAATGACCAGATAATGGAGACATGTCAAAATTTAGCTTCACAATTAACTCAGTACCAGCCTTAAGGTTAGACAGGTTAGACAACCAGCTAAATTTTTGCCGAAACCAATTTCACGTGAAATCGAGCTCAGTACTATGCTTTAAGTGAAAATCTGAATTTCACAATGCATTCGACATTTTTCGAAACAAAATTAATTTCAAAATTCACATCTCTTAGATATCTATAGGTCTGTTCGCGTACCTGAATCTATTATGATATATTAAAATAAATTCGCAGAAAGTCGTTTTTGTACTCTTGCTGCAAGCCAAATTTTGCAGCAAAAAGAAACCAGCTGCCAAAATCTGTTACTGCTGCAGAAGTACGCGAACAGACCTATTATAATAGATTCAGGTACGCGAACAGACCTATTATAATAAGGTCTGTTCGCGTACTTTCAGTCACTGAATTTTACTGAATTTTCCTGAATCATGTGGTGGGGGAAATTCAGGAAAAGTACGAAAACGCTCTCATTGCATTTCCTGAAAATTGACAAACAAAGGGGTCAGTTGTCGGTTTTTGGGAGAACAAAAGTTATTATAAAGTCATCCTAAGCGGCGATAAACTATCGCCACAAAAATAATCGTCTTTCATAATAACATTACGCCAAAAACCGTTTGACAGTTTTCAGTATTTTTCAGTAGCTCAGATCCTACTGAATTTTACTGAAAGAGGGGAAATTTTCAGTATTCAGTAAAACGGAGTGCAAAAACGGCTTCATTGCAATTAATTGCAATTAATCGTAGTACGCGAACAGACCTATAGATTCAGGTACGCGAACAGACCTAATGTTTCGAGAAAAAAAAATTGGTAAATGTCTCCGATAGATGCAAAAATTCGTTAGGTCAAGGGGAAAATTTTCCAGGTTGGCAGCTCTGCGTCAGAGTTGTTTACTGGAGAATTCGATGATTATACATACTTTTTCCTTTTACATACTCAATGAGTAGAGTATACTTTGTGAGTGTGTGTGTGTGTGAAATAAACTGCAATTGTTCAATTATTTTTCGCGATAGTTGCGTATTGCCAGTGCTGCCGCATGGCCACTAAATAATATTAATAGTATTTTTTGGGGTTTAAAATGAAGAATTACCCCTCACAAGCATTCAATCAGGTATAATACAAACAAAATCGTTCTAAAATTCAAATAAATGACGAACATTTATAAAAATCGTTTATAACAGTGAGTATTTTATATCCTACGGATTTCATGTGAAATATGTTACGATTTAATTACATTTTTTCAAATGTATTTCTTTCTCAATGGCAACTCTCGCCATACTACGTCAAACGTTTCAAGATTTTCAAAATGAGAGCAGAGTATACATTAAATACTCCGAAGAAAGAGATCTCTCCGTTTCGAGATGTCCAATTATTTATTTATTCCTCACTAGTGTTCCAAGTTGAAGCTATCTGCAGAGCACCCCTTTGTAGTCATTTCGTTTGTATTCGATTCATCCATCCAGTTGCCTACTGGTACTGCTGGGAAATGCAAGGAAGATGTGTAGTAGGCCTAACAGTTAAACTAAAGTACATAGTTGAAATTAAGATCTAAACTATTGTTTTCCAAGGATTAATTAATTACCTATGTTGAGTGCAAAAAATTACACGAAAATACTATTTGATCAATTTTTCAAAAAATTGTTTGTGGTCCGAAGATTGGTAAATATTGCGTCACTTGTCTATTTATAAAAAAATTTCGCGGTTGCTTAAACACTTTCTGAGTAGATTGAATGAGAATCAGGGGGAAATACGGTACAATGCGAAGCTTTCTTGGGGCATTGAAAATGCGCATCTATAGAGTAAAATATTCTGCGCCATTTTGAGAGTTTTGAAATCTAGCATTTGTGCCAAATAGACCAAATTTTTCATCGGTGCGAATCTTTGATTGGTGTAGTAGTATTAGTTCGTTTGAAGAGGGGTAAGACCGTGCAAAAACCCCTCTTTCCATACATAAATTGTGGATATGTATGCGTGTGGCGGTGCTGTTTTTCCAAAAGTATATCTATCGTATGATATCTGACCGCTGGCACATGATACCCGCTCCGCTCGAAATTATTGAGTTTGTTAAGGTGTGTCCACACGCTGTGAAATATTTCGAAATCGTGATGAAACTGCCAATAGGTCTGTTCGCGTATCTGAATCTATTATAATATATTAAAATAGATTCTCAGCCAGTCGTTTTTGTACTCTTGCTGCAAGCCAAATTTTGAAGCAGAAAGGAGCCAGCTGCCAAATTCTGTTACTGCTGCAGTTTGCTGAAGTACGCGAACAGACCTAATGTTTCTATTCATTTGAAATCATCCAAAATTATGATAATCAGCTAGTGCCGTCATAGATTGATAATAGTAATACTGGTAGTAAAATACTAGTGACCAGGAATGTCTTAGAATGCTCTCCTACTAACTATTAACCAATAGAAGGTAGATAGTAAGAGCTCATACTTGTTCTTCTCTCAATGCTGCTTCTAGTATCAAGGACCTTGGCGTGATTTTACTCAACACTGCCAAGGCTCTTCGTTTTTTCGGCTTCGTCATCAGATCCTCTAAGCGTTTTGTTAATCGTTCCACTTCTCTATATCTGTTTTTTTCCTTCGTCCGTAGTGCTCTTGAATACTGTTACGGATACTTGATCGAAGCGGTTGAATCCGTGCAACGCTAATTCACCCGCTCCTTGTTCTAGAAGTACAGTATTCCGTATTGTGATTACAGTATGCGCCTCTCCATCCATCAAATTCCTTCCCTTGAGTCACGTAGAGTTTTCCTCGACGAGTGCTTCCTTTTTTAACGTTGACCCCAGCATTCAACTTTCTGTTAGAGAATCGGGCCGTTCTAATAGAACATTATTTAACTTTAATATTACATTTGCCCGTACCGACTCCTATTTCTTTTCCCCCCCTTTTACGTTTGCCTCGTCAGTACAATAGCCTTAACCTTGGTCTTCTGCCTCGAACGTTATCTGTGTTTATAAATAAATAAAATTAGAATCGAATCAATGAATGGTATTGAAATTATCCCTTACCTAAACCTAATAATTCAGTCAACCTAGTTATCGTTTTTCGTTAGCCTAATGCCTTGTGCTAAAATCTACATCAAGTCTCAACTTATCATTCTTTTGAGTGGACATATTGACAGCTGGGACTTTGCTTGGTATCTGACAGATTTAACTGTCAAGTATTTTAATTTTTCGACTAATTCTATTCGTGCCTTTTGTGACGAAAAAATTGCCACAATTCAATTTTCCAACTCAAACGCTCTATTTACATCAAATGTCACCTTTACGCACGAAAGATTATCTGAAAAATTCTGAATTGACGTAAAATAGGTGTACATAGAATTACTATTAATCCCATCTGGCTTTCGAACGAACACTAAATTTAACACGCAAAACCCTTAGCACGACATTGACGAAACTCTATTCTTAATTTTAGCCAAATGTTCATTTTACATCAAATTCTGTCTTTGAACTACGGGAAATTGTTTATTTCAACAAGAAAATAACGATACACTTAATATTACCTGTTAAACATCATTTATTTGACATTAAAATCTTCGTCAGCCATCTTGAATCAAATTCAAGATTTTTATTGCATCGTGTCGACACACCTTAAACCTATGCAGTGTCTCGTGTTTCTCTTTCAATTTCAATTCTACCAACACTTTGATATATTTGACCCCAGTTTTAAATGCGTGTGAAATTAAATACAAACATATATTTATATACATGTATATATATATATATCAAAGTATATAAATCCCATTTACTGATGCCTGCCGTTGAAAAGGTTCGCTTGCTTCAAAATAACCGAGAATGTTTCATAAATAGAAGATTGACTTGCTAGTAAACATCATGTTTGTGGATTAAAGCCAAGAAATAGTCGAATTTTAATCGAAATTCAGTTTATTAAATTTATTTGAATGTTTGACGCAACACAGGTAGAGTTCGAATAATGTTTTGTTGTGCATAAATAAGAATTTTAATGTTGAATTCAAAAGAGAGTATCATATAGTACTACAACACGTAATACTTCTTTTGAATGTTACACTGGGGCTGCGATTTGTTTTGTGGAAAAACGACCTGAAACTGCGATTTTGCTTCTGTGACGTCATTTTAATGTCGCTAGAAGTACGAATATTACTATTAAGCAAAATCATTTCGTAAAAAAAAGGAACGCCACGTTAAAAATTGTGTTTTGTGTGAACATGACTTGTAGTGCAAGAATTTCGTTAAATTTGCCCAGATCCCCCCCTCAATCCCAACAAAAGAATAGTAGCGCTATCTCTTTCGCACAATGTGGGAAAGAATGTTGTGCTGCGTATGGCTGTCAAAGAGCCAAACAGGATAAAACAATACACTCTTTATGAATGATTCAAGATGGCGTTCCCTTTCATATGGCAGTCTAGCTTGCCTTGACCCAAAGCGGGAAGAGTGCTGTTCTTTTGTTTTGTGGGGGGGATGGGAAAACCAAAGCGGCTGGGGATTACAAACAAGTACGAAGGGGAATTTCTTTGTATATGTTATGTGGCGGTGTGGTGTGAAAGTGTTGTTGGAAGTGGTAGTGGCAATTGGTTGTTTTTACATAAGGCAATGTACCTACGTTTCCTGTTTTCCCACGGTCGGTTGATCATTGTATAAATGGTGTTGGCTTGGCACTGAGGCGCGCTTCAATTCTTCAATTCTAACGAGCATTTTGATTGTTACACATTTTAACAATATTGCTAATTTAAAATCGCTCTCTCACTGTGTAAGAGATGGTGTCAATGTTTTTTACTCGAAAAGGGAACGCGTGCTTACCTTGAACGTCAAAATTTCATCAAACGACTAGAATGATTAAGATAATTTCTTTGAAAACAACAACCAAAGACAATAATCGATTATACGATTAATTTAGCGAAAAAGTCGCCACTTCAAGTGATGGCGGCAGCCTGAAACGCCAAAAAATCAAAGAAAATTTCTGCAAAATTGCAAATGGCCTCCACAAAAGTTTGTTGAGCAGCGCCGAGCGGATGATTTGAGACCACAAATAAATTCAGTGTGTAAGATATTGAAAAAGTGATAAATTTATAAGTAATTTAAAGAAAAATGAATGCCATGACTACTTCCAAGCTTCGTCCTTTTTAGGAAAGACTTTCTGGCGGCAGTCGAATTGTGTGTTGCCATCGTGATCGCCATTACCTCAACAGTCTATTTTCAATATTGTTTCTATCAATGTAGTTGCTATAGTCATGATGCATTTTTCGTAAAATAACAGCATGCGCACATCAACTGAAATGGAAATAGATAAAGTTCTGAGACTGGGGAATATGGATTTTGAAGCAGGTTCCCGGTAACCAGGCTCGATTTGCGGCTATATGAACAATATGGTGTCATTGGGTCATGTATTTTAGCAGGCCGCCATGATGAAGTACATTCTGATCCAATCCCCTCCGACATGGAGAATGGAGGGATAAAAATATTTTGGGGGCAAAGCGTGAAATGATAATATTAAAAATGACTAAGCTTGGAAAGAGTTTGTTGCGTTAATGGTATGTAAGTAGGCGTAGTTGGGATAAATTGGTGAAAGCTCGCTCTGTTGGCTACAATCGATGATAAATCTTGTCGTAGAAAGATATCGTCTGTTACGCTAGTGATTTTTTTTTTAAATATTTGATAAAAATAAATTCTTTATCTCGAAGCAAACAAATACGAAATCATTAAGCTTGCATGTGATTGTCATGCATGCAAGTGGTTGTCGTAAATTTTAGAATGCAAACGTTAATGTATTCGGAACGAGATGGTACTTAATTAAGGGTAATTTTCAATTAAAATTTCATGGGCAGTAATATATCCCCGAAGCGATTGCACAATAATCTTTAGGATGGGAAAAAATAGAATAAATGTTTTTGTTCTGCGACTAATCGATTTATTCAAACCTGACCTAATTCCTGCTGCCCCGAATGTTACTTAGCTTTAAGTCTACCTTTGACTCGTAATTTTATGGAATCAGCGAGTCACGCCTCACTTTTGATGACGCATTATGATGATATCACACATTTCTTTTAATTTTACAGACGAAATAATGATTAATTGAAAAACAATTGCAATTTTCTTTGCAACGATCCAATTAAAAGAAAAACTGGCTATAGCTATGGAAACCGAAACAATGTGTCCGGACGAAGGAATCGGAGGATCTTCAGAACTGGTATCAGTTCAATCAACCGAATGCATTATTGAAAATTTCTCGGAGAATTCTCTACAAATTAAACAGGATACATCTGGTCTATCTAAATCAATCGAGGTGAAAGCACAAGCGAACTCGATTAATAATGAAAATAAAAATGGCAGTGGTGCAAACGATGCTGGTGACGACGTTGAGGAAGACGACTTGGAAGATGGGGAAATTGAAACAGACGATGATGATGAGAGTGAACCAATTATTACAGCAATCATTCCGGCACCAGAAAATCCAATTCAGGATGTTAAAAGTAATTTACTAAAAGCGAATTCTTGTTCGTCTCCTGTTCCGTCTAAATCATCACTGTCGTCGACGCTTAAAGCTTCTGTGGCAGCAAGTGCTGCAGCGCCAATTGTTGTCGAGCAGCATTCACCAACAATAAAAGCAGGGAAAAAAAGAAAATATCAACGTATGGATCATGATGGTAAGTATTCATAAACATGATTTTGTTGTCAAATTGTTTAGAGGGCTAGTTGATCCTTCTTTGAATTTTGCTGCCTCTACTTGGAACGATTTGTCTTAACTATCGATTATTCTGTGGCCTTAAGATTGAAATACCAAAATTTAATTTCAGATTTTGCTGGTGATATTGAAAATGCTATTGCGGCTGCTTTGAAAAAAGATGGAATCGAACCACCAAAATCCAAACGTCCAACTCTAGATAGTTATGCTCTGGATAAAACAGAAAGTGTGATTGAAGAAGGCGGCCGACGCGGTCGAATTCGTAAGAAGCGCGAAGATCGAGAAAAGAATAAGGTGAGTTGTTAGCTTTTGTATGAATTTATTGTAATTTCAACTCAATTTTTTTTTGCTTTTGCTGACAGTTAAAGCGTTTGAAACGTCTACTCGAAACAGAAGTAAATGATATCGATGAAGATGAAATGGTTTGCGTTCGAGGTGGCAGTCCGCCACCTATGCCTAAAGATTATCTACCACCAATGGATTATCGACCATCACCGCCACCTCGTCATATAGAATTGTACGATAGCGATGATTCGGCTCCATCGTCATATGATAGCTATGATTCGGCTGATAATCGAAAAATGTCGTACGATGAACGTCGTCAATCACGGCGGAAGCGTGATCGAAGAAATCGTGCCGGAACGAATCAAACGTCAGGAAGTACTGGTCGAGGCGGTGGTGGTGGCAATAAACGACGTAATCGACAAGAATCTGATGGAGTATGTATTATGCATATGAGGGGTCATTGTTATGATGTAATTTCCGTAATCTTTTCTTTTTTCCTCTTTTTCATATGTTGTCAGATTGAAGAAAAGTCTGTTGGGCTGAGAATTCGTTGAGACCCTTCGGTTTCATCCTATGTACCTATATAATTTTAGTGTTATCCTCAAACAAAATCTCAGCCCAAAATGCTTCATATATTTCTTTCAGTTTTTAAGACCACATACATTTCGCTTTCATGTTTATTTATTTTCTTTTCACACGCTTGCTTGACACCATTTTGTATCACTCACATCGCCAAAAACATACTAACTAACATCTATCTTCAAATAGGATGATTGTCCGCGATCACATGATGCCCGCGCACCTCGTAAACTTGAACTCTGTAAATTCTATTTGATGGACTGTTGTGCGAAAAAAGAGAAATGCTCTTATATGCATGCCGATTTTCCATGTAAATATTATTATCTAGGAATGGAATGTGTCTACAAGACGGAATGTAAGTTTTCCCATGGTGATCCATTGACCGAAACCCTGAAAAACATCTTACTGAAACATATTGAAACCGCGCCGAAAGAAATTTTGGGTAGTTTTCGAAGAATAAGTCGCGAAACTGCTACGAATATGCTGTTGACCACGCATGCCAAACTTTGTGCTGAAAAAGGCGTCGAAAATACTCTCGAGCAACCAGCTTCATCGCAATCCAGTTTCTTGTCGAATTCGCAATCGTTTCGCCGGGAGTCTCGATCGCCGTCGCTGAATCGATCGGGATCGGTAGGCAGAGGAAGTGGTGGTGGTACTAGTAACAATCCATTTGCAAACTCTGCACCAGCATCACAAACGACACCCGCAACGAATGATGAAGGTGAGTTTTATACTGAGAATTTGAGAGTTTAATGGAATCTCGTTTCGCGAGTCTGTTAAGCGATTTGGGCTTTTAAACTTCCTTTGCTTGACGCACTAGGGTACAAGCTCAACGAGATTTGATTGTAGTTTATATCCAGCATAAGATGAATCTAAAATACTAGTGACAGACTTGAAACGATGAACTTCAGGCACGCGAATCTCGTAATATATTGAATCTTGTGCCGAATCTCCTGGTCTGTCACCAGCATAAAGCTTAACTAATTCAATATTTTTTCCCCTGCCACCTAGATGATTGGGATAAGGAGGACTGGGATAAACCAGCTGCAGCCACGAATTCAAACACATCTGTTGCCAACAATAGTAGCACCTTTAACAGCAGCAAGCTAGCAGAAAAACTTCGAAAATCTCGATGGTGTGATACTCTTTCACTACAGACAGGCGGCAGTCAGTCAACAGGTACGTCTCCGAATTATAGATTTTCCTTTTTTGCATTTGAACAGCTATTTATCGATCCGAACAGCTTCCGAAATCCTTAGCCTGCGAAACCTAAAAGGTGTCATTACACCTGAACAAATCGAGCGACTTGAAGAAATCGGCATCGAGAATTTGGAGCAGATTAGCCAATTAACTGTTGCACAACTGAATAGTGTGGGACTAACAATTGGCCAAATTCACGAGATTCAATTGAATGCGTTGAACATTCAAAAGTTAGGTCTCATTACACACAATACACCGTCCACTTCAGTTATAATGTCACCAGTGAATCAGAGCAGTAATGCGAGCACAATTACTGCCGCTCCTCAATCACAAACACTTTTTTCTGACGATGGAAGTGCCATGTAAGTAGTGATTGTTACTACGAAGACTGTTAACATTACATATGTAACTTGTTTCTACATCTTTAGGAGTCAAGATGTCGATATGAGGGTATTAGTCGGTGCTGTTCAAGCTTCAGGCACAACATCATCATCTCAAAAATTAACGACAAGCCAAATGTCAGAGTCTTCCATTACATCCGCTGTATCGACAGCACCTAGTTCGCAAACACTCCACGATATCGGTATCGGTTCACCGGAGCCCACTCCGAATTCCGGCAAACTCGGAACAATGGACTTTTCAGTGTCACAATATTTGAAAGACTCAAATTTGAAAGATGCCGATAAGACCGATTTTAATGATTTACTAAGTGAGTATCAAGCACAAAATCTTAAATAATATTTCCATCTAAACTTTTCTTTCCTTTAATTGAAATCATCTAGAAGAAGACAAAGAGGACGACGATGCGCTTAATGAAGACGAACCGGAACTGCTTATCGATGAATCGCGATGTGCTGGCAGTGATGATGAGGTAAACTACGAGAAAGATATGAAAAATTCAACGCGCTCTCATCAAAATCCATTTACGCAGAATGATTTGAGCAAACGTAGTGGCTACGATTCCAGTCCGCTTCAATCGCCCAAGGAATCAGTGAAACCAACTCCTATTGTTTATACATCGAAAGGTGAAGACGACGATAATTGGGACGATGATTGTGGCACCAGCAGTAGTGCACCTGTCACGCAAAGCAGCAACTTTGCGGATTCACAAATATCAACGACCAGTGAATATCGGAGTGGTGATGATGACTTTTACACTACGTCGGCTAATAAACACGATAATAACAATGATTCTTGGGATCAAGGGGGTACTAGTGGTGGTGAGTTCAGTGGCAGAGACCGATGGCAACCGAAAGGACAGAAAAATAATGATTCGCGAGGTTATAAAGGTCCTGGTAATAATCGAAGACAACGGAACAACAAGAAGGATTCGTGGCAAAGCGGCGAGGACACGTGGCAATCGAAATCGAGCCCTTCTGATTTCTACGGTAGCACCAGCAGCGGTGATCCCCGCAATGATACATATGGTTCAACAAGCAGCGGATCGCATCGTGATGATTTCCATAGCAATCGTAATCAGTCTCGTACTGACCATCAATCCTACGACAATAAAGACTTGTGGATAGATGGTGCTGCCAGCTCCGCAAGTTCGAATCAATATCGCGATCCTCGTCTGATGGGTAATAGTAGTAGTGGTGGTGGTGGCGGTGGCGGTGGCAGTGGCAGTGGCAGCAGTAGCTTTTTCGGGACAAATGACGTTCGCAGTCATGCAAAACCACACTCATCGAAATCGGCCAGCAGCAATTACGATGGCGATTGGGATACCGAGGACGAGGTGAGCAAACGACCCGGCCGAAAAGATCCAATGGCAATGACGGTCACGCAACAAGATGTGATACCGCCCATTGTCAAAGAACCATCCCCGCCACCGAAATATCAACGCGCGAGCATTTATGATGGCACCGCATTTGGCGACGATGACGGATCGGACCGATGTGCCGATGATGAGGATCGAGAATTTTCTTCAGATCGTGATATGCGCGTACCTTCGTTTTTAGATTCCGGTGATATTGATTTGAGATTGCCATTTAAACCAGTCATGACCAACTATACACCAGCGACGGAAATAGACGGTTCGATCAGTTCCCACCCGCCTATAGCATACAAAGTAAGTAGATTGACATAGAATTTCATTTGCAATAGATAGATAACGATAACAACGAACCGTATTTTCTTCTTCCTGTCTTAATCAACAGGTGTCTGAGGTGGCGATTCCGAAACCGGATTACAGTGAAATCAGACGCACGATGACTGTTACTGATAAAACACTCGATCCACGACTGCGTCGAATATTTTGTTTGAAAGAACCGGTCAACGATCAGTATGCATCGGATAGCGAAATGATTAAATCACCCCCGCATACTGCATCACTGCTACTCGGTTCGCAAAAACTATCATTGGATCCAGTTGAAAAAGTCGGTGGTATGAGTATGAGTGGATCTTTGGGCGGACCTCGAATGGACCCGCGTCGTCGAAAGGAAAACCTCGAGAGTATGCTGATCAAGCCAATGATGTCGACTGGCAGCACTGGCCTCGGTCAGAATGTCGATATACGAATGCTTCTGCAAAAATCGGTTTGGTACAAAAATCTCAACTCGAAATTCAAAATCATGGTCAACCAACAATTGGCATTGGTTTCCACCGAACTCAAGAAATTCCATCAAGATGCGAATCCGGATAAAGTGTTCGATATGAAGTTTATAGCCACTAACCAGTATCTTCAACAAGTTTTGACAAATCTGGGAATATTCATTGACGGCAATGGACAGATTTTGCAGCTCGACGGTGAAAATGATGACACGATGAGCGGCCCGACTGGACCGCCGCCAATGGTTATGCCAGGCAGCGCACCCATGATGGATCCAATTTCACCGATGAGTATGAACATGGATTTCATGCGAAGACCTCAATCGGCCGGCATGATGCCAATGAATCCGAGGTTTATGGGCCATGCCAATATGATGGGTTCATTTGGACCAGGTTTTGGTGGCGACATACGACCTGCCGGCATGCTCAGGGTTCAGCCGCAACTCAATCCATTTGCCAACATGCAAGGAAATCAATTTCATGGAGCAGACTGTGGCCCCGGACCGAACCGACCGAATAACTACGGCGGAAATGATCAGTACAATCCTCCCAATGATAAAAATCCCTTCAAACAACAGGGAGGACGAAATGATTGGGGCGGCGGCGGTGGTCGTCGGGGGAAGAGACCACCACGTGGCGGAGGAGGAGTAGGGGGAGGCGGCGGAGGCGGAGGCGATGATGATTACGATTCGAATCGCGGTTTTAATGATCGGCATTATGGACCACCATCACACCAGAAAAATAATGACGGTATGATGAATAACAAAAAGGACGACCATCAGTCTGGACCGACAGATTTTTACTCTAGCAACAATAAATCGAACGACAGCGGTGGAGGAGGTTTCTATTCGAAATCAGCGGCTTCAGTCACCCCGCCTGCCGCCACGAACGATGAAGAAGAATGCTGGGATTAAGATTAAATCTGATATATCTGGTAAGGTTTTAAACATAAACCGCGTCTGTGTAGTTGTTTTTGTTTTTTTGCTTTCTTCTTTCATCGAAATGATGGTAATTGCTTTGAACTACACAAAATACCTGGCTAACTTACAGCCTTGTTTCTCATAACATCGTTCGCACAGATACTTTATCTGAACAAAACAGCTGACAGATACTTTATCTGATCGATGAAACTCAATTTTTATTTTAAAAAACCAAAACTTATTGAACATCGGGAACGATAGACTAATTTTGCACAAATCGAATACGTGTTGGAAGGATATTGCTGTCTGTGTCGATCGATCTCTGGTATAATATCAGAATCTTCGAAATAATCAGCAGCAAGGTTCAATTGTTCGAAAAGCAAAAAATGCGCTTGTATGTCGCGATCTAGACAAAACTCTGAAACGTAAATGGAATAGATTAATTTGCACTTTATATAGGCTAGTTTTTCGTTCTGTAGAAATATCTTAATTTTATATTCATCAAACATGAACAAAGCGTAATACGAAATGAAATAAGTTTCCAGTTAAGTTTAATTTTTTTTTTCTAGGGAAAAGTAAAAAACCCTCTTTAAACTTGTAAGATAAATTTTAGTTTTAGGCATAAAGAAGACATTCATACATATTTAACCGTTAGTTTCACACGTACGTACGTACGTGAAAGTGTTAATATACTTCGTTAGATTCAAGTAATTTAATATCTTGCCAACCTTTCGAAATCGTCTATAAAATATATTTTCATCAACAGGATAGGAAGAAAGAGTTGAACTTCGAACGATTATTAATTTATACGAATCATACATTGAAAGAAAAATTATTTGATCGTTTCGGTAGTTTAAGGAATGATCCTCGAATTTAGGCTGAACTAGAATTAACAAAAAAAAAAGCCAAAAAAATTAAATGTTTGAGAAAAAATAATTATTATTTAAAGAGACTTTTTAAGGATTAAATATAAAAAGCGATATATTTAAGATATAAACAACTTTGAAATGAAATTTTGACGATAAAACAATAATTTCGTCCTAATCACAAACACAATTTCTTGCTGAAACCATTTTAAATAAATACTAAAGTAAATATAGTTAACGACTAGAACAAAAAATAGGTCTTACGCTGAAGCTCCTAAGGCAAATTATCCATTTAGTTTATGAGTACATGATTGAAGTATTGGATGTATTGAAATCAGTTAGCTGTTATCCTCCTCCTTCTCTTTCGTATTTTATATATTTTAGATAAACTTTTTTTTATGTCTATTCAAATGCTTCTATGCAGCAGACTATTATACAAAATTTTGAAATTCATTTTTCTTTCGAATATAATACTACATTTTTATACTTTTTTTTTCTTATTTACGAAGAGAGAACTATGTATATATCCATTACCAATTCTGTAAAAGCGCCATGTTTCATGTTTCGAAAAAATGTACATAAAATGGATCTTTACGTATTTCATTGCCATATATAGTCGTCATTTCATAGAGAGACTCAATAAAAAATGAATTATTTCTTTTAAGATAAGAACAGTTTTTTTTCAGTCGGACCAAAAATATCCTTACCTAGATTTTTTTTTAAGCCTTCGAAGCAGAGAACGACAATTAGGATTGTGGCTGCGATGAGCTACGACAGCACCACAAAAATTTTTTTGTTTTTCAGATCTATGATGATGAAAATGATGTATGCTGAACTCATCTCGAATGGGTTATATGATTTATGATTTTCAGGATTATTTTTAAAATGATGGGACATACTGTAATGTGTCAAAATCGATGAAATGAATATGCAGCTGTTGTTGCTGACAATGGTCATAATGATGATGAATGATGCATACAATAAATTAAAGATTTAATACAATGTTATATGTTATTTCGAAAGACTTTTCAGGATTTCAATGATATGCGCGTTTCTCTTTAGGGAAAAATGACTGCAATGCAGAGAAGTATGCAATGATTCATAAACAATTTGAAGTAAAATGCTACAAGAAATGTTTCACAATGCTTGCAAGAGATTTACAGGTTAACAAAACAGGTAGTATGCGACGAAATTAAAGGAGAAAAAGTTGTATGAAGAATATGTTTCATTCTAAATGACTAACTGAATCATTATCTATGCCTTTTTCTCAATTAAATTTAATTAGGGTAATTGTATAGGCTGCGAATAGTTACATAATGTTAATTGTTATGATCTTCTTCGAAAAATTTGCAGGTTTGTTCAAAGAGTATCTATCATGTATGTGCAAGCAATGCAGGAGTTACGCACAGGAGGTGAGAAAGCTCGTAACTCCATACAGAATTTTGAGTCAAAAGAATAGAACAGTGATTCATCTCGCTTTGATAGATTGTTCCCGAGTTATCCTGGACTCCAAGCTGCCAGAGGGCTATATGAATAGCTTGGAGGCTACGACGCTGTACTGCCTATAGGGCTGTCGAAGCAGTAGGTTGCGGGCTAGTCATACTTAAGGCTATAAATCAGAAAATTATTGCGATAATACGTAGGTTTACAGTCTGATTCATAACAAAGCCACACCGCAAAACCCCAATGTAGGCACTTCCGGTGCTGCTTCAGTGGCTTCCAACCGATCTGCTTATCTCGCAACAAGCGAGGACAGACCTAGGCCATTCTAAAATCTTAATACAGAGCATGCCTGTTTGAGCAGACATCGACAATCTCCGACATAATTTCGAGGCGGATTCTTTTCAAGAAGAGGGTTGCTACGTAGTATTCATCCGTTATGAAGGACGTCTCCGTTAGCCGCAATATAACAATTTACAGGGGATGGAATTTCGAATTGGAGTTCTTTCAACTGATGAGTCTATCGAAGGAGGGCGTAGATTTTCCCATGGTGGATCGAAAACGGCGAAATAGTGAGTCGGAGCGAAGCGCGCAAATGATTTACTGATGCTGCCTAATATGGCCTTGCTATGGCGTTGCCGATGAATTAACGCAAAGGCCCAATGAAAGAGAACCATGAGAGATGATCTGACGTGATGAGAGCCCCTATGTGACTAGATTTAGGCCTAGAGTATGATCCGATGATGTCCACATACAAGCACTGGAACACATGCCCGGAAACGAGCTGTGGAACCATTCGTGAACGAATGAATTGGCGAGGAAAGGTTCAGCACCTAGTATGCGGGGCCCATCACTGTACCATGGTCAATTGCTGACACCACAAGCATAGTAGATACTGCCATATGGGCCAAATTTAAGTTCGAATGGGAAAACAGGATGGACTGCAGGACAGCCAGGAGAACAAAGGCAGGAAACTGCTCAAGCTCAGCAGAAGCTTCGTGAGAGCGAAGGTCAGCTTGGTCACAGGACACTGCCTTACCGCATCTCATGCGAACAAAATGAGACTGACATCCAGCAATTAATGCAAAAGGTGCGAGATGGAAGAAAACACCATCGAGCACACTCTCTGCGATTGTCTGGCCCTAAGCTATAAACGCCTCAAGATTTTTGGTTCTTACGACTTTCAAGAGTTAACAATGATGGCTAGTACCGTCACGTTGAGTCAGCCGATTTAGTTTGGCGGTCACTTGGCAGCTCTAACAAGCCAGCGGAGGGTGGCATATGGTGTGAATAACAGATTACGAAATTTGACTTGAATAGTACTCTCACATTCGTTCCGGTAAATTCATTATGGGCATTTAACCAATCGACACCAATTTAATCAGCTTTTCGTTCATATTCAGCGATCACTTTAATCAATTTAAGTTTATTTTAGTTCTGCATTTAGACTGCTATCTTCTACAGTATCTGTCAGACAGATAATTAGTAATCTGCCCGCTTCTTCAGTTACTATCAGACACATGGACCCTGAAAATGAGTCAGGCAGATTATACCGCCAAATATCGATTTCTGTGAAGCTTCTAAAGGAAAAATTTGGTCTTTAAATAAACATATTTAGTGCTAGCTAGAAAAAATAGAAATATTCTAGTATTCGAAAAGTGATCCACCCAGAAATTTCGAAAAAAAGAACAATGAATTGTTCGACGATTCTGTAAGAATTTCAAAACAACATTTTTTATTGTACTTGCGAGAAAAAAAATAATAAGTTATTTCAAATATTTCTTAACGGTTACACAAATCAATACAATTCTTCGAATAACACACATAAAGTAGGATAATAAAATAGCATATCGTTAATTCTAATATTTCTGTCGACTGAATCGAAACAGAAATTAAAGTAATATATAACACAGTGGAATTCATCTGATTCACAACATGACTCTCCAAATTCAATCTCCTTCAGCAGCGTTTCCAATGTTTTCCTCCTCCTGCTCCTCTTCCATCTCCAGATCATTACGGTGCATGCTGTTAAATTTTTTTTTAACTTTTTTTGTATTCGATCCTTTCGACTTTTACTTCGTCACCGATCAGTTGATAAACATACGTCACCACAGTTGTGCTTTGAATGTCCATGAGTACGAACGATGGTATAATTGTTCTATTTAAAGATGCTAAACTAATTACAAAAAAACAAATTGAATTTAAATTTTACAATTATGATCTTACGTGTCAAGTGGATTATAGGCACCAGTCGCTGAGCCTGGATTGATGTAGAACTTGTTTTCATGTTCATAAGCCTCAAATGTATGAGTATGTCCTGTGATCAGAATATCGACATCAAGCTGCCGTTGTATTAAGGCCAATGATTCTGGATCACCCCATGGCACAACCTGATTGAAGATTATATATTGTGTTTAAAAATAAACGGTCATTGACACACACGCATATACAGCCCAAACAAATGTGAGGTGCGCAAGGTTGAAAGTTTTAGCCTCATCAGGAAGATGTGAAAAATGAATATGAAAAGCGGGAGGGAATTTGCATTGGAAGGTTAATAATATTCTTGGTAAGATTCTTTTATTATTCAGCTATTACAGAATTTAGGGTCAACTGTACGAAAAGGAATAAAAAATGCAAAGTTATAAAGAAAACGGTGGACACAATTGTGAAGTAAATCAAAAGAAAAGTTCTTGAGGATCTCACAGATACTGTAAATTAAGTGAAGGTGGATCTCACAGATACTGTAAATTAAGAATACTTAGCAAAATCATGAAAATACGAAGAGTATTTCGAAGAAATCCTTTGAAATCATGCAAGCATTTCAAAAGCCATGCAAGCATCAACAGGACAACAAAGAATTCGAAGAGTTTCGAGAGTTTCTGTTGACGATGGATGAAGAAGCCATGTAACAATCATGAATATTGATTTCGATGTAACAGCTTCAGTTTGGATATATTACCCGGCTTTAGCTAACGAACTTTAATCCTGAGGCTATACTATTTTGGCTGAACTTTTTTAAGTTCACATTTCTTACATAGCCATCTTACCGTATTACCCTGTCTGCACAATAGCTAGGATCTTATCTATTGTTTTTTTTTTCATAACGCCTCCTTTATCTATTCATTTTAGTCTATCAACCACAATTATTAAAAAAAAAATACAGCTAAAATATAATTTAGGTTTTGAATTTCGGCCATTGGATCCGCCAGGCTCACATGACAATTTTCAAGTGGCTTCGGACAAGTTTGCCAAGCAAATTTCTTCAACAACAACACAACGTAGTAAAACTAATTCGAAATATTTAATATACAATTCAACAATTCGACGTCGCATTTCAGGAAGACTCCTAGAACGCGCTACTCTTATAACACAGTTTCCATACAGCATGGAGCGACAGTTGAAATTCAAGATGAAGATTTGCAAATTGAGGTAAATATACGGTCTGTTGAAAGCCGAAAAGTTCGGTAACATTCATGTTTGACAAGGAGAATGAATACTGAAAGGTATTTGACAATAAACTACTTAATTTTTCATGTTTTATACCGAATTTGAGTTTATTTTACTCGCGTTATAGAAGGAGAGTTGACTTTAGAACGTTCCAACACATAGAACCACGTCAGATAAAGCATATAAATGCCTATTCGACATTGCAGACTTAAGGAGCGAATTTATTAAGCGAAACAATGTTGCAGAATGACGATTTTAACGAGTTTTTACTCATGAAAAATCGATATGTCTTTTAATGCAATTTTTTAACACTGATAGTGTGCTGAATTGATTCAGGAAAATTACAAATATTCTCTGATTACTAAAAAAATGTTTGGACAATCCACAAAAATGATATTCGCGCAAATAAAACTAATCGTAAATAGTGAACAATAAGCTTTTGTTTATTGCCTATTTCAATTTAGAATTCAGCCAAAGTAAATAAAATGTTTGAGGGTCCCAAAAATAATCAAGATTTCTTCGATGAGCGCATTCACAGTTAGTTTGTGTCGAGACACGGCCCCGCAAACACGTAAGTTTCGATATTATGTCAAAGCTATGGCTATAAATTTTAATTTTAGATTCAACCAAATTCACTCAATTCAACAATAGAAGAAACATACTTACGTCATTGTACCTATTTTCGTTCGATCCGAAATGAAGGCAAACGACGCAATCAAAAATATTACGGAAACTCACGGGGATATAGTGAAGCTTAACAATTTCCAGTGGTGGGTTAAAAATGAAAATAGGAATCTCAACGATGAAAACCCCGAGCATTAGATGCTGATATCCTGCAGGCGATTTATATGCTCGTCAAACAATTACGGAATCATCATTGAACATTAGTTGTCCATACTGTACAATTCAGGATCACCTTTCTCACATAGGAAACTTGAACAGGCAAGGAATTTGGCGTCCTCATCAATTGACGGAGACTGCGCCGCTCGATTAACGGCGTACCATCTGCGCATCCCTTTTGTCTGGGTATGAAGACGATACATTTTCGCGGCGTACCGTAACAGGAGATGAGAAGTGGGTGCTAACATCATAGTCCTGTGCGAAAAAAACAATGGCTTTCTCCCAAACAAGTATCTGTTCCGACTCCTCGACTCAAACTAACAATAACGAGGGTCTTGCTTGCTTGTTTACACTATGCATTGCTTGAACCTGGTCAGACCGTTAACAAGATGTAAAACAAATTAAAAGTGAACGTGAGAAAGTTTTTCAATGAAAAACCGGAAGATTTTAGCAAGGGAATCGAACAACTGTCTTCACCCTGACAAAAAGTATTAGAATATGATGGAAATTATTTTGTTGATAAGGGTTTTTTTTAAATAAATGTTTCACCAGTTAAACAATTGATTACTTTTCGGATCCTCCTAATAGATAAGGAATAAGAAGCTAATTGCCGAGACGGAGCTAATTTGTTTATTAGACGCAAGCAAATAACAAAGAAAACACCTTAAATTAAAAATAAACAAAGAGTTAAATTACCGGTATCTCTAATCAGATCCACAATAATAAATTATTGGCTCTTAATTTGAGAGAGCGAGAGATAGAGAGGAATCGACTAGAATCCAGTACAGATTTGAGTACACATTTAGAGAAAATACTAATTTTTTATTATAATAATTACGTTGAAAAATGTCACAAGGAAAAACTTCATTATTGGGAAGTCATAAACATTCAAAGCAATAGTATTAGTTATATTTATAACAGAAGAATGTATTTGCATATTTAAAAAGCTGAAATAATTTGTTAAATTTGTTGAATAATATGAAAAAACAAGCCAATAATTATAAAATAAATAAAGCGCATCATAGCATTAGTGAGGCTAAATTTTAATTATGTAAAATATCTTATACGGCCACCAGAAGTTTGAAGACTATTATTTAGAGGTTTACAATTAATTAAATTCGATGTATCTTTTTTCAGTATTCCCAACGACTAATAACAGGTGGTAATTAGCTATTAGAATTTGAAAGAGAATACTTTTTACACTTTTATTTTCCCGTTGAATATTGAAAAGTCTAACCAAAATGTTTGTATCAAAATCATCTTGGAGTCTACATGGATTCTTATTAGAAGGAATCGGAACTGTACTTACCGGAAGATGTAACAAATGAGCTGGCAGATAAATGCTTAGGTATTCCATTGAACCACTTCGCGTTCGCGGACACACTACATAGATACGGACGAAACTATTTCACGGAAAAAGAATACGAAATTCGAACTGTTCACGGTATCCATCAGACCGGACAATTTTTTTCCAGATTCCGCCAAGTAATGCACGCAGCTTTATCGAGATTATGTCCTTCCGGAGACATTTAACAGTATTTCCGCCGAATCCGATATAACTATCCAATATTTTCGAATCTGCAGGGCGTTGACTTATGACTGATTGCCAAAAGATGTTGGTGCGATACCAATTTTACGCGAAAATTCGTTGCTAAACAGATGACATTTTAAAGTTACACGGAGTTTAGATAGGTTAAATGATGCCGTGAATAGCGGGACATGAAAATTCAATCTAGGAGATTTATGGTTTTCCAGAAACTGGTGTGATTCTAATAAGAATCCAAGTAGAATCGTAGACGATCTTCCACTTCCAGGTTAGGCTTTTCGATTTGCAAAGGGAAGATAGTATTCTACACCGAATTCTGATCGACAGTGGCCCCCTATTATTAGCCGCTAATAAGACTGAAAAAATATCAACCGAATTTTCTTATTTTTCTGCAGATAAAAAAGACATTTCGGTTAATATTTTTTGTCAGTCTTTCTGAAAAAATGTTAACCGAATTTTCTTATTTTTCTGCAGAAAAATAAGAAAATTCGGTTAATATTCTACTCAGATTTTCTAGCGGCTAATAACAAACGGTCGCTGGCGATCAGAGTTTGGCCTACAATACTATTGTTCCTTTGCAAAATGAACAGCCTAAACCGGAAGTTGAAAATCAGCTAAGTTTCAGCTTGGATTCTTATTAGAATCGAAACATCAACATTGCATTTACCGGAAGATGTTGCAAATTAGCCGGAAAGTACCGGAACGATACTAATCCCATGGCACGATACTAATTTGCGGAAAAATCAGTGCTAAATTCATGATGAATTTTTCGGGTTGATGAACTTTTCGGTGAATACTGGAAGATCGTACATTTCTCATCTAGGAAATTTCTTGCATTTCAGAGCCGGCTTTTCAGATGAAAAATAGGGAAATTCGGTCGTTTATTAGTTTTTCCACCGCCAAACTATAACAGGTCACTCGCAATTAGAATTTGGGACAGAATACTATTTTCCGTTTTGGAAATTGAAAGACCTAACCTGAAAGTGCAAAATCGTCTAGGATTCTACTTTGATTCTTATAAGAATCGAAACCTTTTGATTTACTTACCGGAAGATCTAGCAAATAAACTGGAAGATATTCCAAACGAAATAGGCTGTCCACAGATCTGGGCGGGCCCGAAATCATCACTTTTCACTCGAGCAAATATTCACTAGTTGGATTGAAAAATCTGAGCTGCTCAAAGTATCCATCAAAGTTTCGCCTGGATTCGAAAAAACTGTTTTCCGTAACTTAGAAGCTATGCACACCGTTTTTTTCGGGTTTATGTCCTTCCGGAGACATATCGCCGGCTTTTTTCACACCGAATCGTCATTAATATCAAAAACAAAGACGATTTTCTACGCAGCAGGACTTCGGCTGACAGATTCGAAAGGGTTATGTCGCGAGTACTAATTCAAATTTGCGCCAAAACTCTGTACTAGATTGAGGACATTTAAAGCAGACGCTTAGTCCGTGGACTAGAACATTTCTTATCTAGGAAATTTCTGGAAGATCGTACATTTCTCATCTAGGAAATTTCTCGGATTTCAGAACCGCCTTTTCTGATGAAAAATAGGGAAATTCGGTTGTTTTTTCAGATTTTCTATCGGCAAACTTTAGAGGGTCACTGGCAATTAGAATTTGGTACCGAATACTATTTTCCCTGTGGAAATTAAAAAAACCTAACCCGGAAGTGCAAGATCGTCTAGGATTCTACTTTGATTCTTATAAGAATCGAAACCTTTTATGATGTACTTACCGGAAGATCTAGCAATTAAGCTGGAAGATATTCCAATGGAAATAGGCTGCCCACAGATCTGAGCGGGCCCGAAATCATGATTTTTTACTGGAGCAAATATTCACCAGTCGGAATGAAAAATTTGAGCTGATCAAAGTATCCGTCTAAGTTTCGCCTGGAATCGAAAAAAACTGATTTCCGTAGCTTAGAAGCTATCCACACCGTTTTTTCGGGTTTATGTCCTTCCGGAGACATATCACCGCCGTTTCACCGACTTCTTTCGCACCGAATCTTCATTAATATCAAAAACAATTACGATTTTCTACGGAGCAGGACCTCGACTGACAGATTCGAAAGGGTTATGTCGCGGGTACTAATTCAAATTTGCGCCAAAACTCTGTACTAGATTGAGGACATTTAATGCAGACGATTAGTCCGTGGACTAGAACATTTCTCATCTAGGAAATTTCTGGAAGATCGTACATTTCTCATCTAGGAAATTTCTTGCATTTCAGAACCGCCTTTTCTGATGAAAAATAGGGAAATTCGGTTGTTTTTTCAATTTTTCTATCGGCAAACTTTAGAGGGTCACTGGCAATTAGAATTTGGTACCGAATACTATTTTCCCTGTGGAAATTAATAAAATCCAACCCGGAAGTGCAAGCTCGCCTAGGATTCTACTTTGATTCTTATAAGAATCGAGAACTTTTATGATGTACTTACCGGAAGATCTAGCAATTAAGCTGAAAGATATTCCAATGGAAATAGGCTGCCCACAGATCTGGGCGGGCCCGAAATCATTACTTTTTACTGGAGCAAATATTCACCAGTCGGAATGAAAACTGTGAGCTGCTCAAAGTATCCGTCAAAGTTTCGCCTGGATTCGAAAAAACTGATTTCCGTAGCTTAGAAGCTATCCACACCGTTTTTTCGGGTTTATGTCCTTCCGGAGACATATCACCGCCGTTTCGCCGACTTCTTTCGCACCGAATCGTCATTAATATCAAAAATAAATATGATTTTCTACGGGGCAGGACCTCGACTGACAGATTCGAAAGGGTTATGTCGCGGGTACTAATTCAAATTTGCGCCAAAACTTTGTACTAGATTGAGGACATTTTAAGGTTCATCGAAAGCAGTGCTGCCATATTAGGGATTTTAATCCTAGATTTAGGGATATTTTAAAAACTTCATAGGAGTAACAGGGGGGAAAAATTATTCAGGGTTATGTTTAGGGCATTCTGATATTGGATAATGCATTTTTCTGAAACGGATATTTAAATAAATAAACATGCAATGTCTATCTTTTTCTGACATAAGATAATGCAGAGTGAGTGAAAAAAATGACATCAACTGATTACGAATGAATGGCCGAAAGTTTCACCTTACTTTAAAAAAGTTTGCTTCATAAGACACACCTATAAAAATTTACATTTAAATAACCTGGTTTTTGAGAATGCCAAAAAATTTCCCGGAAACGACGTCACAATTAGGGAATCCAATCCCGGGATTAGAATCCCGGGATCCCGAACAGTTTTTAGTCCCTAAAATCCCGGGATTGATGTTTTATAATCCTGGGATTGATGATTTATAATCCCGGAACTATAAACCATCAATCCTAATTGAGATCCGGGATTTCAGTGGCTAAACACTGTTCGGGATCCCGGGATCCCGGGATTCGAATCCCGGGATTGGATTCACTAGTCACAATGGCTACTTAGGGTAATTTTAGGGATAAATGGGAATTGTCTGGGTTAAGCCACAGTGCCTGTCTGGCAGCACTGATCGAAAGTTCAAGCACAGTTTTTGCGCCATTAATGCAGTGGATAGTCGTGTTGGAGCTCTCCTCCAGAAAATTGATTATTTTTCAGAAATTAGCAATGCACCCAATGAATAAGCGAATTGCTAAAGCATTTAGGATTAAATTATTACTGAATGGCAGAACACCAGCCATCGAATTCAATCTGAATCTTCGAATCTACTGCATGCAGAAATACTCTGTCGAGCATTCTCGAAAATTATAGCCCTATAAATTTGCGATGATCAATGCCGGGGAAAATGGAGTCGGAACATAAAAAATGACTGAAAATTTCTACAAATTTACGAATTCTACGAAGAAATTTTCTGTCTTATCTACCTGATGTCCGTGTGATAATCCAATCCGAAATTGTCCTACGGTTACTACTTTTTGCTCCGGATAATTGAGATTCTGTAAGTAAAAGGAAAAACTTATCAACTTATGTCCCAGTAGTTAGTAGAAAATTTGCCCCATTTCCTTACCTCATCAAAGTCACCGCGAACAATATGCACATCGTTGGCAAGCGTTTTTAAATAATCGAAAGATTCTTTCGTGCACAAATTCCCTGTACATAGTATATGATGAATTCGACCGGGAACTAAGAGTTTTTTAAATTTTGACGGCAAACTACTGCACCGGTGCGGAATGTGTAAATCACCAAGAACTAAAACAAGCTGAAAGAAATAGAACAAAAACAGCAGATATTTAGGGATTTATCCGGAAACTAGATTTCAAAACAAACTCTTACCATTTTGATATCGATCTAACTTAATTATTATCGCTGAATACATGAAATTCGCCGAATAATCGCCACTTTGATGAAATTGTGGGAGTAAATCGGCGATTGGAGTTTGTCTTTCTGTCAAACGAAGCTTTTTTTAGAACACGATTTCGTGGTTATTCTCTGTTCCAATAAGTTTCGTTCCAATATGCTCTGTTCCAATATGATTCGTTCATGTGGTACTAGTCCACACTAGCGTTTTGAGTTTAGTTCTTTTGAAATTTACGTTTGCATGTCTTCCTCGGTGAAATCAATTTTCGAAAAACATGAAAATTAAGTAAAAATAATTGAAATTAATATGTTTTAATTGAGTAATAACTTTCAAATGATGATTTCAACTGAGAGGATTATAATTAAAAACTCAATAACGATTGTTTTTTTACAACTTTATTGACGAATATTATAAATAGCTTTAATAAATATTGTTATTGTAGCTGAGATAATGCAAATGTCGGAATAAATTATCACAATACATTTGTATCACAACGTTTTACATATCAAGTAAATCAATAAATTCAAATTGCGAAATATATTTCTTAAAAATATCTTCAGCTTCCTTGAATCGATTCAACGATGGCGCTCCTCCAGTCTTCAAATTTTCATTGTGGTCTAGATTCATCGGGATTTCTTGGCAATATTTATTGACATATTTTCGGCGCTCATCGCTGGAAGCGATATTCAACTGAACTGATGCAATTGATTCACTAGCACTACTCTCACTGCGGCATGTCGAATTAATGTTGGCTGCATTTTTCGCAGCTAGGAATTCAAATGGATCCGGTAACAACATTGTATGTTGGAGAAATACCATTAAATTCCGTATTTCGACCTCAGTCAAATCTTTGAACTGTTCATTTAAATGTAAGCCGTTATTCATAAAATCAACATCGTTTTTGATCAATCCCATCAAATTGAGACGCCATTCTTCAATATTGTTTGTTTCGCGGAACTTAGTATCTGTTTTGATTTTGAGCTTACGCAATGAAACTAGATTTTTCAAATTAACAGATCTATGAACAGGCTCGACCATTGGTTTTCGAGCATTCATACCTCTTGTAATTGTTGAATTTTCAACATCTGTTGACCCATCAACGTCTCTTAGGGAAACAGCATAGCCAAGATTTAAAATATCATCCATTGAAGGATAACGTAGTCTTAAAATAGTGTGAGACTTCAATCCTATTGCAGGTAAATGTTGTTTGATCACTGTTTCAGGCTTAGATTGTGTCAGCATGATTGCTTGTGTGCTTTTATCCTGTTGTGAATGCGTTTCATATGCCAACGTATTTTCTATTGATTGTAAGGGTTGTGGGTTTTTAACAGGAATTAGTTCTTGTCCACCACTAAGTGCTGCTGGAGTATTCGATTTGTCTCGCAGTTCTGGTATGATTGGCATCTTTCGTATAGGGCCACCAAGTGCTGCAGTTATCTTTCGCAATCCTGGTATTATTGGCATAGCTCGCATTTCTGTTCTGTTCTCACTTCCAATTACATAGCTTATTAGTCTTTGAGGTCTCCTTCCCGTCGCTTTTGAGCTATGGAATATATAAGTACGGGACATCGTTCCAAAACACAATGTATCCTAAAATATTACTTGATTGAAATATATACTCAATATGAAACAAATCTAAATCATATGGGCATACTATTACCTTCTTAAATCGCAACCGTTGACGATGTTATCCCTGTGACAACTTGAATTTCTTACTGCGATCCACCTAAGCCACCTGCTCAGCTTCAACACTTCCTTCAAATGGTTCAGAAAATTGGCATTTGTTTTGCACACGCAATTATTAGACAATAGGAATTTCTTGATTGTCTTTTGTTAATTTAGCGCTCATGTTCTAATAAAGCTCTCAATTCGATGTAGCAAGTACTATTCACACGAGTGCTTTTTACAATCACAATTACCTTTCAATGCGGCCCTGGCTGGTTTGTGTCTTAAATAAAAGCTCATGTCCTCAAAATGTTGCACAAAGATTTTCCGAAAGCATTGAAAAATATGTATCGTGCCACGTGTCGTCAATATTTTGCGAATTTATGCATTGCCCGAAGCGAATCAGTACGAGAAATACCGAAATTAGCATATGTTAAGTTTCGAATGGATTTATATTTAGGGTAATTATTGAATTTATGATAATTGAATGTACTTTAAGACGAGAAAAATTGCCCGCACCATATGTCAAATTGAATGTTTTCAGCTCCTGATTTTCGTTGATAATACTGCGGTCGCTATGGTTACCTTAAAACCTATGGCTAGTAATATCATAAAATCATCGAGTAATCTCACATCTGAGTCCTCGCACTATGCCTACGATGGCGTATTGTTTTGAGGTTAGATTTCATAGGGTCTTGGCCGGAACACGCTGTGAATTATTTCAGAATGTCACGCCGCAGACAAAAATCTTTCAAATATTACAGAGTCAGAGTGACTGAGATATTCTGTACAGTAGTACAGGTGAAGCAGTAAATTCAAATTGCAAAATCCCTCCTAAAACGTGACTTCTAATGAAGATTCTCCTGCCTCTCACAAAAAGTCAAATGAACGCTACATTTTTTTTTATTGGGTATAAGTTATTGTTCTCTTGTCCTTTTAATCAAAGCTCTTTCCTATTTTTTAAGCAAAAATTTTCTTTTATTTATATCATAATCTTTGAAATGATTTCATTCATAGTGTGTTCCATTTTCGGTTAAAAAACAGATGCCTGGAAGGAACGAATTTAGTTCTTTTAAGGGGATCCATTCGTTAAATAATTTTTCAATACTCTCATGCGATGTGAACTGTCGCTCTCCGAAGGGGGCTGACTGCATGGGCCGGAGCAAATGGAAATCGGACGGTGTAATATCCGAAGAATATGACAGATGGGGCAAAATTTCGGCTAAAATCGTTTACGTGTTCCCCATAGCTGTTTCACAATTTTGCCGATAGATGATTGGCTGATATGTTTGTGTTTGCTTTTTCAGAATAAAAAAAAATGGTCATTCGCATTTCGAGTTTTGCCTCCTGAATAATTGTGGCTTTGGCGCTAATTAGGCACTTCAACCAAATTAGCTTGCTAGCTAGCACTTGAGCTAGTACTTTCAATCTAAAAGAACTCACTGATCTGATTTCATAGCCATGCATTTGTCTGGTCATTGTTTGAGAAATTGTAGTAGAAATCATTCAAATTGCGGCTATCTAGCAGAAACATGAACACTCAACGACCCCCCGTGGCTCTGTGTTTTTCAGACAAACCTCCACGTTTACTTTCAAATCGTCACTATTGTCACAATCGCCGTAGCTGGTTATTTTGGCCACAGAACTTTTCCAAATTGATAATTTTCTATGTAAAACATATATATTTACCTTCAATGGGCCCGCATCGCTTGCTCTCCAGACATTTGAAAGGGACTTTAATGCAGAAAAACAAACACAATAGTTTAACTTAAAAATTAGTTTATTTCATACTTACAAAATATATGTTCTTTTTATTTTGAATTCTTAGTTCCATATATTTTATTGTCTATACCATTTTCTGTTCAATATCATTTTTTTTTGTTTTGTTTAAAATAAAACTCGTCGTTTTGTTTCTTATTTTCACCCCCCCCCCCCCCATCAATACAACCGCGAGTTCAGTTCAATTTTCGGACCACATTAAAGTTACTTCGTGTGTGAAATGTCATATGATTTTCAACACAAAAACTTCTATAATTACTACACCGTTATATTCTACCATCATTTAGCTGCATTCTTCATGTTCATACAAGATATTTTTCTTATAGTTTTCATTAATTATTGTACTCGTAAGAAAGATAAGATTATGATTTGATTGTTTCATATTCGCTGAATGAAATTATTTTTTCGGATTCTGTTAAATAAAATAGTCAATTTGACTATCAAAAGATATTTAAATTGATCTTCTCATATAAAATTCTAACTTATCGCATAGAATTTGTATTCCTTGAGTTTTATATTGTTTGTTTTTTTTTTGTAATAATTTGCTATTAAGTTTGTTTGTTGGGTTAATTTTTGCTGCATTCATTATTTATATAGTGCGCAATTTAAAGAGCACCATTATTATGGTATTTTTTTTCTATACATAGTTCTTTCTCTTCTTCTCGAAATGTTAAATGTTGTTCTTCATTCTCTTTTGTGAATATTTGTTCAATTACACACACGTTAAGCACACAGCAAGTTTCGTGGTTTCGATAATTAATTTTATATTTTATGTTGTGGTTTTGATTATTCTATAGAAAATTTTCAAGAATGGCGAACAGATATTTTGTTGATTTTTTCACTTGTTCAGCTGGATCTAATGATTTTAGTGTCGATTTCAGTCAATCGTATTGGCAATTGATCCCATGGTCACAGATTATATGCATTTTCTATTGTGTTTAGTGTCAAAAATATATATTAGATTTTCAATTCGGAACGCAACAATTCAATTTATCTTGTAGCATGTTTTCGGTAGTTAACAAGCAGAAGATAAAAGTTGACTTACTATACTAATAAAATTTTATTTATTTTTCATTTCTTCATAATCGGATCATGTTGGAAGAATGTTTTCACTACGACAAAAAAAAAATTTATTCATTCTACCTCTCTCTCTCTCTCACATATATAAAATATCTTCTCTTCCAAACCACGCTTATGCCAAGCTCATAATTTCAATTCAAATAATTAAGTTTCTAACATAATCGTCTTTAATGCATATAAATTGTTTTCTTTCTTGCACGATAATGCCTTTATTATTCACCCAAAAATTTTCCTGGCTTCTTTTTTTCTCAAAAACAAAAAAAACATTGAATTTTAACTATTAATCTTTCCGGGCTTTTTTCTTTCCTTTCTTGGGTGCCTTAATCTCTGTCCACGTGTCTAGAAAATAAGAAGAAAAAACACGCAATGGAACAAAAGTCGTAAAAAAAATCTGTTTGGAAATTAAAATTGAAGTAAAATATATGTCACAGTTAGGGAATCCAATCCCGGGATCCCGGGATCCCGAACAGTTTTTAGTCCCTAAAATCCCGGGATTGATGTTTTATAATCCTGGGATTGATGATTTATAATCCCGGGACTATAAACCATCAATCCTAATTGAGATCCGGGATTTTAGTGGCTAAACACTGTTCGGGATCCCGGGATCCCGGGATTGGATTCACTAGTCACAGTACAGTAATAGGGGGGAAAAAAAATAAATAAATCCGAACTAAGGGAGATTCGATGTCAAACTGAGAAAACTGCACAATACCAATTTGTCACAATTAAATTACTTTAAAACTTACTTTTACACCCAATACATAATAAATATAATTTTAGGTCACGAAATACTATATACCCAATAGTTCTGTTGCTCGAACTGATCGTTCTCGGGAAAATGAAAACTTGGATAAAATTCAAACGAGGGAATAACTTTGGAGAAAACTACTACGACTAGTAGTAGTTGCATTAGTTTGGACAATATGAAACCGAAAGGAAAATGTACAATGAAACTGAATGAACTGAATGAATGAACAGCTGGTTGAAATGTTTAATGGTCGATCTCAGATCCCCAAAATAATGACTCGAAACATTAGGACGAAGGTACGTGTACTTATTTTTATGCTTGAATTTTTTTATATTTTGTTTTTACACCATGAATACGCTCAAGACAATGCTAACACTAATCATGTCCACTGGTTGCGGAAGGATTTAAAAGATTTCTAAGTCACCTACCTGCCATTTCGTTGAATACAACACCGCCCGTTACCGGTTTGCTATCGTCCGTTTTCTCATCAGCCAACAAAGCGAAATCGTATAGCTGTCTCTTTGACTTGGACGAATCGCTAATCAGATTGTCACTGTCCTTTTTCTTTAGCTCATTCACCAGATTCTCAATGGTTTCGACAACCTTATTATTATCAGCGGACGCATCATTCTTTTTGTTTTTCTTACTGATTTCGGCAGCTTCTTTCTTAGACTTGTTGACTTGATCTTTCAACTGCTTAGCATTCTTCGTAGTTTTAGTCGCTTTGGGTTGACTCTTCGAAACAACAGTCGCAGGATCAAGAACTTGCGACAAGATCAGATCTTCCTGCTTCTTCTTCTTGTCGGTACGAGATTGGACAGTTGTCCAGCCGCCATCATCCAGATCGGCTGGTTGCTTCTTCGTCTTCTCTTGCTTGGAAGTTGATTGTTGTTTCTTCGCAGACTGAGAAGCCGATCTGTCGGGCTTCGGTGTGGCTTTCTTTGCTGGGGCGACTGGTTCCTTCTTTTTTGGCGTGCTTGACTGCTTCACCGGTTGGTTATCTTTTTTGCCGGCTGCAGCCACATTTTTCTTGCTCTCGGTAGTTGTTACTGTGCTTGACTTTGGCGTACTAGCAGTTTGCGATTTTGTATCTTTTCTTCTGGTCTTCTTCGAGCTACTTTCCGACGTGTTGGCGATTTTACGGAACTGCGGTTCTTTTGGCTTACGAACACCACATATGAACACCAGAACAGCACTAATTACGACCACTAAAACGGGAATAATCAGCGAAGCTCCGATTTGTGCTGAACCGAAATATTCTTTTAGCAATGAGTCCATTGTGTCCGAGAAATAGATATGCTGGGAGAGTTCGCTTTAGAAAGTTTGCTTGCTTGTCTGCCTGCCTGTTGATATCACGTCTTCTATCACCTAGACCACACGAATGAAATATAAAAGCAGCTAATTAGAAAATTATCTACGAATTTACTCAAACTTGTTGAATTTCACTAATTCTGTAAGTAATGATTTCAGAAACATCAAGTCTTACCCAAATAGTAATCGAATTCCCGCCGTCCAGATTTTAAATAAAATCTTTAGCTCAGAAAACCGAACCTATCGTATCCCACAACTGATCCTTCGAAGCGTAATTACGTCCAGTAGTATAGTCTAAGTTTTACTGTTTCTTAAACGTATATAGGATGGATGGATTAATGAAACGGAATCGAAAACGTTTTTCCCGCAATAGTTGAAAGTTCGTTACGATTTATCAATGAAATTCGCAAAAATACACAACGAATTTATCTGATAATCAAATCGAAAAGAAGGCACTTCGATATGATCTTGAAGCGATATTAAATACAAATCGAAATAATTCGAAACTTTAAGAATTTATGAACGACGTCGACGTAGTCGTCTGATAGCGATAGAGGCGGTCAAGAATAGTCTTCTACACACAAATCCCCAATCGAGCAACGTACGACAGAAAAGTTTGTGTTGGCAAATTGAAGTGCCAGCTCGTCACTTGTCGTAATTTATCTATCTCTGTCTAATTTAGTATGCATATGTCTTGTCTCACTTTTTATATGTCATCAGAGATAGTGCTGCCACTTGCCATTTTACAAGATGAACTTTGGTGGTGAAAATCGACTTCATGGTCCTTAGTCGGAAATTTTCACCACTGGAGGGCAAATTAACGCTAGGAGAAGTTGAAACATTTTCCGACCTGGGGACTATCGAGTGGAACCGTACTAAATGAACGGTTGTGGGGTTTTTATATGATAATCTTCAACCATGAATAGCATATATAAACGCAGTCTAATTGGTTGATCGATTAAAATTTCACCTTTGTACTTAAAAACAAAATTTAATACCAAAAACTTATTTGATTTTTCGAACACTATTTGTGTCCTAGAATTAAAATCCAGTAATTATCTAATTGGATTTCGTTAAACTCTCGTTTACATGTGGACAAAAACCGGTTTATCTACTTAGAAGTACAAATTATCAACTTATATGGCAGCCTGGAAAAAATAAGCATCGTTTAACTATGGCCCTACTTATATAGGCAAACACACTTATCGCCATCTTAAAATTTGAACGAAAGAAAATTTGACGAATAAATATACGTCGAATGTGAACACCACCAGCCTACCACGATATATGCATACATACATACATACATACAGTGGAAAAGAAAAGAAGACGGCAAACGCGAAATTCTGTGTGGTGCAGAAATGAAAAGTTTTAATGAAGATTAGGATGAGTTTAATGTGAATAAATGCGTGAGTTTCTAATCGGATACGGTGAGAATTGATGACAATTGTATTTAGTGTCGATTCGATAAATTATGACCTCGGACAGACGTAGGGATTTGTTATGATCGGATGACGAGATTGACGAGAATGTAAATTTTTGTGTTAAGTGTTTTGAAAGGTTCTGGTGTGGTGTGAAACGCTTGTGAAAAACCTCCATTATTTCTAACCATCGTTGTCATCGGTATTATAAAAATGTGTTTGCGGTAATTGCCGCAAAACAGTGGGCTTCAGCTGTTAATTTTATCGTTCTTCCATCACGAGGACCCGTTTCTCGAATGTCCTCGGTATGTTTCGATTGTGTATTGTTTCCAATGCCGGACAAGAATAAAAGTTTGTTGCAGCCACTGAACTTCTTCAGAAAGTTACTACAAGCGGCCTGGTGTAGATTATCGCTAGTTGTGTCCTTTCGATGGTGATTGGCACGCGGTCGCAACACGATTTTTATTTCTGACGAACCTAGCGTCTTTCGCGATATTTTCGCCGAGAAAAAAAACCGGACCAAATTTTGGCTGGCCATCGTAAGGATAACATTCATTCGTTGACAAACGTTGTCGAAACAGGCAACGGGGCGGCTGCGCGGTGAAACAATCCGGCAAACGGTGGTCAGGTTTTATGTTCCATTCTGGGTGAAAGGAAGGCGCTAAATCCGATACTATTACGTCGGGAAAAGTTTTATGGATCGCCGGACCTGCTGTACAGTTTGTGCTGTTCATTTAATTGATTGTGTGTATGATCTGATCTATGTTCTGTTCATTTGACTGCGATAGTGTTTCGATTATAATGCCCGCTATATAATGAATTTTTGGTTACGATATGGACACAGGACGATACTAGTCAAGCCAATCTGCGAACTGGGTGATTTTGTACAATGGATTTTCGATAGCGATAAATTCAGGTGCTTCCTTGAAAGTCGTGGTGGTCGAGATTGAAGATTTTCAGAGAGCCCAAGTTGTTGCGTTCTGGAAACGATTGAAAAGAAACGGAAAAGTTCCCCCTGCAACTTTGGGGCTCTAGCCTCGAGAATGTGAAGCCAGCTGGTGCGAGCCAATGGTATCAGTTTCGCTTGTGATTCCTTTCGCAGGTTGTTCATTGAGTTTCCAGCCTGATAGCGGGTTTTCTTCAGGCCCTCTTCTTACTCGTGGGGTCATAGGCTTCGGGCTGAACAATACAAATGTTGTCATGGTTCCATGCAATTTTCCTCAAATGTTCGATGAAAAAAATAATAACAAAGTGCAAAATGCAACTGCACGAAAGTTGAGCCACGCACGTCTGTTTCGCATTTGTTTTGTGAGGTAAACAATCGCGCGACACTTGCGATTGTTTTATTTTCCGTTCTGCAGGCTAGTTGGCTCGGATTCTGTTTCTTGTTTGTGAGCCCTTAAGGATTACTTCAAGATATTTTTATACGAATTTCACGTTTAATTTTTATGTTTCTATATTGTGCTTCATCTTCCTCCTGATAGTGCGGAACATACTTTATGGTTTGCGTGCGTGATTGAAATACTTTTGATGATGGGGATATCAAGGGTTGGTGCGGGACAACGTGCAGTTGGGTCTCGTACTTGTTCAACCCCACGTTCGCTCGAAGCGAACATATTGTATCACGAAAAGTGAGGATCATTGTGAATTATTATTTTCATTTAGGACTCGTAGTTGCAACAGGATCCAATTAGACAGAATTGAATAGTATCTTGACATGAAAAATGTATGAAAATAAAAAAAACAAAAACTAAAATGCTTTGCAAACTGTAGCTGCATGACCACAAATTGGTGACCAATGAGAAAAATCAGTGACAGTGTTACAGTGCTGCGACGAATAAATAGAAAGCCGCGCAAATTTATACAGATTTTGTGAAATAGTGGGGCCCTTCGGGGTTTATTAATTGTTAAGATTAACGATTCCAGTTGACCATATACATTGGACAGCGCAATTAATTGGCTGGAGTATTGTCCGTTTTTACTTGTGCATGCTGCGTCTGGAGTAGCACAAGTAAGAAACATAATATTTGTTGTGTGCGGCTTGAATTAGCTGTATATACAGGAAGAAAATGGTATCGAAAATTGAAAAACAATCGTTTGGCGACGTACTAATTGGGAATCCAACACAAGCTGGTCCGGTTAGTAGTGGATCGTTGGGCGGTACAGGTGGCCAACAGATTACTATGACACAGCCCCAAGCGGCTGTTCCGGCTACTGCCAATCGGGTAGGTGGCGGATCAGCCATCGATACGGCAATGCGGAATCGCGGCATATCCTCGTCACCGCCGCCCATTCTTACGCCCGAAGTGACAACAAATCACTGTGACGATTTCAGTAGCAGTAGCATCTTGAAAGTCGAAACTGCCAAGAGTCTATGCGGTGTCGATCATTCGACGACAACAAATACAACACACCTTACAATGATGATGCCTGGTGGTGGAGGCCGACGTAGTAGCAACAGTAATTCCTCCTCCATCAATTCACTACCGCCAAATCTATGTAATTCCGGATTAAGCGGATCAAATGCATCGACTGCACTGAATGATAATAGTAACATACAAAATATTGGACCAATGAGACAACAACAATCTGGTCCACCGTCTCAACAACCCCATAAGTCCCTTCATAGTGCACCGACATCGTTTTCCAGTACGAAAAATGAAGAATTTGTATTCATACGGCCACCCGAATGTCTAGTTTTCAAGCCAAACGAGGAAGAGTTCAAGAATCCGTTGGCGTATATTAGTAAAATTCGATCAGTTGCTGAGAAATATGGAATTTGCAAGATCAAGCCACCACCGGTAAGTTTTTTAATTCTTTTAAATTCTTCACATATATATAATTCTTATATTGTTCTTATTTTAATTCTTATATATAAATATTACATTGTTTTTTGCCTCTTTTGATGTATTACAAGAATTTTGCTACCATTGCGTAATGTAGCAATTGTTTATAATGGTACCCGTATCTAACCATCGTAGGATTCTTATATCAGACTTCATGACTATCGCTGATTATTTTCGTTTTTTGCTTGGATCGTCGCTAAAAAATATCGTGAATTAGAAATACATTGAAATTTCCCAATTAACTCGTATTCGATTTTATCAAAAAACTAGTCTATTTCTCTAGTTTGATTTGTGCAAAAACTTCAGATCGGAACGAAGTCATTGAAAAAAATGTGCTGTTTTTGTTTAGATTAAACGTTATTTCATCTGTTTCGTAGTGGTGATATTTATGTGTGATGGTGTGTGTAATCTTCAAGGATCAAGTTTTCTATCAGTTTTCAATTCTTATATCTTAAATTTCATTCTTTTTTGTTCACATAATTTTCCAATATTAGCTCAACACATTTTTCCCCCATGGTTTAAGTTAGTTCTTAATCCTGTCTGGGTTTGTCGTTTGCGCACGAAATTCTCTACCTCTTGATGGTTTTGAAAATGATGACACATTCAAACGAACGGAACAAATGAAAAAGTCACAGATTAAAAAATCAAAAAAAATCGTAAGGATGATCCAATGGTTCCCAGTTAATTTCCTGTTAAATTGACAGTTGTTAGTGCAGCAGCAGTGTGATTGTCTTGCAAAAGAATGACTCTAGAAGGAGACAATAGTATGCAACATTCATTCTTTTTGGTTTATAAAGTCAAGTCAAGGTTCAAGTGTGAGCAAAAAAAAAAAAAAAACTATTACTTCCCAATTGACAGTTTTCTTTTGGCCCTTTTGGATGAGAGCTCTCAATTCCTCTTCATTGGCGTGCATTCCGTGCATTCTCCATCACTCTTCATATGCGTGCACAGGACTTCGAAATAGAGGGAGGTCGAACACTGTAAGGGCACAGGAAAGATGCAGTTCGAGGTAAAGCGCAGCGAAAAAGTTTAATCGAGTAGGTATGCGAGGAGAGGAGAAAATTGTCCTTATTTTCTCCAAACTTTGCACGCCTCAGCTCTTACTGCGCTCCATACTCGCCATTTTTGGCACATGGGGTAAAGTGGTGCATCCATGCTAAGTCTCAGGCGACAATCCGTTGATGGAAAGTTAGTCATTGAGCCTCAAAATGTGCAAGAAGCATTTCCGAAATTTCAGATTGGTTTTTTTTTGTTGCTGTTGTTCGGTAAGGAGCCAAGTAATCTTCCTGGCTATTACTTTACATAAACTGAGGTCTTCAGTGATGATGACTTGGTGTATTGGATGTATACATTGAAAATCGATTTTTTTTTATGAAATGAATGCTTCATATCAATTAACTAATGAATTTACATGTTATTCAAAATATTGCGATCACTTTTTCCCACCGTTCTGGTAGCAAATAAATTCTGCCTCGGCAAAAACGTTTCGTCCTTTGAGGCCAAGAACGAATCAAGCCAATTTTTGATACCTTGGTCAAAGGTAATGAAAATCCTACAATGAATTCATATATCTAGCTTCTAAAGGAATAAATTTGCAGTTTAAATAAAAATATGTTGAATTATTATGTGTAGACATAATTCACGAATTGACTTGACTACAAAAAATTTGATGGATCTAATAGAGCTTATATTTCCGATAGTAACAACAACACATTGAAGAAATTCATTGTGCGCGAAAATATTGTACAATAGTATCCCCCTTAATTCGACGATAGTTTTGTCAGTTATATCGAAGCGGAATTGAAAAAAAAAAAAAATTATTGCCATGATTGGGGATGTCGACATCATAACTCCGCTCACTCCCCTCTATATTTAAGTTGGCATAGTTAATACGTTAGAGAAGTTGGGAAAATTGATTTACATCGGTTCTTATATCATCATTGCATCTTTGGCCTTCTATTCAAGTGAAGATTGATTTTATTTTCAAAAAAACTAACACAATTATGTGTGTACACTTACTAGATTTTAAATAGTATCGAAAGTATCTTCCTTCATTGAACCTGACCTTTTTTTTGGTAGTAGCATCCATAATCTCTTCCTGCCAAGAAAAAAAATGATAATTTCCATATGATGTTTCAAGATCAACTCTTTCGCGGTCTCTTTTAAGATCGCCTCCATGCCAGATCTTTACGTAATGTCCATTGTAGTCGTCTTACTGGTTCCTTTTCGTTGGGAAGCAGATGTCCTGCTCATGTCAACATGTGTCCTGCATTCTGAGAGTCATTTAGAACAATTATAGCAATGCTCCCACATTTCTTGTGTAAATTAATCATTTGATATTTGTTTAAATCTAATCGATTTACAAATGTTTTCCGCACTCTCCTATCGCTTTTTCCTCACTCTTTCCCCTTCACACAATCATGCAAGAGCTGTCGCTTGCTTTGACAATCCATGGAATAGGCCTAGTTTGAGATATCATCATCACCATTATCATACATACTTTCAATTTCCATCGAACCCGCCACACGTTTTACATCATTTAATTGCTTCGTGTTTTCCTCCCAATCAAAAGCATAGACTCTTGGTCTTTGTGATAGCCCCACCATATCGTGCGCTCAGGTGATGTGTGGAGATGTGGAGTGTGATGGGAAATCCGTACTGTGTACTGGTCATATCTTTGAAGAAAATTTCACGTAGGTACAACCCGATGGTCGAATGGAAAATGAAAGCGAGTGTCGCTGCGGCTACAGTCTGCTCAAGTTGTCAGTAGTGCGCTTGTACGAATATTATGACCCGGCTTGGTCGCATACTGCTGCCTCCTTAACCATGCCCGAGTCAAAAACAAAAAATACATTAAATATGTTGTTCCTCAACACAAAACCCAAGCCGCCTTCATGCTTGTGCCGGTCCGGATCGAGATCCGCATGCTCGTCATTTCATTGCACACCCATGTTCGAAGCATGATGGAGGCCTGCAAACATCCCGGTGATGAGGTGCTTGGGGTGCTTGCTTCCTATCGCCATGCCGTCAAGCGAACAGTCGAAATTGTCTGCTTGTTGGACGATGGTGTTGTTGTCACTGCTCATTCGTTCTCGTACACACGGCCATTGAAGTAATGCCATGAATCACGTACGTTCTCACTTACAGTCGTTTGCATTGAAATTTGGACATGTTATGAGTGAAAAATGAGATAGTTTACTTTAAATTTTATCTGATTCAATTTGCTCTAGAATCTATCTCTTTCTGATCTCTTAAAAAAATCCGAAAAAAAGAAGAAAATTATCTACCAGCAAATAAAAGCAAAACTAACTTCAAACCAACAACACAAAATAACTCCAATGTGGCCGAAAAATTAACTCAAACTTGAAATCGGGCAACCACAAAACATTTTAGCGGAAATGGCTAACCTGTACCCCTTAGTCCCTAGTGTTTTAGGGTACAAACTTATTTTACATAAGGACTGTTTCTTAAATTCTCAAGCTCAATAGAGTCGGGAGTGGTGTATACTCAGATGAGCTGAATATTATTATACACATATCATATCGATATATGTATGTCGAGTAATTAGAATAAATCAAGCTTCAAAAGAAAAAAATTCGTTTAAATTTAAATATTTTCACAAGCTAGGAAAAAAATTGGTACACAATAAAAACAATACATACACATTCCTCTAAAAAAAAAGCATTTGATAATCAAGATGAATTTAGTCGAAATATTGATATTATATTATCAAGTAATAAAGATTACCAAAAATATAAATATTGAAGTTTTTCTTTAACAATTTGTACAATTTGTAAAATTTGTTTTTTTTGTCGCGTTCCAAAAACACCACAGTCATGGACACCACCATTTACCGTCGACGTGGATAAATTACGCTTTACGCCACGCGTTCAGCGTCTCAACGAGCTCGAAGCTAAGACACGCGTCAAATTGAATTTTCTCGATCAGATTGCGAAATTTTGGGAATTACAAGGATCATCGCTAAAAATTCCAATGGTCGAACGTAAAGCTCTCGACTTGTATACGCTGCATCGGGTCGTGCAAGAAGAAGGCGGCATGGAACAAACAACAAAAGAACGTAAATGGTCGAAAGTATCGCAACGGATGGGATATCCGGCCGGTAAAGGTGTCGGTACAATTCTTAAAGGACACTACGAACGCATCTTGCATCCTTTCGATTTGTTCACAATGGGAAAAACTTTGGCGGCTGTTAAAGCTGGTAATGCTGCCGGAGTTGGAGTAGCGCCTGGAAACGATGTCCTAACCGACACTAAAGCCAAATTGGAAGCTGAGACAGGCGATCAAGATTATAAACCGCATGGTATTGTATCCCGGCAACAAATCACACCGCCCAAAGAGACAACAGCAAGACGATCGAAACGTTTTGCCAATAGTTCGTCGGCAACGTGTGGCGTTTCCAATTATAATTTATTGCATACGGTTGGCAGTCCGTTCGGTGGGCCACTGAAAGATGAAATCAAACGGGAAACTGACGATGGAGTGGTAACAGTAACGATTCCCAGATATGGAAAAGGACGCTCCCGAAACTATGGATTTTGTACTCCGGGAGCGGGACGCACGCACAGAAAGCAAAAGGACGTCGACCCATTGGCCAAATACATTTGTCATATATGCAATCGTGGCGATATCGAAGAGGCCATGCTCCTTTGCGACGGTTGTGACGACAGCTATCACACGTTTTGCTTGATCCCGCCGTTAAGTGACATTCCGAAGGGAGACTGGCGATGCCCAAAGTGCGTTGTCGAAGAAGTGAATAAACCAGTCGAGGCGTTTGGGTTTGAACAGGCCCAGCGCGAATACACTCTGCAGCAGTTTGGCGAGATGGCTGACCAGTTCAAAGCCGACTACTTTAATATGTCGGTGCACTTGGTGCCCACGGAGCTGGTCGAACGGGAATTCTGGCGAATCGTTTCGTCCATTGATGAAGACGTTACCGTCGAATACGGGGCCGATCTACATACAATGGATCACGGGTCGGGATTTCCAACTAAAAGTTCGCTGTACTTATTGCCTGGCGACCAGGAATACGCTGAATCTAGCTGGAATCTAAATAATCTACCACTCCTCGAGGAGTCAATTCTGGGTCACATCAACGCTGATATCAGTGGCATGAAAGTCCCTTGGATGTATGTCGGGATGTGCTTTGCTACGTTCTGCTGGCACAACGAAGACCACTGGAGCTATTCGATAAACTACTTACATTGGGGCGAACCGAAAACATGGTACGGCGTACCCGGCTCAAAGGCAGAGGCCTTCGAAGCGACAATGAAACGAGCTGCTCCAGAACTATTCCAATCGCAACCAGACCTACTCCATCAGCTCGTTACGATCATGAATCCGAATATTTTAATGAATGCTGGTGTTCCTGTCTATCGTACTGACCAGCACGCGGGCGAGTTTGTGGTAACGTTTCCGCGGGCATATCATGCAGGATTCAACCAGGGATATAATTTTGCTGAAGCCGTGAATTTCGCGCCAGCCGATTGGGTGGGTATTTGTAGGATTAAAATTGATTACAGACTAAAATTGATGTGTGCTTCCAAATTAGATGAAAATGGGACGGGAGTGCATCAATCACTACTCAACTCTGCGTCGTTTTTGTGTCTTCTCGCACGATGAACTGGTCTGTAAGATGGCCCTCGAACCGGATAAACTAAATTTAGGTATAGCAACAGCATGCTATCTGGACATGGCCGAGATGGTCGACTCCGAGAAAAAGTTGAGGAAGAGTCTTCTAGAATGGGTAAGTTGTTGTTATTGTTATTTCAGAAAACCTTCTCCCTGTCTACCATTTGTTATCACTTGTCGTGTCCATTCTATTCTCGCAGGGTGTTACAAAAGCCGAACGTTCCGCTTTCGAATTGATTCCCGACGATGAACGTCAGTGCGAATCATGCAAAACTACTGTATTTCTATCAGCCGTGACCTGCTCCTGTACAAATCTTCTAGTATGCCTCAGGCACTATACCGAACTATGTACATGTCCTCCGGAAAAACACACCCTCAAATATCGTTACACACTTGACGAATTGCCGCTGATGCTTAAAAAGCTCAAAGTCAAAGCCGAGAGTTTCGAAAATTGGCTATCCAAAGTACGGGATGTACTCGACCCAAACACACCGACTACGATCACGCTTGAAGAACTCCAGGAACTGGCTCAAGAAGCTGAGGACAAAAAGTTCCCCAGTTCGATATTATTGGAGCGGTTGAATGCAGCCGTCCTTGAAGCAGAGAAATGTGTAACAGTTATTCAGCAGCTCGACATTAATAAAATGCGTACGCGCACAAGAAACGCCAATGATGCGGCCAAGTACAAATTGACATTGGACGAACTAGAGATGTTTGTTCAGGAAATTGATAATTTGTGTTGTATTATTCAGGAAGGGCAAAGTGTTCGGGAGTTGCAGGCACTTGGCAAGGAATTCCTCGAGAATGCCAAGCAACTACTACATCAGTCGCTGAGAAAAGCCGACGAGCAAGCTATCGAGAAACTAATCGAAGAGGGCTCGACACTATGTATTGAACTCCCTGAAATCAAAGCTCTGAAAGACCGCTTGCTGCAAGTGGTCTGGTACAATCGTATTCGAGAATTCCGTGATACACAGGAAAAAATACCTGTCGCTGAGATTCATAATTTTCTCAAGGAAGGTTTGAGCATTACACCGGACTCGACAATCGAGAAAGAACTCTACGAGCTGCAGGAGATTCTGATGAGTGTTGAAGATTTGGAGATTGTGGCGAAACGTTTTCTAGAAGGTGAGTCATCCTGTGATCTTTCGGAGATCGAGCTGTTGCTTGAACGCGCTGAAGAGTTAGAGGGTGAATTACCTTCGAGACAGGCATTAAAGGATGCTGTGAAGAAAGCCAAGGAATGGCTGCAGATTGTCGAAGTATTACAGTCAAATGAAAGCTACCCGTATTTCCATACGCTTGAGAATCTAGTGAATCGCGGAAAGAATATCCCGTTCCAGCTCGAGGAGCTGAAGCGAATGGAGGAGCATTTGGATAGTGCTCGAGCGTGGAAGGAGCGAACAGCGCGTACCTTCTTAAAAGAATGCACGACGTTTACCTTGCTGGATGTGCTCTCGCCCCGTTCCGATGCTGTTATGTACGGCTCGAAGGTGAAGAAGAAGTCAATGGAGGAACAATTCACGGAGGAAATGAGCCTTGTGCAAATGGTAAATACGTTTAAAAATGCCGAAGAAAAGGAAATCGTCGATATGAAATCAATGCGAAAGCAGAATATGGAAAAGAATCCGCTCGAAGACAAATTCTGCAAGTGCAAGCGAAAGTTCCAAGGTATCATGTACCAGTGTCAGCTTTGTCGTGATTGGTTCCACGACACTTGTGTTCCTCCACCGAAAAATACAGTACGTCCGCGACCAAACAATTCGTCATGTCAGATGAACACTCTTAATGTTCCGCAGCTGACGGCACGCGAGCGTGACCGCGAACCCAAATACTTGTGTCAGTCATGTATGCGATCTCGACGGCCCCGCCTCGAGACTATTCTTTCTCTATTGGTGTCGCTGCAAAGGCTTCCTATTCGGCTACCCGAAGGTGAAGCTCTGCAATGTCTTACAGAAAGAGCCATGAATTGGCAGGATAGAGTTCGACAAGCGTTCGCCACCGAAGACGTTGTGTCGGCATTGGCACTGCTATCAAATATCTCGCAAAAGAACTCGTCGGGTAGTGGTGCGGGCTCCGGGCTCGAAAAAGACTCTAAAATAGACAGTGGTAGGACTAACAAACGCAGATCTCAACAGGTATTGACTAGACTACGTGCGCCGGCTGCTAGTGCAGCGAGCGACGATGAAATTGATTCGAGCTCCGATGATGAGTCTATGATAAATTCGAGGGGTATTCTAAATCAGTCGTCGATGGGAGTGACGAGCAGCGGTGGTAATAGTTCCCCATCATCACCAAGGTAAATTTTAGAGTGCTTGATTGTGTATTTCAATGTTATATGATATTTTGTTTCAGTATTAACTTGTTTAGTAAAATCGAGCATGCCTACTCGGTTCCGGTGCCACCGAATGTATCAAGCTCGCCAGGTAGTGGCAGTGGTAAATCAGCAGGTGGGCAAAGTGATAATCGCTCGTCGTTGTCGAAGAGTGAAATGCCTCTTATTAATCTATCGAAAACGACTAAAGAAATTCTCGAAACACTTATGATGGAAGGTGATCTGATGGAAGTATCACTCGACGAAACTTTGCATATTTGGCGAATAATGAATGCAGCTAAACCTTCCACTTCCGATTTAGCGTATATACAACATAAATATAAGATAGCAGTACGTTTTTCTTTTGTTTTTATATATTTGAAAATTAATTGAATTGAAATTTGATGATTTTGTTGCAGTCGATTCCCACAAACGATAACCTAGTCACAAGCAGCAACAAAAAGAAACGTCGCTCTGATGAGGCAACACCGCAAGCTACGAAACGTACGAGTAAAGGTAAGTTTTGGTGTGAGATTTCAATACTGTTTAACAGAATGTCGGTCAATAAGTCCTGGGAGGCTACCTAAGAAAAACATTTTTCTGACAAAATTCGAATTTATTCGTTGACATAGAGTGATAAAACCATTCCAGCGCTTCTTTAAGTTTTCAATATTTGCTTTTGTAGAATAATTTATGCGTTATCTCAAAATAGGCCTCAGTTTCGATTTCAATCATTCCTCAATTCGAGTAAAATTTTTTTTGGTGTGCAAAGAGTCAGTAATGCTGCTGCCATATTTTAAAGATACCCTGACACTTTCGCAACATATTTTCTTCTTGCACCACACCTTCAGCAATGTAACTTCTCTTTGAAGAAGTACTCTGGAGAAGTACCTCAGGAAATGGCTGCATATATTTTTCTGGACCAACAACCGATCCACACGCGAAGTTTCATCGATCGATTCGTTTGTGGTGGACTCACGACCCGCCACAACGGAACTCAGGGCGCTAGGTGATTCAGGTTGCCATTAGCTGGTACCATTAATATGCCAGTCTCGGGACTTATTGACTGATGTATTTCAAGCAAATCATATTTTGATGTGATCATTTTTTTCCGTCCTCGTAAATTGGGACAAGCAGCAAGCTCAAATGCAGCTCAAACATCGCTGACTTCGCCAACTAGTACACCAGCAGCCAGTCAGATTGCTAATAATGCAGCGGCAGCAACAGCTCAGCAAAACAACACGGGGCCGGGCGCGAAAGTGAAACGCGGTCGAAAGATGAAAGTAGTACGTAAGGATACAGATTCGCCGGCAAGTTCCGGTAATAATGGTGGCGGATCGGGTCCACCAGAACCGAAAAAACGTAAGCGTGGCAAGAAAGCTTTGGCGGCTCGTCAAGAGCAAGTTGCAACCACGGTTGCAGCAGCATCTACTTCGGATGACGACGAAGAATGCAGTGCTACGAGTTGCGCCCGTCCCACTGGTAAGTGTCCTGTGTTTTTTCCAGAGCTTTTTGTGTGGCGGTTTATCATTCGCGTTTTTGTTGCAGGTCGAGAAGTCGATTGGGTTCAATGTGATGGTGGCTGCAACCAATGGTTCCACATGTATTGTGTAGGACTTGACAAGGATCAAATCAAACCCGACGATGATTTTATTTGTAAGCGATGTAAAAAGAATCAACCGGAAACAGCAGCAGTAACCTCAACAATTGATACAAATCCTGCAACTGTAACGACAACGGCTGCTGTTCCAACAACTACAACTGCTACAACAACAACACCAACACCTCAAGGACAAACTGCTGCTATTGATGCTGCTACAGAGGATTGCAACAACGAAGGAGGCGCTGTCTCGCCGGTCGGTAATAGTATTGGTAACAGCACGGGTGGGAATAGTTGTGCTGGCGGAGGAGGGGGTGGTGTAGGGAAAGGTGGTCGACAAAAATCCACCGCCAATATTTCAAATTCCTCCCCTTCGAATACAATTAAATATCATAATAATAATAATAATAGTAGTAGTAGTAATATCAGTACAATTCAAAGTAGTAGTATTTGTTCTAGTAGTAGTAATAAAATTGAAAATAATAGTAATCATCCCGATTGTGATCAACCTACATCAACAAAAACAGGCCAGAACACTGAGGAGGAACAAAAAACGGAGATGTACGATGCCAATAGGGGATCAAAAGAAACGTTTCTATTAACAACATCGCCATCATCATTATCTCCTTCATTCATCACCACCACATCAACAACAACAACAGTTGGGGCTACGACGACAATACAAACAGCAACAACATCTTCAGAAAAGTCTATTAAATCCGAGTCGGAGAGCACGAAAACAATATCATCGTCCTCTGATCCTTCAACAACAACAACAACGTTCAATTCGAGTAAAAGTAACAATACTGCCACCGCCGCAACAACTAATTCAACAACTACAACAAAAACACCTCCCTCAAGCACTCAAACAACAGAAACTGCAAGCTAAAGTCTGCGAAAAAAAGTATTCTTTTCTTATTCTTATGTATGGCGGAAAGATTGAAGGGCACATACATAGAAAAAAAAATAATTTTTAACTCACACTCACTCAAATTTCGTGCTGTTTTCTCAAAAAGTTCAACTGAAGAAGAAATAGTACATCATCAACGGCTTATTGTTTACTTGTCCTGAATTGTTTGGAAATATTTTGTGAAGTGATGGGTCACATCATGGATTGTTGCTGTTGTTGTTGAGGTCAAGGATAATTGTCATGCTGCTGTCGTCTCCCCTTTTCGATTTAATGCAACTGAATTTATTTTGCTATCGAAAAATTTCAGTGTCGAATCCTCTTCTCTAAGGTATTTAAAAAAAGTTATTTAATATTTTTCATTTTAATATATATTTGAATGTTTTTCAAGGACAGGTTTTTGTTATTTGTCCTCAAGCCAGAAAAAAACCAAAAAAAAATCAAAATATTCGAAACGTTGAAATTTCATATTATCGCCCAAACACTTCGCCGCGGGGCAAGCAACACTAACAGAGGGAGAGACACAAAGGTAGCTTTGTTGCTGAACGCAATTCGTCAGCGACTTTTCTTTCGCTTAACAGTAAGCTGTTGTCTCTTGGTGACACGCAACTTATGATCGTTTATTCGACAAAAATCGTTGTCCACTAAAATGTTGTAGTACAATTTGCATAAAAAATAATCATACGTCTTTGATAATATACTGTGCGAGCTTCAACACACAGTTTTAATATCAAAAACTCGACTATGAAACATAAAAAAAAAACAAATTGATTGACAAGTTTGATCTGATCCAGACAGTCTCTTTCTCGAGCGGATTGCTTGTGTTTATAGTACGTAATTTTGCGTGTGCGCTTGAATTTTGCTTGTTTCTATTTTGCCGGATCGAGAGTTGTCTTCTTCAAACACAAAACACATCCCCATCATACCACGCCACACCTCACCACCCACACACAAACAAATCCTCCAGCGTTCTTAAATACTAAATAATATTTCGCGTAAGATAGAATGTTTTTTGAGAAGAATACGTGATCAGTATAAATGTATATATGATATAAGCAAAAAGATACATACGATTTATAAAGTTGAGAAATTATTTACAATGGCGGAAATAGTTTAAGACCCTCTCAATATTTTGCTTTAGATGTTTTCAATCAGCACCTGACGTTTTTCTTAGTAGCTGAAGCAAAAAAAAAAAAAAAAGATTGTCCGGGAAAAGTTTTGCTGCACATTCGATTATTAGTTTTCATTCTCTCTCTCTCTCTCTCTCTCCCTCCTTAATTTTTGTCGTCGTCGTAAAACGAAATTTTCCATATATATATAAATATATATATCGTAGATCAAATTGTAAAGTAATAATTCCCTTATTCATTTAATTAAAAAAAAAAAGAAGAAAAACTCATCTTATTTCGTGTGATCACGTAAATGTTTATTCAAATTTTTTTTATTACATTATACTTGTTTTTCGTTGAATTAAGAATATATTAAATTATGAAATTTCGAAGTAAACAATACAGACATACAGCAACAAAAATTTGAAAATGCTGCGCCGCGATCGTTTTGAGTATCATGAGAGGGGTAGACAAAAAACAAAAGAAAAAAAAATATAAAAAAAATAACATTCTACAAGGATCAAATATATAACTAAAAATTATGTAAGGGCTATATATATATAAATATTATTATAAATAAAGTTTATTTAGGTTTACGGCAAATACATTTTAAAACCAGAAGAAAAAAAAAACGAATTATAAAAACTTATAGATGCAGATATGAGATAAATGCAAAAGATACAAAAGAATACATGAAATAAAAAAACGATTAAATTTAAATTTTAAGAATATAGAGAGATTTAAAATTAAGGAATATTTGAGAGAACACGGAAATATGAAGAAACGGTTGCATAATGTGTGTTAAAACATTGTGTGGATAAAATGAAATCTTTGAAAATAGTACATAAAAAATTGGAGTTTTGATTAGTTTTGAATTAAAATATTGTTTGTTTTTCGATTTCGTTTAGGTGCGTCGATTAAATTACGCGTGTTGAGTGCGTTACTGTTATATCGCGTAAAACGACATTTTTCTTACAGTTTCGAATACTCGGCGAAGTGTGGTGTAATGAATTTGTTTATTTATTTCCTGCGTTTTGATGATAAATAATATATATATACAGGGTGGTGTTTTACGGTTAACAGAAGTTAGACAGGATTATGTATAGTGTACGAAACTCAGGATTGTGAATTTTTCCGATGCTGTAAATATGTAAATTAGAAAAGTTTAGGATATAAGACGAATTTTCCCCCAAATTATTTTCAAATTTTAACGTTTTCCGTTTAAAACGAAATAAGCTCGGCGGTTATTCCTAAAACTAAACGTATAAAAACATTAATCTTTAGTTTGTTACTAATTTAACACTTAATATGATAACATAGCAAGTAAATTTTAAATTTGCAGCTTCTTTACTACTTTGATTTAACACTAAATAGGCCTGAACCAATAACAAGTGAAAACTTATTTTTTTCCAGTGCTTTTTACTAACAAAACAATGAAGTAGAAACTAGTCGTTTGAAGTATTAGTAGAACTAATATAGTAGCTTTGAATATCTGGTATCATCATACTGATTGCTTTAAAAACTTTTAACTTTGCAATATTTTTTTCATTGGTTTTTTATTCAACCTTTAGACTATTACACCAAAATATTCGTATTAATACCATACTCGTAGATGCGTATTTTGTGGCCATCGTGTGGAGTAAATAAAAGAAAAGTATGAAATACTACTACCACTACTACATATTTTGAACACCAATAACAATCGCGTCATGCACGGATTTATGGAGAATTATTAAAATTTCGTAGCAACAGAAAACTTGCACGTGATAATACAGGAGGCACTTCGAATTCAAGAAAGAAGATTTCTTCAACTTCGAGAAAAGAAGATTTCTTCAACTTCAAGAAAACAAGATTATCCTGGAATTTTCGCATGCAAGAGCACACGATCTATTTCTACTAATTCATTCTGGCAAAGCAAGGTGTGTAGAATTTCGTTATTATTTCAATTTGTACTGTAGTTTCTAGTTATTTAAAAAAAATTGTATATACTATTCTAATAACAACAAAGATTCTTTAATTTTACAATGATAATAAGCTTAAAAAATATGATATAATTAATCAAAGTTTAAATTTTTAAAAAAAGTTTATAATTAAACAAACAAGTTAATGAAATTTTTAATGTTAACCAAGTTCTTAATGATTGAAGTTGTGTGATGTAACGTATAGAGTTTTTCAATGTAATATACATCGTTTTTAATATAATTAACAAAACATTTTAATATGATGAGGCAAGCTTTTAAACCTATAATTCGGTATGAAGTATTTTTTGTTAAATATTCACTACAAAATATTCTTTACTAAATATTTTTCACTTAATATTTTTCACAAAATTCTTTACTAAATATTTTTTGATTCGTAATCGTTGCTAAATATTCTTTATTAAATATTTTCTACTTCATATTCCTTACTAAATATCCGCTTCGTTGCTAAATATTTTCGATTCTCGACGAAAGTAATGGCTCGCGAGAGGCTAGCCGGAAATTTATCGGAAATGATGGTCAGTGTGAAGATTGTCATTCGAAAAGTTGTCTCGAAAGTTTTATTTTTCAACGTAAGTCGCCTTTGCAACTAGTGTGACGTCAATCGAACTCCTGATGCGCTAATCTACCAACCTCTCTATTTTTTTTGAGTAGAAAAGATGTTAAGTTGATTGGTCTAAAATCCTTCATATCAATGGTGATTCAACCTGTCAGGTTTCGGAATAAATACTACTCTAGTCTTTGCCCGTTACTCGGGTACTACCTCCAGGTGGCGACATCCTGTAAAAATACGTTGTATTATGGGAATGGGGGTCCTAACTGCTCCTTAGAGCATTATAGGCGATATCTCATCTATGCCTGTGGATTTGTAAGGTCGCCATGTTCCTATTGCCTACTCAGGTTTGACCTCATATTTTACTTCCTTAATCAGCGGTTGGTGGATTGTTCACAATCGGCCATTTCTTGATGCCGTCCAGCCGATTCCGGAACGTGAGTTTCCGGTAGCCTGTCCAGACACTCAGCCGGGTCTTCTGGCCAATCCTCGTTTTCCCTACGTATACACGTAGGTAAGAGTATCTACCTGATTCCGGTAGCTTCTGTACTTCCTTCAGACTTTTCACAGAATTCACTCCATGAGTCGCTTTTAGCCCATTTCTTTTTGAAGGGTGCCAACTCCTACTTTTAACTATCGGGGGAATTCTCAAATAGGGAATTTCCGGTACTAACTGTGGCCAGCTATTGAAAAAACAGAACAAATATTATTCAAAGGTCATATGAAAAGACCACATTGCTATTATTCGAGGTAGGTGCTGGAGTATATTTTGTTTGGGTACATAACTTAATGCTCACAGCCTTCCTATTGCTTTTGAAGGGATGTAAACATAACCCTTGAATGCAATGTGATGTCATAGTTGAAACCATATATAGTTTTCAGAGGTTTTTTTGAATTCACTCTACGCTGAAATCAAATAAACAGACGCTCTGAATATCCAGAAAACTCTGGTATCCATTTACTCGATCCTACCGCTTGTATACGCGTAAAATTTTTAAATTTTCTTTCAATAAAAACAAGCATTTGCTCGTTTTTCAATCTAAATTACTTTCCGAGCTACAACTATCTCATCATCTATAAACAGATTCTATACACTAGCTTTCCAGACCTCAAAACCATTTCGAATGTATACTATACAATCAGAATTATCGAAAAAGTTGTCTCTTGCCGAGCACAACTCCATTAATATTGCGACAACGATGATGTCATCGTCATCACAGGTCGGTAAAATTGAACTCCCTCCAAAAATATATATATATCGTGCTCTCACATAAAACTTAATCACTGTGAAAATAAATTTCTTGCCATACTGTCCTTGACATTACTACTACTACATTTATTATGACATCATCAAAACGAAAATAAAAATGGGTAAACGCTAAAGCAACACTATTGGTGGTTGGAAGTTAAAACTATTCAGCTCGTAAATCATTCACTATCTGACTTTGTCATAAATCTAATTGAATATCTAGTTAACTCGCAACCTGATAAGTTTCTAAAATAAATTCATCAATAATTGATTCTGTAAATTTCAAATATTTTTTTACCGTACAAAACAATAACAAACACCGCTCTTCCTTAAAAAAAAATATCCTCCAAATTCATTCAGTAACAAAATCAATGGCGGGTCTTCACTATTTAAAGTGATGATGGCCACATTTGTACACTACTCCTTTCATGCATTTCGTGCTTCGAATTAATAAAATAAACACAAAATACGGTAATCGAAAGATAGGTTTCTTATTAGAATGAGTGAAAAAGAAAGATTCCAATTTGAAATTCAACGAAAACAAATTTCATACGAAACTGTACTGGAATAGTTCGATGACATCAACAAATTGTCATAAAAATTTCCCCTTTGGAAACAACGCAGCCGGCGTTCTTCATCTTGTCGCCATTCGAAGTCGATCGCGGTTTCGTTCGTGCCGCTAACTGTTTATTATTCCATTCTGAGAGTTGTAGCGTTACACAAATCATCGAAATCTTGTCGTGTCGTGAAGGCCCCGGTATTAAACGCGTGTCTATCGTGAACGTTCGTGAATAAAAGCAGAATTCTGTGAATTTTCGGTGTTTAGTTTTCGGTCATCACGTCAAGCGTTTCTTCGAGTCCGACGATTTCGAATGTGTGGGGGATTCTGTGGGGGAGAGAAAAATAGCTTTTCACCAGGACTGTCGAGTTGTCATCAGCGCTCCGCGCGGCAAAGTCGTTTCAGTTGGCGTCATATTAGCAGTGCGTGCAGAAAGGCAAAAGTTTGCGATTATAGTTCGAGGATCTGAAAATTTCGAAGGACGATTTTTTGTCAATACGCGGTGTGATTTCACGGTTGGCGGCCTATCTGCTTGACTCAGCAGTAGCTGTAAAATAAGTGTTCGATGTTTCGTTCGGCAGTACAGACAGCGTGAAAAAGTGACAAATTGGCAGTGAAATTTTCCCGGCCGGGTGAGAAAGTTGTTTGTGTCGCGCGACATCCTATATCTGGAATTAACTGGAATTCGAAAAAACCGCGTGTGAAAAACGTGATATTAACAAGTCACTTGAGCTGAAATCGAAAATAAACAATGGCTACTAAAGGTCGTAAATTAGGAACGCCGGTTGGTGGTAGTTCGGGTGTTGGCAGTCCGGCACAGGGTAGTACATCGACGCCAATTACCAATATGCGCCCGGGCAGTCCACTAAGCCCTACACGTCATAGTCGGCTGGCCGAAAAGGCCGAGCTGCAATCCTTAAATGATCGCCTAGCCATTTATATCGATCGTGTTCGTAATTTGGAAACGGAAAATTCAAGGCTCACGCTCGAGGTACAAACAACCCGGGAGACCGTGTCACGCGAAGTTTCCAACATTAAATCGATGTACGAACATGAGTTGAGTGATGCGCGAAAGTTATTGGACGAAACTGCACGGGAAAAGGCTAAGCTGGAAATTGATACGAAACGATTATGGGAGGAGAACGATGAGCTGAAAGGAAGGTGAGTGTCCGCTTTTTGTTTTTTTAATTAAATATTGATTATTTTGATTTTTCTATATTCAATTTTCCATATTCAATTTTCCATGTTCTTGTCCGTGCATTTTATAGCAACAGTGCGACACCCGCCATTTCGCTATCGCCTTGACTGTTTCGGCGATGACGACATGGCGATGAGATCATCATCGATACGTGACGTAAGCATAGAAAGAATGTGAATGCTTGCAAGGGTTGTGTCTCATGCGATATGATAATGAAACAATAATACAGGGTGGGTTTGTTTATTAGGCAGAATTCTGATTGGATTTTGCGATTTCTAATTTGGAAGTTGTTTTCGGATCTTTATTTCTGAGTAAATATGCTGGAGAAGTTTTATGAAAATATTTGTCCTGGATTGCTATAATGTTTTTTCTTGGTATTTTATTGATATAATCCATGTGATGGATACCTCGATGAGTAATTGCATGTTGAATTGTTTATTTTGAATTTCATATGTCTCAGCACATGTTTGTATTTCCATTCGGAGCATATTTTTCAAGCTTGATTTAGGTGGTTTACCTTATAGCAGTTGTTAGGCAGGAAAATTGTTTAAAAAAAAATATAATTTGCACTGGGCAGTAATATTTCACTTGATTTTCTGTTTGGTAAAAATGTAGCAATATATATTTTCACTCTTTAACTCCCAAAACGATAAACGAATTAAAAATATCAATTATGATTTGATTATAATTGATATTCCATGTAATTTCATATAGCTATGACATCAGATATTACAAAGATGTCCCAAAGTATATGACACTCACTGTTAACACAATATTTTTTCTGCTGAATCCACAGAAATCAGGGTCATCGAGCGCAACGCGCTTTGTTTATTCTCGGTTCCCTGGCCCTATATTTTCTCATCACATTGGCCCCTATATTCTTTATTTAGATTTTATAATGCGTGCGTGTCAATGGTTCCGAAATGCATGTGCAACATAATTCGTCTCTATCACCTTCCCCCTCGATAACTACTTGGACTTCCTTTCCGCATTAATGGAAAAATAAATTAGATAGACTATATGTAGTAGATTTGTGACGTACACATTTTCATTTTTGGGTAAATGGGGTTTATAAGATCTAAGTAGCAGTCCCTGGCGGCGTTGCAATTGAGATTCAATCGAGGGGGAGGCATTTGAATATGTGATCGATTGTAAGATATGAAATTGAGGAAATTTCTCGAAAAAAAAATTAAAATGAAATTATTGTTTTCAACCTAATGTTTTAGATCGTAACTAATTTATTTCTCCAGGAACTACTGAATTACATACAATTTACTTGCTTAACGGTACTGTTGCATTCCCCATGATAGGTTCGATTTTGCTGGCTATCACAAGGTCACGCATAAATCTATTGGTCCGTAGCAATACCAGATAAGAGGACGTGCAGGGTAAAGGTTTAGTCGAAGTGGTCGTCGGAAGTTCAAGACCTTTTTCCGGGTTGCAAGATTGATTCTTTCAAACCTCTGCTCTGCCATAAGCGTAAGTTCCACCAGCCCCGGCTCATCGAAGCAGCCCTATCTGGTTTTCTTCAAAGCCGAATGCTCTTATGACCAAAGACCCAAAAGTTTTTGACTCTTCTGCTATTGCATAGCCTGTTCAGGACATGGTTTCAGTTAAGTACGTACTTTGATTTACATATGAGACTATTTGTGAATATATACATCTGTGGTATCCCTGACGAATATTAGCTCTGCGTCTTTTCGTATCACATAGATCTCCGCTTCGATAATACTTCAGTGCTTAGGTAGCCTGAAGGCTGCTTCCATATTGTGGTCATGCTGTGTATGCTGTAGCACCTACTCCTACAGCTGTTTTGGATCTGTCTTTGTAAATGCTAAGGGCTACTGTACCTATTTTCCTATTTATCTTCGTTTGAAGCAAAGAGTTGGGACCAAGTATTCAGTACATTTTGCGTGGCCGTACCGAATAATGTTGTGGCAAAAGGATTCCTTACGCGTGACAGTGTAGTGTAGTGACAGCCTGTAGTGTAGAGCCATTCCGCTAATGTGAACTTCTATTTTTTTTTTTTGCAAGCTGCTTAGCCAGTTTGATCTAGAAGGGTGGGTTTTGTTTGGACAGAGGCTTTCCAAAATGGCTATTGCATGTACGTTATTGAAGGTGCCTTCAATGTCCAAAAAGGCCCCAAAGCTTCCATGATACATAAGACTATAATGTTTTTTGCACAATTTCTGTAACAATCCTTATGGTCCCCCTATTTTCTCGAGTTTCTATATTATTTGCTTGAGCTCCTAAATCTTTTTCTTGGCATCCTATAGCTTTTTCTTGAAATAATCTAACCTTTTCTTCAGTTCCTTTATTTTATCTTCACTTTCTTAATTTTTTCTTCAGTTCCTTTATTTTTTCTTCAGTTCCTTTATTTTTTCTTCAGTTCCTTTATTTTTTCTTCAGTTCCTATATTTTTCTTCACTATATACTCTAACACCGCACTTTATTTCTCATTTTACTCCGATATCTATTTAGAACTACGTTAAATTAAAACGTATGTATCTGGATTCGAACCAGGGACCCCACAAGCTACAAACCAGTGCTCTATATCCTTGACTTCGTGAATTTTAGCTAGAGCTCTATTATTTTTCTAAACTAGAGCTTTCTAGATTTTTTTCTAAAGGTCTCTGGTATTTTGTATGCTACCTGAATTTTTTCTAAGACGTTCAGCTTTTTTTCTAGAGTCCCATGTTATTTTCTTAGCTCCTAGGATTTTTCCTAAGCTCTCAGGATTTTTTTCTAAGACGCACAGATTTTTTTCTAGAGTTCCCTTGTATTTTTCTAAGTTACCAAAGACTCCAAGAATTTTTTCTAGAGTTTTTCGATTTTTTATTAGCACGCTGATTTTTTTTTTATAAGACTCCCAAGACTTTTTTTTAGAGCCTTTAAATTGTTTTTTAATCTGTCAGAATTTTTTTTTCTAAAAACTGACAGAATTTTTTCTAGAGTCCGCTGTTTTTCTTTTTCCTATGACTCGCAGAATTTTTTCTAAAGTTCTCTGATTTTTCTAAGATTCTCAGATTGTTCACGTTAGTCTTCTTTTGTTTTCTAAGCCCCCAGAATTTTTTCTAAGACGTTCAGATTTTTTTTCTACAGTTTCCTGTTTTTTTCCCCTAGCTCCCAGGATTTTTCATATGGTTCCAACAATTTTTTCTAGAGCCTTTAGATTTTTCCTAAGCTCATGGTTTTTTATTTGAATGAAATTCATGAAATGGATGCACTTCATATGCGATAAGGGAAGTTTATCGAGTCTTGAAAAAACCTCGAGAGCTTACGGTAAAATCATGAAGTTGATAAACTCTTCATTCTCTTCTACATAATTTCCACGACTGAAAAACTTCAAATCCAATTTGACGAAATTACTTGCATAGAGCTAGATTAAAAATAAAATGCGGTATCTGTTCGTGACTGGTTTAGATCCGTGGACCACACAAACTAGTAGCCGTTTTAATTTTTTCTTTACTTTTCATAACCCAGATGTTGTCTTTCTGATTCCAATTCTATCAGTTGGTGAAATTTTATTTCATTATTATCGAATTTTTCGATATTTTTTCCGGTAATTCATTCAATTCTTATATTTTTAATATTTATGAATATTCCAGACTCGAAAAAAACTCCTATAATTTCCTCCGCTAAAATACCAAAAAGTGATTATTTTATTAAAAACAGCCCGTAGCCTCCAAAAAAAAAAAACACCATCACTTGGATCATGCATAACGAGCAACGTGCTTTCACCATTGCTCAAATATTTCAAGATTAATTGTAAAAATACACATGACATAAAATTCTCAAGGCAGCAAACCATTATGTCTACACACGATAGCAGCAGCAACACACACATGCCAAACATATTTTATTCATGTGATGTGATCGTAAAAAGATTGCTTCTCTACTGTTTTTGGAAGAAAACTCGTGGGGAATCATAAAAGCGAGTCCCAGTCGCTTCAATTCAATTGAAATAGTCTCTAACGTCAATCCAAGTGCTTGCCCCGCATACATAAAATTTATTGACCATATGCTTGGTTGTTAGAAAGATTGAAAAGCCCTGGAGCGTTTTAAATCGAATAATGAAAACTCACAATTGATTTTGTTTGCCTTATTTAATTATTAATTAAAATAATTTCCACCTATTTACCCTAAATACATCATTTTCATTCAACTTGCCCGGACAAATCTGAATTTAGTCATTTTATCTATTTATACTCACTGCTCACATCATCATCGCCGGAACATTGTGCTCTTTCACCATGTGTTCACCTATGAATGCGTACTAGGCCTAGGCCCCCTGTTTGTGTACGTGGTGCAATGTTCTGGCGGCAGTTTTCAATTGATTTCGGACAGTTACCTGTTCATTATCACTTGCCAACTCGCTGAGAACTCCTCGAAACCCAGCAAGATCTCCAACAAGACAATAAAGCAAACAAGAAAAAATAATTAATTTACATATCAAACCGGTCTCGAAGCATTATTTTAAAGGCAGCACTCCCTCCTCCCAAATAAACAGAATAGTTGGAGGTGTGGAAGCCAATTTATTTCCCGAGCTTGATTTTTCGTTAATCTATACTCCAGGCAGAATGGAATTACTTGAGTAATATCGAATTCCCGAAAGCGTGTTCGAGAGGATGAGGAGGAGGATGAGAAAGAATAAGATGAGGAACGGTCCGACCATATGCGTGTCGTTCCAAGACTATGTATTTTTCAAGTTCTTCCACGGAGGAATATATTAAACTTGGAAAAAATTATTTTGGGCGATTACGTAAGGCTTCCGGCCGGTTATGTCAATAAAATTTCGGTCATGCTCATGGTCCAAGGTGACAGTGGCACGGTGTTGTCTCTTTGGAGTTGGATGGAGAATAAATAGCACTTATGATTTTAATTGCTGCTAAAATGCCCAAAATGGTGGCAGAAAATAAGCTTGAACATAGAGGCAGTAGTTGAGTAAATATTGTTTATTATACATTGTCATTGGAATCAACTTTATCACCGAATTTAGGAATATTACAAACCGGTATTTATGGTAAAATATCAAATATCTTACCATTTGGGCGTAGGACGTCATCGAAATTTTACTTGAATGATTGGAATCAGATATACCTGGTGCGATAATTTTTGGAATGCGAAGATTGTTGTAATCAGGTTAAAATTCAGTGTAATTTGAAGATAAATACTATAAACTATATAATTTCTGTTTTCATTCGAATAGGGGGAAATCATTTTATGTTCTTAAACTTGCTAGATTATTCTGATTCGTGGATTATGTTCCATTTCCATAATTAATCGCCCCCTTGCGTTTTGGGTCGGCATCCCCCATTCCAAAGCTCTCGCATTGAAGGCACCAGCTACTACCAATCTGCCAGGAAGATCTCGAAGAGCGTCTTCTAATGCTTCTATCTTTCGACGAAATTCCGTTATTGGGTTGTTCGGTGACAAATAGGAGCTGAGAAAGCTGGTGCCGCGGTTTTCAATTCAAACATATCCATCGCCCGAACGTCACCGATCAACCCGGACTTTCCGAGTGTCTGTCACCCAAAGCTGCATAGCCCGAAGTGTCTGAATACCATGTCTCTGGACTTCTCCTTCGATATGGTTCGCTAATCATTGCGATTTGAGCTCTGGATTCATGCATAAGCTGCGTGAGTAAGTTGTCCGCAGTACGGCATCTTGCAGATTCCCCTGGAGATCCCTCATCTATGCAGCAACTTCTTCTGCGCATCGAGCGTTTCTCGGAAACCCCAGAACATGCTTTGCTTCTTCTGTTTTGCCTTTGTCGTTGCACAGCAAGCAGAATAGCACAGGTATGCTCCGCGGAGCATAACTTTGCGACATGTCCGATTTGTTAGATAACTCCAAACTCCTATATATTATCCTTATTTGAACACTAACACTAACTGTTCTCTCTCTTTTCCAATTATCCTTTTTACAGACTAGACAAGAAGATCAAAGAACTAGGCATCGCTGAGAATAGTGCTCGTATTTATGAATCTCGTTGCACCGAATTGACCGGCAAATACAATACTGCCTGTGCCGATCGTAAGAAGGCCTTAGACGAAGCCAAGGAATTGGAAAAGGAGAATGAGCGTTTGCGTAAGCAACTCGAGGAGGCTCGTAAACATCTCGAAGATGAAACTTTGGCTCGAGTCGATTTGGAGAATACAGTGCAATCGCTACGCGAAGAGCTCACATTCAAAGATCAAATTCATTCGCAGGAGCTGACCGAAACTAGGACCAGACGTCAAGTAGAGATCAGTGAAATTGATGGTCGTCTGTCGGAACAGTACGAGGCCAAGCTGCAACAATCGCTACAGGAATTACGCGAACAGTATGAGGCTCAAATGCGTGCTAATCGTGATGAGATCGAAATGCTGTATGAAAATAAGATTAAAACCTTGCAGAATGCAGCGAACAGGAACAGTAATTCTGTTAGTAGTGCGTATGAGGAGTTGCGAACAACTCGTACGAAAATCGACACATTGTCGTCGCGTATCAGCGAGTTAGAGGCGCAGAATTCAGCCCTGAATGTAAGTTATAGTAAATGTTTTGCAAGCAATCTGAAAATATTATAAGTCCTTTCCCCTTACAGGGTCGCATTCGAGACATGGAGAAGATCCTTGATGCAGAAAGAGCGCGTCATGCCGAGGATGTTGCCCTACTTGAAGCCGAATTGTCTCGACTTCGCGATGAAATGGCTCTGCAGCTACAGGAATACCAGGATCTTATGGACATCAAGGTTTCCCTGGATTTGGAGCTTGCCGCTTATGACAAGATGTTGAAGGGCGAAGAGTATCGTCTCAATATTACTCCAAACACGACAGCTACATCAACTAGCCAGCTTAGCGCATCGCTGCGCAGCCGTCATACTCCGTCTCGTCGAACTCCATCGCGTCCTCTTGCCGCCGCTAAACGCAAGCGTACCGTTGTCGAAGAGAGCGAGGATCGTAGTGTTTCAGATTTTTCCGTTACATCATCCGCTAAGGGTGATATTGAAATTTTCGAAGCCGATCCACAAGGTCAGTACGTTAAGCTTCACAATAAAACCAACAAGGAAGTGAATATTGGTGGCTGGCAACTAGTCCGTTCGGCTGGAGCCAATGAAACTACTTTCAAATTCCATCGATCCGTGAAAATTGACGGTAATGGATACATCACGGTTTGGTCATCCGATGCAGGAATTACACATGAACCACCAACAAATATTGTTATGAAATCACAAAAATGGTTTGTTGGCGATAATATGAAGACGATTTTGTTCAATAATGATGGAGAAGTATGTTAAGATTTCAGATTTTGTTTGTATTTTGTAACTAACAAATTGGTTGTTTGTTTTCTTCTATTTCAGGAGGTAGCTGGATCAGAACGTCAAAAGATCACAGTATCAAGTCACGCATCACGTCATCGGGAATCGGGTGGATTCAGTGGTGGTGAAGATATTTATCATCAAAAGGTACGAGCGTCAAGCAGTTCTTCTGTTGGGGTATGATTTTTGCTTGTTTCACTCCTATATGTAAACATATGCTGTAGAAAAGGTTTCGATCCGTCTATTCGCCTGAAGGAAATAAAATACACGAAACAATTGCTTTGCCATCTGATTCAAAAAAAAAAACCATTGCTGCCTCCAATTTCCTTCAAATCGAAACTTTTCAGCATATCTTAATTACTGTATTTTGGTTTTAATTTGTTATATAAATATTGTTTGTTTTCCCCCCTTTTCGACAAATTATAGCGCTCATTCTGGTTGTGGTGAAAAACAAGCGAAACAAAAATATCAAAAAAAAAAATAAATAGAAAATCTGCGACAAAAGAACGAACAATATATAGACAGAGATAAAGTTTAGTTTTTAATCAAAAATCAAAGTAAATTCGCAGTACATAGCTAAGTCTAACTCATTAAAAAAAAAACGAACAAAAGTAATAATACATGTGTGAAGTCGCGTCTATATCAAGTGCAACAAAAAAACAGTTTGAAAATGCTTGTAAGCTTTCAGCGAAACGATTTTAAGTTGGTTTTTAAAAAAAAATCTTTTCATTGAGAAAATTTGATATTGTGCCGGACACATATTTCTTCTTCAAATCTACACCAGTCCATCCACCAGTATATATATATGTGTGTGTATATATATGGCGCTCTTCACGTCAAGATACAAATCTGGCATCTACTGTTGTTCTCCACCACCACTACTACTACTACTTCAACCGCCAACGCTACCACCACCTGCCTTCCAATCCGTTCTTCATCCGATTGGTAGATCAAAAAACATGTATGAATAATTTTTTTTTGGCGTTTTTATAATTTCTACTCTACATATACTTCTGTTTCTTAATTTTGTTTTTTTAAATTAAAATCATCTTGATAAGAAACACAGTAACTTTCTAACAGATGCGTCAACATTTTTGTGAAGCTTGAAACAAAACTTGTTTATGTTTAATTTTTAATTTTGACAAAAAAAAAAGCAAGGTGGATATGTTTCTTGTGTATTGCCATATTTACTGCATAGTTTGCTTTTCCACATTTTTTTCGATATCTATTTTCACACGCTCATTATGTTTCGTTTCTAAACACGTTTACCTTATTGCAATAGAAAAAGCGCAAATTCACATTTATATATTTCCTAACGACTTCTCTATTATATTAACATTCGAATAATATCGTCTTCAGATGGTTTAATATATCTTCGTCGTCGCAATGAATGCTGTGTAAAGTGTTCCATTTCCGAAATTAGGACTAAATAACGTGGCTCAACTCGACTGCATTTATAGGTTCAATGCTGCATTTATAGGTTTTTAAACATATGTCCGAGATCCTAAAGTATCGTACGTGACAATATTACTTCCGTCTGTCCACAAAATGTTGTTTATTTTAGCAAACTTTTTAACACGTTCTGACATATGAGTCAGCAGAGACACTTCCCTTAGAGTCACAGTTTTCAGATTGGTAGCAACGTTCAATTCCGTTTTAAGTTCCGGGGCTGTCATATATGATTCCTTTTTACTCGGCCGCACAAGTTGTTTAGCAAGTTCCGGAGTAACATTGTTTATTTCCTACCACATGTTTCGACTTGTGGAGAGAAGATCATTTTCTTCGAACAAATAATAATTTGCATGGCCTCTGCGTAAGTTCGTTCATTTTTCCTATAATAAACTTTTTTTCCAGGTGTGCAATATTTGCCTCTGCTCATTTTAAAAATAAGGACACATAACTGTAAAGTTGTGTACATTCATTGCGGTTTTATAATCAGGCTAAGCACGATTAAAATATGTTCGAAGAATATTGCGACTCAGAGGATGGATCATACTCGTCCGATTTTATTTTTCTTGGCAGTCAAGTTGACAGGGAGGGCAATTTTGTACAACTTATCACTGCAGCTAATGTCGCAATTGATACAGGTCCGTTCGGGTACCTGAATCTATTACAATATCTTCAAATAGATTCGCAGCAAGTCGTTTTTATACTCTTGCTGCAAGCCAAATATTTCCATAAAAAGAGGCCAGTTGCAAAAAGCTGTTGCTGCTGCATTACACGAACAGACCTTACGACTTGCCGAAAACTCAATTCATACGTTCCAAAAAGAGCAGAGCCAAAAATCCAATAATCCTACAAGAATTCATTTTCTTCTTCTTTTGAATGGATGTCAAAAAATCTTCATAAGGTTGCCTGCGAACGATGGAGGATTATGTGCGATTTATGCTCACGAAAAAACATCATCCGCTGACCACGGCCGTGCAAGTTGACTGGGATTATGTCTGCTATTATTAGTAGCGCTCCACTGCGTTAGACGCTCGCCATCCTAGCTAGATACTTTTCTGATTTTAGGGCAGTTTCTGATATCTCCGCACCATAAAGCAGCATAGAATGAATTAGTTTGTGTTTACTCGCACTAGGACGTTCGCAATGAATAGTCTGCTCATCGAGATTACAGTCCCCTAATGTCCTATCGTATGCTTTTCAGATTTTCTCCCCGTAAGAGTCACTCCCGACATAATTCGGTGCCAACCGTGATGGGTATGATATTTGGTATCCTTCTTTTTGTCAGTATGAAAATCTTAATTTTCGTGATCGCCAACTGGATATCGTGGTTATCCGTACAGCCTTCAACTCTTCTAATAGATGCTATTTTGTAGCCCCGCTCCCACGGGTCTCGGTTCACTTTATCGCAAAGCACTTGCCTTATTTGCTCTTTCCTCGCTTTGATAGTATTTTCCAGTTATTATTTAGTCTTTTTGTGTTTTCGGGCAATTTGAGATGCTTCTGTTCTATCGATAGATCGCTGAGCTATCAGCTTGCACGCTATTTTTTGACCGCAGCTGTATATCTTGTATATCTGGCAAACAAAAATACACACGGTGACATGGAAAACCTCATTTACCAACGCGCTTCTTAACCTTAAGCTATCCTAGCACATCGTTTTTGATGTTTGCCAAATGGTATATAATATATGTATATTTCATTTCTCTAATAATTTTCTGAAAAATCGTCATCACTTTTAATACATTAGATCCTGTCAATCCATCCAATTTATACTAATATTCACTACGTTGTGCAATGTTTTCAACTAGTTGGTTGGATTGAATTGAGAATGTATCGATAACTACGAAGATGAAAAAGATCTTTTTGAATAAAAGTGAAACTAACAGCAAAAACTATTGCGACAGTCAGTTCTCAGTCCAAAAAAATGCTGTCACATTACTTTAGCGTGCTACTTTAAGTGATTTCAATCACTGAAATATTAATGAAATTCTCTCAGTAGATGGGTCGTCAGACATTATTTTCATATGTTTTTGATTGTAAAGTAATCACAACCAGCAAAAGCGACAGCCAAATGAAAATTGACTCACATATTTAATTATTTTAAAACTAAATCTACATTGCTTTAAGTTCTGCTACACAATTTTCCTGTTATGCATATAAGTTACGACAATGCTTTTTACGCTATTCATCTATTAATCTTAATTATATATATATTTATTCGCCGAATAACATAGCATGGTGGAAGTGTGTGTTTTTCTTTATGTTTTTGTCACATATGCTTGCCTACTTATGACTACTTACCACTCACTCACTCACTCACTCACTCACAATAAACGCAACAACAACAATAGCTCAAATCACTAACAACGGTTATTTGGAATGTACAGTACTAGCATTTGTTGTTTATGTTTCTTCGTGTGTTTTGTCAAAATGATGGATAACTTATCCAACTAATCGATATATTGATAAATTTTCATTACAGGGCGAGCCACAAGGTGAAGAAAAATGCCGTATAATGTAATTCAAAAACATAGTTTTTCGTTTCATTTTTTATTTTTCCCCCGATTGTTTTCTTATGATTATGAAAAATTATTAGGAATTAAAGGTTAAAAACTAAAAGAAAAAGCTCCATTTGTTTATTTAAATATTTGTCACTATATATATATATATGTATCACTAAGTATAGTCTGAGATTGATCTAATCATTATTTTCTATCAAGTTTGGATATATCGAGTTAACAGTTTCGTCTTTAAAAATTTTAAATGCTCTTGAAGAGATTTAATTTGTTAACATATCGATCAAACTATTATTTACCAATTCCTTGATATATGCGAGCATAAACAAGTCAAATATTATTTTCAACAGTCGCATATACAAATTTCCTTAAAAGTCATTTTACAAAAAAAAAATAAGATTTTAAGCATCAAAAGTGTTCAAAGTAAAGAAAAAAAAGGAAGAAAATAGTATTAATTATATTACGTTTATTAAAGTTTGAATTAATTTAATAATACCTTTCTATAATTCCCAATCTTGTTTTTCATAATCTCCTGGAGGTACAGCGGAAAAATTAATTTTTAATATAGTTGAAAATAAAATTAGAAGATAATTCAAACAAACACACACTAAAGAAAGTTTTACACAGAGATTTGGTTTTTTGTTTGTTTGTTTTTTTTTGTTCGTTATTTTATCATTCGTCGTATGCATATATATACATATATAAATAATTTTTTTTCTTGCGATTTTTTCGAATGTGTCTTATATTAAATTTCTGAGAGAAATATGAAGATAAAATAAAAAAAAAATATTGCCAGGAAACTACTGTAGCATTAGTAAGAAAAAGTAAAAGAAAAACTTAAAAGGGCATAATTCCTTTTTTCTCCATATATTTTTTTGTAAGACCTAATCTACAAAGTTGAATAAATAGTAAATATATGATAATATGAGTTTCAAAAAAAAAAATAGGAAATATATAATGTCAGTTTTATTCGAGTGATAGGGTTTTGTAATTTAGGAAAGAGGAGAGCAGCCCCGCAGTCGATTGATTTCACGGCAGAAAATACATAATGCGGCATATTATTTTCGATCTTTTCGGGTTGAAAATAAAAGATTCAATTTTACAGTTGACCTTTTGTGTTGCGTTTATTGTGAGCAGAGATTTTAAATGAAACATATGTGGATTGAAATTTTAAAAACATAACATTTCGTAGTGTTATGTCAGATTTAAATTGATCCTAATCCAATACAGGGTCTATACTTAATAATAAGCTTTATTTAAGAATGTGAAATTTGACAGTAATTTTTCAGTTATCAAAAGTATATCCTGAACGGGCTGTACAGTACAATGTTAAGATTCGAATCTTAAGCGAAATTGAGGCCCAAGTAGTATTTTAGGTCATATAGGCTGACCTAAAAATACCAGCTTTAATGTTCGATGGTTAATTTTTATTCTTACAGCAAGAACATTTCTTAAAACAATATTTTATATCCAAAAAATTATGACTGGTTTTTACCGCGAGGCGTAAGTGAGGGGCACTTATGTGATTCGATCTGTCAGAGGGACGTGTGGCACAGCAAAGGCTATCCTCTTCGGTGAAATTTTTTTCGGAGATGAGGACAGCATTAATGTTTTCATTTTCTTGAAGAAAATCGCTAGTAGGATGCGAAAATCGCTAGTAAAATCCATTAGGGGTAGTTTTCTGGTCCAGGACTCGTGATACTTGACTTTAGTGTACGAGGACGTCTATTTTTCTCCGTTGTCCTGTCAGTGGTGTGATTGCGTTTGAAGTTAAAGATTCGATCAAGTTTAGCTGACTTAAATTGTTTGCTTAGGTTTGAGACAATAGTTCAAGTGCTTAGTAGAACAGAGGCACAGTCATTATCATTGGTGCTGACCAAACGGATTGCTTCAGGCAAACAAGCGAAAGGATCGACTATGGTCAACTTTGTCGATGTGAGTTGTAGCGATTTACGAAATAGCGAGTAAATATTACTAGCCTGTAAAAATAATATTCTTGCATTAAATGGCCATCTTATTGGGTTAGACCAGTTCGGATCTCCCCAATCAGGTTCGCTGGCTGGCTGAATACAAAAGAGTAATGAATGATTTTACATTAAGTTAGGTTGAAATTTGAATCAAAATTAAGTTGGAGTCGCTTCCGAAAGAGAAACGCCTAACAGCAGGCCTGTCTGCCCTCTTGAACCCACTAATAGAGGTAAGGGAGCAAAAACCAAGCTGTCGAGTGTTCAGGACCTAAGAATTTCCCCGAAGATCTGGTCAAGCTGAAGGGACGTGGAGGTAGCACCACGCAAATCCCACGTAATCCAATAACAGCTTGAGCCAAACCCCAGAAAAATTGTCCGGTCCTGGGCATCAACAGTCACAAATTTTCCAATAGCTTCCACACAAAGAGGGGCAGGGGCCTTCGGATGACTTGTACTAGGAATGGCGGTCAACCACCAAACCCAGTAATGCAAAGTCAGCATCCTGATTGCACCCAAAGCCAAAAAGCTCAGAAGGACAACACAACAGAAGCTACCCAATGGTAAACTAACAGGATTGATTCTAAAAGGATGGGAGTGGATAGGGTTGTGGCTAGCGGGAGATAGAGCCAATCGAACATGTCCAAAGAGAGCTGACCGTTCTGTTGAACAAAATAAGATCCGCATGGGAGGCGATTCAGGGACATGTTAGTGGGAATGGATATAGGATTCAGACGTTAAGTCTTAGGAGTCAAGAGCTAATACTCATAAATTATATTCCCACTTGGGTGAGGTCACCCAAAACAAGCTTTAGGGTCCCATGTTGGGCGCTAGTTGTAGCGATTTTATAAAGTGGAGGTTGCTTGCAGGCGCCTCAACTGAACCGAAGTCCAGAAGATTGCCTGCCAAGCAGAGTAAAAATGATCGCGAATTAGCAACAAGGGTAGATAAAAAAAATGCCCCGGGAGCAGGGTGGAAGGCCTCTCGTCCGCATAATCCGACCCCGACGGATGCTGATTTGCCGCTTTGCTAGCTCTACGTCACTGGGGTGGGTCATTGAAAAATTGGGTGGACTTGCTCCCAGAAAAAAGGGACGCTACGTAATATTCATCCGTGATTAAATAGACGCAAATAATAAGGGAGGGACCTTTCGGCCAAGTTCAGAGGGCGGAGAGACCCCGCACCATCTGGGATCTTGGCCCCGCCAACATCAGGGGCCTGAGGCTGTCTGCCTCATCCTCGGGCCTTACCAAATAGAGGCAGTTTTTCTGGGAGCTAGTTTTTTTTCGTGTTTTCAGCTTCCCCTTTTAACAGAATGCTAGCAACGTGCCTTGTCACGTCTCGGCTGGGTCTAGCTTACAGCCCATGCCTGGGAGCTGCATCTGAATGTGAGAAGCATGTAAGGTTGTATGGTTGGGGCAGACATTTGACAAAATACGTCGACGTCGGTATCAAAGATTGATTGTCTTCGTAGGATGTGTTTGGTTCTCTTTTGCATTTTTTTTTAACTCTGCGTCCGTTTGTTTTTATTTGGGGTGACGCTATTGTGGCAAAGCCGAGAACTCCGGGGAGAATGATTTCAGAGTGTGTTGGCATGACAGCGTCATGCCGAATGTCTAAAGTGAACTGACTAATGTAGCTTAGATGTCTGAAAACCAAGGGGTTATTAAGAATCTTGACATTTTTGCTGCAGAGCAGCCCCCATAGCAGTGCCGGAAGTTTCTACGAATAGACCAAGCTCGATTTTTAAGTGCGGAAATTACAACAGAGTGATTTCTGTGAGGCCAGTCTTGCCTTGGTCGAAAGTTTTGCAGGCTTCAGATGACCTGACCAGTCGATTGCTTCAGGATAGGCACAAAGATAGGCTTTGAGTAGCTGCTGCATCTCAGCTGTATGAAGAAGAAAGCGACGATAAAAGTTTATCGTCCCTAAAAATTTCCTTAGGTCTTTAATCGTGCTATGGAGTTCAGCTCTTGCAATTGCCTCAACCTGATCTGGGGAGGGTTTAATGTCTTTTGGCGAAATCGCATGACCTTAGAATTTGACTGAAGGTCGAAGAAAGTGACATTTCTCTAAATTTATTATGATGCCATGGTTCGCGAATTATTGTCGAAATATTTGTTCTAGGTAAACAAAGTGCTCATCTTCCGAAGCTGACGCTGCCAAAATGTTGTCGAGGTGGATAAAGTAGAATTTCAGTCCGTGTAGCACTCGTTAATAAACCGTTGTTTTGGCTTTCAACCATCAACCGCCATCTCCGTTATGTCTTTCAACAATCATTGGATTATATTTTTTTATTTCCTCGTGTATATCTATTTGTGCTGCGCCGATTTAGCTCACAATTCAATATATACCGAGAGGTAATGCATTTTTTAAGTGTTTTCTAATCTTTTCAAAAAAAAATTAATTCCTTTAAGCTTTTTTTTCCCTTTTATAACTGCCACCCAGTGGTGGCTCGTCAGGGTGGGCCCGGTCCGCCTAGCCCACCCTGACGAGCCGCTACTGGGCCCGCTTGACACAAAAACACTATTATAAGGTATACGCGTATACCAACAAGAAATATCTACTTTACTTTAACTCAGTGGCGGCTCGTCACCCTGACGAGCCGCCACTGCTGCCACCAGTAAGCCGGGATAGGAAGGAGAAGAACGATGGCCCACACTCAGCATCAACTGTGTGCTTTCCAATGCTAGTCCTTAGTCAGTTTGCGAAAATTTTTAAGGAAGTATGCTGCCGAATTGCTGGAACATTCGATGTTAAATTAATTTATAAATGGTTGAATGGTTTTTGAATGAAATTTTTGATATCCTACTGAACACAATTTTTTAATAACAAAGCACAAATATTCTCTTCAGATATATTTTCCCAAAATTATTATAAACAAGAAAAAGTTTCATAACTTCAAATAGTAAACAAAAATTAACATTGTTTCATACATACAGACAAATAAAAAAAAATAGTGAATTGACCTTTATAAATGTATAAATGTAAATTATATTACACAGTATAAATGTAGTTTATAAATGGTTGAATTGTTTTTGAATGAATTTTTGATATCCTACTGAACACAACTTTTTAATAACAGAGCACATATATTGTCTCTCAAAAATTAACATTGTTTCATACATACAGACAAATAAAAATAAATACATATTTCACAAATCAAAGCACAAATATTCTCTTCATAAAGCACAAATATTCTCTTCAGATATATTTTCCCAAAATTATTATAAACAAGAAAAAGTTTCATAAATTCAAATAGTAAGCAAAAATTAACATTGTTTCATACATACAGACAAATAAAAAAATAGTGAATTGACCTTTATAAATGTATAAATGTAATTTATATTACACAGTATAAATGTAATTTATAAATGGTTGAATTGTTTTTGAATGAATTTTTTGATATCCTACTGAACACAACTTTTTAATAACAGAGCACAAATATAGTCTCTTCAGATATATTATCCCAAAATTATTATAAACAAGAAAAAGTTTCATAACTTCAAATAGTAAGCAAAAATTAACATTGTTTCATACATACAGACAAATAAAAATAAATACATACTTCACAAATCAACAAACTGAACAAAGTCCTTTGAAATCCATTTCATTTTTCAAGTCCTAATTGCCCCAAGAAGAAGGTTCTTTATAACGATATGTTCAAATGGATCTGCTAAATCAATTGAATGCTGAAAGACTGTCTTTAGGTTTTGTCGTTCGTTTTCATTCAATGCACTGCACTGTTCCTTGAAAAGTTCATATGAATTAGAACAATCGAAAATTTTGCTATCAAACTCTTGATACATAACTGGATACCAATGATCCGATTTTTTCAATTCAATATTCGATGATAATGGCTTGACTTTGGCAGTAGCGACATAAGCGATATTGTCCTCCTGCTGCTGTACCTCCTGCTGCTGTACCTCCTGCTGCTGTACCTCCTGCTGCTGTACCTCCTGCTGCTGTAGACTTATATTTTCCACCACTGCGGCCGGTGCACTTAGAACAGAAATATTATTTTTTGCAAATTCCATCTCAATGTGGTTTGGAGTATCTAGGAAAAAAGGATCTTCTGCTGGTTGATTTTGGCCATGGACCACTGAATTATTTCCGCTAATCTGTTTCTGCGGACTTCGGACTTCTGTGTCCCGTAGAAGGTTCGAATCTGAAGCTTTCTTTTCTGTGGTCTTTGTTGGAGTTGGTATGGGGATTCTCCGCATGACTATCATATCCGGTCGGTTTGGCAAAAACATTGGCTTTACCGGATGAACTGTGACTTGCCCAATCGCTTGCAATGAGTCTGCAAATGGCTTTGTAGCTGAAACGGGGGCTCGTCTTGATACTGTCATTGTGAATGGCTTTCTATCTCGGACTGGCACGTGGTGTGACACTGGAGGTAATATTTGGAATGGCTGTGAGGATCGATTTTGCCATAGTGTCTCTGAATTATCTCCGCTTATCTGTTTCTGCGGACTTCGGACTTCCGTGTCTGAAGCTTTCTTTTCTGTGATCTTTGCAGTTGATATGGGGATGCTTCGCATGACTATCATATCCGGTCGGTTTGATGAAAATGTTGGTGGTACTGTTTGGACGTTGGCCCGCCCAACCGCTTGAAATAGGGTTGCAAGTGGCATTGGGGCTGGAAGTGACACTGGGGGTGCAAGTGACACTCGGGCTGGAAGCGGCGCTGGAGCTGGAAGCGGCGCTGGAGCTGGAAGCGGCACTGGAGCTGCAAGCGGGAATAGAGCTATGAAAGACACTGGCGTTCTGGCGGTTGGCTCTGGAGTTTGCATGCTGTTTGTATTATTCATAAAACCATGATCTCCATCATTCAGTGAGGATCGAGCGGCGGCTGACAATGGGATTGGTATTCGATCTTGCAATGAGCTTGGCACTGAAGGCGGCCTAACGAATAGTACCGAACATCGAGAACATGGTTTTATGAATATCACTGAGGCTTGACCTAGAGGTGGCACTTGAGCTGGCACTAAGTTTGGCCTAGACAATTCCACGGAAGCCCGAACTGTAGCTGGTGGCCCTGTGGTTGACCCTGGGGCTGACACTTTAGTCGATGATGATGGCTCCTCTACAATCGGCATTGCGGATGAACCTAGAAATGATTCTGGCGTTTGTGCTGGAAATGGAGCTATAGTCGATAATTGTTCACTAAGCACTGAGGAAGGCACTGATTTTCCGATTTCAAATTTCAAAATGGTATCTCCCGCTGTTGGCGTTTCATCCAATAACAAAATTTGAATCGAATTAGGTTTGAGCCATTAAATCCACTTGAATAACAGTATTCACAAAGCCTGGAAACGACCAAATATGTGTTTTAATCCACGCCAAACAGATTTGAAGGGACCCAACGTACCTAGAATTTGAACGAATAATACCAACGAACAATTGACTCCAGCACTGAATTTGAATTCCAATAGTTTTGATAGATTTACTAACGTTTCCCTTCTAAATACAACCTCTTTATACAACCTTCTCAATTTCAGGACTTTCTTGTAAGCTATCTGAACGCTTACATTGATTTCCTTTCAACAATCGTACAACGAATTTCAAATTCTATTGATCCTCGTTCGTTCAAACAAGCTTTAAGCCAATACACACTCACACAAACATATTCAAATTCCCGTTTCCAACTTTTATCTTTTAAAATAACAAAATTTGAATCGAATTAGGTTTGAGCCATTAAATCCACTTGAATAACAGTATTCACAAAGCCTGGAAACGACCAAATATGTGTTTTAATCCACGCCAAACAGATTTGAAGGGACTCAACGTACCTAGAATTTGAACGAATAATACCAACGAACAATTGACTCCAGCACTGAATTTGAATTATAATAGTTTTGATAGATTTACTAACGTTTCCCTTCTAAATACAACCTCTTTATACAACCTTCTCAATTTCAGGACTTTCTTGTAAGCTATCTGAACGCTTACATTGATTTCCTTCCAACAATCGTACAACGAATATCAAATTCTATTGATCCTCGTTCGTTCAAACAAGCGTTAAGCCAATACACACTCACACAAACATATCCAAATTCCCGTTTCCAACTTTTTGCGTCTAGCATTAAACATTTGTTGTTGTTTTTTTCGAACAGTAATACACGAAGATTTCGCGAAGTATGTATTCAACTATTCGTCGGGAAATGGTGATTGGTTGCATTTTGAAGGGGGGTGTCTTGGGTGGTCATTTTGCAGGGGAGACACTCAAATCTTCAATTCAAGCAGTCGTGGCGAGCCGAATGCTAGAGTTCGCTCTATCGCCTCTTTTGTACTATTCGCCTCTTTTGTACTACATCGACTCTTTTGTACTACATCGCGTCATTTGTACTATATCGCCTCTTTTGTACTAAGGCGATAGTACAAAAGAGGCGATATAGTACAAAAGAGGCGATATAGTACAAATGACGCGATGTAGTACAAAAGAGGCGAATAGTACAAAAGAGGCGATAGAGCGAACTCTAGCATTCGGCTCGCCACGACTGCTTGAATTGAAGATTTGAGTGTCTCCCCTGCAAAATGACCACCCAAGACACCCCCCTTCAAAATGCAACCAATCACCATTTCCCGACGAATAGTTGAATACATACTTCGCGAAATCTTCGTGTATTACTGTTCGAAAAAAACAACAACAAATGTTTAATGCTAGACGCAAAAAGTTGGAAACGGGAATTTGGATATGTTTGTGTGAGTGTGTATTGGCTTAACGCTTGTTTGAACGAACGAGGATCAATAGAATTTGATATTCGTTGTACGATTGTTGGAAGGAAATCAATGTAAGCGTTCAGATAGCTTACAAGAAAGTCCTGAAATTGAGAAGGTTGTATAAAGAGGTTGTATTTAGAAGGGAAACGTTAGTAAATCTATCAAAACTATTATAATTCAAATTCAGTGCTGGAGTCAATTGTTCGTTGGTATTATTCGTTCAAATTCTAGGTACGTTGAGTCCCTTCAAATCTGTTTGGCGTGGATTAAAACACATATTTGGTCGTTTCCAGGCTTTGTGAATACTGTTATTCAAGTGGATTTAATGGCTCAAACCTAATTCGATTCAAATTTTGTTATTTTAAAAGATAAAAGTTGGAAACGGGAATTTGAATATGTTTGTGTGAGTGTGTATTGGCTTAAAGCTTGTTTGAACGAACGAGGATCAATAGAATTTGAAATTCGTTGCACGATTGTTGAAAGGAAATCAATGTAAGCGTTCAGATAGCTTACAAGAAAGTCCTGAAATTGAGAAGGTTGTATAAAGAGGTTGTATTTAGAAGGGAAACGTTAGTAAATCTATCAAAACTATTGGAATTCAAATTCAGTGCTGGAGTCAATTGTTCGTTGGTATTATTCGTTCAAATTCTAGGTACGTTGGGTCCCTTCAAATCTGTTTGGCGTGGATTAAAACACATATTTGGTCGTTTCCAGGCTTTGTGAATACTGTTATTCAAGTGGATTTAATGGCTCAAACCTAATTCGATTCAAATTTTGTTATTGGATGAAACGCCAACAGCGGGAGATACCATTTTGAAATTTGAAATCGGAAAATCAGTGCCTTCCTCAGTGCTTAGTGAACAATTATCGACTATAGCTCCATTTCCAGCACAAACGCCAGAATCATTTCTAGGTTCATCCGCAATGCCGATTGTAGAGGAGCCATCATCATCGACTAAAGTGTCAGCCCCAGGGTCAACCACAGGGCCACCAGCTACAGTTCGGGCTTCCGTGGAATTGTCTAGGCCAAACTTAGTGCCAGCTCAAGTGCCACCTCTAGGTCAAGCCTCAGTGATATTCATAAAACCATGTTCTCGATGTTCGGTACTATTCGTTAGGCCGCCTTCAGTGCCAAGCTCATTGCAAGATCGAATACCAATCCCATTGTCAGCCGCCGCTCGATCCTCACTGAATGATGGAGATCATGGTTTTATGAATAATACAAACAGCATGCAAACTCCAGAGCCAACCGCCAGAACGCCAGTGTCTTTCATAGCTCTATTCCCGCTTGCAGCTCCAGTGCCGCTTCCAGCTCCAGCGCCGCTTCCAGCTCCAGCGCCGCTTCCAGCCCGAGTGTCACTTGCACCCCCAGTGTCACTTCCAGCCCCAATGCCACTTGCAACCCTATTTCAAGCGGTTGGGCGGGCCAACGTCCAAACAGTACCACCAACATTTTCATCAAACCGACCGGATATGATAGTCATGCGAAGCATCCCCATATCAACTGCAAAGATCACAGAAAAGAAAGCTTCAGACACGGAAGTCCGAAGTCCGCAGAAACAGATAAGCGGAGATAATTCAGAGACACTATGGCAAAATCGATCCTCACAGCCATTCCAAATATTACCTCCAGTGTCACACCACGTGCCAGTCCGAGATAGAAAGCCATTCACAATGACAGTATCAAGACGAGCCCCCGTTTCAGCTACAAAGCCATTTGCAGACTCATTGCAAGCGATTGGGCAAGTCACAGTTCATCCGGTAAAGCCAATGTTTTTGCCAAACCGACCGGATATGATAGTCATGCGGAGAATCCCCATACCAACTCCAACAAAGACCACAGAAAAGAAAGCTTCAGATTCGAACCTTCTACGGGACACAGAAGTCCGAAGTCCGCAGAAACAGATTAGCGGAAATAATTCAGTGGTCCATGGCCAAAATCAACCAGCAGAAGATCCTTTTTTCCTAGATACTCCAAACCACATTGAGATGGAATTTGCAAAAAATAATATTTCTGTTCTAAGTGCACCGGCCGCAGTGGTGGAAAATATAAGTCTACAGCAGCAGGAGGTACAGCAGCAGGAGGTACAGCAGCAGGAGGTACAGCAGCAGGAGGTACAGCAGCAGGAGGACAATATCGCTTATGTCGCTACTGCCAAAGTCAAGCCATTATCATCGAATATTGAATTGAAAAAATCGGATCATTGGTATCCAGTTATGTATCAAGAGTTTGATAGCAAAATTTTCGATTGTTCTAATTCATATGAACTTTTCAAGGAACAGTGCAGTGCATTGAATGAAAACGAACGACAAAACCTAAAGACAGTCTTTCAGCATTCAATTGATTTAGCAGATCCATTTGAACATATCGTTATAAAGAACCTTCTTCTTGGGGCAATTAGGACTTGAAAAATGAAATGGATTTCAAAGGACTTTGTTCAGTTTGTTGATTTGTGAAGTATGTATTTATTTTTATTTGTCTGTATGTATGAAACAATGTTAATTTTTGCTTACTATTTGAAGTTATGAAACTTTTTCTTGTTTATAATAATTTTGGGATAATATATCTGAAGAGACTATATTTGTGCTCTGTTATTAAAAAGTTGTGTTCAGTTGGATATCAAAAAATTCATTCAAAAACAATTCAACCATTTATAAATTACATTTATACTGTGTAATATAAATTACATTTATACATTTATAAAGGTCAATTCACTATTTTTTTATTTGTCTGTATGTATGAAACAATGTTAATTTTTGCTTACTATTTGAATTTATGAAACTTTTTCTTGTTTATAATAATTTTGGGAAAATATATCTGAAGAGAATATTTGTGCTTTATGAAGAGAATATTTGTGCTTTGATTTGTGAAATATGTATTTATTTTTATTTGTCTGTATGTATGAAACAATGTTAATTTTTGAGAGACAATATTTGTGCTCTGTTATTAAAAAGTTGTGTTCAGTAGGATATCAAAAATTCATTCAAAAACAATTCAACCATTTATAAACTACATTTATACTGTGTAATATAAATTACATTTATACATTTATAAAGGTCAATTCACTATTTTTTTATTTGTCTGTATGTATGAAACAATGTTAATTTTTGCTTACTATTTGAATTTATGAAACTTTTTCTTGTTTATAATAATTTTGGGATAATATATCTGAAGAGAATATTTGTGCTTTGATTTGTGAAATATGTATTTATTTTTATTTGTCTGTATGTATGAAACAATGTTAATTTTTGAGAGACAATATTTGTGCTCTGTTATTAAAAAGTTGTGTTCAGTAGGATATAAAAAAATTCATTCAAAAACAATTCAACCATTTATAAACTACATTTATACTGTGTAATATAAATTACATTTATACATTTATAAAGGTCAATTCACTATTTTTTTATTTGTCTGTATGTATGAAACAATGTTAATTTTTGCTTACTATTTGAATTTATGAAACTTTTTCTTGTTTATAATAATTTTGGGATAATATATCTGAAGAGACAATATTTGTGCTCTGTTATTAAAAAGTTGTGTTCAGTAGGATATCAAAAATTCATTCAAAAACAATTCAACATTTATAAATTACATTTATACTGTGTAATATAAATTACATTTATACATTTATAAAGGTCAATTCACTATTTTTTTTATTTGTCTGTATGTATGAAACAATGTTAATTTTTGTGTACTATTTGAATTTATGAAACTTTTTCTTGTTTATAATAATTTTGGGAAAATATATCTGAAGAGAATATTTGTGCTATGTTATTAAAAAATTGTGTTCAGTAGGATATCAAAAATTTCATTCAAAAACCATTCAACCATTTATAAATTAATTTAACGTCGAATTTTCCAGCAATTCGGCAGCATACTTCCTTAAAAATTTTCGCAAACTGACTAAGGACTAGCATTGGAAATGCTATCTGAAGTACTTTCTCTGAAAAGTGACCGAAACAAGAATGGAGAATATGACGGGTGAGTTCTAAGATTTTCCATTCAGTATTTTACAAGTAATGTTTGTTACTGAACTGAATTAATTACTCCGTTGGTTTATATCCTAAATTAATTGTAATTGTCAGCGCTTATAGTGAGGTGGAATTTGGTTCGCACGTGATTGCTGCATAGCATGATAAACAAATGTTCAATTCACTATAAGTGCTGACTTACACTTCGTTCGTATGAATCATTGTCGTATTGTCATTCTATGTGTCTGGTCTCAAATTTTCCTCGCTTTTCTTTCAATGCGTGATTCACACGCTTCCATTTTCGTCGGCACAGTTCCCCAGTAATAATGAACACTATATGAGCCATTTTATTATATGACCATTTTTTATAATGGCTATTAATAAAGATAATCTTTGCCGTGAAATGAATTTTAGCTGATTCAATATTTTCTCAATGTTGTCAAAATTAATTTTCCTTTTAAAAACTCTTTACATATCAGTTTCTTGACATACATACATATATTGATATTTTGAGAGTAATCTGCTTTTTTTTCTCGGTGCCGAATATTATATTCATTCATTTGTAATACTAATTAATTTCATTTCAATTAATAATATCTAATAGATTTATTGAAAGTTTCCAAAGTCTATTGCAGCTTGAAACGAAATCACTAGTTGTTAGAGGCAAATAAATAAACATCATATAAATAACCATCTATATAAATATACATCTATATAAATATACATCTATATAAATATTTATAATCAACAAATCTATATAAAGCGGTGATAAATTATCGCCGCAAAAATATTCGTCCTTCATAATAACATTACGCCAAAAACCGTTTGACAGTTTTCAGTATTTTTCAGTAGCCCAGATCCTACTGAAATTTACTGGAAGAGAGCAAATTTTCAGTTTTCAGTAAAACGATGTACAAAACCGGCTTCATTGCAATTAATTGCAATAAATCTGAATTTGATAATTTTAATTTTAATTGTTAAGCGGATTTTCACTTTGAGTATAAATATATATGTTTATACTCCGTACACTTAATCGAATTTTTAACTAAACATTTCAAATTGAACTTCCGATATATTTCAAATGGATTGTGCCTTAGCTGATTCGATTAATTCGATACTCGAATGGTACTGCCACACTAATGCCGCTGCCTATCGATGAGAAAGTCCCATTTGTAGTTGGGAAATGTCAAAGATGGCGCCCTGACTAGGTATTGTGGTCGTTTTTGTCGTGTAATTATCGTGAATTTTATACCGTGTTTGGCTTTTTCAACTAGATAAAGTTTCATTTTCGGCTAACTAATCAATCGGGAATGTTGATATTTGATATTTGTGATGTATAATCGATAGTCATGTGAGATTTGGTCAAATGGAATTCGTGAAAAATCGAATTAAACATTGTTCTCAAGTTCTTTGAGGTACAATCAACGCGGCTGCTGCTGGTGTGTTTTTTGTTTCATTCTATAAGTATGTGTGTTATGTTTTGTATAATGCGTGTGCGTTCGGATGGCCGATGAAGGGAATAATTTCGATTGCCGTGGTATTAATGGTGGGTTGAAAAACTAATAAAGAACGACGAGATTTGAATGGGAAATGTAAGGAGCAATATATGAAATAGCCGAAATTGAATATTACAGCGGCTGAAGCTCGAGATTCGTCTAGACAGTATCCCGTTAATGAGTGTGTATGTATGGACTGAAGAAAAGGTGGATGAAGAAGACATAAACTAAAAAGTACAGTGCAGTGTCCGCAAGAAATATTTTTCGAGCTTGTTGCTGTGCGGCATTTGTGATATTAGCTTGATGTTGGAAGGACGTGTAACTTAATTCGGGAAGCTAAGCTACGTAGTGGTGCCAATTGGATAGTGCCGCTGGATGCCAGTTTGTATCTAATTAGCCACAGCTCGGAACGTAAGTAACTCGTCGCGAAGGTTTTGAAGGAGCGCCTTCGGGCATTGGAGTAGCGAGTTGTTACTATCCGAAAAATTGCAATTATGAAGTGTTGGGGGTCATCACTTTATTTAAAGTTTTGTCTGTCTAATCGTCAGCAACTCTGTTGGAATTTCACGTAGAATCCGGCTACGAAACGGTGGACTTCAGGGGGCGAACAGGGGCCCTTTTCAACAAAGTGGAGTTCAACTCGTCGAGTTGAAGGGACGCCGTTTCGCACCAAAGAACTGGAATTTCGCGCCAATATCGGCCGATCGAATGACATGCTCGCACTCAACCAGCAGTCCGCTGCCGCCTCCGAGTAGGCTGCCATAAAAACTGAAGAAGGCGAATAGGAGCGCCAGTGTAAACTTGCCTGCCTGTTGCCGTTGGAATACCCGCCACCTGTTATTTATTCTCATCTAGGCTTAGTTAGCTTTAAGTAGGAACTTGAAATAGTATTTTTTTATATATCGTCGAAACTGTAACTGCCTGAGGTCCCGCTACGTTTGCGGGCAGTTTATCGAAGTCGTCTCCGGCCGCTGGATTTTGTCGCCTTGAAAAGGGCCCGAATGGATCATTGACTAACACCAGTTTGCTCAAAACTTGAAAATCAACGAAATATGTCCGTCCTGGAAAGATCAACTCAATCTACGTCCTTTCACGGTTGCCATTGTACCACTGTCGCTGCCATACTCACTATACTAGTAATTGCGTTTATATCAGGTACGTCTCAAGGAACAGCTGTTCTGGCGACGGTGCCCAGCTCGCTGGACATTGTGGCCCAGTACATATTGCCGGGCTCCTCACCAGCACGAACTGCAACTGCTTCAAACAAAACAACGAATATCACGGCGAGCATATACTTCACACATCTTGCCTATGACGTCAAGCGATCCGTGTTTTACGCGGGCGCCACCAATCGAATTATCCAGCTCAATGAGAACCTATCGGTCCTGGCACATGCCGTGACGGGACCGAAACATGATAGTCCACAGTGTCATGCCGCAGGCTGTCCGCCAGAGGCCGAGACCTTGCAAACCAACAATCACAATAAGATCCTTATTGTGAATCAAGTAGGCAGCGCACTGATCGCATGTGGAAGCATTCATCAAGGAGCTTGCGAAATGTACAACCTGACCAAGTTCCCGGATAATCCGAAATTCATCGGGATCGCCCTGGCGGCGAACGATGAATACCATTCCACCTACGCCTTCATCGGCCCGTCTAAGTACAATTCGTGGCCTACATCGGATGTCCTGTACGTGGGCACAACATTCACCACGGTCGGCGACTATCGCCACGACGTACCCGCTATTTCGAGCCGTAAGCTGGACGACCTCAGCTTTGCGGAATTTTCAATACAACAGTCAATTATCAATATCGACGTCAAGTACCGAGATCAGTTCTTGGTCGATTACGTCTACGGCTTCAACTCGTCCGAGTACGCGTATTTCATGATCGTTCAGAAGAAATCACATCTAGCCGAAGAAGCTGGCTACGTGACGCGACTGGCCAGGATATGTATAAGCGATTCGAACTACGATAGTTACACCGAAATTACAATCCAGTGCCTGGCCACGCACTCGAACGTCGACTATAATATTTTGCGTGACGCGAAAATCACTCAGGCAGGACAGAGGCTAGGACAACAGCTGGATATCAAGCGTGATGATTATGTCCTGGTCGCGGCATTTTCGCCTTCGAAAGAGATCACAAATCAACCAGAACAGAAATCGGCTATCTGTGCGTATAGTTTGAAGCAGATCGACGATGTATTTGCCGAGAATATTCATATGTGCTTTAATGGAACGATCAAGGATCGGAATTTGGGCTATATATCGGGGACTATAAACGATGGAAAGTGTCCATCGGTAGGGGTAAGATTAGAATTTCGTTTCCAAAGATCTGTGCGATGAGTGTCATTTTAATTTTAGTCGATTGGCAACATCTTCAACTTCTGCCCTGTTGGACTGAAAATCAGCGGTGTCGCACCGATAGTTTCACACGCCCTATTTCACTTTGCCAACGAATCGATAACATCTGTAACTGCCACAACGACTGGTCCACATTCCCTAGCTTTCCTCGGCACTGAGAATGGCACTATCAAAAAGGTAAATAGCAATTAAGATTTGTCGAAACAACCCGAATTCAATTGTCTGATACTTGCAGGTTATGATATCCGGAAGGACACCAGGTGAATACGAAGAAATTGTCGTCGATCCAGGCAATAGTATTCTTCCCGATACAATGATGTTGTCGAAACATAATTATCTCTACGTCCTGTCACGATCGAAGGTAAGTCTGCTGCACTATGCCCTTGGATTTCTAGAAAAATCACTGACTTTTATTCCGCAGATCACCAAACTCCGTGTGGAACATTGCGGCATTTATACGAATTGTTCAAGTTGCCTGGAGTCACGTGATCCCTTTTGCGGTTGGTGTTCGCTGGAAAAACGTTGTACTGTTCGAAATGCTTGCCAGAAGGACACGAGTGCAGCGCGATGGCTTTCTCTCGGAAGCGGGCAGCAATGTATCGATTTTGAATCCGTTTCGCCCGAGAAGATTCCCATCACCGAAATCACAATGGTGCAACTGGTAATACGAACACTACCTGAACTGCCATTGAATGCGAAATATCGATGTGTTTTCGGGAATTCGACACCAATCGATGCTGATGTCCTCGAGAATGGTCTATCGTGTATAACGCCACCGATTGAACAACGACCACAAATCGAATCGACGAAAGATCATGTGCTTGTCCCACTGTCGGTGCGTAGCTCCGAAACGAATAAGGATTTTGTGTCGCGATCTTTTGCGTTTTTCGATTGTTCGCGACATAACACGTGCCGGAAATGTGTGAAGAGTCAGTGGGATTGTAATTGGTGCGTGTTCGATAATAAGTGCGTACACAAGCCAGAACATTGTAGGAATTTAGAGAGCGTCATAAGTAAGGAGAGTGTAAGTAGATGAGAATTCTTGTGCTATCGTCGTCATATATATGGAATAACCATTCAAAATTTCAGTATTGTCCGCATATCACAGAAAATCTCAGTCCGATTCTATTGCCAGTGAAAGTCCCCAAAGAAATTCGATTGGAAATCGAAAATCTACCGAAACCCAAGAGTGCTCACACGGGATTCCTTTGTACGGTTCATGTAGAAGGTGCACAGATGCTGCTCCCGGCTCGAGTGGAGAATAATAAATTTGTTGTTTGCGAGAAGACACCGGTAAGTCTTCTTGAATTTCCTATTTTTTCTGCTTTATTTTCTCCCTCTATCCCATTTACTTTCTTTCTCTGTCCCATTTATTTTCAGTCTCGCCCCTTAATTATTTCCTATGTGTCTCTTTTCTTAATTATTTTCTATGTGTATCTCCTATTAATTATTTCCTTTGTATTGCTTCCATTAAATATATCCTATGTGTCTCTTTTCTTAATTATATCCCATGTGTCTCTCCTATTAATTATTTCCTATGTGTTTGTCCTCTAAATTATTTCCTATTTCGTCTATTAAATATTTATATAATATATTAATTGTTTTCTATGTATGTCTGCTATTAAATATTTCCTATGTATCTCTTCTATGAATTATTTTTTATGTATCTATACTATTAATTATTCCATATGTGTCTCTCCTCTTAATTATTTCCTATGTGTCTCTCCTCTTAACTATTTCCTATGTATTTCTTCCATTAAATATATCCTATGTGTCTCTTTTCTTAATTATATCCTATGTATCTCCTATTAATTATTTCCTATGTGTTTGTCCTCTAAATTATTTCCTATTTCGTCTGTTAAATATTTATATAATTTATTAATTGTTTTCTATGTATGTCTGCTATTAAATATTTCCTATGTATCTCTTCTATGAATTATTTTTTATGTATCTATACTATTAATTATTCCATATGTGTCTCTCCTCTTAATTATTTCCTATGTGTCTCTCCTCTTAACTATTTCCTATGTATTTCTTCCATTAAATATATCCTATGTGTCTCTTTTCTTAATTATATCCTATGTATCTCCTATTAATTATTTCCTATGTGTTTGTCCTCTAAATTATTTCCTATTTCGTCTATTAAATATTTATATAATTTATTAATTGTTTTCTATGTATGTCTGCTATTAAATATTTCCTATGTATCTCTTCTATGAATTATTTTTTATGTATCTATACTATTAATTATTCCATATGTGTCTCTACTCTTAATTATTTCCTATGTGTCTCTCCTCTTAACTATTTCCTATGTTTTTCTTCCATTAAATATATCCTATGTGTCTCTTTTCTTAATTATATCCTATGTATCTCTCCTATTAATTATTTCCTATGTGTTTGTTCTCTAAATTATTTCCTATGTATTTCGTCTATTAAATATTTATATAATTTATTAATTGTTTTCTATGTATGTCTGCTATTAAATATTTCCTATGTATCTCTTCTATGAATTATTTTTTATGTATCTATACTATTAATTATTCCATATGTGTCTCTCCTCTTAATTATTTCCTATGTGTCTCTCCTCTTAATTATTTCCTATGTATTTCTTCCATTAAATATATCCTATGTGTCTCTTTTCTTAATTATATCCTATGTATCTCTCCTATTAATTATTTCCTATGTGTTTGTCCTCTAAATTATTTCCTATTTCGTCTATTAAATATTTATATAATTTATTAATTGTTTTCTATGTATGTCTGCTATTAAATATTTCCTATGTATCTCTTCTATGACTTATTTTTTATGTATCTATACTATTAATTATTCCATATGTGTCTCTACTCTTAATTATTTCCTATGTGTCTCTCCTCTTAACTATTTCCTATGTTTTTCTTCCATTAAATATATCCTATGTGTCTCTTTTCTTAATTATATCCTATGTATCTCTCCTATTAATTATTTCCTATGTGTTTGTTCTCTAAATTATTTCCTATGTATTTCGTCTATTAAATATTTATATAATTTATTAATTGTTTTCTATGTATGTCTGCTATTAAATATTTCCTATGTATCTCTTCTATGAATTATTTTTTATGTATCTATACTATTAATTATTCCATATGTGTCTCTCCTCTTAATTATTTCCTATGTGTCTCTCCTCTTAATTATTTCCTATGTATTTCTTCCATTAAATATATCCTATGTGTCTCTTTTCTTAATTATATCCTATGTATCTCTCCTATTAATTATTTCCTATGTGTTTGTCCTCTAAATTATTTCCTATTTCGTCTGTTAAATATTTATATAATTTATTAATTGTTTTCTATGTATGTCTGCTATTAAATATTTCCTATGTATCTCTTCTATGAATTATTTTTTATGTATCTATACTATTAATTATTTCATATGCGTCTCTCCTCCTAAATAGTTCCTATGTGTCTCTCCTCTTAATTATTTCCTATGTTTTTCTTCCATTAAATATATCCTATGTGTCTCTTTTCTTAATTATATCCTATGTATCTCTCCTATTAATTATTTCCTATGTGTTTGTCCTCTAAATTATTTCCTATTTCGTCTATTAAATATTTATATAATTTATTAATTGTTTTCTATGTATGTCTGCTATTAAATATTTCCTATGTATCTCTTCTATGACTTATTTTTTATGTATCTATACTATTAATTATTCCATATGTGTCTCTCCTCTTAATTATTTCCTATGTGTCTCTCCTCTTAACTATTTCCTATGTATTTCTTCCATTAAATATATCCTATGTGTCTCTTTTCTTAATTATATCCTATGTATCTCCTATTAATTATTTCCTATGTGTTTGTCCTCTAAATTATTTCCTATTTCGTCTATTAAATATTTATATAATATATTAATTGTTTTCTATGTATGTCTGCTATTAAATATTTCCTATGTATCTCTTCTATGACTTATTTTTTATGTATCTATACTATTAATTATTCCATATGTGTCTCTCCTCTTAATTATTTCCTATGTGTCTCTCCTCTTTACTATTTCCTATGTATTTCTTCCATTAAATATATCCTATGTGTCTCTTTTCTTAATTATATCCTATGTATCTCTCCTATTAATTATTTCCTATGTGTTTGTCCTCTAAATTATTTCCTATTTCGTCTGTTAAATATTTATATAATTTATTAATTGTTTTCTATGTATGTCTGCTATTAAATATTTCCTATGTATCTCTTCTATGAATTATTTTTTATGTATCTATACTATTAATTATTCCATATGTGTCTTTCCTCTTAATTATTTCCTATGTGTCTCTCCTCTTAACTATTTCCTATGTATTTCTTCCATTAAATATATCCTATGTGTCTCTTTTCTTAATTATATCCTATGTATCTCCTATTAATTATTTCCTATGTGTTTGTCCTCTAAATTATTTCCTATTTCGTCTGTTAAATATTTATATAATTTATTACTTGTTTTCTATGTATGTCTGCTATTAAATATTTCCTATGTATCTCTTCTATGAATTATTTTTTATGTATCTATACTATTAATTATTCCATATGTGTCTTTCCTCTTAATTATTTCCTATGTGTCTCTCCTCTTAACTATTTCCTATGTATTTCTTCCATTAAATATATCCTATGTGTCTCTTTTCTTAATTATATCCTATGTATCTCCTATTAATTATTTCCTATGTGTTTGTCCTCTAAATTATTTCCTATTTCGTCTGTTAAATATTTATATAATTTATTAATTGTTTTCTATGTATGTCTGCTATTAAATATTTCCTATGTATCTCTTCTATGAATTATTTTTTATGTATCTATACTATTAATTATTCCATATGTGTCTCTCCTCTTAATTATTTCCTATGTGTCTCTCCTCTTAACTATTTCCTATGTATTTCTTCCATTAAATATATCCTATGTGTCTCTTTTCTTAATTATATCCTATGTATCTCCTATTAATTATTTCCTATGTGTTTGTCCTCTAAATTATTTCCTATTTCGTCTATTAAATATTTATATAATTTATTAATTGTTTTCTATGTATGTCTGCTATTAAATATTTCCTATGTATCTCTTCTATGAATTATTTTTTATGTATCTATACTATTAATTATTCCATATGTGTCTCTACTCTTAATTATTTCCTATGTGTCTCTCCTCTTAACTATTTCCTATGTTTTTCTTCCATTAAATATATCCTATGTGTCTCTTTTCTTAATTATATCCTATGTATCTCTCCTATTAATTATTTCCTATGTGTTTGTTCTCTAAATTATTTCCTATGTATTTCGTCTATTAAATATTTATATAATTTATTAATTGTTTTCTATGTATGTCTGCTATTAAATATTTCCTATGTATCTCTTCTATGAATTATTTTTTATGTATCTATACTATTAATTATTCCATATGTGTCTCTCCTCTTAATTATTTCCTATGTGTCTCTCCTCTTAATTATTTCCTATGTATTTCTTCCATTAAATATATCCTATGTGTCTCTTTTCTTAATTATATCCTATGTATCTCTCCTATTAATTATTTCCTATGTGTTTGTCCTCTAAATTATTTCCTATTTCGTCTGTTAAATATTTATATAATTTATTAATTGTTTTCTATGTATGTCTGCTATTAAATATTTCCTATGTATCTCTTCTATGACTTATTTTTTATGTATCTATACTATTAATTATTCCATATGTGTCTCTACTCTTAATTATTTCCTATGTGTCTCTCCTCTTAACTATTTCCTATGTTTTTCTTCCATTAAATATATCCTATGTGTCTCTTTTCTTAATTATATCCTATGTATCTCTCCTATTAATTATTTCCTATGTGTTTGTTCTCTAAATTATTTCCTATGTATTTCGTCTATTAAATATTTATATAATTTATTAATTGTTTTCTATGTATGTCTGCTATTAAATATTTCCTATGTATCTCTTCTATGAATTATTTTTTATGTATCTATACTATTAATTATTCCATATGTGTCTCTCCTCTTAATTATTTCCTATGTGTCTCTCCTCTTAATTATTTCCTATGTATTTCTTCCATTAAATATATCCTATGTGTCTCTTTTCTTAATTATATCCTATGTATCTCTCCTATTAATTATTTCCTATGTGTTTGTCCTCTAAATTATTTCCTATTTCGTCTGTTAAATATTTATATAATTTATTAATTGTTTTCTATGTATGTCTGCTATTAAATATTTCCTATGTATCTCTTCTATGAATTATTTTTTATGTATCTATACTATTAATTATTTCATATGCGTCTCTCCTCCTAAATAGTTCCTATGTGTCTCTCCTCTTAATTATTTCCTATGTTTTTCTTCCATTAAATATATCCTATGTGTCTCTTTTCTTAATTATATCCTATGTATCTCTCCTATTAATTATTTCCTATGTGTTTGTCCTCTAAATTATTTCCTATTTCGTCTATTAAATATTTATATAATTTATTAATTGTTTTCTATGTATGTCTGCTATTAAATATTTCCTATGTATCTCTTCTATGACTTATTTTTTATGTATCTATACTATTAATTATTCCATATGTGTCTCTCCTCTTAATTATTTCCTATGTGTCTCTCCTCTTAACTATTTCCTATGTATTTCTTCCATTAAATATATCCTATGTGTCTCTTTTCTTAATTATATCCTATGTATCTCCTATTAATTATTTCCTATGTGTTTGTCCTCTAAATTATTTCCTATTTCGTCTATTAAATATTTATATAATATATTAATTGTTTTCTATGTATGTCTGCTATTAAATATTTCCTATGTATCTCTTCTATGACTTATTTTTTATGTATCTATACTATTAATTATTCCATATGTGTCTCTCCTCTTAATTATTTCCTATGTGTCTCTCCTCTTTACTATTTCCTATGTATTTCTTCCATTAAATATATCCTATGTGTCTCTTTTCTTAATTATATCCTATGTATCTCTCCTATTAATTATTTCCTATGTGTTTGTCCTCTAAATTATTTCCTATTTCGTCTGTTAAATATTTATATAATTTATTAATTGTTTTCTATGTATGTCTGCTATTAAATATTTCCTATGTATCTCTTCTATGAATTATTTTTTATGTATCTATACTATTAATTATTCCATATGTGTCTTTCCTCTTAATTATTTCCTATGTGTCTCTCCTCTTAACTATTTCCTATGTATTTCTTCCATTAAATATATCCTATGTGTCTCTTTTCTTAATTATATCCTATGTATCTCCTATTAATTATTTCCTATGTGTTTGTCCTCTAAATTATTTCCTATTTCGTCTGTTAAATATTTATATAATTTATTACTTGTTTTCTATGTATGTCTGCTATTAAATATTTCCTATGTATCTCTTCTATGAATTATTTTTTATGTATCTATACTATTAATTATTCCATATGTGTCTTTCCTCTTAATTATTTCCTATGTGTCTCTCCTCTTAACTATTTCCTATGTATTTCTTCCATTAAATATATCCTATGTGTCTCTTTTCTTAATTATATCCTATGTATCTCCTATTAATTATTTCCTATGTGTTTGTCCTCTAAATTATTTCCTATTTCGTCTATTAAATATTTATATAATATATTAATTGTTTTCTATGTATGTCTGCTATTAAATATTTCCTATGTATCTCTTCTATGAATTATTTTTTATGTATCTATACTATTAATTATTCCATATGTGTCTCTCCTCTTAATTATTTCCTATGTGTCTCTCCTCTTTACTATTTCCTATGTATTTCTTCCATTAAATATATCCTATGTGTCTCTATTCTTAATTATATCCTATGTATCTCTCCTATTAATTATTTCCTATGTGTTTGTCCTCTAAATTATTTCCTATTTCGTCTGTTAAATATTTATATAATTTATTAATTGTTTTCTATGTATGTCTGCTATTAAATATTTCCTATGTATCTCTTCTATGAATTATTTTTTATGTATCTATACTATTAATTATTCCATATGTGTCTTTCCTCTTAATTATTTCCTATGTGTCTCTCCTCTTAACTATTTCCTATGTATTTCTTCCATTAAATATATCCTATGTGTCTCTTTTCTTAATTTTATCCTATGTATCTCCTATTAATTATTTCCTATGTGTTTGTCCTCTAAATTATTTCCTATTTCGTCTATTAAATATTTATATAATATATTAATTGTTTTCTATGTATGTCAGCTATTAAATATTTCCTATGTATCTCTTCTATGAATTATTTTTTATGTATCTATACTATTAATTATTCCATATGTGTCTCTCCTCTTAATTATTTCCTATGTGTCTCTCCTCTTAACTATTTCCTATGTATTTCTTCCATTAAATATATCCTATGTGTCTCTTTTCTTAATTATATCCTATGTATCTCTCCTATTAATTATTTCCTATGTGTTTGTCCTCTAAATTATTTCCTATTTCGTCTATTAAATATTTATATAATATATTAATTGTTTTCTATGTATGTCTGCTATTAAATATTTCCTATGTATCTCTTCTATGACTTATTTTTTATGTATCTATACTATTAATTATTCCATATGTGTCTCTCCTCTTAATTATTTCCTATGTGTCTCTCCTCTTTACTATTTCCTATGTATTTCTTCCATTAAATATATCCTATGTGTCTCTTTTCTTAATTATATCCTATGTATCTCTCCTATTAATTATTTCCTATGTGTTTGTCCTCTAAATTATTTCCTATTTCGTCTGTTAAATATTTATATAATTTATTAATTGTTTTCTATGTATGTCTGCTATTAAATATTTCCTATGTATCTCTTCTATGAATTATTTTTTATGTATCTATACTATTAATTATTCCATATGTGTCTTTCCTCTTAATTATTTCCTATGTGTCTCTCCTCTTAACTATTTCCTATGTATTTCTTCCATTAAATATATCCTATGTGTCTCTTTTCTTAATTATATCCTATGTATCTCCTATTAATTATTTCCTATGTGTTTGTCCTCTAAATTATTTCCTATTTCGTCTATTAAATATTTATATAATTTATTAATTGTTTTCTATGTATGTCTGCTATTAAATATTTCCTATGTATCTCTTCTATGAATTATTTTTTATGTATCTATACTATTAATTATTCCATATGTGTCTCTCCTCTTAATTATTTCCTATGTGTCTCTCCTCTTAACTATTTCCTATGTATTTCTTCCATTAAATATATCCTATGTGTCTCTTTTCTTAATTATATCCTATGTATCTCCTATTAATTATTTCCTATGTGTTTGTCCTCTAAATTATTTCCTATTTCGTCTATTAAATATTTATATAATTTATTAATTGTTTTCTATGTATGTCTGCTATTAAATATTTCCTATGTATCTCTTCTATGAATTATTTTTTATGTATCTATACTATTAATTATTTCATATGCGTCTCTCCTCTTAAATAGTTCCTATGTGTCTCTCCTCTTAATTATTTCCTATGTTTTTCTTCCATTAAATATATCCTATGTGTCTCTTTTCTTAATTATATCCTATGTATCTCTCCTATTAATTATTTCCTATGTGTTTGTCCTCTAAATTATTTCCTATTTCGTCTATTAAATATTTATATAATTTATTAATTGTTTTCTATGTATGTCTGCTATTAAATATTTCCTATGTATCTCTTCTATGACTTATTTTTTATGTATCTATACTATTAATTATTCCATATGTGTCTCTCCTCTTAATTATTTCCTATGTGTCTCTCCTCTTTACTATTTCCTATGTATTTCTTCCATTAAATATATCCTATGTGTCTCTTTTCTTAATTATATCCTATGTATCTCTCCTATTAATTATTTCCTATGTGTTTGTCCTCTAAATTATTTCCTATTTCGTCTATTAAATATTTATATAATATATTAATTGTTTTCTATGTATGTCTGCTATTAAATATTTCCTATGTATCTCTTCTATGACTTATTTTTTATGTATCTATACTATTAATTATTCCATATGTGTCTCTCCTCTTAATTATTCCATATGTGTCTCTCCTCTTAATTATTTCCTATGTGTCTCTCCTCTTTACTATTTCCTATGTATTTCTTCCATTAAATATATCCTATGTGTCTCTTTTCTTAATTATATCCTATGTATCTCTCCTATTAATTATTTCCTATGTGTTTGTCCTCTAAATTATTTCCTATTTCGTCTGTTAAATATTTATATAATTTATTAATTGTTTTCTATGTATGTCTGCTATTAAATATTTCCTATGTATCTCTTCTATGAATTATTTTTTATGTATCTATACTATTAATTATTCCATATGTGTCTTTCCTCTTAATTATTTCCTATGTGTCTCTCCTCTTAACTATTTCCTATGTATTTCTTCCATTAAATATATCCTATGTGTCTCTTTTCTTAATTATATCCTATGTATCTCCTATTAATTATTTCCTATGTGTTTGTCCTCTAAATTATTTCCTATTTCGTCTATTAAATATTTATATAATTTATTAATTGTTTTCTATGTATGTCTGCTATTAAATATTTCCTATGTATCTCTTCTATGAATTATTTTTTATGTATCTATACTATTAATTATTCCATATGTGTCTCTCCTCTTAATTATTTCCTATGTGTCTCTCCTCTTAACTATTTCCTATGTATTTCTTCCATTAAATATATCCTATGTGTCTCTTTTCTTAATTATATCCTATGTATCTCTCCTATTAATTATTTCCTATGTGTTTGTCCTCTAAATTATTTCCTATTTCGTCTATTAAATATTTATATAATTTATTAATTGTTTTCTATGTATGTCTGCTATTAAATATTTCCTATGTATCTCTTCTATGACTTATTTTTTATGTATCTATACTATTAATTATTCCATATGTGTCTCTCCTCTTAATTATTTCCTATGTGTCTCTCCTCTTAACTATTTCCTATGTATTTCTTCCATTAAATATATCCTATGTGTCTCTTTTCTTAATTATATCCTATGTATCTCCTATTAATTATTTCCTATGTGTTTGTCCTCTAAATTATTTCCTATTTCGTCTATTAAATATTTATATAATTTATTAATTGTTTTCTATGTATGTCTGCTATTAAATATTTCCTATGTATCTCTTCTATGACTTATTTTTTATGTATCTATACTATTAATTATTCCATATGTGTCTCTCCTCTTAATTATTTCCTATGTGTCTCTCCTCTTAACTATTTCCTATGTATTTCTTCCATTAAATATATCCTATGTGTCTCTTTTCTTAATTATATCCTATGTATCTCTCCTATTAATTATTTCCTATGTGTTTGTCCTCTAAATTATTTCCTATTTCGTCTATTAAATATTTATATAATTTATTAATTGTTTTCTATGTATGTCTGCTATTAAATATTTCCTATGTATCTCTTCTATGACTTATTTTTTATGTATCTATACTATTAATTATTCCATATGTGTCTCTCCTCTTAATTATTTCCTATGTGTCTCTCCTCTTAACTATTTCCTATGTATTTCTTCCATTAAATATATCCTATGTGTCTCTTTTCTTAATTATATCCTATGTATCTCCTATTAATTATTTCCTATGTGTTTGTCCTCTAAATTATTTCCTATTTCGTCTATTAAATATTTATATAATTTATTAATTGTTTTCTATGTATGTCTGCTATTAAATATTTCCTATGTATCTCTTCTATTAATTATTTTTTATGTATCTATACTATTAATTATTCCATATGTGTCTCTCCTCTTAATTATTTCCTATGTGTCTCTCCTCTTAACTATTTCCTATGTATTTCTTCCATTAAATATATCCTATGTGTCTCTTTTCTTAATTATATCCTATGTATCTCTCCTATTAATTATTTCCTATGTGTTTGTCCTCTAAATTATTTCCTATTTCGTCTATTAAATATTTATATAATTTATTAATTGTTTTCTATGTATGTCTGCTATTAAATATTTCCTATGTATCTCTTCTATGACTTATTTTTTATGTATCTATACTATTAATTATTCCATATGTGTCTCTCCTCTTAATTATTTCCTATGTGTCTCTCCTCTTAACTATTTCCTATGTATTTCTTCCATTAAATATATCCTATGTGTCTCTTTTCTTAATTATATCCTATGTATCTCCTATTAATTATTTCCTATGTGTTTGTCCTCTAAATTATTTCCTATTTCGTCTATTAAATATTTATATAATTTATTAATTGTTTTCTATGTATGTCTGCTATTAAATATTTCCTATGTATCTCTTCTATGAATTATTTTTTATGTATCTATACTATTAATTATTCCATATGTGTCTCTCCTCTTAATTATTTCCTATGTGTCTCTCCTCTTAACTATTTCCTATGTATTTCTTCCATTAAATATATCCTATGTGTCTCTTTTCTTAATTATATCCTATGTATCTCTCCTATTAATTATTTCCTATGTGTTTGTCCTCTAAATTATTTCCTATTTCGTCTATTAAATATTTATATAATTTATTAATTGTTTTCTATGTATGTCTGCTATTAAATATTTCCTATGTATCTCTTCTATGACTTATTTTTTATGTATCTATACTATTAATTATTCCATATGTGTCTCTCCTCTTAATTATTTCCTATGTGTAAATCCTCTTAACTATTTCCTATGTATTTCTTCCATTAAATATATCCTATGTGTCTCTTTTCTTAATTATATCCTATGTATCTCCTATTAATTATTTCCTATGTGTTTGTCCTCTAAATTATTTCCTATTTCGTCTGTTAAATATTTATATAATTTATTAATTGTTTTCTATGTATGTCTGCTATTAAATATTTCCTATGTATCTCTTCTATGAATTATTTTTTATGTATCTATACTATTAATTATTCCATATGTGTCTCTCCTCTTAATTATTTCCTATGTGTCTCTCCTCTTAACTATTTCCTATGTATTTCTTCCATTAAATATATCCTATGTGTCTCTTTTCTTAATTATATCCTATGTATCTCCTATTAATTATTTCCTATGTGTTTGTCCTCTAAATTATTTCCTATTTCGTCTGTTAAATATTTATATAATTTATTAATTGTTTTCTATGTATGTCTGCTATTAAATATTTCCTATGTATCTCTTCTATGAATTATTTTTTATGTATCTATACTATTAATTATTCCATATGTGTCTCTCCTCTTAATTATTTCCTATGTGTCTCTCCTCTTAACTATTTCCTATGTATTTCTTCCATTAAATATATCCTATGTGTCTCTTTTCTTAATTATATCCTATGTATCTCCTATTAATTATTTCCTATGTGTTTGTCCTCTAAATTATTTCCTATTTCGTCTGTTAAATATTTATATAATTTATTAATTGTTTTCTATGTATGTCTGCTATTAAATATTTCCTATGTATCTCTTCTATGAATTATTTTTTATGTATCTATACTATTAATTATTCCATATGTGTCTCTCCTCTTAATTATTTCCTATGTGTCTCTCCTCTTAACTATTTCCTATGTATTTCTTCCATTAAATATATCCTATGTGTCTCTTTTCTTAATTATATCCTATGTATCTCTCCTATTAATTATTTCCTATGTGTTTGTCCTCTAAATTATTTCCTATTTCGTCTATAAAATATTTATATAATATATTAATTGTTTTCTATGTATGTCTGCTATTAAATATTTCCTATGTATCTCTTCTATGAATTATTTTTTATGTATCTATACTATTAATTATTCCATATGTGTCTCTCCTCTTAATTATTTCCTATGTGTCTCTCCTCTTAACTATTTCCTATGTATTTCTTCCATTAAATATATCCTATGTGTCTCTTTTCTTAATTATATCCTATGTATCTCTCCTATTAATTATTTCCTATGTGTTTGTTCTCTAAATTATTTCCTATGTATTTCGTCTATTAAATATTTATATAATTTATTAATTGTTTTCTATGTATGTCTGCTATTAAATATTTCCTATGTATCTCTTCTATGAATTATTTTTTATGTATCTATACTATTAATTATTCCATATGTGTCTCTCCTCTTAATTATTTCCTATGTGTCTCTCCTCTTAATTATTTCCTATGTATTTCTTCCATTAAATATATCCTATGTGTCTCTTTTCTTAATTATATCCTATGTATCTCCTATTAATTATTTCCTATGTGTTTGTCCTCTAAATTATTTCCTATTTCGTCTGTTAAATATTTATATAATTTATTAATTGTTTTCTATGTATGTCTGCTATTAAATATTTCCTATGTATCTCTTCTATGACTTATTTTTTATGTATCTATACTATTTATTATTCCATATGTGTCTCTCCTCTTAATTATTTCCTATGTGTCTCTCCTCTTAACTATTTCCTATGTATTTCTTCCATTAAATATATCCTATGTGTCTCTTTTCTTAATTATATCCTATGTATCTCTCCTATTAATTATTTCCTATGTGTTTGTCCTCTAAATTATTTCCTATTTCGTCTATTAAATATTTATATAATATATTAATTGTTTTCTATGTATGTCTGCTATTAAATATTTCCTATGTATCTCTTCTATGACTTATTTTTTATGTATCTAAACTATTAATTATTCCATATGTGTCTCTCCTCTTAATTATTTCCTATGTGTCTCTCCTCTTTACTATTTCCTATGTATTTCTTCCATTAAATATATCCTATGTGTCTCTTTTCTTAATTATATCCTATGTATCTCTCCTATTAATTATTTCCTATGTGTTTGTCCTCTAAATTATTTCCTATTTCGTCTATTAAATATTTATATAATATATTAATTGTTTTCTATGTATGTCTGCTATTAAATATTTCCTATGTATCTCTTCTATGACTTATTTTTTATGTATCTAAACTATTAATTATTCCATATGTGTCTCTCCTCTTAATTATTTCCTATGTGTCTCTCCTCTTTACTATTTCCTATGTATTTCTTCCATTAAATATATCCTATGTGTCTCTTTTCTTAATTATATCCTATGTATCTCTCCTATTAATTATTTCCTATGTGTTTGTCCTCTAAATTATTTCCTATTTCGTCTGTTAAATATTTATATAATTTATTAATTGTTTTCTATGTATGTCTGCTATTAAATATTTCCTATGTATCTCTTCTATGAATTATTTTTTATGTATCTATACTATTAATTATTCCATATGTGTCTCTCCTCTTAATTATTTCCTATGTGTCTCTCCTCTTTACTATTTCCTATGTATTTCTTCCATTAAATATATCCTATGTGTCTCATTTCTTAATTATATCCTATGTATCTCTCCTATTAATTATTTCCTATGTGTTTGTCCTCTAAATTATTTCCTATTTCGTCTGTTAAATATTTATATAATTTATTAATTGTTTTCTATGTATGTCTGCTATTAAATATTTCCTATGTATCTCTTCTATGAATTATTTTTTATGCATCTATACTATTAATTATTTCATATGCGTCTCTCCTCTTAATTATTTCCTATGTGTCTCTCCTCTTAACTATTTCCTATGTATTTCTTCCATTAAATATATCCTATGTGTCTCTTTTCTTAATTATATCCTATGTATCTCTCCTATTAATTATTTCCTATGTGTTTGTTCTCTAAATTATTTCCTATGTATTTCGTCTATTAAAGATTTATATAATTTATTAATTGTTTTCTATGTATGTCTGCTATTAAATATTTCCTATGTATCTCTTCTATGAATTATTTTTTATGTATCTATACTATTAATTATTCCATATGTGTCTCTCCTCTTAATTATTTCCTATGTGTCCCTCCTCTTAATTATTTCCTATGTATTTCTTCCATTAAATATATCCTATGTGTCTCTTTTCTTAATTATATCCTATGTATCTCTCCTATTAATTATTTCCTATGTGTTTGTCCTCTAAATTATTTCCTATTTCGTCTATTAAATATTTATATAATATATTAATTGTTTTCTATGTATGTCTGCTATTAAATATTTCCTATGTATCTCTTCTATGAATTATTTTTTATGTATCTATATTTTTAATTATTCCATATGTGTCTCTCCTCTTAATTATTTCCTATGTGTCTCTCCTCTTAATTATTTCCTATGTATTTCTTCCATTAAATATATCCTATGTGTCTCTTTTCTTAATTATATCCTATGTATCTCTCCTATTAATTATATCCTATGTGTTTGTCCTCTAAATTATTTCCTATTTCGTCTATTTAATATTTATATAATATATTAATTGTTTTCTATGTATGTCTGCTATTAAATATTTCCTATGTATCTCTTCTATGAATTATTTTTTATGTATCTATACTATTAATTATTCCATATGTGTCTCTCCTCTTAATTATTTCCTATGTGTCTCTCCTCTTAACTATTTCCTATGTATTTCTTCCATTAAATATATCCTATGTGTCTCTTTTCTTAATTATATCCTATGTATCTCTCCTATTAATTATTTCCCATGTGTTTGTCCTCTAAATTATTTCCTATGTATTTCGTCTATTAAATATTTATATAATTTATTAATTGTTTTCTATGTATGTCTGCTATTAAATATTTCCTATGTACTTATGAATTATTTTTTATGTATCTATACTATTAATTATTCCATATGTGTCTCTCCTCTTAATTATTTCCTATGTGTCTCTCCTCTTAATTATTTCCTATGTATTTCTTCCATTAAATATATCCTATGTGTCTCTTTTCTTAATTATATCCTATGTATCTCTCCTATTAATTATTTCCCATGTGTTTGTCCTCTAAATTATTTCCTATGTATTTCGTCTATTAAATATTTATATAATTTATTAATTGTTTTCTATGTATGTCTGCTATTAAATATTTCCTATGTATCTCTTCTATGAATTATTTTTTATGTATCTATACTATTAATTATTCCATATGTGTCTCTCCTCTTAATTATTTCCTATGTGTCTCTCCTCTTAACTATTTCCTATGTATTTCTTCCATTAAATATATCCTATGTGTCTCTTTTCTTAATTATATCCTATGTATCTCTCCTATTAATTATTTCCCATGTGTTTGTCCTCTAAATTATTTCCTATGTATTTCGTCTATTAAATATTTATATAATTTATTAATTGTTTTCTATGTATGTCTGCTATTAAATATTTCCTATGTACTTATGAATTATTTTTTATGTATCTATACTATTAATTATTCCATATGTTTCTCTCCTCTTAATTATTTCCTATGTGTCTCTCCTCTTAACTATTTCCTATGTATTTCTTCCAATAAATATATCCTATGTGTCTCTTTTCTTAATTATATCCTATGTATCTCTCCTATTAATTATTTCCTATGTGTTTGTCCTCTAAATTATTTCCTATGTATTTCGTCTATTAAATATTTATATAATTTATTAATTGTTTTCTATGTATGTCTGCTATTAAATATTTCCTATGTACTTATGAATTATTTTTTATGTATCTATACTATTAATTATTCCATATGTGTCTCTCCTCTTAATTATTTCCTATGTGTCTCTCCTCTTAATTATTTCCTATGTATTTCTTCCATTAAATATATCCTATGTGTCTCTTTTCTTAATTATATCCTATGTATCTCTCCTATTAATTATTTCCTATGTGTTTGTCCTCTAAATTATTTCCTATTTCGTCTATTAAATATTTATATAATATATTAATTGTTTTCTATGTATGTCTGCTATTAAATATTTCCTATGTATCTCTTCTATGAATAATTTTTATGTATCTATACTATTAATTATTCCATATGTGTCTCTCCTCTTAATTATTTCCTATGTGTCTCTCCTCTTAACTATTTCCTATGTATTTCTTCCATTAAATATATCCTATGTGTCTCTTTTCTTAATTATATCCTATGTATCTCTCCTATTAATTATTTCCTATGTGTTTGTCCTCTAAATTATTTCCTATTTCGTCTATTAAATATTTATATAATATATTAATTGTTTTCTATGTATGTCTGCTATTAAATATTTCCTATGTATCTCTTCTATGAATAATTTTTATGTATCTATACTATTAATTATTCCATATGTGTCTCTCCTCTTAATTATTTCCTATGTGTCTCTCCTCTTAACTATTTCCTATGTATTTCTTCCAATAAATATATCCTATGTGTCTCTTTTCTTAATTATATCCTATGTATCTCTCCTATTAATTATTTCCTATGTGTTTGTCCTCTAAATTATTTCCTATGTATTTCGTCTATTAAATATTTATATAATTTATTAATTGTTTTCTATGTATGTCTGCTATTAAATATTTCCTATGTATCTCTTCTATGAATAATTTTTATGTGTCTATACTATTAATTATTCCATATGTGTCTCTCCTCTTAATTATTTCCTATGTGTCTCTCCTCTTAACTATTTCCTATGTATTTCTTCCATTAAATATATCCTATGTGTCTCTTTTCTTAATTATATCCTATGTATCTCTCCTATTAATTATTTCCCATGTGTTTGTCCTCTAAATTATTTCCTATGTATTTCGTCTATTAAATATTTATATAATTTATTAATTGTTTTCTATGTATGTCTGCTATTAAATATTTCCTATGTATCTCTTCTATGAATTATTTTTTATGTATCTATACTATTAATTATTCCATATGTGTCTCTCCTCTTAATTATTTCCTATATGTCTCTCCTCTTAACTATTTCCTATGTATTTCTTCCATTAAATATATCCTATGTGTCTCTTTTCTTAATTATATCCTATGTATCTCTCCTATTAATTATTTCCTATGTGTTTGTCCTCTAAATTATTTCCTATGTATTTCGTCTATTAAATATTTATATAATTTATTAATTGTTTTCTATGTATGTCTGCTATTAAATATTTCCTATGTACTTATGAATTATTTTTTATGTATCTATACTATTAATTATTCCATATGTGTCTCTCCTCTTAATTATTTCCTATGTGTCTCTCCTCTTAATTATTTCCTATGTATTTCTTCCATTAAATATATCCTATGTGTCTCTTTTCTTAATTATATCCTATGTATCTCTCCTAATAATTATTTCCTATGTGTTTGTCCTACCTTATTATTTCTTATTTATTTCGGCTATTAAATATTTCCTATGTATCTCTTCTATTAATTAATTTACATGTATCTATTCTATTTATCATTTCCTATGTGTCTTTCCTCTTAATTATTTCCTATGTATTTCGTCTATTAAATATTTCCTATGTCTCTTTTGTGAATTAATTTTTATGTATCTATCCTATTTATTATTGTCTATGTGTCTCTCCTCTTAATTATTTCCTATGTTTTTCTACTCTTAATTATTTCCTATGTATTTCTTCTAGTAAATATATCCTATGCGTCTGTTTTATTTATTATATCCTTTATATCTCTCCTTTTAATTTTGTCCTATGTATCTCTCCTATTAACTATTTCCTATGTATCTCTCCTATTAATTATTTCCTTTGTGTCTCTCCTCTTAGTTATTTCCTATGTATTTCTTCTGTGAAATATTTCCTATGGGTCTCTTCTATTAATTATTTTCTATGTGTCTCTCCTCTTAATGATTTCCTATGTGTCTCTCCTCTTAATTATTTCCTATGTGTCTCTCCTCTTAATTATTTCCTATGTATTTCGTCTATTAAATATTTCCTATGTCTCTTTTGTTAATTAATTTTTATGTATCTATCCTATTTATTATTGTCTATGTGTCTCTCCTCTTAATTATTTCCTATGTGTTTCTACTCTTAATTATTTCCTATGTATTTCTTCTAGTAAATATATCCTATGCGTCTGTTTTATTTATTATATCCTTTATATCTCTCCTATTAATTTTGTCCTATGTATTTCTCCTATTAACTATTTCCTATGTATCTCTCCTATTAATTATTTCCTTTGTTTCTCTCCTCTTAATTATTTCCTATGTATTTCTTCTGTGAAATATTTCCTATGGGTCTCTTCTAATAATTATTTTCTATGTATTTTTGTTATTAATTATTTCCTATGTATCTCTTCTATGAATTATTTTTTATGTATCTATACTATGAATTATTTCATATGTGTCTCTTTTAATTATTTCGTATGTGTCTCTCCTCTTAATTATTTCGTATGTGTCTCCCCTCTTAATTATTTCCTATGTGTCTCTGCTCTTGATTATGTCCTATGTATTTCTTCTAGTAATTATTTCCTATGTATCTCTCCTAGTAATGATTTCTTATGTGTCTCCTATTAATTATTTCCTATGTGTCTCTCCTATTAATTATTTCCTTTGTGTCTCTTCTCTTAATGATTTCCTATGTGTCTCTACTATGTATTATTTCCTCTTTATTATTTCCTCTCCTCTTCATTATTTTGTTTATTCTTCTCCCCTTTATTATTTTTATTGTGTCTCCTTTTTATTCTGTTTCTCTCCTAAATTTATTTTCATGCTGTCTCTCTCCTTAATTATCCAACCTTAATAAAATATATGCAACCTTAATTATTGTCTCTCTGTCCATCCTCTTAGTTATTTTCTGGTTTTCTGTCACTCCCCTTTATTTTTGCTCCTCTCTATTTTCTTTCCTCTTTATTTTCTTTCCTCCTTATTTTCTTTCCTCCTTATTTTCTTTCCTCTTTATTTTATTTCTTCTTTATTTTCTTTCCTTTTTATTTCCTTTCCTCTTTATTTTCTTTCCTCCTTATTTTCTTTCCCCCTATATTTTCTTTACTCATTATTTCCTTTCCTCTTTATATTCTTTCCTCCATATATTCTTTCCTCTGTATATTCTTTCCTCTATATGTTCTTTCCGCTTCATTTTCTTTCCTCATTATTTTCTTTCCTCTTTATTTTCATTCCTCCTTATTTTCTTTCCCCCTATATTTTCTTTCCACTTTATTTGCTTGACTAATGCAATGCTTATATTATTTTAAAATTAGTATTCCTACGAAGAAAACACCAACGAATACATCGCTAAAGTTGATGTCATCTGGAATCGCCTCCATTACATCGATACAGCTTCAATCATTTTGTATAAATGCGATGTCCTGGGCTCACATCGGGAACATGCGGACTGCAGCTTGTGTGTTACACGTCATCCGAAATATCAGTGTTCGTGGTGTATGAATTCGTGCGTGTACAATGAAACGTGTACCGTTGAGAAACCGAACGAGTGTCCACGACCGCGTATTGATATGATCAAACCGCTTAGCGGGCCAATTGAAGGTGGAACTTTGGTAACGATTGAAGGTAGCAATCTTGGTATCCGCGAGGAAGATGTACGCGGCAAGATTAGTATAGGGAATGTGCCGTGTCAACTGGTCAATTATGAGATTTCCGTGAAAATCGAATGTCGAACGGGAGCTGTAAATCACGAACTCACGGCACCCATTAAGGTGTCAAATGATGCCGGCTATACGGAGTCAAGCGTACAGTTTCAGTTCAAGAGCATCAAGCTGGAGGGCCTGGAGCCGACAATGGGCCCGAAAAGTGGCGGCACACAAGTTTCTCTAATCGGGCGGTACTTAAACATCGGTTCAAATATTCGTGCCTTCCTGGAAGACCACGAATGCTACATTAACGTTACCCAGGCTTCGAGCAGTCGTCTAACTTGTATTACGTCAGCTGCTAGTGAGCCAAAGCCAATTCGAACTCTCACTCTTTTCGTGGATGGCGCGAACAGGACCTACAGCACTTGTACAAACTACCAGCGCAATACATACGATATATCTTGTAGCATTTTCAACTATACCGTTGATCCACGCATTATGCAAATAAAACCGCTTAAGAGCTTCGCTAGTGGCGGCCGCATGTTGACTGTTCACGGAACGCATCTGGATTCGATTCAGAAGCCCGAAATCGAAGTGTTCTTTGATGGGGAGCGTGTGAACAAGAGTTCGTGCTACGTAATCAATTCGAATCAGATGGAATGCCCGTCGCCGGCTGTTACAGGAAAATTCGCTGAGTACAAAAGCAGTCTCGAACGGCCTGCAGTCTATGGAAATATGAAACTGCATCGGCGTAATGTTTATACGCAGGATATTAGCAATGCTGAGCTGCTTACAACCGTCGGCTATTATTCGATTCCGACGAGCGTAAACGATATCGCTAGTTTGAAGGCACGCGAGACCCAGTTGAGTTTGCAAGTTGGCTTCATTATGGACAACGTCGAGTCCGTAAGAGACCTGAGCAAATATTTTCATACCATTCGTAGCACCATTGTGTATGTGGAGGACCCGGCCTACTCGCCGTTTCCGGGTGGCATGAAGCTTTACAAAGGCGACACGTTGGTCATCGAAGGCGAAAACCTGAATATCGCATCGGACGAAACCGATGTGATTGTTACTATCGGAGCGAAACAATGCAACGTTACTAGCCTAGCATTAACTCAATTAGTATGTACACCACCTGAAACACAGCCACCAGCCACAGATGAGAACAATGTTCAAACAAGCACCGATTTACCGTTGGTGGTTGTAAGGGTCGGTCGCTCTCTAACGTTTCCCATCGGCTATCTTAAATACGAACTACTTAAGCCTTATACTTTCTCACATGCCGTTGTTGGAATCGCAATTGGAATTGGAATAATTGTGGTTCTGCTGGTTGTTATTCTGGTGATATATCGACGGAAAAGTACGCAAGCCGAGCGCGAGTACAAGCGCATACAAATACAAATGGATACATTGGAGAGTAATGTTAGGCTCGAGTGTAAACAAGCTTTTGCTGAATTGCAAACTGACATGACCGATTTGACAGCAGATCTGGAGAGTTCCGGGATACCGACACTCGATCATATCAATTATATTATGAAAGTGTTCTTCCCAGGCGTTTCTGATCATCCTGTATTGAATTCACCCAAGGTAAGTGCTGCACTTACTCAATTTATTTCAATTTCATACATAGGACGACGTTTTCTAGTTTTAATTAACTTGATGTTGTTTTTTTTTTTTGTAAGTAGGCCACATTCTGCCTGTATTTACTCAGAACTCTTGTATTAACTCCATGTTATAGGTGCCTGAGACAAATCTGCTACTTAATTCCTCCGAACTAGCTTCGGCATGATACAGATTCGCCTGTAGACGCCTCGAACTATGTCTTTAGTCGCTTTGTAGCCTATTTTATTGATAATGACTCTTTTCATGGTGAACCTCATTTACTCCCCTGTTGAACCGCTCATGGCCTTCGATTTTTACTGGGGAGCACTGAAGCTCAATTGTTTGAAAGCCCCGGGGCCTTCTGTTTTAGTCGGCTTGTTTCTGCGAAACCATGTCAAAATCTGGATAGTGCGGCCACAATATTTAAATGACACGCTTGTTTGAGGAGGCGAACTGATGTATTTAATTTTAAAACAATACTAATCCAAAAGTAGAATATGCTCTTATACTAGTCAGTTTATTAATTCATAGACATGACAGTAAATTTACTTAAGCATCCACAAACATGTTACGTCTACAAAACTCTATTCTCGATTTCAGCTTAAACCAAATGCTACACGAACAAATTACGATACTGCGATGATGCAATTTGAGCAGCTCATAAGCAATAAATATTTCGTATTAGCCTTTATCGAAACACTCGAAGCACAGAAATCATTCAACATTCGTGATAAGTAAGTTTTGCGTTTATAAATAAATCTGAATGATAATTCAATCTATAAATGATATTTTTTCCTATCAGGGTCAATGTAGCATCACTTCTTACTATTGTTCTTATGAATAAAATGGAATATGCAACGGAAATCCTTAAATGTCTTCTACTTCGCTTAATCGATAAATCTGTAATTACGAAATATCCGCAACTGATGCTTCGTCGAACGGAAAGTGTTGTCGAAAAAATGTTAACAAACTACATGGCTATTTGCATGTATGACTATTTAAAAGAGTATGCGGGATCTAGCTTGTTTCTCCTATTCAAAGCGATCAAGCATCAGATCGAAAAGGGGCTAGTGGATGCGGTGACGCATGACGCGCGCTATTCCCTGTCCGAAGAGCGTTTGTTGCGCGAACAAATTGAACATTCGGTCGTAACGCTGCACATCGTACAGGACGACCTAGATGAGAAAATTCAGTGTAAGGTGCTCGATTGTGATACAATATCTCAGGTTAAGTCAAAGATACTGGATGCGTTATTCAAGAACACGCCATTCTCGATGCGTCCATCGGTTCACGAAGTTGATTTGGAATGGCGGCATGGTCGTGGCGGACATTTAACGCTGCAAGATGAAGATTTAACTACAAAGACTGTTAACGGCTGGCGTCGACTGAATACGTTAGCACATTATGGCGTGAAAGAGTCGGCAGTTATGTCGCTTATCGCTCGTCAAAACGATAGCTATAACTACAGCAAACAGCAACCGTTTGCTAATTGTAAGCTGAATTCGATTTTTACTGATGGTTTGTTTGTTAATTTGGTTCCCTTTTCAGTTTATTATATTAATAATTCCCAATCGCATATAATTATGAACGGCGATTTGGAATCGGGATTGCAACAGCCTCGCGTCTACCATCTAGTTAAACCGGTTCTCATAGCCGAACATCATTTAAACATGAAAAACTCAACAGTGTCTTCATCTCACGTGTCATCAGCCGCGCAAGCTGCCAACGAACGCACACACAAAGCGATACCGGAGATATTCCTTACACGACTCCTGGCCACTAAAGGCACCATACAGAAATTTGTCGATGATTTCTTTGCCACAATACTAACAGTTAACGAAGAGCTGCCGCCAGCTGTTAAATGGCTCTTCGACCTGCTTGACGAGGCCGCGCGTCGACATAACATCACCGACCCGGAAATAGTTCATGCTTGGAAATCGAATAGCCTACCCTTGCGTTTCTGGGTGAATTTCATTAAGAATCCAGATTTCATTTTTGATATAAATAAAACAACAACAGTCGATGCGTGTCTAAGTGTAATTGCTCAGACATTTATGGATGCTTGTTCGACGACTGAGCATCGATTGGGCAAGGATTCACCATCGAATAAGTTGTTGTTTGCTAAAGTAAGTAGTCTTTATACTTTGAAATCCGATCCATTTTTCTCAACAAGCTGTTTTTTTTTGTTGATATTTTACAGGACATTCCACAATACAGAGAGATGGTAAAAGAATTCTATCGTGAAGTTGCACTCTTACCGCAAATCAGCGATCAAGAGATGGGCACAGCTATGCAACAACTGTCCGTACAACAAACCGATGAATTCGATACAATCGCAGCACTTAAGGAACTCTACATTTATGTTACAAAATACAGGGATCAGGTAAGTTTCAAATATGAAATAGTTTATGTAATTTTCACAGTAATCAAATTATTGAATTTTCAATATAACATGCAAATTTTCACGTTTCTAATGCTATTTATTGTTTTAATTCAATTTACAGATAATGAATACTCTTGAAATAGATACGAATTGCAAGAAAATGCATTTAGGTCATAAGTTAGAGAATGTGGCCTGTACATTAGAAGGTGATGAAACATCAGCCTGCTGACATCAAGATTCAAGTGGTAAGTTCAAAGTTTTTATTTTCTTTTTCTGTATATACTATTTTGATTGCATAGATGAGTAGTTAATATCTTCGTATGCAGAGCTATATTATTTTTGCTCCGAAATTCTGTGTTTTTGGTGTGGGTTTCATATTAATCTTTTCGATTCGCTCATGTTTCGTTTTTGCACATATTACCGCATCGTTCGTATGTTTTTCTGTCATTTTTTTGATTTGTGTGCATGAAGTACTATGCTATGATTCTTCGCAATGTAATTTATGCTGAAAAGTGCAAATTTATTCGGCTCAGATTGTTTCTGTTGTTCGGAAAAATTTAAAGGGGTTGGTGTATATAATCACTAAAAAACGAAGCCATGCATGTAAGCTCGGCCTATTACTAATATCTAACATTGAGTAAAAAAATGGATTTATCTACGAGAAATAAAAACTAAATTCGGTAATAGCCATCTAACACACAACAAATGCAACTCAAGTAAAATATTATTAGCGATAATTTAGAAGTAATATTTGACATATCATTAACACATTATAGTAACCTTCGTATGGATTGTTATCTATTAAGTATGTATCTTAAACACCTGCTATCGACTCTCTGAATTTAACTCAATCATTTTGTTTTACGAATGCCGCTTTGATACGAACGCAAGCTCTTTAATGCGTTGTCGTACGTTGATTAGAGACTGACAAAAATTTGATCTACATTATCTACTAAGCCACAATCTGTGGCCTAGTAGATAATAGATCTGTGGCCTGGTAGGATTGTCTTTTTATGACCTTCATTTAGGTCTGTGAATTGAAATAAAAATGATTTTTATTTTAACTGTACATTCGTGACATAACTTTTAGCTCATTCAACAACAGGAAAATCTAGCGGCTATACAATTTTGGCAAACTGCCTTGTATCCTAGGCAATGTTTTCCCAGCTTTTGAAATAATAGTATGACCCAGCCTGAACAGCGGCTGGGATTATCCTGGCATTAGTCAATTTTTTCACCTAGTATAGATGAAAAAACCAGTACGCGGCTTACCAGTTACCAGTACGCGGCTGATCTATCAGACCGCGAAGTATGTGAGGTTTGACTCACTAGAAAAATACCATTTAGAAGCTCACGAAGTTCCGAATGGGGACTCGCCTAAAGTCAATCGCCTTCAACCCGATCGTAACCACGGACTTCAAAAACTACCACAGCTCATCGGTCGGTAAGGCAATCCTCCTCCCGCTTTACGAGCAGTACTTTATCAACGTATGTTAAAACAGCGCGAGTTACGTTTACAATTTACTTAATAACTTGTTTATTGCCAAAAGACAAATTCGATTACAATCATCAATTTAATTTTTATAGAAAACTGAGAGTGCTGAAACAGCATTACAATTATAGATCGCTGTTTCTAGCAATTGATGAAAAAAAAAAACAGAAAATGCTTTACGATTAGCGAATCCAATCCCGGGATCCCGGATCCCGGGATCCCGGGATCCCGGTCAATTTCTGGTCCCGAAAATCCCGGGATTGATGAGTTCGAATCCCGGGATTTTCGGGATCAGAAATTGGCTGTGATTTCGGGGCCGGGAGTCAAGCATTATCGGCAATCAAGTTACAGCAAGACTCGAAAAGTGCAAATTGAATCCATATTTATGAGAAAACAATTAGCTCACATCAAAATGCGTAAAGAATAGAGCAAAATAAACCGATGTAACAGTTAACAAGAGAATACAAAGGGGTTTGTAAATAAATAAGTATGGACTGTTTCGCATTTAGTGCATTCGTTACATCGAATGATTTGAGGAAATTAATACTAGCGAATGCATACACAGATTTACCAAAATCCTTAACAACAATCAAAAAAGTTTGTTGGCTATGCAAGCAGGATAAAGAAAATAAAAAATAAGATATAACAGGCTAGTATCTCAGGTGAACGGTTCAGTTTGATGTTTGATGAATGGACCTTGACCGCAAATAGGCGCTATATAAATACAAACATCTACTTAGTAAATTCTTACTGGAGCTTGGTGGGAGTAAGAATATCAATGACAGCTGGAAACTACCTAGATATGAGTTTAATGTTTCTCTAGGAAAAGACATTGTTACCATCGTAACTGATGGGTCAAACGAAATGCGAAAAGAAGGCAGACTAGTTGGTACAGAGCAACATATTTGTTTGGCGCATAGCATCCACTTGGCAGTTTGCGATGTTCGCTACAATATGAGGTCCATTCCAGATTAAAGTGATTTCCCGATAGTCTGAACGACGACCACGAAGATTTGGATGGTCCTGAATCAGCTAACTACGTTGAAACCGGTCGCCTGCAAGGCACGCTGGATCTAACGAAGGACATCAGCGCATGCAAAAAGAAAGTTTGTCAGGTAGTTTTATATTTTAAAAAAGCTCCAACGAAAAATAATAACGATCTTTAAAACTATGTCGGATCCGAGCAAGGCATTTAACTGTCTCCTTTAAATGGATTGTAAAACAAGATGAAATAGTCTCTTGACAATGCTCGAATAGTTTCCCATTTTGAAAAATAGTATAGATTAATAGGCCTGCAATATTCAGAGCAAGTGGAAGCAACAGAGTTTGATTCGATTCAGAAAATTATTGAAGTTTTACTTCCTGTAAAATTGGCTGTGACGGCCTTTAGTCGCAGACTTGCAAATTTATGCACTGCTAATACTTCATCAAGATTTGTATTTAGGCTGTTAGGAGAAAAACGGTCTATTCTTCTGAATGCTATGGAAATTGCAATATTGGACCGAATAAAAGAGCGTCAGTGTACTGAGCTATCTGGTATGCTAAGCTATCTCCAGAATCCACATTGTACCAGCGAAAATTTACCAAGTGAAATAGAATCTCTATTTTGGAAACCAAGCAACGCAAATATTTAAAAAAAAATACTTCAATGATCTAGATGCTGAACCCTTTGCTTGCTAGCCAAAGAAATGAAGAGAATCCAGTAGATACCCATATTGATCAGAACAAGGTAGTCGTCAATTAACGCTACAAGAAGGCTGCAAAAGTATGAAAATAATCAATCATGAAATGCCGCCAGAAACTAATCTAATTAAAACCATTGCAAAAGAAATGAATCTTTTCGAAAGTCGTGGCACTTGCATAGTTTGGAGCAGGCGTACCAATATTTCTCGACCGTTTCCGCGGCGTCCTAAATCGGGAATAAATTTAGAAGCAGGCTTGGAGACGATACCTTAGATTCTTTGCTATTGCTTCAATGTTACTTCCGAAAAACCCAATGAACTTTGGCCGAATTTTTTATATGTTACTTTATTATGTATCTCAATTCTAAGAGTTGTGTTATGTTGTTGTGGTTTTTTGTCGTGATTTTTTGTTGTAATTTGTAATAGATGTAATTTTTAATATCTGTCTTCATACTGTCAACTTTTTGGATAATTAAAATTATTGTTTTTATTTGCATCAATAATATAAATTAGTAATAATGCAATTTTTTATACAGTTTTGAGCTTACTTATTGTTGTAGTTTTGAAATGATGGCAAATTATATTATCTGTTTACTAGAAACTTGACTTATTTTGTTGTGTTGTATGTTGAATTTCAAATCCCGGGATCCCGGGATCCCGGGATTTGAGATTTTTTAATCCCGTAATCCCGGGATTGAAAATATGGTTCGGGATTGGAATCCCTATTTACGATGCATTAAATTACAGAATTTAGTTGAAGCGAAATTTGATTGAAGTACAATTTGATTATACATTTGATGTTGATTTAATGTAGTGTGGCAGGTGTTAATATAATTCCTCCCTCCCTCCTTAAGAAGAGCGATGCAACAGGAAGTTGATGTTCATGATTTCGGTTGCAGGAGCAATGCTGGAACTGTTGTCCGGAGCTTCCATTGACCTTCGTTTCTTCGAGAAAAAGTAAATGTTGGCACAAACGGCAACAACCAATATTAAGATTGCTGCTATGATAAAATTTTGCTGGTAATTTGTTGATTGTGAAAGGTGGAAGGCGTTCAGATTCGGCAACCTTTCATTTTCCAGCTTGTAGAGATGTATGTCCTTTATAGCTTTGGTAGAGTTGATATTTGTGTAGTTTGACGAAAATATGTTGATTTCGTCCCAGGATACGTGTTTTTCGCCCTTATGATCCCATTTATGACGACGAGGAACTGGGTTCGTTTGGTCAAATCTATATCTTCTCGAAGAGCTTTAAAGATTTGTCGCGTATGTAATAATGAATGTCCATGTTTCTAATATACAATGGAATTCGGAAAATTCGCCGCAGTGCGAAATTTTGGCAGTTTGGCCGTTGGCCGTTTGTTTGTTTGTCTTTGAGGTATGTCCGAATGCAAGACTTCGGTATAATAATGCCGGTCTTAGTATTTGTTTGTATATTATTAATCTGTTGGTTTTGTTCAGTCTTTGGGATTTGATGAGGGAAAGAGGGCATGGAGGAGTATATTGCAAGTGCTGCGTTTGTTTTGTATATGTGTCGTCCAAGTTAGACGGTCGTTGAAACTGAGTCCTAAGTACTTGGCTGCCCGTTGCCATTCAATCTGTTGTTCGTTCACAGCGTAGTGCTTTGTCTTGTGTTTTGTCTGAGTTGATCTTAATCTTCCATTTGTGGATGTACCATAGAAGCGTATTTATGGAGAATTGCAGATGTGAAACAACGGCATCTGCTTGCCGGGACGTGGGGAAGATGCACGTGTCGTCGGCGAATAATGATAGTTTCGCTATGGGCAGTTTAGGGATGTCTGCAGTGTATATATTATACAATAGGGGAGATAACGGATATCTTTGGGTAGAGATGGGCAAAAGAGATCATGGCTCAACACTGATCGTGCTTTTTTACAGTGCAGCGCCTGAAAAAAACAGCATAGTCTGCGAGCAGAAGCTTTCGTTCAAATAAATTTAATGAAATGTGCAACAAACTGTGTGCTGAGAGTACGGCGCAACACTGTAAAAAAGAGCGATTAGTTGTGCGCCATGAGCTCTTTTTCCCATCTCTATCCTTGGGGCTGCAAGCTGCAATTTGTCTTTCGGATGAAAAGTGTTTGTCAATTCTGACTCTGAGTTTTCTGTCCTTGAGAAAAGCTCCAATGATCTGCATGAGAGGGAGGGGTATTTGAAATTCATGCATTTTGAAAATTAGTCCTGCATGCCAGACTTTGTCGAAGGCCTTCTCTATGTCGAACATAACTAGCCCGGTCGATTCTGTATGGTTGAGCCCTGTTCGGATGTGTTAGACCACCCTTGCTAGCTGGAGTTCTGTAGAGTGAATTGGCTTAAAGCCAAACTGCTCTTCCGGGAGAATGTTGTTCTTGGAGACGTTTTCGCTTAAAGGCTGGTAATAAGTTAACCGTGAAGCTAAATTTTGACATGTCTCCATTATCTGGTCATTCTTTCGAGCGAAAATTTTGGCAATGGAGAAAAGCAGGGACACTGCTCATTCTTGACGGACAAAATGATCATTCTGATGTCGGGATATCTAACTACGAATGTAGTTGGTTAGCCGGTTTGCTTCCCGCTTTATTCTAGGGTCACCTGTGCCTCTAGCTCTTCTCCGGAGCTGGTTCCCCTCTCTATGAGATACATAATCGACCTAGGGAGTTCATAAGGATTGTGTACATCCTTTACCGGAATCGTGATCGTATTATCCTCTTTTGTCTGCTTTATGACATTAGTGAGGAGATCTATTGATTCCTCTAAGTCGCTGGCCGTTTCGGATGTCTCTAGGGTAACTACTTCGGCCAGTGCAACTTGGAAAGCTTTCCAGTTGGTGATTTAACTCCCTCTTATGGGGTCGTCAATTTAGATGTTCTCTATTCGAAAGAGGACCGGCCTCTGGTCAGATGACAGCTCGTCGAGGACGTTGATATGCACATGTTGGTTAAGTGCTTGTGAGATCCCTATATCTAGGGCGTAGCTGTTTAATGGGCCAAAGTGCGCAGGCTCATTGGGGTATGCAGATTTGATTGTATATTTGTGATGTAATTGTTTGGCTCGATCCCGGCTTTGTTACTTCTCACAGCTCCTGAACATGATTCAGCATTGTTGCTAGGGTGAGCCCTTTCAAGTATTGAAAGGGCTAAGAATGTGTGCTGAGAATCATTGAGCTACACACTACCGGCATTACGGTGTGACCACCTTACATATTTCCCGAAGTAACCGTACCCTTTCAGGTATTGTCAAGTTGAAGGAGTAAGCGTACGCTCGCGAATCAGATCTTCAATTTTTGCCAAGCTCTAAGCGAGTGAGATACCCTTGTTTGCGTTCTTGCGTTAATCGATCTAACGAAATTATTCTTGATAACTCGAAAATATCCTCTTCTGAGACCGTGCGGGACCGACAGTCGACTCGCAGGACACCCTTGCGCCGGACGTTGTCAATGTTCTTACGGAACTTATTTCGGAGCGCATTTCTACAAATTAGCATATAGCAACGCAGAATTGTTCGTTATCATCAGTAGTTTCCGTCTAATTTGGTCTGCTCACGTTGGCCGTTAGTCTGCTCGTCCCCTAGAATTCTCCTAGAGACCTATCACATGCTCTACGTATACGATCCCCAATACGTCAGCCTGGTGTCCTGAGATACTGAGCCAATTGTCATAGGCATGACTGTTGGTATACTCCGCTTCGTCAGCATGACAATCTCTGTCTTTGAAATCGTCAGCGGTGGGGCGAATTGAGCGATAACAACTGCGTGGTGTAAAACATCCGTAAACATTTCCCGGCGCAGCAGAATATCGTATATTATGTTCCAGACGTTCCGGAAGATGGTCTGATTGCTAAAAGCAGCCGCGGCTTGAGGAAGCTTTCAAGAATCACTCCTGAAGTGCTCAGCATGCATAGCGGACGGTATGCTGATGGGCTGCCCAGGCTACCTTTAACCTTGTCTACATGTATCACTCGAGCTACTTTTCACCGCGATGGGAAGACTCTTGCGGCTAAACATCGACCAGCACACTATCAGGCTCCGGGGCCATCGGGCTCTTCATCCTGAAAACTGCACTGTTCGGTTCCACGTCCATAATGAGAGGAATATTGGCCTGGTGTCCGTGCTAGGCCGCATGCAGCCGAGTCTACGGATAAGGAATTTGTAGTCATCTCACCAAGAGTCTGAGTAGTCGACTACCCCCAAAAAAAACCTTGACACGTTTGTTCCTCGTCATTGCCTTGGTCACCTCCTTCTTTGTCTGAGTGTGAGCAGCAGAAAGTTCGAATTCGGTTGGAAAGTTTTATTCATGGCGGTTCGCCGATTTCATCGACCTACCAGTATGCATACTGCCTCCTAAGAAATATTTCCGTTTGGGCATTGGAACCTCACACGTCATTGTACTATCAGCAGCGAGCTCTTCTTTCCATTCATAGCTATGTACTTGGAAACATTGAGTGCATTTCCGCTCAGTTCCACTATACGAGTACATCTGAAAGTACATAGAACTTCCTTCCATTTCGGATAGATTTCAATGTCCTTTCTAAACCTGCAAAGGCATTGAAGAAAGGATATCCAATTATCGATTCATTTGCTGTATTAGCAATAATTTGGACAAATGATTTATCTACGATTTGATTTTTGCAGCTTTCAAAACGAAAGATTCGTTTTGAAAGTTACTTCTTTCAATAGACACTGAAGAAGAAGGTGGATTTCCCTCGACATATCGATATCTGTTAAGAAATTTGAATATATCTAGATTGCAGAGGAAAAATTGGCCCTACACGCTGTTCTATCATAGTAATTTGATCCAAATTGGAAATTGTCTTGGCAATTATCGGTTGTTTCATAGATTTCCGTAGCCAAATTCAAGTATATTAATTTGACACCAAAATGAATTCGTCGGGTATATCTAAAAATTCATCAAAGGTCTATGAGTTTTCAACCATGTGTTTGTAAATATTTTTTTTTATTGTTCAGCGTGCACTATTGTATGACAAACTATTTTTTTTCAAAGTTTGATTTCTGTAAATATTATGCATTTTGAAAATGTGATACTTGCTTGTGGTGGCTGTAGAAGTATGCTATAAATATTCGTTACAAGTTTATAACTAACAATTCTAATTTTCATTTTACTTGAAAAAATATTTTCACTATTATCACTAAACAGTGTTTTGTATTAAATCAGTATATTATTTGTATTGCAGCATCATAATAATTTTCATGCTAATTTCTCATAACATTCTAACTGATGATGATCTTCCGTTTCAAAATAGTTTATTATTTCTTTTGCATCATAGTTTTTGGTGTTTTGAATGTTAGCAGCTCATGCTTTGTTTTGGTGGCTCTGCGTTTTAAGAGTATAATGGAATCTTTGCAATATTTCGATGAAAAATAATTTTCCAACATTTCTTTCTTGTTTTTTCTCTGCGACAGATTCCTTAAGAAGCAAAAACAGCCATAATAATAATATCATTGCCGTAAAGCAGTTGATTGTGACTGAACTTAAATGCCTACTATTATTGTACTGAGAATTGATCATCAAAAGTATGATGGCTGAACACAGTGTAGTGATAAAATGTGTAGCTGTAGAGCAAATGTTTAGGAGGAGAATAAAAAAAAAACACGGAAACACACAAAAACATAAAAATCTGAAAGCAACAAAAATAGGAAAAATATTTAAACGATATTTTACAACAAAAAAAAAACGAGAATTGCGAAAAAAAATTCTGTTCAAAAACCAACTGCCAAAACTACTTCCCTCAAATTCATGACATTCCTTCCGGCAATGAAGCGCGCAACGAATACAATGAACAATTGATTGCAATCATGCTTTATTTATTTCACCATTTATCAGAACAAAAACCACTCATCAAACAAAAAGATTTAACAGGGGAGAGTGTTCGAACAAAATTATATCTTCTCAGACAACTTTTTTTATTATCTTAGAAAATAAGGTTATTTTAATGGCATAACAATATTTAGATGCAGTGAAGTGCACAATTGAATTTTTCCCCAGTCCTCTACTTTATATTAATATTATTATTTCGACGAAAAAAAAAACAACAACACTGAAACCTTGGATTGTGATATTTTTTACTATTTTTGCATATTCTTTTTATACATATGTTTAGATTTAATGTTTATTGTATGAAAAATGGTTAATTTCTTCGGCGAATGCACATTCCGACGAAAATTAATGGAAATAAGCAGCAGCAGCAGTATTGTTTTGAACAAGTTTTTAATGCTCGGTCGTCTCTGTCGAGTTTAAGATAGATAGATGGAAGATTCTTGTTCTTCGGAATGTGCAATTTTGAACGCGTGAAATACGTATTATTTTTTTTTCAAAAACTAATACGCGCACACGTTTTGAACGATAAACGAACGTTCTAGTTTTAAGTTTCACTACAGAATAAAAATTCCTTTTTCTGACTGACACATACGTACATCAAACACAAACAATTATATTGTTTTCCTTCCGTGTTTTCCCTGCGAATGACGATTTTTTTTTGAACAGAGTTTTTAACTGAATCTCTCTCTATAAGATTGTGTCTCGAAGAAAGGAGTCCGGTGCATTATATTATAAAAACACAGAAAGAAAAAAAAAAGAAACAAAAAAAAACGAAAGAAAGTATCTCGATTATAAATTTAATTTTTCCGGAGAAAAAAAATATATTATTTTGTATGTTTTAAACGTAAGGACAACGGAAATAAAACAAAAAAAAAACGACAACAAAACAAATGAACTAAAAACGATACTTTAAAAATGGTATTAGTTATAGGTTACAAGAACAACAACAAAAAAAAACAGTATAACATTTAAAAAAAATCAAGTAATTTTAAAAACAATATGTAAGGAATATATAAGAATTATATTTGAAGAAGTCAAGAGAAATAAGGAAATAAATATGAGAAAAAATATGTATTTCTTACGGTGCGCAAGTTCTCGAAACGACTTAACTATTTTGAACTATAAAAAAAGACAAAATTTGAGAAATATAAATTAAAAAATAAGAAAATTGATTATATTTGTATAGTTTTGAGGATTTCTTTTTGTTGCATAACAGATATTTAAGATACACTTGAATATTTGTTATAACATTTCGTCGAATATCATCGTTGATCGGAAAGCTGAAAAAAAAACATCAGAAGGATGGAATGTGTAGCTGAAAAACTGATGGATAATTGGCTGCCTACGTTTTCTCATTTAATTGTGGAACCTTTTGTAGTGTTCCTTTTTTCAGCGGGGAAAATGTGAAGCAGAAGCATTGGAAATTCAGGCTGCATTGATTGATTGTTTATGTATTTATTTATTTTTCCTGTGTAGCGGCATAAAGGCCCTCTTTTCCTTGTTTTCGGTCCATTTTTCCAGTGTGAATCAAATTTTGATACAAAAAAAAAAAATGATTAAAATCTGCTCGTCATTGCATATTAGTTTGAAATATGCTTTGAGGGCTAAAATATGCAAAATAGACATGCATAACTATTCGAGCTAGTAGGCGATCAATACGATCACTTTAAAATTTTTCACGATTTCGACTTAATTTATTTCGGAAACTTACAAAAATGAAGAAAAACCTTGTTTTTAGTATTGAAACTGATGAATGTGTATGTATACTTCAGTAAATTTAGCTCTTTATTTTTATTTGTCATATTTTTTATCACTAAGTTCTTAAAATCGAAGCTATTATCCCCTACATCTTTAATGTTTTCCTTTGCTATTTTGTTTTCTTATGGTAATGAAGGAAATTCTTCACTTGAGAGAGAATTAATTACTAATTCGTCTTGTTTTCTAGTCGGCTTTGGATGGTTGTGGGAGGTTCAACGGTTAATTCCTGGCTTTCCAGGAACATCGACATAACAGAGGAACTGTCCTCTGAGCTTGAAGTATCTTCCGTGCCCGACAAGTTGACTTTCTCCGTGTTGGACTAAGAGGTTGCCTCAGATGATGAGGTTTGAAGTCTTCTTCTTTTTTGATTATTGAACTTTTTGCTTTTCGCAATATTTCGACTAAGTTTGTTGAGCAGCTCATTATTTTGCTTAATGAGATCAGCATTGAGACGGCGTTGCTCAGCCAGTTCCTCTTGCGTTTTCTTAAGTTCATCTAGTAGTGTGTTCAATTTCATTGGTATTTCAAATTGAAATTGCGCTGAATTATTATGGGGCGGTCCGTGCTGTGAATCAAAAGTGACGGAGGGTGTTCCATATCTACATATATTGCTCATTTTGGGTAACACGCTAGTCTACCGTGTGTGCCCATAAGAAGGCAACCCAGAAATTGAGTTTGCCTTCTATAAATTTTCTAGACCTCGCGACATTGAAAAATTATTTGTTTTTATGAAACAAGAAAAAAATGAAATTAAAAATAATAAAACATCAACGCCAGCACATGTGCTGAATACTAACTCTTACGCTAATTCGGTTTTCACAAAACTGCTTTCCTTCGGATCTACACGAAGTAATCGAGTCGTCTATATTCTTCTCGATGATGGCGCAATAATCTACCTGTGCCGTAGAAAACGGCTTATTCTCTGCTAATTGTAAGCGAATTGTCTTCTGCTTGTGCTCTTCTCGACGGGTCACGGCAAACTCGTATAAGTTTGTTTAAAATATCTCCGTTTATTTATATAATATTTGATTATTGGGTACTTCTACCTAAGAAAGTAATTTAGTAATTAAACCTGCTGACAAGTCATTACGGAATATGCCTTTTACCTTCAGAAGTTGTAATATTTTCTAGAAAATATGTAAGTGATCATAATTCGTTGATTACCCACGGTGTAAACATTTAGATAACTTGATTTGGACGATCGTGTTTCTACGTAGTGTATCCTTGGAGTATATATTATTATTCATATTATGTTGATTTTTTTCCGAATGGGAATACGAATTTAATTTCAACCAGCAGGAAACATATTTTTTTATCGACTGTCATCAGTTTTCAGGAAGTCTGACAAATTTTTTGGCTTCATTTGGAGACAAGGTTGGAATGGAATCTCTGTTACATATTTTCCTAAGATTTCAGAATATACTAATATAATGGGGATGGAGTATAATTCCATTTTTTTTCTAGCTGTCGAAACCAAATATTTTAATTTAAAGATAAACTTATGGTATCACTACTTCTAATTGTATCTGCTAAGGTAACCAAGTGGTCAACTTCCATAGCATTGGAGTCACTGGATACCGACTACCCAGGGCCTATTTGCTCACTCCTGACGGGCACTGGTCATCTGACTCCCTGTATCGTAACTTTCTCCTCTTGCTTGTCGTCCATTATTGGTCTCCCTCCTCTTCTTAGCAAGGCAGCAATACATCTGGCTTGTTGAGGCCCCGACCGCAACAGTTATGGTTGTTTTTATAATATTTTTTATTTAGATATAACCATTTGGTTTTCAAAATGGTAACCACTCTGCCTAACCAAACTTGATTTCTCTTCAAATTTTCAAAATAATAGCTCACCATTTATATATGTTATATTTATTTATTTAAATTAACTATATGAATTACAACATAATGTTGCCGCTAATCAGAAACAATACAAATGCAGTAAACTAAATTAGTGTGTCTTTTTGTTGTTGTTTAGGGTTGATTTTCGCACTTGTTCGGTCTGTTTTTTGTCGTTTTTGGTTTTTGTAAAGAAAATAGCTACAATTGTTTCACATGGTCTTTTGGTTGTTTTTACATAGTAAAAGACAACTGTCTATATTGTCTTTTGTTTATTTTTTAAAAAAAACTCTTGTCGTTGATTCCATCCTTACATCGTTCTCTGTTCTCGCTTATCATCTTATATGTATCTGGTTTTTAACCTCTAGCTGCTGGTCGTTTCAATTGTTGCGGCAATAAATTCTTCTGTACTACTCTGCAACGTTCCTCAGCAATTAGTCCATGCCTCATACGGCATTCGCATTGATTCACAAGTTCGGTACGGGCTAATTGATCTGAAATAGCTACAGCAGCCGCCATTGTATATTGTTTACGTTCTTTTGGTTTTTCTTTAACGGCTTCGTAGTTTTGCAGGACGAAAATGTAGCCGTCGTCATTAAGAACAAAATCTAATCCCAAATCGGTTGCATAGCGAATTTGTTGACGAACATCAGCCGAACCGAAATTGACACGTTTTTTGGCATCGCCTAGCATTACAGCAATACGTTTATCAAAACCTGGACGGAAGAGGTAGGAACAGATTGTTTAATATGTTTTTAATGCTGATTGGTATTTATTGCTTACCGACAACGTTGCCCTGCTGTTGTGATCTTCCGCTCAATTCGAAGTCCTTTACGGGTTCAATTAAGTGTAGGCTGATACCGGCTGCTTTGGCAACTTCCTGGGAATACTTGGCACCGACGAGTTTCACCTGAAAAAAGGAATTACGGACGTTTAGTTAATCTGTGGAAGCTGTTATGTTTGAAAGTTGCTTACCATATTCGAGTATTCAAGTTGATCGCCTCGAACTGCAATTATTGCACGATTCGCATCAGGACGGAAGGGATACTCCATGGCCAGATTGAATGCTCGGGCATCTGAGGTAGCGATGGCTTGGTTAATGATTCTGTCGATCTGGTCCAAGTAGGTGTTTGGCAGACTTCTGATGCCAGTTTTAACGCGATCATCATACCTTGGCACATTACTAACATCGACTTTGTCGAATTTTCCGTTAAAGTTCAAATTACCATTGGTCGTAAGGATCTGTGGGTATCGCATATTTTCATTGTAGAGGATTACAGCGATGTTAACGTCAGTCATGTCACGTTGTTTGAGCGTTGTTCTCAGGTCATTGATAACATTCTGCACAAGACCATTGTTCAGATCGACCTTTGTATCGACAACGAAAACGATATCGGCCTTTTTCTGCGGCGTTTTTGTTTCAAAGTCTTCCCCGAGCTCACGCGGTTCTGTGTTCTTGCATTTGACGCACTGATGCGGCATATCCACAGGGATCATTTGGTCGCGAGCCGCGGATGCATAAGTCAAAGCAATGTTGCAAGCAGCGTCTTGTTTGTCCTGTGATTTCTCGACAGCATGGTTGCAAGCTTCCTTGTAATTCGATGGGTCCAAGAAGAGGTAGCCTAACATCAAGCTCGAATCATCGCCAAAGATTTCTTTGCAGACGGGACTATCGTGACCGTGTCCTTGATGACCGGATGCGCTGACTGGTGCACAATTGCCTGATACGGCATAGCTATTTCCTACTTCGGCATAGTTGTCGGTAATTTTGCCATTGGGTAGAGTGTAGTCGTCGTAAGGTTCGTTGTTTCCGTTGCCCAGGATACCGCGCGTTTTGCCTGTGTAGTAGCCACTTACGTGAACGTGGCAAATGCGAAGATCTACTGAACATTTGACCTCGACTCCGTATTCAGTACGGGCGAATACCGAATAGTAGCGACGCCATGCGTGCATATCGTCCTTATGTACAGGATACTCGGCTGCGTTTCCATTCAGTTTCAACTGCGCGTCAGGTAGCATTTCTATTACATTGGCATTATCGGCCAGCGTGACAGATTTCATCTTTCCGCCTTGCATGTTCGCGACAACAGCAAAGTTTCCATCCAAACCTTGTACAAGAACGTACGAGCAGCTACCAGGGAATGTCATATGTCGTCCATCGAAGGTGAAAATGTGCTCGCCGTCAGCAATGTGACCGCGAAGTTCGGGTGGCATGTCGGCGGACGCTGGCTGAGCAGGTGATCGGACAAACATGTTTCGCAGATTGGTCCATTGTTCGTTCTTCAGGAAGTTGATTGGACTGAATTTCATCGTGGTCAAGAATGGAACTTGACGGAAGAAGTCCAGATTGATTGGGATCGGATAAAGTTGTGGTTTGACAGTGTCCTTGCTCTTGAATTGCATCCAGATTGAGCGGATAGCATTGACAAATGCGATATAGATGTTTCTGATTGATTCCAAATCGTTGACCGTTTCCTGCGCAATCTTCTTCGACAGATATTCGTGTAGCGTTCGAGTAAAGTCCTTAAGTTCTTGCGTTGGCAGGAAGTCTTCAGCATAAAGTAGAACGTCATCAAGCATATGAGCTCCTTGTCTAACATAGGCATCAAAACTGCCAACATACTGCAATCCATAAGCATATATTAGATCCTGTGACTTATATTTATTCAATTTCAATAAATTTACCTTCTTAATCGCTGCCTGTACATCTTCCAATCCTGGCAATGCCTCAAAGAACTCATTCGCTAGTTTGACAACATCTTCGAACTCCTTCTGCAGGACTTCGAAAAGCTTATTCAAGGCGGAACTGAACTGCTTAGTGTATTCGGTCAAAGCTTTTCCGATTTTATTGAAATCACCTTCGAATGTCTTGAGGGTTTTCGCTACGCTTTCCATGACTCCTAGCGCTAATTTTAATACTTGATTGTACCATGCCTGTAAGATGGCCGAAATATTTTCAGCAGTCTTCTGGAAAATTGGCAATATACGTTCCGAGAATAGTTTTGACAGACGCTCGTAGATTTCTTTCGAAACTTCAGCAAGTTTCTGATAGTTTTCGCTGGCGACTTTCATGATCGTTGATAAAGCACGAGAAACTGCTTCGAATATACGTTTGCTGCAATGGGAAAAGTTGAAAGGATTTCCAGAAAATAAAAAAAAAAAAAAAGCATGCTAGGAACTTACTAAAATTCTATGATATTCTTAAGTGATGGATCGGCTGCAATTTCATCGGCGATTTCTTTTAGAGTGCGTTCGTAACTATCGCGCAGAGCTGATAGATCGGGCAAGCTATCCTTGAAATTTTCAACCATTTTCTTGTGCCTGTCGCTGAAGGTCTTGAATCGTTTTTCGATAGCTTGACGTACCTGCTGGCCGTCTTCTATGACTTGCTCTTCCATTTTCCTCTAACAGAATGAAATTTATAAATAGAATACAATTGATTACATTGGCTTATACAGACTTACCATGAATTCCTTGATATCTCCTTCGTTGACCTTGTACTGTGTTGACAAGAAATGACCTGGATCGAGAGCAGTTCGTCCACTGAACAATTCTTTACCGGATCCACGCATAACCATTGTTGCTTCCTTGCCAAGAGCAAGTTTCGAATCCAATTCGAACAGATCACGCCAGTCAACTTCAATTGTCATTACGGTCAGTCCTTGAGATTTGCCTTTGATTAGAATTGGTTTGCCACCGAATGTATTGTATTGAGCCTTGATTTCGGATTCCTTGCCGGAGAGTTTTCCGTTAACGGTTAGAACGGGTTCGTTGAAAGCAACCGTAACGATCTCGAATGAGTGTGGGTTGGCGGTGAAATAGAATGAGGTCCGTAAGTCTTTGTGCGGAGTTGTTAGTGATGCGCCAGTGCTTATATCGTAGTGTTGCAACGAGAAAGCTGTATGACTATCGAAACCGTATTCGAAACTGTTGTCGGCACTCTTGACGCTTGCCTCAACGGTAATATTAACACCGGAATCGGAAGCACCACCATATCCATATTTGCTGGTAGCAATGATTTTCTGGCCTGGTTTCTTGAAAATATCGAATTCGAGAGTGCCCTGAGCGAGTTTGCGGTCATTGTTCAAGTCAAAGTATCCAGCGATGATCAGAGGTTTGACGTTGGGATGTTCGAAGTGTGCCTTACCGATCATATTGATGGCAGTGTTTTGAACGTAGCTTAGATCGCCTGTGAAGCTGAGCGTGCTCTTCTCATCCGGGCGACGATCCTTATTCAAATAGAGCGTAGACGAGGCTTCGTATTTGCCAAAGATTTCTTTCGGGATCTGGTAGACGGTTTCAAGAGCGACCTTTCGATTCGGTGTGGTGAAGACAACAGCACTTTCTTGTTCTCGAACATGGCTGTGCAATTGATACTGGACATTATTCTGGGACTTGATGGTTATTCCCAGTTCTTGCTCGACTCGCAGTCCGACGTTCGAGACCTTCGATTGTAACTCGAATTCGTGCGGCCAGCCCATTTCACGTAAATCAATCAGGACCATTAGTTTATGTTGAATATTGTCCTCCTTTTTGACTACAGTCACCGATCGGATCTCAATATTAGAGCATTGTTTCTTCTCTTCACAGGAAGCTAATTTCATGATCAAATTCTTGTTAGTCATCTTGAATTCTGCAACGATTTCTCTTGGTCCGAAGTGACCGTTGAAAGCAACCGAATAGCCGGCTTCCGAATCGCGTCCAGCTTCGTATGCCTGGCGGACCAGTGTGAAACTGACTTGACGTGGTTTTTCGTAGAATTGTACATTGCCCTTTCCTTCAACGATGACCTTGTTCTTATCATTCTTCACAGTATACTCGGCAGTGCCGCTCAAAACATTCTTGCCGGCCGCTGTGGCCTTGAACTCGACACCCTTACCGCCCGATTTTGGTTGAGCGTTCACGTCCAAGTGCACTTGATCTAAATTCATTTTCTTCGAATCGACGTCGACCTTTAGATAGAAGTTTTCGAAAGATTGTGCCGAGCCTTCGGCCGAGCCGTCAAACGAAAAGTCGCCCAAGTTTTCAATCTGTAACTTAGCACGACCTTTGCGCTCGCCAAGTCGTTCAACGGAACCGGACAGTTTCGACGTCTTGCCCAGATAGTCCATGTTAATGTCGGCTGAAACTAAGGAGTCAGATAGAGTTGAAACGGTGTTCAAGCCATAGCTCTTTTCGTTATGATTCACTTGCAGGTGACTGTTATATGTGCTCTGGTCTGATTTCTCGCCCTTGAAAATAATCTCCACTTTGCGTGCTTGCTCGTTAGGGGTTTGTAGAGCGTAATGCAATGTCATAGATTTGCCTTGGATAAAGCTAGCATCGGCATTCATATTAATGGTTTTAGATTCGCCGTAGGTATAGGCTATGTTCATTTGGTATTTGCCTTGATCCTCTTTTTCCTCGCGCACGTAGCTTCCGTCAAGCTTGCCAGGACCAACTCTAGGAGCATCATATTCCATGGACCATGTTCCATGCTTGGCGTTCACTTTAGCCCAGCCCTCAAACTTAAGGCTTCGGTCACCGAACTCTTCTCGCAAGTGTATCTTACCGTCGTAGACACCATCTTCAACTTCAGGCTGAACAAGACGACCACTTGACTCGAGTTTGTAGGACCTGAATTCTGTGTTTGGTGCATCGAGATGCATTTGAACTTCATATGTAGCAGGCTGAGCTCGGCCACCGAGTTTATAGTTACCATTCATGTTTCCATTAAGGAGGTTTCCGTATTTACCACTCACTCTGAATACTGCATGATCTTTGGAGTATTCAGTCACCATAATGCTCAAGTCCATTGGATTTGGTACTAGAGAGCCTGAGGCTTTGAAAGTTGATTCGGCCATTTTGTTACCTCCACTTGGCATATGTTTGAAAGTGAGTTCTAAAACAGCATCCTTTCCTTCAGGCGTCAGGTACGTGAATTTTTCGTAGATATCAAAGGTACGAGCTTTCAGATTGACACCTGTGCCCTTCGTATCCAACTGGAGCGATCTTTTCTTTCCATCGGCTGTTTGGTCTGTAACCTTGATCATCATATTACCATCTGAAGAATCGTCCTTCTTTGTGATCTTTTTATCGAAATCGCCACTGATTTTTCGGCCACTAGGCAAACCTAAGTTAAAGTTTCCGTTGATAGCACCGTCCTGAGGGTTGCTTTGCTTCTTCAAATCGAAAGAATACCGATCGGAGCCCAGTTCTATTGCGGTGGCGGAATCAATATTTTCATTCTGCACCTGGTTCTTGCTGCTTAGTGTCACTTTCTTGGCATTATCCTTTTCGAAATCATAGAAGACTGTAGCATCGATATTGTATGTTGGAGCAGCCATGTTGTATTTGGACTCGAATTTGATTTTCCTCGTCAATTTCTTCAAATTGAAGAGCATACTAAGATCACCTGCAGCACCCTTCCATTTGGCTTCACCGCGACCGACTAGCATATCCTTGATAGATACATCGAATTTGGCGTTAGCATTATCACCACGAATATAGTTGCCGTTCATTGTTAAAAGTTCAGCTGCACCATGAGTTAGTTTGGTGGTTCCTTGAGTATTCTTCGGGGTAGCGTTGAGTACAATGGTAAGTCTGTTTGTAGGATAGAAGTTATATCCAATGCAACTATTTTCAATGCGAAAAACTTACCCGAATGTTTCGTCCTTTTCAGTTGTTTGTAAGCTGCCTTGTAGATCAACATGTGCATCGGTAGCGGTCCAACGATTCGAATATTTTCCCTTCAAGCTTGCCGTTGTTCCCCAGCTTGTTTTCAATGCATGATCGATTTCAGAGTTGCCATCCTTAGTGGTTCGTTTCGATTTCACATCGGCCTTATGATTATTCAGAACCAAGGTCATTTCAGCTTCATAATCACCAGCCGTTTTCTGATTACGGCGCAGATTTAGGGTACTACCGATTCGACCACGACCAAAGTTTGCTTCGAAATCGTAATCGATCACGTTCTGTGAGTACTGACCATTCAATTTCAATTTGGCTGAAGGACTCTTCGAGACTAAGCTGTTTTCGAACTTGGCAGAACGCGGCTTAGACTTGTCCGGTTCAAAGGAGATGTCATTGTGAAGTTCGTAGCCGTATCGTAAGTCTTGACCATAGCCAATTGATAGGTCATTCTTTACCTGGAAATTGAGAGAATTTTAGTTAGAAAGGTCATTGCTTCATATCGTATTCTACTTACTCGTCCTTGTTCATAAAACAGTTCCCAGCCGAATGATGCACTGCTGCTTGGGTTGGCTCCATTCAATATGGTACCCGAAGCTATATAGTGTCCTGTCTCAATCAATAACTTGGATTTCACGTTGTATTCTTTGTTTTCTGTATTCCTGATGTTCATGTCCATTCCGAATCCGGGACCACTTCCCAATTCGATCCATCCATTAAGCACAGTAGCACGATTTGCCGGATTTAAAATTTGAATATTTTGGAATTGGTATCGCTTGGCAACATCGGTTTCTTGTGCAACGATTTTTCCGGTTGCACGATATCCTGCCAAGTTATCCAGCATTTTATCCTTGCCAGTAATCAAAATCAAAGGTTCGTATTCATTGGCTCCGATTTTCTTGAAACCGATCTTGGCACTAGACACGTCACTATCATGCTCATATTGTCCATAGAGAGCTAGTTTGGTATCGTCGTTCTGTAAGCCGGCTTCGATTGCCAGGAACTTCTGGGGATGTTTGAAAGAAGCGCGACCGTACCATTTCGGTGATGTTCCTAATTCGAATCTGAGCTCAGTGGTGTGTGGTGTCTGAGACCCGGGTGTATCGTAGAGGACAGTCCACATATGTTTACCATTCTCGATGCGATTGGCCAAGTTCAAATGGATCTTTTTCTCGGTGTTTATGTTGAATGAGACCTTAGTCGGTCCGTTTAGCGGGAAACTGAGGGCTCCTTCGTCGGTAACAGGTCTTGAAATAATACCGCATATTGTCAGGCCGAACATTGAAAGTTGATCGAAGCATTTTTCATCGTTAGCAACATTACGACGTCCACCCAATGGATAATGAGTCGTCTGCTTGGTCGGGTCCTCTACAACAAACTCAATTTCATGGTTGAAGTTGATGATTTCCTGCTTGAACGGAACATCAATGTCAATGTCATACTCTTGGCCATCCTTAACTTGGATTGTAACATCCGAACCGGTTGACGTGTGAATTGAACCTCGGACCTTCAGACCGGTACTGATAACTTGAGCATCGATTTTCATCAGTCCGTTAACATCGATTGTTGTCGACGGTACAACCTTCATACGGTACTTTTCGTTCTTCCAGTTCTTGCTCTTCAAATCGACGCTAGCAGCCAAGTGGATTCGACCAATTGCAGCACCCTGGGCGACCATTTGTAACGGGAAGCCCATACCGGTTGGATAGACGAGTTCCGAGTCGAGGAAGAGTGAATGAGATCCACAGTCGTATTCGAAATTTTTAGCCTTGTTGGTGATTTCATCGAATGTGGAGGAGAGTTTCTGTGTCAGTGCATCACTGTCACGTGGAATGTGCTCGCCCAGACTGAGGAATACCATTTCGCTGCCAAACAATTTGATTGAGTAGTCGAGCAACAGGTTCTCGTTAGCTGACGGGCCGAATTGCTTCAGTTTCTGTGCAAAAGCATTGATCTCTTCGCGTGAAGCCGATCGCTTTTGGCGCGAAGAAGCATCGTGTGAACGTTCCGTGAAGAATCCTTTCGGGCCGAAGTAGTGCTGAAGTAAAAGTTCCATGTTCTCTTGGCGAGCATTGAATTCGAAGACATTGAAGTCGTGTCCGAAGATTTCGGTAGTTAGATTTAGACGAGCCGATCGCGGCAGGAATCCTCGTTGAGAATAAATCAGTGAGTAATCAGCACTGGCACCGAGTCCCAATGATTCGAAAGCGTAGGAGAGTTCCTGATTGAAAGAGTAGCGCCGAGGATCTATGGGGAATTTTTTGGTGATACGAATGTTGCTGAAATGTTGTCGGGCGGCTTCGCGTGTAGCATCGGTCGAATCACGGATACTGCGCAAATGAGATGCAATGAATCCACCCACCTGATAGACCGGCTCCGAGTTGACTATCTCAGCTATTTGATTGGCCGCAGTTGCACTGGGACATGCGACAAGCGCAAGGTAAGCTTCGATGCGGATTTCCGAGTCTTCGTTACGATTTTTGAGAATCTGGAGAGCAGTGGACTGAGCTTTAGGATCGCAACTGGCTGATTGTAGTGCCTGAAGAGCGGCAACACGAACGCGAGCCGGTACTTTATTGGCTGTGCATTGGTTCAATTTGTCAATTGCATTGCCAGCTAAAGCTCCAGAGTTGCCGATACCCTTCAAGGCGTTCACGATTACATCTTCCTGTTGCTTGGTCTGTGGTTGACAGTTGCCTAGTTTACCGGCGAATTTCGATGCAATACTACGGATGGCACGATTCTGTTCGCATTCATGCTGGCTACAATATTTGCTAACCAAGTGTCCAACGCTTAGATAGGCCTCTTTCGGGGGATTCTTGCTGAGAAGACCCTGTCGATTGAAAGGAACTTACAAATGCAATACAAAGTCTTACAAATAAATAAATACTTACATCGATTGATGCTAGTGCCTTCTCGTCAACATTTTCGACCAAATTGAAAGAAATGTAGGCCAATCGTTTTTCATGATCATCCATTTCGGAATCAATTAGTTTCGCGATAGTAGCAATTGAGTCGTCAGTTCCAGCTCGGAATAGTGCATCGAGGAAAACTCTTCGAGCCAAATCCTTCGATGGATGTACACTTCCTGATCGAACATCTCTGTAGAGGGTCGATAGTTGCTGCTGTCCTGCATTGCGCATAAGTCGAATAAGCTCGGTGAGTTGTTTGGCTGACTTGGGACTGGTGTGGTCCTGCATATCGTTAACAGTGTTCGCTAGAACTGTTCGCATCATGCCCATATTTTCGACGGGAACAGGACGTGGATTACGGAAAATGATACTTTGCGAAATGCCACTGGCTAGAGCTGGTGCAGCACCGGCAGCCGTCTTGGTTCGTTTCAACGTAGTGCGGATTTTGGCACGTACTCCGGCACCAGTTTGAGAATTGGCCAACGGTACAAATTTGTAGTCTTCATGGAGCTCAGCTCGTTCGATAATTCCATCGTTGATTTCCTGTTCCTGACTGTAGTCACCGGTGAGCAAGGGCGTCGATTTAATACCAGCCCGTTCGTTAACCAAACCAGTGATAAATCCGTTCGATAAAACTTCCCGGTACTTGCAAGCATTCAGATTGCGTATCTTTGTGACTATTTCCACTTTTCCGTTTTGTGCTGCTGACGTTGTGGTCGGACACACTCCGAAAATATCAGTTTCATAGGACTTATCCGATTTCTGAAGCATCGAAATAATGGCACGTTTCAAGTTCACGGAATAGTCAGTGTCGGCGGGATCGGTACATATTTGGGTCTCAAGCTCGCCATTGCTCATTGTAAATTGAACTGGCTTATCAATACCGTCAGTTAACTTGTATTGTGTATTGGCATCTTTACTTTGAACCACCTGTACTCGGTCCAATGTCAATGTATAGCCACAATTCGGTTCGGCAAAAACATTGGCACGCCCTTGAACTTTAAGACTGGTTTCATCGGAATTCGGTGAAGCTAACGATATTGTGATTGTACTATCGAAATTGTAATTGTAAACGGATCCGGGACGATAACGAAATACTCCACGATCGGCTGAAATTTAATTAAAATTTTATATGTTGCCGTGGCAAGTTTATGAATTTATTTAAAAAATAGGAAAAATAGAAGAAATCGAAGCTTAAGTGATAGCTTTGCATTAAATATTTTTTAATCTGGGGGATCCTGTTATGCTTTGGAAATTTCTATACAAGCGTGGGGATATTTGCTGCTGATTATCATTTTCCAGGACTCTATTCATCACATATGATGAGCTTAAAGCTAATTGAATGCTCTAAGTCGAAAGAAGATGCAACTATCTACAAAAAAAAAAACACACACACCTCTCATTATCAAAGATGTCCAGTAACTCAATGAAACAACTGGATATCTTGTTTTCATTACGTTCCTATGTTACTAAGTTTGTATAGTTCAATGACGTGCACAGAGAAGGAAGCAAAGCGGTACCCATGATAAAAAGGAACTCTTCTAGACCCTCCCTCTGCCTTCGCAATACTTAACTGAAAATTAAGAAAAATGTTTGTTCGACATTTGAGTGTGTGCCCCGTCTGTGTTGCATAGTCCTCTGCACGCCCATGCTACCAAGTAATCAATCTTAAAGGAGAGAACTCTGGCAAATTGCATCAAAACAGGGAACTATTTGAAAAATTTAGATAATTTATTATTGCACTACAACCCGTAATATATCTTTCATTTTTTCTTCCATATTTCAAATTAAGGAAAATGTGTACCGAATTTGAGTAGTTGCTTCCTCTATTTCAAAGCGCTCTGTACGCCTATGAAATATATTCATAGTATCTTCACATATTTTAGGAAATATAGGGGAGAACGAGTGCAGTTTAATGCAGTTAACAAGTGTGAAATTATTTGACATAGAGGTCTGATTATCGTTCAGACATGGATTCGAACCTGAATATTTTTCATAAAATACAAAATTTCCATAGATACTTTTTAGGAAATCGCTTTGAATTTGCAGTGACGTAGAAGTTGTCAATGTACTATGAATTCTAAAAAATTATTAAAATAGTGCAATTTTTTTACTGATTTTTATTAGTAATAGCAGTGAAACAAATATCAAAAAGTATTCAAAAGTGCATAATACTTACAGACTGGACATCCTCGTTTGCAAGCTGTAAAAATTAAAAGAAACAAATTAATCAATTAATAAATATGTTGTAATAAGCTTGAAATAAATTTAATAAAATATTTCACAGGGCCTTTCTGAATTGACATCTTCAGCTTGTTATAAATAGAATAAGACGTCAGATCAAGTCGAGCCTATCCAAATTCAGTTATCTACGTCTTGGCATTGCTCTCCTGTATAACAGTTGACGAAGTCACGTTCTGATTTGAATTTTCGTTGGCTTGATGGTGTTTTGTTACGAAGCAAAGCCACAGATTTCGCAAACCTCGTCTTGATCTGCTTCAAACTGTTAACAAAGATCAGCTACTCTGCTGACACCACAATCTGTCATAACAAGCTGAAGATGTGGACGAGGTATTGAATTCGGCAATGCCCAGATAGTTGACGGATATCAATTTATTATAGAAATATTTCTGTTGCTATTGAAATGAAAAAAAAAATTATTACTGTTCAGTATAACATGGAGTAGGGGCGGGGGAGGGATTAGTGTGGCTTGTTGCTTATTATCTAAATTTAAGGTAAATAATTTATATTTTTATGTTTTAAAAAATATTTCTTGATTTCCATATATTTTTTTCTTATATGCCTTTAACAGTTTTAACTGCATTTTACCCTGTGCTACAGATTTTCCATGCCTACACAATACTTCACTGAGTATTAGGAAACTTGAGTGTTTCGCTCCTCTTCTTCGAAGTCCTTTGCACGCCTTTCTTCGGAACAAAGAAACTTAATCGCTATTGAAAGCGATAGAATGGTAAGGAAATAGTAGTGAATTTCCATTAACTTGTAGATTCGTTTAGCGTCCTCATAAGGATAGACTATCAGTTTATTTTTAAAAATATGCGGCCATTTTATTAAGTAAATATCGCATTAAATTTTACAATATCTGATAATCGAATGCACAATTTTATTGTTTAACTAATTAATTTTGTTGATTATTATATCAATTATAATGAATTCTATTTGAATTTCAGCTGCCCTATAAGAAAAAGAATTGTAATTTTTAGATCCGATTACATTCTTCTCGCCATCCTATTTGTTTTGGAATGAACCAAAATTGGCTTTTCTTTTAGAAAACGATGGGAAACATTTAGGGATTATTTATTGCCGCCCGAATTACATGTTTTACAGCTCATGTTAAATATGCTTTGCATATGCTTAGCAGGAGTTCTATTCAAGAACACCCCTCATATGTTGAGAGATATGAAATTAGCCCCCTCGTTACCATTTCTATTCGACTCTTTCGATACGAGTATTTTTTTCCTCCAAAAATCAACCTCCCGGCTAGTCCTAGACAACACAAAAATAGATCACCAATAGACACAAGCATGCATCTGCAGTGAACTGATGTCGGTTGTTCTTGAACCCCCGAAATTTGTGATTTATTGCTGTAATCGGGGCTGACGAGTAGCCTTGATATTGACGACGAAAGTTACTTATCAATTTTCAAAATTTACTTAGCATACAGAGAAAGCTACAACAAAATTCATAAAAACAAAAATAAAATAAACATTTTCCTGCATCTAAGCCATCGAAACACACCGAGATAGAGATAACCTTTTGTGGGTTGTATTTTTGGTTACTTTTGACAAGATTATCTCTTTGCAACAATCAATCGACATGGCAATATTTCTTATCATTTCTTGTCAGTTTTGTGTCCCTAAATAGCTTGCAAGCAAATGTGCGAAGAGTCCGAGATTTTTTTCTTCTTCTTTTTGGTTGGTTCAATTTGAACAATGATAATTTTGTATCGGGTACTGAAAATTTGGCTTATATCAATTTGAACCGATCCCCGACCTTTTCGAATGATGATAATTTTCGCTGAAATTTACAGTTTTTTCCCCCCTCATCACCATCATTTAAATTAATTTGCATTTTCAATTTTTTTCCAGTCTCTAAATTTTGCTGCAGGGTGATTCAATTTCATAGATAGTCCTTGATAAGTTTTTTTTCGTATTCTCATTTTTTTTTATTCGAAATCAAGTAGCTTGTCGAGAGCTATTATAATCTCAAATGGTAGAACGGTTGATTATAATCTCAAATGGTAGAACGGTTGAAACCTCAACAATAGCACAAAAAAAAAATGAATGAATTTCGTAGCCCTTGAACGTGACTTTGAAAATCATATCAATTTATGATCGGGAAATGAGTGAAATTGATTTGCTGTTTGAACTATATTCAACTTGGTGAAATAGAGATAATACTACAAAGTGTAGTTTTGATTTATTCGAAATCTGGTGGACTTGTGAGTTACTAGAATTTAGCTGGCTCACTGTCATTTTCTGTCCCCCCAAAAAAATATCAGGTTAGAAAACTGGACAATTAGCAAACTCTATCGAATAAGTATATTCTGCATTTTAGGATATTGAGGTAGTGCTATTACATACTTCTAAAACATAGGCGTGCACAGTGCTTTTAAATGGAGGGGGTAAATATTCAAGTTGGGCACACTTTTCGGAGTTTTCCGCACAGTTCCGTGAAAACGTAGCCAAAAGTATAGTAACGGGTGGAGTTTAATAAAGGATTTTCGAGGGTAGCTATGCGATAGAGGAGGTTAATTGCCCCCGCCTCCTATGCACACCACTGCTCTAAAACATAATATTTTCGATTGCAATTTTCCAGAGGTGATTTCGATCAAGAAAAGTTAGCGATGATTTGCTATTAGAGGCAGCATTATTTAGGCTCAAGACCGGCGAATAAGAAACAATTTGTCCTAAAGCTCGGGAAACATTTAAACTGTAACTCAGAGAATGAAAGACGAGCATAAATATGAAACCTAATCAACAGCTTCATCACACACAATATCAGAGCATTCTAAATTTTCATTTATTTTAATTGAATCAAAGCAAACGCAGAGCAGCAGCCACCATTCTTACCTTAGCATCATCACAATCTTATTGCTTCTTCTCTTCCATGGCCTGGCTGACTGACTGGCTTTAAACTTGATCCATATGGATCAGATTAAAATGCTCCAATACACATTAATTTAATTTTATTCAGATTCAATTCAGTCATTGGGATCTCTAAATATTTTGTTAGTTGTTTTATTTTTCGGTCTTGCTACACCGGCTACCAATAACCATCCTCATGATGAGCACCCTCAGCTTGTTCCCGGTATCAGCAACACTAGTCAATTGTTTTTATTCGTATCATTTGAATGGTCGAGAATTTAATATATAATATTTTCTGTTTCGAGCAACTCTCGGTGAGTGTAACCGGATATGGCTCATTTTACAAAAGTGCCATCCATCCATCCAGACCATTACTGGCAAATAATGCTACTTGTCCCGGTAGCTATACACAAACAAGGCTGCGCTATCAAGTCACAGGTTTGTCACACGAATATTCAGCGCAGCTGGTCAAGTGGATTATGCCGGGCGGGGGTCGAAAAGTCACTTGAAACATTGAGCGACAAGATTGATGCTTGGAAGAATTGTTTTTTTTTTTTCGGATAACATCCAAGACCGTGCTTGATCAGCTCTTTGCTTAATAATATCAAGTAGGCTTTAAGTATGCACTATTTTTTCGTTCGTGACCGGCGAGAAATTTAAAATTGTTAATTTGGTTTCTCGCAGTATATTCAAAAAAAAAACAAAAATATTTCCAATAACAAAAATATATCCAGAAAAAGAAAATTGAATATTTGGCCCTGCATTTTGAAAAGAGCTCACCCGATTCTCTCAATTTTTTTCTTCCAATCACAAGTCCTTTTCAAATTATTCATAATCGAAATACAATAGCAAATAACATAACGAGAAAAAAACAAAAAATCAAAACTTACCACTTGCATTTAATCCATCACAAAAACTTAACAAAACCACCAGAAATAGAGCAAAGTTTCTTTTAAATCGATAAGGATCCAATTTCCTCATTTTGGCCTTTTATCTGTAATTGTATATTACGAAATATTATTAACAGAACCAGACCCGAGTGTTTGTCTTATTTTTTTCTTGTAATTTTTTTAGCAGGATTAAAATCGCATCCTTTTTCTTTTCGCGGAAAGAATCATGAATTTTCAAAAGACTCGTCACCAAACCAGTTTAGCGAAACAAATAGCGAAATTTGAATTTAAAGGAAACTATCCGAGATTAAATTGAATTGTTTAATTGATTATGAAATTTTGGTTTTCTTTTTCTCGAATTAACGACACACGATCAATATTTCCAAAAAAAAACAAAAAAATTTTAATAACTTTATAAAATTAAATACTAACCGACGTGTCGTTTTTTTTTTGTGTTCTATTTTTGAACCGCACACCGACAATTCAATTCAAATCCACACCACACACACGCTTCACGAAGGAAACTGTTTGAAATTGGGACTGTTAAGAACCTTTTATAGGTTTTCACAATTCAGTCTCTCTAGTTCAAATCAAACACATACACTAAGCACCACTACACTGTGGCTGTGCATCGATGAAAGAACGCCAGGGTGCGCTTTTGAATGCGTCATCAGAATAAAATAAAATTAAAAAAAAAATACTATTGCCCTTCTCTTGCAAGCAGAACAGAACAGAAGATCATTACTATCACACAACACACACAATTACCAAATGGTTTATAATATGATGTTATCAGTTTAAGTTGCATGGCTTTTCATCGATGGGTCGTATGTGTGTATGGTGTTGTTTTTTTAAAAATTCATTTATAAATTTCTCATTGATAGATTGTTGAAGATTTTTTTTCGGAATAACTTGTGAGAGTTTTCATCTGAAAAGAGTTAAATAGAGTTTTAATAAAGCTCAGGAGTGGGTAGAACAGTTGATTCTAAATTTTACAGAGAGTTTCACCAATCTTATGCACCTCTCATCCGTTAAACGTATCTTTAAATTAGACTGTAGAAATGACTGTTGAATGTCCTGTCTGTCATGGACAAAAGTAACTAGTCCTTTCTTTCACGTAAACGCGACATAAAAAAAAATTTTAAGTAGTAAAGCTCTTTGTGTCCACAGGTTTGAAAACAAATCTTACGATTCTTCGTAACGCCAATGTATTCTGTTGATAAAAGAGAAAAAAAAGGGGTGAACAATAATCCACCCTCTGGGTAACCTTTTTGGAACATATGAGTTCTTATTCAGCTCTGCTTCTCGACAGGTGTTCGTAATTTAATGGAGAAGTAAGAAAAAGAAAGCCTCCGGTTGGCAAGGTAGAAACATGAGTTAAATTCGCATGGAGTGGGCCCAGATGGCGTGCACCAGATGTATCAAAATGAAGTAGATCCAGAGTAAGTTCAGGCCTAGTGTGCCTTCCCAACATTATATCCTATAAGATTGATTGATTGATAGCCTGGAGCGGGTCCAGAAGAGGACCCTAGCACTGCGACCTCCTGGGTCTAATGTGCCTCCTCTACGCTGTGTCCTATAGTATGTCGAGGCTTCAAATGAACCTGGATATGTGCCTTGACGGGACATTTGTGATGTCCCTGATAGATGGAAAAGCAAAACCAAGGAGCTCGAATCTTCTTCTCGCTAGTGCTCGGCCGAGTGTGAGCAGATGTTCTACACACTCTGTCGTTTCTCCACAGTATACGCAGCGGTCGTCCTGCGCCTCACCTAACCTGTGGTTAGTGTTCCTTATCTTTATTAGTTGTGAGGCTCTTAGTATGGCAGATAGTTCTGCTTAATAGATTGTGGCCTTCTTTCGGAGAGGGAAATTAATTTTGCACTTGGGACCTAAGATCCCTGCTCCTACTCCACACTCAATCTTTGAACCATCCGTATACAACATTTGCGTTCCTTTGTACGAGGGAGGGGATCCATCCTCCCATTTGTCCCTTGACGGAATTGTGACCTTGAATATCTTCCTGAAATGCTGCTTCGGTTTCTATTTGGTTGCTGATGTTCAACATTTCCATTATGGGCCTGATGTCCTGCAGGATTTTGAGGTGGCCTTTAGAGTCTCTTAGTTTGTACCTGGGCTAATAACCTGTTTCGCTGCTTCCTCCTATATTTTGAGGAATAGCGGCTCCAGATTTAGTAGAGCCTCCATTCCTGCTGTTGGGGTGGAGCTCATTGCTCATGTAATCAGCAGGCAGGCCATCCTTTGAAGCTTGTTGAGCCCATTTAATAGCAGCTTTTTGTATGGTTTTCTTCCGCCACACTGCCGCTCCATAGAGGAGGATAGGTCTCACCATTTGTTTGTATGCCCATAGGGTCTGCCTTGGAGATAGTCCCCAATTGCGTCCAAGCATTTATTTTGTCGCCTAAAGTGCCTTGGTGGCCTTCATTGTCGTCTTGTTGGATTCCAGGACTTAACGTTGAGGTCCTCAGTCTGGTGTTCTACGAAAGCCAGGATTCTCTCCGTAGGCAGGTCCACTGCATTTGCGAAATAGAATCAGGGATTCTTCCGTGGCCCATAGTTGATCGCTTCTCACTGCCTTATCTTCTGGGCTTCCGTCCTTATCCACTCCGCCGTTGGTTTGTCCTAGCAGTGAAGGGACACGTAGCCTACTTTGTAGGTGATTTTGAGGAAGTGAGGGACAATGCCCCTCTCTTTATCTCGGCCAGCATCCTGAAATTTTTGAAGGGCATTCTGAATTTTATCCATTTGGTCAGTCGTCAGAAGTGCTTGGGGAAAGTCCTGCATCATGACCGCCATTTTCACACCCTGCAAGGCTTCTCTATAGGTTACTTGTCCTTGTCTTTTGCTGGATTCAGAGTGTTTTGGGGCCACGTCAATGTCCCTTATTTATATCCCACGTCAATGTCCTTCCTATCTTCAGGAGTGCCATCCATCATCTGTGGACATGCCTTTTTGTATGAAGAACGGCATGCGCTTTCTGGCTGCATCGCTTATGTTCTTCTTTTTTGGAGTATCTTTCGATGACTACTGTGAAGTCATGTTAAAGTGCTTCCATATTGCGCGAAAGGTCCTCCGCGATTTGTAACGAAGATCTGCCGTCAGAAATAGAGGGTAGGCTTTGGGAGCCTTTGCTGCCTTTCCTTTTTCCGGCCTGCTGCTCTCATTTTGCGAAGCTGGCTGGGATGTTTGGTCCTTGCCTCGTTCAACTTTGTTTTTTTTTGGTGTGGAGCTATGTTTCACTCTATTCTTGCTTTGGCCCTTCTTGTGCCTTTGTTCTTTGGAATTCTTCTGGGATTTGGGCCTCAAGTGTTCCTTTAATTCCCTTGAGGATTCACTGTGGAGCACTGGAGCTCCATTATTTGAAGGCTCTGGGGCCTTTAGATTTGGAGCACTTAAGGCAGTCTCCGTTTTTTTTTCCTTTGGTACTCTCAATTTTGGTCCCACGAGTATGAGAAATATAAATGATCAGCCGTATAATCCTCTGTATCCTCTGTATCGTATAGATGAGCTCTTGCCATCCGACACCCAAATTCGCATATTAGCGACTGCATCACCCAGCATCCAATCAGTCCTCGGCATATGCTGTTCCACCACTGGCTTGGGGTTTTTTCCTTAGGGGTTAACTCCCCAAAGCATGAATAATATTAGCCAATGATTAACTTGATTAAGTCCCTTGAAGCAACTTTTGTATTGGTTGAGGAAGAGGCGATCAGGAAGCACCCAAGCCAAAAGACCCATTGTACTCATTGCCCCCCGCCTACCATAGCTTCCTGGACCTCCTGACAAAATCCAGGACCACTGATAGAAGAAAAGAGGTTATGTTCTGCATACGTGCCACATCCAAGCCAAAGCATTGATATCTGAGACGCGCAAACGCATGCCATTTACAGAGGAAATGCTCCGCAGAGTCAACCTCTTTTAGGCAGCATGAACAGAGGTCATCCTGTACAATACCTATTCGGTACATATGTCCTCCAAGGCAGCTGTGTCCAGTAAGAGTGCTTGTCATGGCTCTGCAAACTTTCTTGCTTTTGTTGAGCAGGAATCCCGCAATCGTATGATTGGGCTCTGAGAGGAAGACATTTGTGTGCTTGGTCACATCAGAAGACATCCATCTATCTTTGTGAGCGTCAACTACCCACTTCCGAAGTATGGCATGTACAGATGCGATCGGCATACCCAAGACGAGTTCAGGGGCCCGTAGTGGAATCGTCGAAACTTGCTTCGCAATGGCGTCAGCAAATTCATTTTCCCCAACACCACAGTGCCTCGGTACCCAGAGCAGATGTTCTCTATTGAAACTGGCGTCAGAGTTCAATCGTGCCTTGAACTCTTGGACAATTTTCGATGTAATCAGGGGTCTACGCAGTGCCATCAGCTCAACTTGACGGTCACTTTAAATGGCAATACGTTTTCCCTCTCCACCTTTCTTCAATTGGCAGCAATCAGGATAGTGAATATTTCTGCTTGAAAAACAGAAGCATGCTTTTCGAAAGAAGAGGCCCCCTATGTCATTTAATGAATACAGTTAGACACCAGCTCCAGATCTAACATCTGTCCTCGAGCCGTCCGTGAAGAAGATCTCGGAGTATCTCCTCGTACAGGCATCTGGATCGTCCCAGTCACTTGTGTTCAAGAAGATTCGATTAGGGGATGAAAACTTTGACTTAAAGGACTGGTGAAGTTGAACCCTTCTTGTTTCATTTAGTAATCCACAGCTCCCTAGACTTTTGTATGTTTAGGTCATGTGTATCTATTTTTATGAAATACCTCATAAGATGAGGCAAGTCAGAATAGATCCGGCTTGAAAAGGTTGAGAAATCTTCTTTTCTATTATTGATCCTGAAAAAAAAAGAAAGATTCGTCACAGACTCCTGAAAATCTTGAACGCCAAGCTTTCATATGTATCTCTAATAATCCTGCATCGTTCTGAAAGTTGTTGGTCGCCCGTTCCAAAAAAAAAAAAGTATTTGTCCACGATCCAAGAACTACAACAAAGCCAGCAGGCTATGCCACGGCTAGATTTAAATTTTTTAAGAATGGGGACTCATTTCGAATAAGGTGCAATAACGAACATATCTTAAAAGATTTCATCTTTGTTTCTCAAATTTCAATCTCAAAAATTATCAAACATAAAATAATAGTAATCCATACATTTATTAATCTTAAATAAAATGTATTTTCCAGTTTCATTTTTCTCTCGAAATACTAATCGATGTAGTATTTTGTAACTATGCAAAAATTAACATTGTCTTAGACAGCCAGTACTATGTAATGAGGCTTCAAATCAATTCATCAAACATCTGTGACTTTGACTCATTCATTGCACACTTGATAATGAACTATCTCATTCAAGTCTTTGATAACACTAAACAGATAACAAACTCATCCATATGGTAATATACATTTTCATCTCAGCAATGATAATTTCTTTCGATTTCTATGGACAATTGCTAGAATTTTCCTATGGAAATTTTATGTTTGTGTGACACTTTCAACTATTCAACTGTACTGAAAATATTTGTAAAGTTTTTTGAACTTTTCGTCGCACTAGTGCCTTTAGTAGGCTAGTATCATCGAAAAATATCTTCAATGTTTATGAAAAAAAAGCCGGTCAAATAGTTTTGTAATTATTTGTTTGGTTCGATAACAAAATCAAATACGATTTGATAATAGTCATGGTGCAGGAGCAGATAGACACTGCAAGTTGCATTGTGTGCTCCTGAGAAATTTTCGAAATATTTTAATTCAGTTTAGCTGAAGATAAAGCAAGCTCGAGCATGATGAGAGATGGGTTTGACTAGTATATTTTGAGTTTCACGCAGAAAGATACTTTTGAATCGAGATCTGGGAGACTGTCGAGAGACATTGCCGTCTCAACTCGATAAACTGGCAAATTCAACAAAGTTCGAGGATATAGAAACAGATAATTCTCGCACTCTGTCACTAATAACGAGGGCATTCTAAATCCTTTGTCATATTTTAAATAATTGTATTAGATTGTTTATATTTGTCATTTGTAGAATAACCGGAAACTGACTGACAGATCAGCACTTTCCTTTCATGCATCATCTCGACAGTCTCAAGGACATATTGAAACTCTATCCAAACACTATCTACAGGCTAATGACTTTAATATTTGTACGTGCCACAGGGCAAGTGCAACGCACGTGCCACATGGGAATGCATCTATCAAAACACTGGCGACAACAATTTAATTCAAATAGAAATAAAATTACTATCATCTAGTATTGCATGTGCGATGGACTGAAACTGAGATTCAGCACAATTGGAATAAAGGTCTCGGTCAATTTGATATCAGCGAGGAAATAAAACAACAATTCGAAACAACGCAAGATAGCTGAGCCAACCATTTAAAACAAATGATCCGAATGCGAAACACGATTCGAGAGATCAATGCGCCTGAAATTGCACTTGGTGAAATGCTCTTGGCCCTCAACCCCGATCAGAGATATTTTGTCGTTGTATGTACAGTTTATTTGTGAACTTTCTAGTACAAAATATCATTAAAATTTTGTAATTGTCTGGAAAGAGTAACGTCTTACTAAGACTACGGGGAAGAAGTAGGCAAATTCCTTTGTTTTTCCACGGAAAAGACACATACTTTGCTGTTGGTAAATGAAACAATTTGCGATAATATAAACAACTAAACTAGCAGGCTCAAATATCAATATTATATTTCGCTGGTATCTTTCCATTTATTTTGACAGATATATTAATTAGCTGTTGGTACTTTCCGAAACCAAAGTGTTTGTTGAAAGTTTTGATATATTCCTACTATCGATTGATTTTTTTTTCTGCTTTTTCCCACGGCTCCATGATTTTCTATTAATTTCTACTGATTTTTGCCTAGCGACCTATGATGCTTCTGAACCTTCCAGAATTTTATAGGACTGCCTCATTTTTCCCACGCCTTCATGATTTTCTTTTACTATCTCCTGATTTTTCCCAGGAACACATGATGCCTTGGGACCTGCCAGTACTTTCTAGGCCTTCCTGATTTTGCCCACGCTTCCAAGATATTCAATTACTATTTTCTGATTTTTGCCTAGAAACGCGTGATGTCTCTGGACCTGCCAGTGTTTTCTAGGCCCGCCTGATTTTTCCCACACCTGCATGATTTTCTATTACTTTCTACTGATTTTTCCTAGGAACCCATGATACCTTGGGACCTGCCAGTACTTTCAAGGCCTGCCTGATTTTCCCACGCCTTCACGATTTTCTATTACTATCTCCTGATTTGTTCTACGAACCCATGATGTTTTTGGACCTCCAGTATTCTCTAGGCCTGCTTGATTTTTCCCACACCTCCATGATTTTCTATTACTATCTCCTGATTTTTCCTAGGAACCCATGATGTCTCTGTACATCCAGTATTTTCTAGGCCCGCCTAATTTTGCCCACGCCTCCATGATTTTCTGTTAATATTTTCTGATTTTTGCCTAGAAACCCATGATGTCTCTGGACCTCTAGTATTTTCTAGGCCCACCTGATTTTTCCCACGCCTTCATGATTTTCTTTTACTATCTCCTGATTTTTTCTACGAACCCATGATGTTTTTGGACCTCCAGTATTTTCTAGGTCTGCTTGATTTTCCCACGCCTTTATGATTTTCTATTACCATCTCCTGATTTTTCCCAGGAACCCATGATGCCTTGGGACCTGCCAGTATTCTCTAGGCCTGCTTGATTTTTCCCACGCCTCCATTATTTTCTATTACTATCTCCTGATTTTTCCCAGGAACACATAATGCCTTTGGACCTGCCAGTACTTTCTAGGCCTGCCTGATTTTCCCACGCCTTCATGATTTTCTATTACTATCTCCTGATTTTTCCCAGGAACACATGATGCCTTGGGACCTGCCAGTACTTTCTAGGCCTGCCTGATTTTTCCCACGCCTCCAAGATTTTCAATTACTATTTTCTGATTTTTGCCTAGAAACCCATGATGTCTCTGGACCTCCAGTATTTTCTGGGCCTGCCTGATTTTTCCCACACCTCCATGATTTTCTATTACCATTTTAAGATATTTGCCTAGAAACCCATGATGGCGCCGGACTTCCAGTATTTTCCAGGCCTGTCTGAGTTTTCACACACCACTATGATTTTCTTTTACTATCTCCTGATTTTTGCCTACAAGCAATCTCCAGTATTTTCTAGGCCTGCCTGGTCTTTTCCACGCCTCCAAGATTTTCAATTACTATTTTCTGATTTTTGCCTAGAAACCCATGATGTCTCTGGACCTGCCAGTGTTTTCTAGGCCCGCCTGATTTTCCCACGCCTTCATGATTTTCTATTACGATCTCCTGATTTTTCCCAGGAACCCATGATGTCTCTGGACCTCCAGTATTTTCTAGGCCCGCCTAATTTTACCCACGCCTTCAAGATTTTCTATTACTATTTTCTGATTTTTGCCTAGAAACCCATGATGTCTCTGAACCTCCAGTATTTTCTAGGCCCACCTGATTTTTCCCACGCCTGCATGATTTTATATTAATATTTTCTGATTTTTGCCTAGAAACCCATGATGTCTCTGGACCTCCAGTATTTTCTTGGCCTGCCTGATTTTCCCACGCCTGCATGATTTTCTATTCATATTGTCTGATTTTTCCTACGAATCCATGATGCCTTGGGACCTGCCAGTATTCTCTAGGCCTGCTTGATTTTTCCCACGCCTCCATGATTTTCTATTACTATCTCCTGATTTTTCCTAGGAACCCATGATGTCTCTGGACCTCCAGTATTTTCTAGGCCCGCCTAATTTTACCCACGCCTTCAAGATTTTCTATTACTATTTTCTGATTTTTGCCTAGAAACCCATGATGTCTCTGGACCTCCAGTATTTTCTAGGCCCACCTGATTTTTCCCACGCCTGCATGATTTTATATTAATATTTTCTGATTTTTGCCTAGAAACCCATGATGTCTCTGGGCCTCCAGTATTTTCTTGGCCTGTCTGATTTTCCCACGCCTTCATGATTTTCTATTACTATCGCCTGATTTTTCCCAGGAACCCATGATGCCTTGGGACCTGCCAGTATTCTCTAGGCCTGCCTGATTTTTCCCACACCTCCATGAATTTCTATAACTATTTTCTGATTTTTGCCTAGGTATCTCATGATGCTTCAGGACTTCTAGTATTTTCTAGGCCTGCCTGATTTTTTCCACGCCTCCTTGATTATCTATGTTCAAACTAGTCGTCAGGCAAATATACCTTGAGATTGCTAAGAAGTTCTGGTCTGAAATAACATCTTATGCGATCGCAAGACAGTCTTGAGCCTCACAGGGATGCACCTCGTACCAGACAGCTGTTAAGTTTTACCCCTAGGCCTTCTTTTTCAGGTCTGACTTAAACGCTATTATGCAATTTAATAAAGCAACAAAGTGGGTTCCGGATTTCAGTGGCCAAAGTTAAGTACTATCCGTTTTATCATAAGGGACCCCTACGGTCTCTATGCGTGTCTTTCGGGAGGACTCTCCGACTGACAGCCACTTGACCTACCCTATCCCCTGCTAAAAAATACGACCACTACTTTGTAAATTATAAAAAAAACAATACCATACCTAATAGCTCTGATTAAAGGTCCAAATACATATTTCCTACAAAAATACCCTTACACGTATTACGCCCTAACCTTTTTGAACTTAAACATCGTTACAAATTATGAATACTTATCAGACTGTTTATTTCCGTTCGAAAATAACAAAATCGTCAACATCAAAAAAGAAAATTAAGTGTGCACAGACTGCACTCTCAAAGATGATTAAATTTCATTAAATATAAAGAGATGGCTTTCTGTCTACTAACATATTTCAGTTCACTTCCGTGTAACACATTTTGTTTTTTTTGCTCTTCATTTCACTTTTCCTGCAAAACTTTCCAACCATTTAGATTTTCTTTCGAATTAATCTCACTGTATCTGTCGCCAAAATAAATTGAATAAAATATAAAAAAAACTTGCGAAATCTAATTTTATATACACATAAGCGGTCTTGTGTCCGTTCTAACTGTGAAATAAAAAATAAATAAATAAAAAAACACGGATGCAGTAAGCCTATGTTAATAAAAATTCACGGAAAAGTATGATAATATAGTTTGATTCTAAAACAACAACGAAAATTTAGTCTGGTTTCTCGGTATAAAAATATCGCAGCGCACTTGATTATTTAAAATCACATACATATGATGATTACACTTTATTTGCATTTAATAGAATTGAGACTTTGAACGTCCGGTAAGGGTAAATTAATTACTACTTAATATTAACGAACATCAGATAAGAGAAAATCTGCAAAGTAGTTTTTCAACAAAGTATCTTATCTGATCATTTCTAAGAAATTGAACAGACAAAGTGGGATATAGTTTATAGATGTATTTGTATTGAAATTATATACATTGTTGTGAATTATTGAATAGAAATGAGTTCATTGTTTGAATTATTGAATTGAAATGAGACTTGAAAAGCACTTTGGTCTACCAAGCACAAGACTCAGCTGTAAATAATAAAATTTCTAAAAAAATTCGTATTATTATGATGCATATAGACGTGCAGAGAAATTTCAATTGATGGGGGCAATCACCCAAATTCATTACAGACTTTCCTTAAGTTTCAGAGAGGAACTCTGAAAGCACAGGAAAAGTGTATTACGGGGTAAAATGCAACAAAAATGATTGAAGGGTAGCTATGCAATACAGACGGCAATTGCTTCTTTTGCGCACGCCACTGGTAGAGCATGAGACTAAAGAGAATGTTTCCCATTCAATGACAAATACTAAGGCTACGATATCCTTGGAATTGACTGAGAAAATAGTGACTGAATAGACTGGACCATCAACGAACAATTCAAGAGAAAGTCCTTTGAATCCATAAACGCTCTCGGGGCGCTCCATACTTAAGGGGACGCATTTAATTTACAATGGCCAGAATTAAGACCATTGCGAACAGCCAATAAGCAAACACATAGATTCAGCTATACTCTCAGTAGTGAGGGAGGCAAAGGGGGTAGACCTGAGTGAGTTTTTCTTCCTGACCTCGAACCTTCTTATCATTTCATCCCTTATTGCATATCCTATAAAAATCATTGCCCATGTTTTTTTTGGGAATATTTGACAACCGTTTCTTCATATTTCAAAATTTTTCATACATTTCAGCCTCACCTTTTCCAATTGACTCGAAAGTAAATACAATTGTTCATTTACTAAACTGGACCACAATTTCTACCTGTCCCTTTGTATTGCCCCTAACTAACTGCTTTATATCACAATTCATAGCGTTCTTCTACTATCCAAAAAAAATTGATATTATACGTAAATCCACCCAAAAATAAATAGCAGCGCTATTTAAAACAATTACAATCTTTCAAATTCAGACGCGAAAATTTTCATCAAGTTTTGAACTTTTCTGCACACATTCTTATCTCTTACAATGATAAACTTGTACAAATTGTTTCGCTTTCTTTTGTCCAAGAGTTCAGATAAGTTAAAGGCTATCATCGTTTATTATTGAATTCTTGTTATTCACTGGTGACGAAATTAATTGCAATACGGCCCTTGATTTGCATTGATATTTTATTTTATTTTTATTATTTGCATTTTTCGAATTTGTGACCGTCCGAAATCTACAAATTGACGAGAGACCAATGTTAATTCATTCAAAACAATTATCTGATTCAATTATCTCTCGAATAATTTTCAATGAAAAACTTACATATCAAATATTTTTGTCAGTATGTTGAATGAAATGTTTGATTTGATAATAGTCATTGTTTTGTATATTTTTTTTTCAAATGGTTAGTCAGAATTTTGATAGCTGGTCTAAATTTAGTGATTTGGTTCAGTTGACTGATATAGTTTTTTTTCCTTTGATGTACCTTTAATTCCAGCAAACGGTCCTCTCTATAAGTGCCACCGGTGTCACCAGTGACACCAAGTTCATATTACACAGCACAATGACATTTTTTGCAAATTTGGAATCGCAGTCCTTTGAAAGACTATATGCTTTATCTCCTCCGCTTATTTGCACAGATGAAAGAGAAGTGCAGCCGAAGTTGCCTTGAAGTGTTGAAGGTTGATTTAAAAAATCTTCACCTTTATCTATTACGATAGGATGGCCATCTCATCCGATTCGATGTCCAGGAGATAAAAAAACAGAAGAGTTCGAGACGGCACTTGCTTCATCCTCCGGTGCAGTCGTTACTGAGCAAGTCTCAGGCGCATCAGAAGGCAGTTTTTCCACAGCCTATTTTTTCGATGTGACACTCTTATTTCCCATTTCAGCTGGGGCTGAATTTCCGGTCTAGAGATTTTTAAGTTACCTTGGTATGCATACAAATGTATGAAGCCAAATTCGTAACCGATTTTATAGCTTATATAGGAGTGGGTGCCTGAAGTGGGGGCGGCCCCTGGATCGTTCCAATCTGGGTGCCAACTGTTGAAGTCACCTCCAATAACAACGTGTGAATAGTCTCTGGAAATTTTTTTAAGTATGAAAAGTTCCATTCTGAACCAGTAGCTCTGGCTGTGCACGGAACCTAAATAGCACATAGAAGGAAGCAATCGTTGTTCTGCAGTACAAGCTTACTAGCGCACAGTTTCACACCATTTAATGTAGGTGAAGTCACTTCTTCAACATCAAGCGGAAAGTAAGATTTTTTCTTGTGTGTCATTTATTTTCCTGAGGTTAGGGAGAAAATTTATTATGCTGAATAGGTTCATGCCTGTGATTTTCATGCTATCTCTCATGCACTTCCACGTGCTCCTTAATTTGAGTGATTATACTACGCCCCTGGTAGTTCGTTGGATTTCCATACTTTACACAATTCACGCAGAAACCTGGAGTTTCCTCGTTGGTATCGTTCATCCTTCGCTGGCACTCTCGTGTTTGGTATGTCTCGTTGCACTTGTCGCAACAATATTTCCTACATGCCCATACGCTTGGCATCTTAAGCATTGTGCTCTACCTTTGGGGCGCAGTTTCTCGAAGTATACCTGCTGGTTGAGAATTTAATCTAATTTACCGTCTGCTGGAAGTTGCACCAGGAACATGCTAAACTACATTCCTCGCTACGTCAAAACGCTGAGTTCTCAATAAAGTTAAGCCTAGAAACGCTGCATCAATGGAAATTTGAACTGCGCTTGCTGAGAAAGAGCGATGAATTCCTCTGAAGACTACTGATTTGACCGTCTCGTCACGTAGGATATAGGTGAATTATTCAACCGCATTCTTTCTCGGCAGTTCGAAATGCTTCTTCGGATCCGTTGCTTTGACTATGTAGTCTATGTGGTCTCATTTTTGCTCATTGACAAAACACCATTACGGTTCATCTTGCTAGACGACGTTTTTTTATCGCTGAAATTTTCGGATACATATTCTAAATAAGTTTGCGAAGTCCTTTTGTGCCTGGCTAATATCTGCAGCCGTATATACGCAATATTCACAGACACCCACATTCTGTCTCAAACAAGAACAAAAACAAAAATTATCATCTATTTGTAAAATTTTTATACATCTGTATTTTCCCATTGTTTAGATTTTTGTTAAATTTGATATATTTTTTTATTAAATTTTACTACACCCTTCTTCCTCGCTATGTTCCATCGATTCAAAACACAAAAAAAAGGTTTGACGGAACTTTTTAGTTTGCTTTCTTTTTCGAATCGATCACCTGTTGACGTTGTTGTTGATCTACTTTCATTGATGATCGCAATGCATTCTGTATCTTTGGCATAACTTCTGTAAATATCACCGTTCCCGTGAAAACCATAATTGTTCCAATCCAATGATAAATTGTAAAAGGATTACTAAAGTAAATGATGGAAAATAGTAACGATACGAATTTTCGTAATGTAACAACTAAAGTAACAGTTAACGATGAACATTCTGTAGTTAATACATAAACTTGACTAATGCACAAATACTGCGTCAGGACATTTCCAATCAGATAGACCCATGTGGTTGGTAATGAAATTCCCAGGATAGGGACAATCATTGGCGGACTAGCTGAACTTATTGCAATGTGTTCGACGATATTCCGATAGAGTATTAGAAATCCCGGGAGTGGTAGTAAATGCTAGAATAGAGAGATTTAATTTCAAATTAATTTAAAACCAATATAGCTTGAAAATGATACCGTGTAAAAAAGAGCTTCACGTGGATATTTGCCGTATCGTTTGTACAAGACTTCTTGATATATTCCCATTCGAGCTGATATGAAAAGTGCGACAGTAAGCAATGATATACCTAGCGTCCACCAGAAGAATACTGAAAACTGATTATTCGGGTCCCCTACAGGTCTTCGATGTTCGGGATTGCTTGTATCTTTCTGAAATTAAAGACATACGCAATATTAATCGCAGGAACTATGGTAATTTACGAATGAATTAATTTACCACTTCTGATCCCGAAACTACAGTACATATGACAATACCTGCCGTTATCATTATAACTGATACATATTTTGAAAGTTCGTAGCGTTTCTTTAATATTATTATACCCATAATCATATTGGCAATCAGCGAACCCTTTAAAGATTTATTTAATAAATTTAATATAAGCAGTTGTGTATGAGTAGAAGCAATTACCGCTCGAAAGATCATATGCAAAGGCATTGGAATATTGAAATCGAAAGCATAGTTATTACAAACGGATGCTACGAAGAACATAACAACTAGTATAGAATAGTCCTTCAAGCCGATTTTGGGCTTTCTTGTACCGCATCTTGCCGTGAAAAGAAATCCTTCGGCAGCGATAAACGCAAACTGTAAGAACGTTATGAGATTTCCTGATCCTGGGTCAGATCTGTCGACATAAAAGAATTGATTACTTAATAGCTCGACAGACATTCGATATAATTTATCTTACTTGACCAGCAATTCCAAGAAGACTACGTTACTGCAGCAACCAACGAAAACAAAAACGATTGCGAGTGCTGCCTTTAGATTCATATTGATTGTGTTTTTGGACTTAGTTATAAGTATTTAATTATACATTTAAAATTTCGCCTATTCTAAGCTAGATCATTTATAAAGTGCATTCTTTGTAAAAATATTTGCCACCGCTACAAACCACTTTCACGATAATATTCTAATATCAATGTTCCTTGATTATCACAGGTTTTCTCCTCAATAAATTATTCTATTTCACGTTTCTTTCGATACGGCGAACTGCCACCGGTGCGAAACTTCGTCACAATTCATTCCGAAAAATTGAAAGTCATCATTGTAAGAGCTTCGTTTTGTCTTTCTTATCAAATCACTTAGAAATTATGTAACAAAAAACTCATTTGATTATGTGTAAAAATCTGAGTCGATTACAAGCAAATCGCATAGCGTGATTGCTTATGCGGATATCCTGCCCTGTCGTACTGAGACATTCGTAGTTCGAATTACATTACAAATATCACTTAGGAATTGATATCTAGGCTTTCGAGCACATGAGTATATATTTAAGATCGAAACTAATGTAATTTGAGATCGAGTTAATTGGTTTTCTGATTGTTTTTATGAGAACCTGACAAGAAGATTGTCGTCAGAATCTCCAATTCTCTCGGCAGCAAGGTCATTTGTCAGTTTGATTTAGCATGTGCGTTTTGACATATCACTATTATTATGACAGATGATCAGCTGTGGAAAGCATCTATTCGCATTGACGAAATTATTTGCGAATTTGCAATAGTGAATTTTATGAAAGTGGCACATTCTGACCTAAACCTCTTTATATATACTTAATGGCTTAAGAGTTTTTCTTATTCAATTACCTTTAGAAGTCATTCATCCTCTTATTTGCATTTTTAAATTGATTTATTTGTATTACCATGAATGTTTTATATTATATAAAATATTAATATTTTATATTATGTGACATATCTTTCGATCGTTTCCTTTGAGAAAGTCACGGACGAAAGACCTATATAACTCCTATTACGTTTTCCATAGTTCTACATTCAAATTCGACCTAAATAGTCGCTCTTCTATTCCTTCTTATTCTTCTTCTGGAGTTCCGAAAGGTTCAATTGTTCGTATCTTTTATTTTTTCATAGAACACTGGACAATTTTCGCCACAAATTTCTTCTTCTAAACTAACGACATATTTACTGCGAGGTCTAGCTACAGGATCGATAATGTGTTACGACAATCTGACGTAACAGCCTTAAGTACGTGGTGAACGAATTCCTTTCTTTGCTGCCAAAATACTCGTCCTTACCTATTTTCGTGGTAGTATACGGAAAGTATCTACTTCGTAGCGTCCTTTCTGGGAGCTAATCCACCCCATTTTCAGTGACCTTTAAATTTTTAGTCAATTCAATGCAAATTTTTTCCTAATTTTACGAGTCCTTTTATTCAGACCCAATAGAAGCAGCTAATCAAAAAACCAGAAAATCTTATCAAAAATTTCGTTTACGGTTTTTTTATTCATTGTTGTATGGAAATAGAGCTCTAATGTACAAACTTCAAAGCTTCAGCCAGGAATGAAAATGAATTAAACAATTAGAATTTATACAGAGAAAAAAAAACGAAAAAAAAATACATTTCGTTACAAAAAAAAAAATACATTAAAAATATCCAATCACAGCTCAGCTGCTTTCCTCCACATGATGGCCACCGACTCGATCACGCGGTATCAAACGCAATTCAGATCCATGTTTCAAAAATACATTGCCAGCAGTCTGTTGTGGACTAATTCCTATACCGTCATCAGTTATAATTGCACTTGTTGCTGGCGGTACTTTAAATTCTTCGGCAGCGAATTTCATAACTGCAGTAAATGGTGTCCCTTCCGGTACGCTGAATCTATTTGTTTTTTTTTTTCGAAATCGTCATACGAGAAACAGATCACAAGAAATAGAGATAGATTGAAAATAAGAATTATTTTACTATATGAATAAAAATGAAAAATTAGATCAAACAAACGAATTTAGCACATAAATAAATTTAATGACACATAAGAAACTTATCGTCGAATAACTACTCTAATGTCAGCTGTACAAATCGAAAGTCGAAATGAATTTTTGATTTTTCAAATAACTCATTACAAACACGTCTATATTGTCTGATTCAACATTTAATCTTATTTGCATACTGCGCTTCAATTTTTGATCTCGTGCACTTAAAAACCAACTAGCCAGATAGGCTACTGAGTGAAAATCTATTTCTGAATGATTCGCAGACACTGTTTCGAACACATCATAATCAGTGTTGTATCTAAAATACTTTAGAAGTGTAACTAGATAGTTTTCCAGTGCATGCCGCAACTGAATGTTATTGAGATGTTCGACGAATCGTCTTGAATGCATATTTTCAAGGAAGATTCGAAAGAAATTCGGGCATATTTTGGCTGTTGCAAGTTGACGATAAAATTCATTACAGAATACCTGACACTTACGATAGTAAGATGAAGATTTAGGCTCGAAAATTATTGCTTCGAGCATAGTAAATGTAAAAGGCGGTCGAAACTCTAAAGTACGTTTAATTGCTACAGCAATATCAGTATTTGTTAGAGTGAAAATGCGATCGAGAAGAATATGATGTGTTTTAAAATCTTGCTCAAGAGACTCAGGCGCACTTTCTATGCTTACTAAACGCGAAGCGAATAATTCAAGTTGATTGCGATCTAAAAATGCTTCAAGATATTTTATCGCAGGCACGAAATGCTGTCTTAAATTGCGATTTTTCATAAATTTTTGTATGAAATAGAAAACAGGACCACCAGACAAACGAACATCTTTATAAAGTGCAATCAATCCTGGATTTGAGGCACGGTGCAATCTCAAGGAGTCTTCGAAATTGTTTTCAATCGAATCTGTGAGACAGTGCAAAATAGCGCAAGCATGCAATGCAGTTTGAAATGTTTTCGAATCGATACGATTACAATCAGATTCTGTTCTTAGCCACGATAAAAGTCTGCAACTTATTTCCACTGCGTTATCCACAGTTAAATTTTGAGCTGAGATTTCAAGGCTATCGATATACTCAGACATAGTTTTAAAGTTTGTTTCCGTCATTATTGGAAAACTATACAAATTTACAATAACACGAGCTTATGATTAAATTATAGCTGATGATACAAAGCTGTTTTCAGCATGAGTTTCGCATCGATATTTTTTGCTGCACTTACACTTTGAATGGAAGTTTTGGATCTGATGTTAGAGTTATTTTGAATGTTACTTTCGCTGGTCCACCACTGAAATGATAGGATAAGAGAGCAACAACTTAAATGCAAATTCAAATAAACATATTGGATTCTATTTACCTCATTTTGTTTCTGGTCTAAAATCTGCTAGCGCGTCTCAAAAGCGAAATAAGAATATAAATAACTACCTTCAAAGTTAAACAGGTTTCGTGTATTTTTCGTCGAGAATATCGAGTAGAAATACCACCGACAATATGAACACGACAGCACTGCAGCACAATTTCTGACTCGTGGAACTTGTTGTTATACTGGTCTCAGATTGCAGAGAAAGTTGGTATGTCAAAATAATGTCATTTCATTCTGACATTTCGAAGCTATACGTCATATGGATATCAGTCCATTAGATGGATTCTAGTGTTTGAAATTTCTAGTTTCGTTTAAATTTTATTAGATAAATGTAGCACTTATTAGATAATATGTGGCATTTATTTTTGGGTATCGAATTTAGTCCTCAATATAATAAATACATAATTTTCACGAAAAAAATATGTTCGAACGCCACAGACTGTATTTGCTTTGAAGCATCTCACCCTTTTTGTCACAATATTGCTCATATGAGCCTTTGATATACATCAAATGCTATAATTTCGGTACGGTTTTACGAAATTCCGATTCGAATTGGAATTTTTTCATAGTTTTTGTGTACCAAACTAAGTTTGACGGCCAGTGATTTAGGGACATCGTATAAGCACAGACTGTAGTAAATTTCTTCAGCGCATATCAAACTAAATCGATTTTCCTGATTAAGACTACTGTCCGCCAGGGAGCAGAAGTAGTTCTGAAAAAGAAAGAATAGTTTTGAAAAAAATAATTGTATTGAAAAAAAGTTCTTATTCGCTAATATATCTGAAAATGCACGCACTTTTATGAGTTTCATTTCACATTTTCCTTGGTTTGTTAATTTTGAATCAATTAGATTAATGTTACTTTTGCGAATGCGAATCGACTTGGATTTTTATAAAGAAACTCCCAGAATCTCTTGGTTTTTCCTTTGCATATCATTTTTTCCACACTCATAGAATTTTCTCTAGAGTCGTTTATTTTTTTCTAAGTGCTAAGGACTTTCGTTTAGAGTCCCAGAAATTTTCTAGAGTCCCCTGATTTTCTCTGAGCTCGCATTATATTTTCCGAAGACCCCTAGAATTCTAGTCTTTCATTTTTTACCAAGTGTCTAAAATGTTCGCTTTGACTTCAGGAGTTTTTGATTTTATCTAAGCTCCCACGATTTATTCCCTGACCCTTAGAATTTTCTCGAGAGTTTTTTTATTTATTTTAGCAGCGCTCAAGATGTTGGCTTAGACAACCGGAATTTTTCTAGAGTCCACTGATTTTATTTGAGCTCCCACAATTTTTCCGCAGACTCATCGCACTTTCTCTAGAGACATGTTTTTTTTAAGATTTTCGCAAAGACTATCGGAGTCTGGAAAAAAATCGTGGGAGCTCAGGAAAATTTAAGGGAACTTCAAAAAAATTTCGGGAGTCTAAGCGAAGTTCCTGAGCGCTTAGAAATAAATAAAATACCTCAGAAAAAATTGTGGAGGTCTGCGGAAAAATCACCGGAGCTCAGAGAAAATCAGAGGACTCTAGGAAAATTCCAGGAGTCCAAGCGAAAATCCTGAGCGCTAAGACATAAACACAAGACCTAACGAAAAATGCTGGAGGTCAGGGGAAAAATCGCCGGAGCTCAGAGAAAATCAGGGGACTCTTGAAAAATTTCAGGAGTCCGAGCAAAAATCCTGAGCGCTTAGAAATAAATAAAAGACCTGAGAAAAAATTCTGGAGGGCTGGGGAAAAATCTTCGGAGCTCAGAGGAAATCAGGGGACTCTAGAAAAATTCCAGGAGTCCATCGAAAATCCTGAGCGCTTAGAAATAAATAAAATACCTCAGAAAAAATTCTGGAGGTCTGGGGAAAAATCACCGGAGCTCAGAGAAAATCAGGGGACTCTTGATAAATTTCAGGAGTCCGAGCAAAAATTCTGAGTGCTTAGAAATAAATAAAAGACCTAACAAAAAATTCTGGAGGTCTGGGGAAAAATCACCGGAGCTCAGAGAAAATCAGGGGACTCTTGAAAAATTTCAGGAGTCCAAGCAAAAATCCTGAGCGCTAAGAAATAAATAAAATACCTCAGAAAAAATTCTGGAGGTCTGAGGAACAATCACCGGAGCTCAGAGAAAATCAGGGGACTCTTGAAAAATAGCAGGAGTCCGAGCGAAAATCCTGATTGCTTAGAAATAAATAAAAGACCTCAGAAAATATTCTGGAGGTCTGGGGAAAAATTTTCGGAGCTCAGAGAAAATCAGGGGGCTCTTGGAAAATTTCAGGAGTTTAAGCAAAAATCCTGAGCGCTTAGGAATAAATAAAAGACCTCAGAAAAAATTCTGGAGGTCTGGGGAAAAATCACCGGAGCTCAGAGAAAATCAGGGGACTCTTGAAAAATTTCAGGAGTCCGAGCGAAAATCCTGAGCGCTTAGAAATAAATAGAAGACCTCAGCAAAAATTCTGGAGGTCTGAGGAAAAATCACCGGAGCTCAGAGAAAATCAGGGGACTCTTGAAAAATTTCAGGAGTCTAAGCGAAAATACAGAGTGCTAAGAAATAAATAAAATACCTCAGAAAAAATTCTGGAGGTCTGGGGAAAAATCACCGGAGCTCAGAGAAAATCAGGGGACTCTTGAAAAATTTCAGGAGTCCGAGCGAAAATCCTGAGCGCTTAGAAATAAATAAAAGACCTCAGAAAAAATTCTGGAGGTCTGGGGAAAATCTTCCGAGCTCAGAGAAAATCAGGGGACTCTAGAAAAATTTCAGGAGTCCGAGCGAAAATCCCGAGCGCTTAGAAATAAATAAAAGACCTCAGAAAAAATTCTGGAGGTCTGGGGAAAAATCACCGGAGCTCAGAAAAAATCAGGGGAGTCTTGAAAAATTTCAGGAGTCCGAGCGAAAATCCTGGGCGCTTAGATATAAATAAAAAATCCCAGAAAAAATTCTAGGTGTCTGGGGAAAAATCATGGGAGCTCAAAAAAAATTAGGGGACTCTAGAAAAAGGTCGGGAGTCTAAGCGAAAATCCTGAGCGCTGAGAAATAAATAGAAAACCTCAGAAAAAATGCTGGAGGTCTGGGCAAAAATCTTCCGAGCTCAGAGAAAATCAGGGGACTCTAGGAAAATTCCACGAGTCCGAGCGAAAATCTTGAGCGTTTAGAAATAAATAAAAGTCCTCAGAAAAAATTCTGGAGGTCTGGGCGAAAATCACTGGAGCTCAAAGAAAATCAGGGGAGTCTTGAAAAATTTCAGGAGTCCGAGCGAAAATTCTGAGCGTTAAGAAATAAATAAAAGACCTCAGAAAAAATTCTGGAGGTCTGGGGAAAAATCACCGGAGCCTCTAGAAAAATTTCAGGAGTCCAAGCAAAAATCCTGAGCGCTTAGAAATGAATAAAATATCCTAGAACAAATTCTAGGGGTCTGGGGAAAAATCATGGGAGCTCAAAAAAAAAATTAGGGGACACTAGAAAAATGTCGGGAGTCTAAGCAAAAATCCTGAGCGCTTGGAAATAAAAAATCCCAGAACAAACTCTAGGGATCTGTATAAACTCCTTCCAAACTCGTTGATTTCTTTCTTTTTCTGGATTCCAGAGATTTTGAAATATCCTCATTAAATTGACTCTTAGGTGCCGTTACGAACATTTAATCTAAATGTTGGAACATGTGCGCCCAGTGTGGGTAGGGGCTAAAAATAATATCGGTTTTTGTTATGGGTAGAGTCTAAAAGCTCTAGGCTCTGAGTGTGGCTGTAGTAACCATCAAGGATAAGCTGCTCGTGTGATTCCTTAGAAGGAAAAAAAGTTTATAATATCAGTTTGTATCTGACTAGCTTCCTAATAGGTCCTAGAAAGAAGGATCATAATGCTGGCTAAATACCAGCTGACTACGCTGGTAAAATCGAAATCTGTTAACTGTTTTAGGACTCTCGAAAAATGATATCGGATTTTTTTTTAACCAGTCACTGAGCAGTTTTCTAAAGTACATACGAAATTTTTTTGGTCCTGCTTTTTGTTGAATCCGAAAAGATTTTAGGGAATTCCTTCAATAGCTTAAGTATGTCCATCGCATATAGAGCTGACATCGAGTCTTTTGAGCTGCAAATTCACTTCTTTTTAATTTTTCCAGGCTTGTAATATGTTTCAATTTTAAAAAGAAAATTCCAGAAAATTTTGAAAACCCAGCCTTCTTTTAGTCCATTATTTTGTTGTGCACTAAAAAACAAACCATTCGAAAATCAACATCCAAATAAAAATATATTTCCGCTGTGGAAATTCAAAAGAAAATCACTGAATGAGAAATGTCGTCAGTTGTGAAAATATAAATTGAAAACTAACGTGAAGAAATAATAAAAAAAAAACCTGGCTCCATCAAGGCCGTAAAATGCTTCGCAAAGTAGGAACGTTTTTTTCTTTCTTCTGTATTTCACTTTTGCATCTTGTATCATGAAAGCGAAAATGTATGACCCACTTCTCGGTGTATGTGGAAAGAATTTTTAAAAAGCTTTTCCGGGAAACTTAGGCATTCGAAGATATGCTTGGGCCAGCCAGGCGCCTGGACGTGGTGGATAGCGAGAGATGAGGTCGGGTCCTGCGTAGCATATTGTATGGATGTGTGAGAAATTAAAGGGGCGGATAGTCTTTAAAAAAATGGGCGGTACCTACTAAGCTCCGAATTCTGTACGAAATTCGGTCTACTCTTCGCCATTACGGTTTCGTCAAGTTCGGAATAATACTGTCGTCGTCCCAGGCCATTCTACGGCGACCGCACGACAACAACGGTCACGGCAATGCAGTTCGTTGGCTCCAAATTATTTGTACCTAGTGCATCATAGTGGGGGAGAACGAGCTATCCTGCTCTGGAGAGTGGGGGAGATTATAGTCAAGGCGGTGTAAAAATTCAGTGCGCAGTTCATTCGATCCAAACCAGGATGAATTCATAGCGGATACAGGAAAACATTCACAAGGCAAGCAACTTGAAAAATGATGCTTAAAAACATTTCAGGATACATTGTCGAGCAGCAGGACATGCGTATTGAAAAACCAGCACAAAAACACTTAACACCTACCCAAGGAAACAAGTGCGTTTTCGCATATCGAATCTGAATAGTTACGCAGACAACGAACATGTCGACACAGCTAGAAAGGATTCATTTGGTGGATGTATAGGATGAGAAACGTTAGCTTGATAAATTCAGGAAAGTTCGAGGTGAATTATGCTATTTTTTTCTTGTGTGCATTTACCGCGGCGATAATACTGTTGGGATTCGAGTGTATTGTTCAGGATTTGTTTTCAGGGAACTTAAAACTCTTACGGTTTTGTCTGTATGTCATTGTATTAATGCGTTCTGTAGGTACTAGTGCAATTTCAGATATCAAATACGGTATTAACATGTAACAACTTATTGGCAGCTTAAAAGGAAAAATGAAAATAAATATAGAAGACAATACAAGAAATTCCTGGTCTCATCACTTCCAAGTTTTTTTTCAGTTTGTAAAGTTTTCATAGTTTGAACAAGAGTTCTTCTAAAAAAAAAACTGTAAATTACGGAGATGCTATGAGTGGAAATGTTTCCCAAGTATTTTCTTAAGGAAACAAAAATGAAAAATAGAGTTCTGGGTCTATGAATAGCGACTTGCTTGAAAGGAAACTGTGAAACTTAGTCCCTTCTACTTAAGTTCTGAGAAACAAAACGAAGATAGTGCGCTCTTAGATTCGTCTGATTTAGGCATGTCTCAATAATTGTGGGCGTAATAGATACGAGAGTCAAATAATCAACGGAATATAGCAGAGGCGTGCACATGACTTTGAAATAGTCGGGTTACATGCACAAATTTGGCACATGCTTTCCGTAATTTTCCAGTGAACTACTCCAAAGGTACAAGAAGGATGTGGTATGGGATGAAGCGCAAAAAATTTTTTTGAAGAGTAACTGTACAATGACGGGGCCATTCTTCAACTATCGTGGGGACGGCCCAGACCCAGAGATGTCTTCACCAAGCCGGGCACATAACATGCCACATCTCGGCCAATCTGCACATCAACCTGAGTCAGTTGTTTTCATTCAATTTTCAGTATCGTATGTCTTTGGAGTGGTAAACTCCCAGCAGCTTCCCACTCGCATCTTGCAACTAGTAAGTGAACTGCCCGGTTTTTCGTTTCACAATCGCAGGAACAATGCGGGGAGCAAACTTAGCAGTCTTTTAGACTGCTAAACTGTTTAGCTTGCAGTGGATATAAGGGTGTTGTAATATGTTGGACTACGTGCTCAAGAAGAAAAGTCTTGAAGGCCTTAGAAACAAATTGAACTCCATTATCCGAATGCAGAAACTCCGGAGCTCCATAAGTTAGAGAGGTCTCACTTCTCAAAAACCTGATGACTGCTTCTGAAGTCGCTATGGGAAGTGCCCTGAACCAGACAAAATTTCTGAAATGATCCAACACAACAAGCAGCTGAGTATTTATGTTTTTCGAACGAGAATATGGGCCCATGAAATCAATAAAAAGCCTTTGCAATTGCCGATATGTTTCCCGCTGATTCCCCATCGGTGGTCTCATGGTGCGATTCGGGGGCTTGATCTGCCTGCAAACGCCACAGGAGGCAATATCATCTTTAACTTCTTTTCTCAACTGTGGCCAATCATAATACCTTTGCAGGAGCTCTAAAGTTTTTCGAACCCACCAATGAGACCCTAGCGGATCATCTCATGTGCCTGCATAATGATCTGTTTCCTTGTACTTTCAGGGACCCATAACTTTGTTCGCGGAACTTCGGTGCACAAATCGTTGTGATTGCCGGTTGTAATGAACACACGACCCTCCCTAACGTGCATATTCATGTATACGGCGGAACTCTTCTCAATTCGGGATATGAGGTGCAAATACTCAGGTGCCAGAAATGATGTATCAGTTAGTACGTCAATAACACTGCAATGTTCCAGTGAGTGATTAACTCCGGACTGATTCCACAATTAAACTCTCGATACTGCGTCTGGAACGACATTTTGAGTTCCCTTTCGATGGTCGATGTTAAAATCAAAAGACTGTAACTTCAAACTCCAGCGAGCCAATCTAACAGTAAGGTCCTGTTGTCCCATCAGCCATTTAAGGCTAGCATGGTCAGTGATGATAGTAAAAGACAGCCCTTCGATGTATACTCTGAATCTGTTAACGCTCTGCACCGCAGCCAAGCATTCCAATTCAGTAACACTGTAGTTGCGCTGCGCAGCGTTAAGCTTTACAGACATAAAAAAGATTGGGTGCCCTTCTCCATCATCATCTTTTTGAAACAGGACGCTCCCGATCCCGGTAGCACTGGCATCGCACTGGATAAAAAATCTTCGGGAAAAATCGGGATTGGCTAGCACTGGTGCCGAAAGCAACAGTCTTTTAATCTTTGTCCACTGTAATGAGCGCTTACCTTTCAACAGATCCGTTAAAGCGGATGATACTGCCGCAAAATTAGGGATAAACGGCCGATACCACCCCGCCATGCCCATGAATCGCCGTAACTCTTTCGCTGGTGTAAGTAAGCCTGCGATTTCAATTTTTTTCATTGAATATTCCCTCTACCATTCCATGCTCTCCAAGCTATTAAAATCAAATCCGATTTCACAGTTCTTATTTACTCAATCTCATTTTAAAGAGCGCAACCGACTCACAAATTAAAGTTAAATAATTATTACGACATGTGTACCTGTCTATCAGTAGCCATCTTAAATGCGCCTATGACAATATGAAAAATGGGCACCAGCAGCAGCACATACAAGACAAAACCAAAACAGAAAAAAAAAATGCAATTCATATTGCAACATTACGACGTCCTACTACATGCAATGTGTGTGCAGCCACTGAAGTGCATCGACCACAAAATGCACTCACTACTCCACCCTCGCCGACAACAACAAACTGCTTCGAAGAAGTTTTCCCTATGGCGTAAAAACCGTGTAAAACTGGGCGGTACCCTTCCATTATTATTATTATCATCATCATCATCATCGTCGTCATCAAAAGTAGGCATTTCATCATCCTAAGCACTGCGTTCCGTCACATGTTGTACACATTTAATTTCATTCGAAGCCTATGTTGGGTGTATGTTGTGTTTTTGTTGTTTCGTTTTGATTTCAGAGATATTTTTTTTTCGCAGTGCGCCAATCTGCTTATGAATTGTGTCGCGTATTTACAATTTACTTTCGATACCTCGTGCTGTGTTGAATCTCAGGTGGTATGGCGATAGCGGAATATAATGTGGATTTAATGATGGATATTGAAATGCAAATTTCAATAAAAACGTAAATTTTCGATTTTTAAAATTTTATTATGACAGAACAGAATTATTTTTTGTCTTGACATATGTCAAATCGAAACTCAGTTTTCAATGCTGTCAAAGCTGTCAAGTTAAAATATTTAACGAACATTATATTTTCTTTGAGTAAGTGGAGACCAGTTTCAGGAGATTTGAAATCAGTACACCAATCCTATTCGCTGGAAAACTTTACAATACCCATAGACGTGCACAGAACTTTGAAATAGAGGGGGCAACTAAAACGCAATTTCCTTAATTTTTAAGGAAGTACTGTAACTGTAAACGAAAGATGTGGTACAGGATAAGGTGGATAAAAAAAATTAGAGGGAATAATTGCCCCTCTCTAACTCTGTCTGCGCACGCCATTGACCATACCTCTCTGATCAAAGAGCTAAATCAGAACCAGCACAAACAAAATATGGGTCGAGCTCGATAGGGAAAGGAAAACATTCGTGAAATCCCCGTTCAACCAAAAACTTTTTTGTAATTTCTCTGATTTTTTCAGTCCACTGAATTTTCCTAAGCTCCCATGAGTTTTCCTGAGACTCTCAGAAGGTTTTTTTTTTAGAGTCCTCTGATAATTCATAAGATTTTTATTTAGATTCTTAGCAGCTGTCAGTTTTCCTAGAGCTCCTGCATTTTCTCGAAGCGTCCATGATTTTTTCTTAGACTCACATATGTTTTTCTAAAGTCCTCTGAATTTTCCTAAGCTCCCACGGATTTTCCTGAGACTCTCAGAAATGTTTCTAGCTACCCCTGGTTCCTTCAAAGCTCCCATGAACTTTTCTGTGATTCTCAGATTTTTTTCTAGAGACTTCTGATTTTTTCTAAGCTCTCGTGATTCTTTCTGTGACTCTCAGCAGTTTTTCTAGAGTTTCCTAATTACTTCTAAGCTTCCACGAATTTTTCTTTGTTACTGAATCCAGGGGTTTTCTCAGAAATTTTTCATGGGGGTGTGTTCAGAATTTTTGGAGGGGTGTCCCTTTGGAACAAAGGACACAAAGGTCTCTTTGTGTAGGAAAATTGTCCGTGTTAGGGGGGTGTATGCACTTTCCAGGGGAGTATTAGCGGGGTGTTAGGGGGGTGTAGGAAAATCTCTGACTGAAACTCTGAGCTATTTTCGCCTGCATTCAATCTCCAGCAGCAACTGATCGACCGTACAGTTGTCATTAAATGCAAACATTACCTACACAAACCAGTTGGAACTTCTGAATTTCCCCAAAAGATGTACCACAAACGAACCAAAGAATTTACTAATTAAAAGAGCTCTGTAACTGTTATCATCAAATTAAAATTTTGGCTTCATCTTGGTTTCACAATCACAACCGATTTCAGACCTTATTTTTAAAGGGAAGGGAAGAAATGCGAAATTAGAAGATACAATATTCTGAATGTGCCAAATTCGGGGATATTTACCTAAGGTTAGCTTAGGTCGAAGAGTGCCCTGCCGAAGAACACACATAGGCATAATAAAGATCCGTTGTGGTATCACGAATATTGGATGATTCTTTAGTCCAGGACTTCTTAGCATTCTCGGGGCAGGGTTTTTCTCAGGAATTTTTCATGGGGGGTGTGCTCATAATTTTAGGAGGGGTGTCCCTTTGGAACAAAGGACACAAAGGTCCCTTTGTGTAGGAAAATTGTCCGTGTTAGGGGGGTGTATGCACTTTCCAGGGGGGTATTAGGGAGGTGTAGGAAAATCTCTGTCTCGGGGTATTGTTTTTATCATCTGGAATTGTAAATCCAATGCAACTAAGTTCAGTGGAGTGTCCGGAGCTATATAGGCAGCAACCGTTGGAGCGGGAACTCCTTTAAATTAAAGTCTAGCACTTTGAAAATCTGTTCTAGTTCATGACAAAATGCAATGCAGTCTCAATTTCAAGCAGTAAAACTTTAAAATAACTGTATTGTCGGATTGATGATGAAGACATTTATTACCAAAACTGAGACCATCTTCCGCACTTTTTCAAGCGTCAGTTGGAGAGCGAGAGAGAGAGAGAGAGCCTTGAGAATAGCTTATCATTAAAAACTTACCTCATATATTAGCAGTGAGGTAGTAGAAATGGAGTGGACATGCCCATAAGATTTACATTGAAGGGGATGGTAGTAATTTCTTAGCTACTCATTGTCAAATCAGGTCAAATCCAAGTAGTTCCCCTCCAATTTGACAATGAGATCAAAATGGCGTAAAGGCAGCTTTAACATACTTTGTGCGCGAGGGGATTGAAGGGGCTAATGGTGGAAAGCTATACCGTCCGTGTCCAGGGGCTGTATATAATAGTAGCAGTGGCTCAATTACAGCAATAAAATGCCTTGCCACAATGCGAGGCTTCAAACTAAAGCTATCCAAATATTTGATCCTTTGCCTCAGATCAATGGAGACTACCAGCCAAATGTCAGCATTAAGTGCAACTAGTGCTTCCAATTAATGTTGTTTAAAGTACTCCCTATGTTTAGAAAACGGCAAGGGTGTATTTCTTAAGAGATATAGAGATGGAGAGAGAGAGAGAGTTTTCAATTTGCTAAGTGAGACTATTACTACTTCCTTTTGTACCAGGATTATGCGTTATGTAAGAAGAAAGAATTCAGTTAACTCTTCGTTCGAACCCAACATTAGGTCCTTCTCTGTCTTTACCAAACGGAGGTTCCTGCTTTCGAATAGCGAAAATTAATTTGAACCACTTCCAATCAAAGTTGAATCCATATCTTCCTTGGGACGCTAAGGCTGCCATACCTCCTTCCCCGGTCTCCGAGTCAGAAGGTCTGGACTGGACAACTCACGGGCCATCCCAACAACAGCGCCATAGCCAAAACAATATTCGGCATTTGACTCTTCCTCGGATGCTTTTTGGAAACTTCTCTGCTATTTCGAGTTATGATTCATGATCTCAGGATCCTCTGTCTCAGAGCTCTTAGAGCTATTTTAGTGGAGAGTGCTAGACATCTCGATTTTGCACCATTGTCCTCAGTATTTATTTGACAGCTTGGTTTCAATTTCAGGTTGAAATGGACGCTGGCAACTGAATCTCGAGGTCGTAGATTGCTGTAGATCTTAAATAGAATCAATAAGGATTGAGTTGCCTTAATTTGACTTTTCGGATTTTTTGACAGTTTGCGTTGTCAGTTTGGAGTGCCAAACTCTTTCATCGTTATACAAAGTTTTAGCCATTCTCAGTGCATTATCTTTGGTGAATTAAAAATCCATGAAAAGATAAAACAATTTCAGCTTGAAACGATGAAACAGCTCCGTAGAAACATTTTAATCTGTAGTTGATTCGCCTTGAGTGAAACCTTGGACCAATTACTCTTTAAGGGAGTGAGGCTACCCGGCCTAGGATGATAACACTAATTAGTTGCTGCACTTTAAGTCGTCTTTTTTTTGTAGGTTAGAGATAAAACCCAGCTTCCAATTTCCGGACATTGTTTTACTGTCCTATACCTTCAAAACTAATTAGTGAGTAGTATGATGCAGCCGGATGGTTTCGTGCCTGTGCGATTCGGTAGCCATTTCACGGGCACCTTACGAGTTGGATATGAGTCCTTGGCTTTTGGCAGTCCGTTGCCATTTTCTCTGTTGGTCGTTCACTGTCGATTTGCAAGGTGTATGTTGCCCCATCGGCATAATGGGAATTGACCGGGTTTTTTTTCCGCATTTATTTTGATTTTCTATCTTTGGAAATATTCCAAGAGCCTGTTTATGAAGGGTTGCAGAGTAAAAGCTATCGCTTTTGCTTGTCGAGAAGATACACGTATCGTCAGCGAAGAGAGATATTTTTGCTAAGGACAATTACCTAGATGCTATACAAAATGGATGATAGCAGAGATCCTTGTGGTGCTCCACCTGCAATTTGCCGTTCTATTGAGAGAAGACCCTGACTTGAAATGTCCTGCCGAACGATCTTATGTTGATCATTTCCATGATTAGTCCTGAATGTCGGTTTTGATGTTGTTCTGTTTGGACAGTCGGGTAGACTATTGCTATTCTGTTCAGATATGTTGGACCACTCTTGTTAGCTGGAGTTCTTCAACTCAAATTGCTCTTCCGAGGGAATGTTATTGTCGTAGATTTTTTCATTCAAGCAAGAAAACAGAACTCATTAAGCCAGTTTAACTAGGAATATTAGGAGGTTTATGTGTCTCAAATTTTGAAGAAATGTGAAGTATTTAGCGAGTTTTGGTAAAACTGGTGGGTGATTTGAACGCTTTAGGATACCTCCAGCTCAGCTTTATTATTTCCTATACCACCCCCAGCATGACGATGGTAGGCATTTATGTCTCCCGCAAAAGTGCAGGAAGGTCTTCGATAAATTCATGCGGTGTAGCTTGCAAACTGGAACACCAAATGTCACTTTTTAACTCGAAAGAATGAGCTGCACAAACTAAATTGGCGTGAAATGATTGGAGACATGTTTCAGTGCCATCTACGTTTTCGACGCGAAAGCAACTTCAAAGCAACTTTTCATGCTAAGAACACAGTACCACTCTTGCTTATTTTCAAGCTAAATTTTCGCCGAAACCGATTTCACGTGAAATTTTGTATGGAAATTTCACGTGAAATCGAACTCAGTACTATGCTTTATCAATGAGTTGTTGGATGTTTTTGATTTTTGTACAGAGTCTTCCAATATTTTCAATGGAGTCTGACGTGCTTTTTGATAACAAAAAGTTTTATCATGCCTGCTTTTTAGCATTTCTGCCCTAGAGGCTAATTCCAAATCTCATGATCTGTAGATTTTGGGCTCATGTATCAGTTTTATAATGTTTTTCCTTTTGAATTGTATGTATTATTTTAGAGGCATAATCTCGTGAAATTTCGGTTAGCTCTTTAAAGGTATTGAAATCTTTAATACATTCGTTTTTTTGGGAGCGGGTGTCAAAAACTGTCAATAGGTATCCTGCGAACGATACAAGATTATGTGAGATTCGTACTCACTAAAAAACATCACCCGCCGACCACGGAAGTCAGTATGTATAGAATGCCGGTTCTGGACCACATAAGAGGAAGGAGTAAATAAGAGGAGCAAAAGAGGAGCAAAGAGGAGCAATTAAGAAGAGCAAAAGAGGAGCAAAAGAGGCGGTTCTGGACCAGGACGAGGAGCAATAGAGAGGGAGCACTAAGACCTCATATTATCGGTCTGCGCATGACGTAAGCGATGATCTTTAATATGATAAACAGCTCAGTTAAGCTGATAAACAGCCCAGTTGAGCTAATAAATAACCCAGTTGCGCTGATAAACAGCCATGTAAGCTAATAAACAGCCCTGTTGAGCTGTTTATGAGTTTTCAGTCTACTGCTCCTCGTCCTGGTCCAGAACCGACTCTTTTGCTCCTCTTAAGTGCTCCTCTTTGCTCCTCTTTTGCTCCTCTTAAGTGGTCCAGAACCGGCTTTCTATACCTACTGAAGTTCGAGCTGGAACCGCGTTCGCATTACTTCAACTTGGCCGTGCTACTTCCACTTACCAGTTGTCCCATTGGCTTACCTCCGTTCTGTCAGGCTTTCAGGAATCTATGAGGCATCCTTCCTCTTTTTTCAAACTCAATACCACCTCCACATATGCTGACACAGCTGACCAGTCGTCATTTGACTGTAGCATCATCTTCACGATTGACTCCGGCGTCACAGGGCCAATCGCAAAGAAAAGCATTTGTCGCTCCCTTCTGAAGCGGATGCAATGGAAAAAGGTATGCAAAGCGTCATCACTTTCCTTAACACAGTGGTTGCCCAGAGTATGCAGATCATTCTGTAGCAGAAAGCAGTCTTCAATTGTATCGATTACTTTGAATATTTTAAGATCGTCTGCGTAAAGAAGGGAGAAGGAGTTTAGGAGACCTGCCAGATCATTAATGAAGATTAAGAACAACAAGGGGCCAAGTATCGATCCTTGCGGAACACCAGAGGTGGGATAGAAGGGAGCATAGGAGCAGGAGCTCACAGTTACAACACAAGCACGTTCAATAATGTCAGAAGAAAACCAGGAGAGCAGCGGATATTTGTCTAATTTCAAGAGAAGTAGCACGTGGTTGGCAGAGTCGAATGCCTTAGAGAAATCAGTGTAAAGAACATTCACCTGTCTTTGGTGATCGATGGCAGAAGAAACAGTGGTGCTGAAAGATAGCAAGTTGGTAACAGTAGATTTACCTGGGACAAATTCATGTTGCTCGTTGGCAAGGAAAGGCTCGAGTAGAGGATAAATTCTGTTGTAGACAACTCTCTCAAGTAGCTTGCTAAAGCAAGGTAGAAGCGAGATTGGACGGTAATTGGAGATACAAGCAGGGTCACCTGCCTTAAGTATGGGAAAAATATTGGCTGATTTCCAAATGGAAGGAAAAACACCAGAGGCGATGCTTAGGTTGAAAATAATGGACAGGGGTACACAAAGTGAAGAAGATAGTGATTTAGTTAGTATATTAGGAATACCATCAGAGCCAGAAGAAGCGTTAGAATCGAGGCAACTCATTAAATATTCAACTTGTAAAGGGTTTGTACGAAATGAAGAGAGTGCTCTAAGGTAAGCGCGAAACGACGAGGGAGCTGTAAAAGAAACATGTGGAGGAGAAAAGAGTTTTGTGGGGAAGAAAATGACGAGAAAAAACGAGCAAAGAGCTCACAGGTCACTTCAGTTGTTGCGGCAGAAGTTTCATCAAGAAACACATTTTGAGGAATGACGGGGGATTTTTCCAGTGAGTGCATAAATGACCAGAAGGGTTTTGAATTGTTGGAACTGATAGAGGCCTCAACTCTGGCAACGTAGGCACGCATAGGTTCTTTAGCAACCCTCTTTGCATGAGAGCGTAGCTTTTTAAACTCAAGTAGGTCATCATGCAAAGCTAAACGTTTGAATTTGGCACGGGTAACATCCTTTGCCCTAAGGGCAGCAGCAACTTCAGAGGTGAACCAGGGAGCATCATGAGGTCTCCTGGGACGACATGTGGGAGTGAAGCGAGGAATGAGATTTGCGAGAAATACGTAAAGCCTATGGAGAGCCTCATTAACGTCAGAACAGCGAAGAAATGAATACCAATTAACAAGATTGATTTCGTTCGCCATTCCAACAAAGTTGGCTTGATAGAAATTGAAGCGGGTATAGCAAGAGACTTTGGATCTAAGTGGAATATTGAGAGAAATTTCTAGAAGAACAGGAGGGTGTTGAGGGTCGGGAGGGACATAGGGTAAAGCGTCGGAATCCAAATAAACAGAAGACACTGGAATATTAGCAAAAAAATAGATCCAATATTTTGCCATTTTTATTAGGTACTGAGTTCAATTGGGAAAGAGAACATAAAGAAATGAACGAAGACAAAGTAAGCGAAAGACTGTTGCTAGAAGTGATGGTTGAAAAAGAAGTATGGAATAATTACCCAGCAGTAAAATCATCGGAACAGAGAAATTGAATAGAATCCTCACAACAATGAATTTATGTGCTAAAATTAATGTGACGGCAGTCAAATGTGTTTTATTTTTCTCTCTCACAAAAGTAAAATTTATTTAGAATATTTTCACGATACAAGAAAATTTGTATGCAAATTGACATTTTACCGGAACTGCGTATGTTCAATTAATCCTAAAATTAATTGAATTTATTACTCTAATCCTAAAATTATAGTATGCTCAATAAAGCTGTTGATTACCTTCTGAACGTAACTTTATTGAATTATAGAGGCTGAACCAAAGCTGTTCAAGTATTAATTTATATTTACTCCATGGATGTATTATTTTATTACAATTTTATTCACATGTATTTCATTATTAATTCAATAAAAGATATTAACAGTAAAATTTGAATTAAAATATTTTAAATAGTTTTGCTTTAGTATCAAATGTATTTTTTCAGGGTTTTTTTTTATGTTGGTTTTACTTTAAACGTTTTTTTTTCTTTCTTTCAGATTTTACGCTAAAATGGTAAGTGACGGATCAAAACTTTTTTTTTATTACCTTCCTAAATTACGAATATAAAATGAAATCAATTTCGATTTCTACTATGGTTCATTTTTGAATCGTAGTTTCCCAAACTACAAGAGGTAGCCAAATTATTAATGACATTGTTCATATTTTGTTTTTGTATTATCTAGTTTAACCATTTAACTTTGAATACGATATAATTATATTTAAATCACAAAAACTAAATGTCACATATTCTAAATTTCAAATATCCTAAATTTTCTAAAATTCAATGTGCGTACCTCAAAAATGTAACAAAAAAAAAAAAATAGTTTTTGGTAATGTTATCCAATGTGACTGTCTCAACAAGACATTCTAAGTAGAACTTCTAACCAAGGTGGCGCTAAGCAATACAGCTTGGTCGAACAAAGTCTTAACAGACAATTTGTCAATGAAACATTTTCGCAAAATATTACATAACAGCAAATAACCGTTATTTACATACTGCTATTATTATTTCAAAAAAAAAAAGGTTATATTTACTTGATGTCAGCTCAGAACCGATATATTTTTAGGCTATCTGGCCCTTTATGGACTAGTGTGTGGGGTCCCTGGTTCGAATCCAGGTATGGACCGAGAAAGTCATCAAAATTAAACAGATAAATAGTGATCTTACCGGAGCCTAGTCAGTCTCCAATTCATCAGATACATAGTTAAAAAAATCGCGAAGATAAAAAGTGAATTCGTTCGTAATTAAAATTTTCAGAAAAGTACCGAGAGTACCGCAAAGATCAATTGTTTCTATGTACATTAATTCAACTTGTAGTTTGGTAGTGCGAGCCATTGTAGTACTATAATTCGTCAGCAGAGGCCGGTTGGCGGGCCAAACTATAAGAAGAAGAAGAAGAAGAAGAAAAAAAAACACCGGACTATTGTTACAAATATGTTTATTGTACAATCTCCGTATTTGAGGAGCTGAAGACTGACTGGACTCCGTCGAAATCACGTGCATCATTCATTTATCTGTTTTGATTTTAATGAATTTGGATCTAGTTTTCTTAAAATTTCGAAAAAATATCTGAAAAATTTCTGATTATAAACTGAAACAATTTTGAGGTTCGCATGATAAAATATCGATTAAATTAAAATCTAGGTATAAAACTTAAAAAAGCCAATTAAATAAGAAACGTTACTCACGTTTCGATTATTCAACATAGGGAAAGTTTGCAAAAAAATGGTTCTTAAAATGTTTATTTCATCTTACGACATCTGGAGTTTTCTTCTTTTTTTTGCGACTTGCTACCAAACGAAAAATAAACTCACCTGTTTTACCGACAACACAAACACTATTATAAACAAACATAATGATATCAGCATCAAAATCAATGAAATAATTTAGTGAATAAAAATATATTTACTGGAGAAATTCATTTAAACTAGAAAATACGAGAATGTGTGAACTTTCTGTAATAATTTGGCTACCTACTGTATTTGGATGAAAAAAAAAAGGATTGCAATGTTTTTAAATCCAGTGAAATTTGATTTAAAAAAGGGGAAACTTCGGAAAAATTAGGGGAAAGTTGAATTTTGGTGTGAACCTTGATACTGGCGTGTTGAACAAAATCTTTAAAGTCCCCATCGATCCGAGTGCTGCGTTACTTTTTATACGGGGTCAACGGTCACCAGAAGTGACCTTTCCTAAATATCTCAGTAACGGTCATGTCTTTAGCAAAAAAATGTATGACGAATTTGTACTTTTTCTTGTAAACATAACCGTTTTTAAGATATATTGATCTAAACATTTGTAACTCACAGTATCCACTTTCTCAGCGGCATGTTTATATTATCCGATTTCGATTACGACTTGGAATGTTTGTGAGTTCGTTTTTCTATGTTTAAAAGGTCCCTAAAAAATATTTATACAAACATGTCTACCACACTCCAGCAAAGATTTTCCTACACCCCCCTAATACCCGCCCTGGAAAGTGCATAAACCCCCTCTAACACGGACAATTTTCCTACACAAAGAGAGCTTTGTGTCCTTTGTTCCAAAGGGACACCCTCCTAAAATTCTGAACACACCCCCATGAAAAATTCCTGAGAAAACCCCGGCACTCCAGGATAGGTGGAAAAGTGTGCTCTGAAAAGTCAGCTACAAAAGTGAGCTACAGATTCGTTATTAATTATTTTTCGAAAGACGTGACCGTTACTGAGATATTTGCGAAAAGTCACTTTTCGTGACCTTTGACTCCGTATAAAAAGTAACGCAGCACTCGGATCGATGGGGACTTCTAACATTCTGCTCAACAAGCCAGTATCAAGGTTCACAGCAAAATTCAGCTTTCCCCTAATTTTTCAGAAGTTTCGCCTTTTTTTTATGTCGAATTTGACTGGATTATGATGAAGCTCCCTTCGGGGTGCAACTATTGAACTTTCTAACAGAAAAAAATCGATCAGAAATTTCTGAATGTTTAACAATAAAATAATCAATTACACAATTTCGAATCTAATGCTTGTTAGCCGAAATAAATAAATAAGCCACCAAAAATGGTTAATTGCTTAATCTTTTTGTGAATATACGCTCAAATTTTTTCCTAAGAAAAATCGTGATGGCTGAAAATTATTTTAATTTTGCACGTTTTTAGTTAGGGCAGGTTTGATAGCAGTACTCTTCATAGCTTCCTAGTTGGGCTTAATTCAGAGTGCTCAATCGAGATTCTATTGACTTTGTCGACATTATCCTATCACTAGGACACGTTCGATTGTCAAAAAAACCGATTGAACTTGTGCTGCTTCTCTCCAATACGGATGTTGGATCGTGGTCACTAAACAGAACCCTAAGTAAGGGGTGATCAGAGAGTGCGACTTCAAACGCAGTGGTTGATTCAGCGTACTGAATCAAGTCCTGATTCAGTTCACCGAATATATGATACTGATACTGAGTCAGGTACTGATTCAGTTCGCCGAATATATGATACTGACACTGATTTAGTGTACTGAATCAGGTCCTTTAGCTTCTGAAATATTTTTCTCCGATAAGTAAAAGATCCATCCGTATTATTCAATTTGATTATACGAGAATATTCCCCAAAATTAACGAAAAAGAAATCAGTAGTCTTTTGGACTTTGATACGAAAATAAGTCAACTACTTGTAAGTGAATATGATATTAAATGCTTTGACAGTGCTTTGGCGGACGCTGTGGATACTGAGAAAATTGTTTCTTACTGAGAGATGTCCAGCACTTAGAGGGGAATATAAATATTTACTTGTTACCTAAATAAATAGTTTTTTTTTTTATTTATACACTTCGAAAAATTGGATTATTTGCAAAGGTGATCAATTTTTTTTTTTGCATTTTATTGTTTTGCATAGACTCAACTATAATTCCTAAGTATCCAACATATGATGATTTCACTAATTTTATTTCATTAAAATTTCATTAAAAACAATGAAAGCTTAGAAAAAATTCGAAAACTCTGGAGAAAATTCGAAGAGTCTTCGAAAAAAATCAGAGAGCTATAGGAAAAATCAGGGGTATCTAGGAAAAATTCGAGGAGTCTTAGAAAAATCATGAGAGATTATCAAAAATCAGGGGACTATAGAAAAAAATCCGAGTCTTAAAAAAAATCAGGCTACTCTAGAAAAAATTCATGGAGTCTAGGGAAACATACTGGCAATTTACGAAAAATCAGGGCCTCTAGACCTCTAGAATTCTTGGAATCTAAGAAAAAATCAGGGCATTGTAGGGAAAATTCTGGGATTCTTAGAAAAATCCGTTGACTCTACAAAAAATCTTGAGAGTCTTAAAAAAAACCATGAGGCCTTAGAAAAAATTAGGGGACTCGAGGGAAAATCCTAGGAATCTAGGAAACATTACTGGCAGCTAAAGAAAAGCCAAGGCTTTTAGAAAGAATTCAGGGAGTTATAGAAGAAAAATTGGGTGAACTGAAAAAATCAGGGGATTCTAGAAAAAATACTGAAAATTTACGGAAGACCATTAGAGCTTAGAAAAAATCAGGGGACTACAGGAAAAAAAATCCATCGAGTCTTAAAAAAAATCAGGGCTCTCTAGAAAAAATTCTGGGAGTCTAAGAAAAAATCGGGATAGCTTACGAAAAATCAAGCGATTCTAGAAAAAATTCTTCGAGTCTTAGAATTATTATGGGAGCTTAGAAAAGATTAGAGAATTTTCAGAAAAATCTTTGGAGTCTAGGAAAAAATACTGACAGCTTAGGAAAAATCAGGTCCTCTAAAATAAATTCTGGGAGTCTAAGCAAAAATTAAGGGATTTCTAGAAAATATTCCAAGAGTTTTTAGAAAACCATTAAAGCTTCGGAAAAATCAGGGAACTATAGAAAAAAATCTGGGTCTTCAGAAAAATCAGGCGACTCTAGGAAACATTTTAGGAGTCTAAGAAAAATCATGGGAGCTTAGAAAAGATTCGGGGGCTCTAAAAACAACTTCTCGCAGTCTAGGGAAACATACTGGCAGTTTATAAAAAATCAGGGCCTGTATACAAAATTTTTGGATTCCTAGGAAAAATCAGGGAATTGTAGGAAAATTTCTGGGATTGTTAGAAAAACTATGAGAGCTTAGAAATAATCCGTTGACTCTACAAAAAAATCCTGAGAGTCTCAAAAAAAAAACATGAGGATTTAGAAAAAATTACGCGACTCTAGGAAAAATCCCAGGAGTCTAGAAAACAATACTGGCAGCCAAGGAAAAATCAAGGTCTTTACAAAGAACTTAATGAGTCTTAGGAAAAAAAACTAGGGAAGCTGAAAAAAAATCAGGGGATTCTAGGAAAAATTCTGAGCAGCATTTTCGTAAGACCATTGAATTTTAGAAAATATCAAGGGATTACTGGAAAAATCCATGGATTGTTAGAAAAATCAGGGGTCTCTAAGAAATATTCTGCGAGTCTTAGGAAAAATCAGGCGAGTTTACGAAAAATTAGGGGATTCTAGGAAAAATTCTTCGACTCCTAGAATTATTATAAGCAAGGGTTTGCTCCTGCAGATTATCCGGAGTCAGTTTTTTTTTTGCACAGCAAAAGAGGTGGTATCCAAGCTTAGCAGCTACTTACTTTTTGACTGTTTCGGTCGAAGTACGAAGTATGCCAACCGAGAAACAAAAACTTTAATTGGATGAGTTATAAGACTTATTTTTTTCCAAGACTTTGCTCTCAAATTTAGGAAGTTCTTGATGCTTTTCTGTTCGTGGACAGAATGCCGTTTTAGGAGTCTCAAAGCTAAATAGTTAATAATGACTTCCTGTTGCAATCAATGCAAACACATTGATGATACGGAATCCTTAATTGGATCTCATAATCAAAAAATAAAACTCCATAGATCATTGAAATATGCTGACATGTGAGTAGATTCTATACTACATAGAAAATCTGCAATTCCTTCACTCTGTCCTGTAAGATTTCTTAACAAAATCATGTTTTTCCACGCGTATAAATTATTTTATATTCAGCGCATGAAAAACATTTTACGTCGTCTATTCACTAATTGCATCCACAAATGGGAAAAAAAAACTATGAATGAGACCAGAAAAAAAAACAAACTGCTAGAAAAAAAAAATGAAATCATCTTGACCGCTCTCCAGAGTATAAAAAGTCAGGTGAAAATAAAATCGTCTTTGTATCCACCTGTAAAAAATCAAGAAAATTTCTTTTTTTTTTGGCCCATCCAGTTAGCGTAAAATGTACAGCAATAGCAACAGCAGCAGCAGCATAATCTTTTCAGGTGGATGGAGAAAAGCAGTTGGATGACGATGGTTGCAAGGATGGCTGAGTGAATATAGTAAAAGGAGCAGGAGCCTATAGATGTAACAAGCGCGCATTCGGTTTTGTTTTTGTTTTGTTTTTAATTTCTTTCAATGCTATGGATGGTGTTTGGATTTTCAGAAAAGAAATTCAAGCTACAGAGCAACAGAAAAGAAATAAAACATGGATGTTGCTGCTGCTGCTGCTGATGATGATGATGATGATGATAAGGACAACAGCTAGAATGAACAAGCAATGAAAGATTTAGAACGTGAAAAAGCAGACGATGGTGCAGTTGTTGTTTCTTGTGCAACTTGTTTTCTTGCTTCAGTTACCATCAAATATTTTCTGCATATGAATTTCCTACGAGAGTTGCCGTTCCGCTCCGCTCTGCTCTGTTCCGTTCCGTCGAGCCATCGTCGTCATTTCAACTGATGCTTTTTTTTAAAGGTTCACATATAAATTTTTTTTCCTGCACAAACCTAACTGCTTTCATTCGTTGCTGCAGCCTTATCCTCGTTTATTTTATTTATCCTCGATGCTTTTCATAAATGTATATATATAAATGTGTACAGTACCTATTCCTCTATGTTTTTTTCGCAACGACTCAATTCCTGCCTGGGCCCACTACATCTGAGTGCTGCTGCTGCCTGCTACTGCCTATTTCTGCTGGAATCCTTGTCTAGTGCGCACTCCATGCATTCATTTCTTTTATATATGCTTGAAATCATATGCTTCTGTCGCCACCCGATTATTGTTAGTTTTCTCCCCCCGGGGGGTGGTTTCTGTGGGCGGCTGATGAATTTATTCGTATCGTGTGCAGGGGCGGAAAACAAGAAGCGATTTGGGAATGAGAGTTGAGTGCGATGACTTCGTACACATCATGTCATGTTTTACTGATGTTGAATTCCCTACGGAATGTGGGTCGGGTCTGGTGCGAGGGAATGTGTGTGTGTGTGGATGTGATAAGGGTTACATTATGTAGTTTTGCTGAATAGTACCAACAACAAAAACAACAACAACAACAACAACAACAGTACCAGCGCCACGAGCTACGGCATACGGTAGGCCAGAGCTCCCGAAACCAACAGGCGAGCTCCGAGCAAACTCCCCGAATCCGTATGTGTGGAAATTTCACATAAAAAACAGCAAAATAAGTCTCTCCCACTGAAAATGACGCGAACAGTGATGGCAGCCGTGTTGTAGTACACAAAAATCATAACACGTCATAAATGAAAAATAACAACAACGCTGCATAAATTATGAAAAGTCATATAGGAAAATATGAGCTGTTTGCACTTGAAGAAACGATATGGCAAACATAAATATATATATAAAAAAAAAAAAAATACGTACGCTCTAAGAAGCTGAAAGCACAGGAAAATAACCTATGCTATGTATGTAAATACGTTCCATAATAATATTTCATAAATATTATCGTTTCATTTGTAAACAAAATCTCGAACTGTTTGCATATCGTTTCAAATTGGTGTTGTTGTTGTTGTTATTGTTTTGAAGGTACGATAAAAAGCAAAAAAAAAACATCCGCAGAAAGTTAATTGGAGAAGAAGATCCATTGTACCGTAAGTTCCAAGACTTTGCTTTCAAATTTAGGAAGCTCTTGATGATAGCCTTTCTGTTCGTGGACGGAATGCCGAAAAGTGCTAAGAATCTGTCAAGTGCCAAGAATCTCAAATATGAACTGCCCTTCGTATCCTTTTTCTTTGTCAAATTCATCGATTGAGTTACAATATCAATGTCAGTATATTAATAATTCCCCCTGATCGTTATAGTGATTAAGACAGTTAAAATTTCTTCTATATTTGGGCCATAGTGCATGTGTTTGTGGTGTTGTGTGCAGAAAACAATTGGAACAGTTTTTTTTTTGACGCGCTAATTGTGTTGGAAGCAAGAAGCAAACTTATTTGTTTAGTGCTTTAACTACCAGGTATGTATCCGTTCTTATGATCCTCTTGGTGACTCAATGAGAACTTGAATCTTTAGAGACCCTCACGATTATTTTCTGGGCTCCATTGATTTTTTCAGACTTCTGATTATTTTTCCAGGCTCACATTGTTTTTGTTTTTTGACTAGGCTTCCATGCTTTTTCTTAAGTTCCATGATCCTTTTCCAGACTTTAATGTTTTTTTTTTCTTTCGAGTTCTTCCTGTTTTTATATATGTATACATATATAATCTCAAATAAAAGGCATAAAGTTGAATTCTATAGTAAACATTTTATTGTAAGTCGAAAGAACAATCTATAACATTTACTTTTTAAAGATTATCTCATTTAAATGTTGGCCGCAACTACGCCGTAAATGGTCCATCCTGATGGTCCAATTTTGGACGACGCGTTCCAGCATAGCGACCGGTATCTCACCAATGACACGAGTAATGTTGGCTTCAAAAGCGTCGATTGAAGCTGACCTATCCCTGAAGATCGGAGACTTTGTGCAACCCCAAAGAAAATAATCTAAAGGTGTGATATCACACGATCGAGGCAGCCAATTTATTGGTCCAAAACGTGAAATCACGTTCTCACCCAAAATGATATCTCAATCAGTCCGTTGTTTCTCTCGCTGTATGCGAAGGAGCGCCGTCTTGTTGAAACCAAAGTTCACCGATACCACGGGCTTCAATTTCAGCTAGCAAAAAATCCGTTATCATGGTGCGATAGCGGTCGCCATTGAACAGGGGTTTTCTCAGGAATTTTTCATGGGGGGGGGTGTTCAGAATTTTAGGAGGGGTGTCCCTTTGGAACAAAGTACACAAAGGTCCCTTTGTGTAGGAAAATTGTCCGTGTTAGGGGGGGTGTATGCACTTTCCAGGGGGGGGGGGGGGTATTAGGAGAGTGTTAGGGGGGGAGTAGGAAAATCTCTGGCCATTGACGGTTACGTTCTTACCGGACTCATTTTGAAAGAAATATGGACCGATAATTCAACCGGCCCATAAACTACACCAAACTGTGCATTTCTGTGGCTGTAGTGGTAGCTGTTGAAGCTCTTCAGGTTGTTCATCAGCCCAAATACGGCAATTCTACTTATTGACATATCCATTGAGCCAAAAATGCGCCTCATCACTAAACAAAATTTCGCAATAAAACAACGGATTTTCATTGAGCTGATTCAGAGCCCATTCCAGAGGTGTAAGTCTTCCCATGATGATTTGTCAAAAAATACTGAATAAAAAAATTACATTACAGTTTGACAGGAGTCAGGCGTGATCTGTCAAAAAAAGCCTACTGAAAATCAAACCTCAAAATGAATCACCCTATATATATATATATATATATATATATATATATATATATATATATATATATATATATATATATATATATATATATATATATATATTTAATTAAATATATATATAAATATATATATATATATATATATATATATATATAGATTTAATTAAATATATATATATATATATATATATATATATATATATATATATATATATATATATATATATATATATATATATATATATACATAATTAAATATGTATATATATATATATATATATATATATATATATATATATATATATATATATATATGTATATATATATATATATATATATATATACATATATATATATATATATATATATATATATATATATATATATATATATATATATATGTGTATTGGGCAACCCACAGAAAGTGAGAAAAAGTTATGAGCTTCGACTCATACTCCCCTTAAGACTTTACGTCTTCAATCCCAAAAATTTCCATTCTCACTAGCAGGTCTTAGAATCGCCTCCTTTGCGATTCAATATATTACTTCGTTCGAGAGAACAAACCCCTTTTATTAAGACCTGCATTGCTCGCTCTGTCCTTTAGCCGCAAACATCCTTCCCAATCCTATCCTTTTAAAATCATTCCTTTTAGATTACCTCTTGGGCAGCTTCTCGTTGTGTCGTCTTCTGAGTTTTTTTTTGACTCTGGGTGCAACCTGGAGGTTGGCCGCGGATAACAGGTTGTGGTGGTTTACCGCCACTCCTGTCCCGGTCAACCGAAGGGCCCCTGCCCCACTTTATGTTGGGAAGCTGTCCCAAACTTTGTATCCTTGTTGTCTTGACCCAGCTTCGGCTTTTGGCTTGGGTTTGGTTCAAGCTGTAGTGGATTACGTGGGGTTGGCGTGGTGCCGCCTACACGTCCCTGCAGCTTGGCCAGACTTGTACCATTTGCTGAAGTTGAGTCAAGCAACAACATAGTTGTATTTTTGATCCTTGCTCCTCTCTTTTCGAGGAATTTCGGGTGGGCGTACAGTCCCCATACAGGGCGATTCTCTTCAGGAATCGACCCAGTTCATTTTTCGTATGTAATTGAATTTGTAATACTCGTACAATTTTCTAACGTAAATAATTTTCTTTAAACTACCACATTTATCTCACTCAAACATTTTGCATACTTCAAAAATTTCAACTTTCTTGCATTTATTACAAAAGCCAGCCAGCCAGCGGACTTGAATTGGGGAAGAATGGATCGGGTTCAGCTCAATAAGAAGGCCGATCTTTGAAAATTAAACTTTTGCACTTACCTTTGGAAATTAAATTTTGAACTTAACTTTGAAAATTAAAATTTTTTTTGAATTTATCCCTTTACATTTAATGAAGGGAAGTCCTTGGTGTATATATATAAATATTTATTTATTTTCGTCGAAACAGGGTGTTTTTCTTCTGCACCTTGTCAATAAAAGACTAAGGTTTCGCAAAAAAAAAAAGAAAACAAAAACTTTTGAATAGGGAGAGGTTTTTTTCTGTTTAAATCTCCAAACCTAAAAATTCCTCGGTAGATTATCTTCCGTTAGGGCTTAACATAGGTTAGGTTAGGTTGACCTGGCTGCCAATCGACAGAGGCCTGCTGACAGACGCACCTAGGCTACAGTAATTTTCTCTCTCTCTCTTATTCATTAAAGTCACGCAACCATCTGTTTCCTTTGATGAACCGCACTATTCTCTTTAAATTGACCAGGGTTAGTTCGGTCAGATATAAGAAAAAGAGTGCAACAAGTGCCGTTACACTTCTCCTCGCCCAAGCCGGGCACTGGCACACGAGATGGAGGGCGGATTCCTTCACGTCCTCAGAGTCACAACTCCAACAGAAGTCATTGAACCCTGCTCTCAATCATTGCGCATGCCGTCCTATGAGGCAGCGGCCCATAATTATGTCCACAGAACAACGAAGAGTGCTTTGAGCTAAGCCTAATGGCTGCCTGGTCCGATGCGCATCCATGGAGATTTAGGACTGCCTTGCTATCGCCCAGTATGATTCATCTGTTCAGGACTTACTAGCACCCTTAAAGTATTTTCGCCTACAAAATGGCCACAACCTTTGCCTGAAAAACACTATAATGGTGTGAAAGACGGAGGGATAGCTTAAGAGTCCGCTCATTTGTGTATAGAGCGAGTTGCGAACTTTAAATCTAGTGGAAAGCCGCTGGAGCGAAAGCTCCCTCAGCCAAGATCCTCGCATGGACAAACTCTGTTCTATTCCATGCTGAGATACAATTCAGTCTCACAGTAACAAGATTAGCTGGCTGTAAGATCAGTAGATTAATTGGTAGACAATTAAGCAACACGGTAGTTTAGCTCGCTTACGCGCCAGTCCGATGTGCCGATCTACTGGCCGCGGGTTCGAATCCCGCCGTGCTCATCGTTGCATTTGTTCGTCTTCTGTTGACTTAACAGTCGGCGACTGGGCATAATAGCAGCGCTAAATTAATTAAGTGGCACATTAAAAAGCTTTGGTGGCGACCAGCCAGACATAACACTAGCGCTTCAGAAAAATTAGAAAAAAATGTTGCACTTAAAGAATAATGGAAAAATTGATATCGGCTCCTCCCATATGTGTCTCCCTACCGCCATAGCTAAGCATTCGCTTCAAAGTGTAAATCCCTGAGCTTTGGCATTATCATAGAAAAGAGCTAGGGGTGTTGTGGCGCGCTCCAGTTACCGGTACTCTGCACTTTTTCAAGCTGCCGTTTACAGGTAGCCTTAAGAGTAGCCTGCCACCCTAAACAATAGCTCAACCACAGAGCGGTATAAAGCCAAGCGAGAGTACGAGGCTGAAATCCTCAATCCGCCCCGATGGCTCTTTTGCAGCAGTAAAGTTCACTGAAATTCTTCCGCGCTCTTTCTGCTATATTGTAACTCCATAGTAACTTCGGATCGATGATGAGCCCTAAATATTTGACCCTCTGGCTCAGCTCAATGCAGAAGAAAGTTCAATTTCGGTAAGTCAACACGAGGAAATTTGTACTTTCTTTTAAACAGCACTAGCTCCATTTTTAGGATTCACATTCAATCCGCACTCACGGCTCCAACGTGAAAATAGGCCAAGAGAGTGATTTAGCCTCTCCGATAGCATGATGATGATGATGGCCTGGAGTGGGTCCAGAGGGACCCTAGCACTGCGACCTCCTGGGTCTATTGTGCCTCCTTTGCGTTATGTCCTATAGGATGTCCAGGCTTCTAATGAACCTGGATATGTTCCTTGACGGGACATTTGTGATGTCCCTGGTGGAAGGAAGAGCAGAGCCAAGTAGCTCGAATCTTCTTCTTGCTAGTGCTGGACAGACTGTGAGCAGATGTTCTACACACTCTGTCGTTTCCCCACAGTATCTGCAGCGGTCATCGTGCTCCTCACCTATCCTGTGGAGGTACTTTTTGCATGGAAGGTGTCCTGTCAATGCTCCGCATAGGGCTCTTATGCCACTTTTGCAGAGAGCCACTGCTTCTTTTGCTCTTTTATTATCGAAGCCAAGGTATTTTTGTGTGTGTGTTTTAAACCCTCAATATTAAGCCAGTAGTCTTCGATCTTCTTTTTGCTCCATGCTTTAATTTCCTTTTCCGTATCTGCTTTTGTAAAGCCCCAGTACGGAGAAGGACCTATGAAGGGCATTTTTGCTCCTTTTTTGGCGCTGGTATCAGCTTCCTCGTTTCCTCGGTGCCCCTCATGGCCGGGGATCCAGATCAACTCGAGGCTGTTCTGTGCTCCTATTTCATTAAGGGCCTCTCTCACCTCTAGGAGAATAGCCGAATTTATTTGATCGCGATTGATAGCCATGAGAGCCGCTTGACTATCCGATAGGATTTTTATTCTGACCCTTTTTGTATTCCTTATTTTTATTGTTTGTGAGGCTCTTAATATGGCAGATAGTTCCGCTTGATAGATCGTGGCTTCTTTTGGGAGAGGGAAATGCATTTTGCACTTGGGACCTACGATCCCTGCTCCTACTCCACAATCCATCTTTGAACCATCCGTATACCACATTTGCGATCCTTTGTACGAGGGAGGTGGTCCATCCTTCCATTTGTCCCTTTGATGGAATTTTAACCTTGAACCTCTTCTCGAATACTGTCTCAGTTTTTATTTGGTCGCTGAGGTTTAACATTTCCATTATGGGCCTGACGTCCTCCAGGATTTTTAGGTGGCCTTTGAGGTCCCCTGATTTATACCTGTAGGCTTGTTGTAGGCTAATGGCTTGTCTCGCTGCTTCCTCCTGAATTTTGAGGTGCAGCGGTTCAAGGTTTAGAAGGGCCTCCATTCCTGCTGTTGGAGTGGAGCTCATTGCTCCTGTAATCAGCAGGCAGGCCATCCTTTGAAGCTTGTTGAACCTATTTATAGCGGTTTTTTGTATGGTTTTCTTCCACCACACTGCTGCTCCATATAGGAGGATAGGTCTCACCATTTGTTTGTATGCCCATAGGGTCTGCTTTGGAGATAGTCCCCAATTGCGCCCAAGCATTTGTTTTGTCGCCCAGAGTGCCTTAGTGGCCTTCATTGTCGTTTTGTTTAGATGATTGTCCCAGGTGAGTTTCCTATCTAGGTGTATTCCTAGATATTTTACCTCTTCCTGCAGACATACGACTGTACCCCTAATATTTAGGGCTCCTATTACGATTTTTCTTTTCCTGGTGAATGGTATTATGCTAGTTTTCTGAGGATTGATGGATAGACCCTCTCTTTCGCACCATTGGGTTGTTTCATTTAAGGCTTTTTGCATTCTGAACCTCACGGTGTCCATGTGTGAGCCTCTTATTATTACCGTAATGTCGTCCGCGTTGCCGAGAGCAGTTAGGCCCTTACTATTGAGGGTCACGAGAAGGTCATCAACTAGTAGGGACCATAACAGGGGGGATAATACTCCTCCCTGTGGACATCCCTAGTATCCACCCTTAGCTTCGCCTCCCCCAGCTCCGCAACCACACTTCGATTCCTTAGTATTTTGCTCGCCCATTTCACTACTTCTTGAGGAGTATCCCTCCTCTGGAGAGCGACGTGTAGCGAGTCATGTCTTGCATTGTCAAAGGCTCCCTCTATGTCCATGAAAGCACATAGTGCGACTTCCTTGCATTCCAATGCCTTTTCTATTATTTGTGTCAGCTTATGTGTAGCTGATATAGTTGATTTGCCTTTTTGGTAGGCAAAGTGCAATTTGTGAAGTGGCATCTTTGTCAAAAGATCATTCCTTATGTATAGGTCATAGCATAGATAAATACTTTTCTTTTAGCTCCGATAGCATAGATAAATACTTTTCCGACACTGCTACGACTATGTCCGTCGCATAAGTATTCATTTTGCAGCCGGCCCGGTCCAGTTTGATTAGCAGAGTCCGTAATATTTCACAGCAGGGAAGAGAAGACTCCACCCTAAGGTGTGTAGATCTTAGCAGCAATATTTAGATCTTACTTTAAATAACATTTGGTGAAAATTTGGCTGAAAAATTAGAATAGAGTTGCCAGCTATGGTGATTTTTGTCTCCTAAATCTTGCAAACTTGCTCAGCAAAATAGAGCTTTTTTCCCTATAACGTCTGTTCCAGTGTAGAAATCAAAACGATTTTCATGCATTAAATGGACCTTAATGTTAACCAAATGTCGTAGGAATTTCGTACAAAAATCATGAAAGGGCTGCCAGCTATGACCATTTTTGTAATTTTTTGGAATTTCTTTACTAAGTGATTATATCATTAGATTTGCAAATGGGAATGATCCTGCAATGAAAATTAACAACAAATATTAACGCTTTAAAAATTTGAAAAGTTTTGAGGGTGGTTACCCTAAAATTCTTTTCACCCGTATCACATCCAGCGCAGTGATTCAATTGAAACGAAATTTACTGGTTGGGTTTAACTTAACGTGAAGTAGATTTGGTATATAGTTTGCTTTGCTGCTAACACAGGGTAACCAGCATTAGCCATTTTCGTAAATATTGCACCAACAGATGCTTGAAATTACATACTCATATGCAAAGCATTTGCAATAAAAATATGAAACCAATTTTTAAATTTTCCGAATTTTGAAAATTTTTCGGATGGCAGCCTCAAACAACGTTTAATCGTTGAAACATTCCATGAAATCCTGCGATGAGAACAAAATTCAAAGGATGCGTTGATTTAAGTATGAGCTTGTTAAGGTAAACTTATTGCTGCTTCGTTGAGAAAGTGTTGCCAGCACTGAACATTTTCATCATTTGTGTTATAGTTGAGTTTTGTTGCTTTGGATAAGGAATGGTTGATATGATTCGACAAAAAAAGTGTATTACGTCTTACCACATTTTTTTGTCACTCAAAGACAATTTCTTCGAAAATTAGTTTTCTAGCGGTTCTGATGCTCTAGAATTTTCAATATTTGTTCGTGCAGTCTCCGTTGCAAGTAATTTAGATCTACTCTGCTATTATGTTATTCAAATAGCATATCAGGAAAATAGCATCTGACAATATGCATAGATTGCAGACTGTTATTGCTATTTGCAAATAGCAGTTGAATAATAGCAGTCTGCTATTTAGCAGCCCATCAGTGATTTCCTCCCAGATTGGAATTAAACTAGATATAATTTGTATCTTTTATCACATGGTTAACTCAATGCCATGCGCACTTGCATACATCTTTAAATTGCTGTCTTAGATCTGTCCTCTTTTAATAAAAAAAAATAAAGGATTCGCACGAGTTGGAAATGGGAGTTCGGAACGGTGCTGGGACGTTTTATTCATCATTTTGATGAAGAAAAAAAATCTTCGAAACATTACATAATCATTTAATGAAATCATAACAAAAATTTCAGATACGATTTCACTAAGCCCAAGCTGTAAATTATTCGTTAAAAAAATTACTTGAAAGATTTCAAGTTTCGAAAACTAGGTAGGTACATACATCACTCCCCATAAAAAAAAGTCAACCTTCGTAAAACTTCCTATATGTATCTGTCAATACCTTTTTTCCTTCAATATCGAAAATCGTTACAAATAGCTTAGAACCAATCGAACATTCAACATTTCACAACAAAAAAGACTTTCAGTTTCATCATCACATTCCCCAAAGATACGAAACTAATGTTCAAACATTTTCGAGGTGGTGAGAGAGAGGAGGGGAGGGGAGGGGGGGAGGGTGTGTGGTATATGTGAACTTCCGATTTTGTATTTTGGGGGATGCTTTTTCCAACTTGCAATAACATCACTAACAACCACTACCATCAGCCACACCATCCCTATTGTCGCCACCACCACAACCACCACCACATCCCTCAAAATTTCAGCTGTATACATATTTTTGTATCTTCTCCGCTATCTCGAAATTCTATTGATTCTTCTTATTGAGAAGAGTAATATTTTGTTGATGGTACATTTTCGCTTTCACCGACGAAATGACAAATTCCACAAATATTATAAATATTTCCTTGGATTACGACAGTATGAGGGAGGAAAATCTTGAAAATCGTCATCTTTTACTATCGTGATCATCATCATCCGATTTTCCCAGGGCTGAAGACCAGAAAAACAAAATGAAAATCCGAAAGCCTACAACACGCCGAGTGATTGGAATTTTGGATTGAAATCAAAGAATTGTCAATATGTAGAGGTAAGTAGGTATGTATGTATGTACTTACGAGATTTTTCCTTTACATTCTGAACTTGCAAAAGATTCACAAGAAAATATCGTGAGCATTTTCGTAGCAGAGCTACTACCACTCCACTACGCTCCATGGTCATCATTATCTAATCCCTTGAAGAGGTCAACCTTTTTTCCCATATTGTCGACCATCGGACCGGATCGGACCGCACCGGACCGGCCATATCGAATTTGGCGATGTCCGTGCACGAGTAAATTAGATTTAAAATCCGAACGCCCAAACTACCCCTCCCATTGTGTTGTAACACAGTATTCATGTTGTTTGCACCTATAAATAGTTTACATACGAAAAGCCATTCATACGATGTTGAATATGAAATGAATACATCTAGGTAAAAACGTACAGTAATGTAGAAACGAGCTATGCTGTGACTCGAGTGGCCGTCGGAGGACGGTACAATCTGAGACCGTCGAGAAACCAAGATGAATGCCATGGCCGGCCTATCCCCCCGAAAAAAATAAACTCGTTCCGAGCTTAAATTGGGCGTAGATATTGAGCTGGAGGACTTCTGGTATCTGTGGGGGGAATTGATTTAGCAGAGGGGAGAGAGGAGTGTATCCCCCCGAAAAACGACATGAACGTGAACTAATACAACGGGTGTGACTTGTACAATAATGTTGGGATCCTCCTTCAGGCATCAAAGACATTTCCGTGCGTACGGTATTGTGTTCGTTCCCCAATCTTGTTTCGCAGATTTTGTGGTTTCGATGAGTTGCAGGTTTGTAATGTTGTGGCCAAATTTTGTATTCCTGATGATTCGAAGTATGGCCACAAAAGTCACACGAAGTACATGAATGTTGCTTCATAATTTCGCATGAGACCGAACATTAGTACCGAGCACTGTATTTCGGGATCCGACGACCCACATTGGGTGCAATTTTCGTCGAACATACAATGCGGGGCCGCACATTGCGATTTTGAGTTGCCAGTTGGTTGGGTAGGGTGGGCTGTGTTGCTCCTGTGAAATACGAGTCGTAACGCGGTGGGGATCGCGATAAAGCCCTATAGATGCCAGCCCCCCTGTACTGTTGGGTGCGTTTGAGGGGCTTGTCTGTCGCCATAGCCTGAACGTGGTGGAATTGTAGAAGCATATGTGTAGGTGTGCGTATGCTCCCTCGACGCTTCACAAACTGTCATTGGAGCAGGTTGCTGCCTGGGGAGGGGGGGGGGGGTCGCTGTGAAAGAGTTCGGTCGAATATATTGTTTGCATGCTTGCTTGCTTGTCGTCGTCGTCGTCGTTATCGTCAGTCGGATCGAAAAAGACAAACTATCCAGATTTCGATTCACGAAACGCGTTCTTTTTACGCTCGAGAAAGATAGAACTGAAGTGTAAGAGGCGCGCGAATTTTGTTGTAGTTGTAGTTGATAAGTAGATCGCGCCCCCAAAAACTTTCCCCGGCCGGTCTGGGTGGAAAGACGACGAATTCACTGGATTTTTTTTTTCGACGCGCGGGGGCTGGGAAGTTTCGTGGAGAAAAGCAACACGGATGGCGCCTGGCTGCGCCTCATCATGATGATGATTATGTTGATGACGATTTGACTATATACGATTTTCGTTTCGACGGGGGTGTGGAAACGACAGAACGGTCGGTCGTCAGTAGTCGTTACGGTGATACGATATACAACACACACACACACGGTATAGAAATGCTGTAACGGTAACAAGTGCACGAATCCGAATGTTGATTGAGATGAATGTTACGACGACGATAGCGATAGGAATGGCGACGGCGACATTGTGAACGAAAACTACAACAAAAACAACAACAACATCATTAAGAACATCAACGATAACTGTAGAGACGTCGAAGAGACGATAGCAACGGTTACGGCGACGGAAGAACCAGCAACAGGAATACGAACAAACGGAGACTACGACGACGACGACGACTACAACAAAATCGACGGCGAAACCGTGGTTACTTAACGTCTTATATATGTGTCGAACGCCAGTTATTCGTACGGTACGCGACTATAAACAAATTTTTGGGATTCAAAATAGTATTTTTTGGCCCCCCCAAGCTGAGAGGCAAAAAATAAATTCGGAAGACAAATCAAAGTTTTTCCGTGTGCGTTTTATTTTGTGATAATCGGATAAGATACAAGATACAAATAAGTACGCGAATAATACTTCGATTGATAAGTAAAAATCCGTTAGAGTTCGGTTTATGAAGAAATCAAAAATCACTGTGTTACAAAATTTATATAGGTAGATGACGAACTGATCAAAGTGTACTGTTTCGAAAATTCCGAATCAACGGGGTGGATACTACTGTATTTTTTTTTTTTTACTGTTGTTTAATGCTATTCAAACTGTATCTTGTTTGACGTGTTTCATTACGGTTCAATGATTTGAACAAATGATTTGGATATTTTAAATATTTGTGTATCGATTGCCGGTAGAAAACTGTGTGTGTGTGTGTGTATATATGATTCGGATATCTATCTGTTCAAATTAACTACATAAAACTTCTGGTGAAGTGAAGTGTAGTGTTTAAGATACCAAAAAAAATTATAATAATTAAAATAAAAGTCATCCGACTGCTAATACTATTCTAAATTGTATTTTGCTCCAAATTCGATGTTGTCAATACTCCTACTTATCCTGTATCTATTCATATGAGATGTAGTTTTAAGATTTTTTTCCACAATTTTTTTCCACAATTTTTTTATTCTTTGCGAAAATCTCACAAACTCTCTCTCTCTATCTGTCTCTCTGAAATATTAAACTAGCGATCTTCGTTTCCAATACTATACATTCATGTGGCGCAAGATGAAATTATTTCCAAAACTCCGTTTTCCATGCAATCTAATTTCTATTTCTTCCTGTCAGCGATCGTTTCCTGCATTTAACTTGTCGTTGTGAAATAATAATAGAAAAAAACTAACATAACATAGAGTGAAACAATATTTTCAAGACCAAAAAAATCTTTTGTTTTAGTTGGAAAGTTCAGTGATAGTGAAAGTGGTGCAAAAAAAAAAAATTGTTTGGCCACAAAGGAATTCATTGAGAATTTGGAAAAATCTCAAATTTAACAAAAAAATAAATAAATAATTTTCGTGTGTTTTTAGAATTTGCCAGTGCTTGTTTGTAACAAGGTTTTCCAATAAAAATTCAGTGATATCATCTGTTTGGATATTGTGCAACGAGAGAGGATTTTGATCGGAAAAAAAAATCAAGAGAAAAACGCATCATTTCCTGCGATTTTGAGTAAGTGGAATTTTTGCATTTAAAAAAAGAGTAGAGAAAACCCGATTTTGAATTAGTTGGATTATTTATTTCGCAAGATTCGGTCAAGTTTTGAGGTTGAAACCATTTTTTTTTAAAAGTTTGATTTTACTATTTTTGTTTATTTTCGATACATTTTGCAACAATCAATTTTCTTTTATAGATAGAAAGATAATATCTTGTTTTTACAAAAGTGTTTATCGTTCTTACCAAATTGGCAAAAAAAAAGATTTTATCCATCAAAAAAACAAAAAAACAAAACTAAGACCATAAAGATATTCAATGGAATAAACTATACCGTTGAAATACATATCGCATTCGGAAAATACATTTTCGTAGAGATACATTCTTTAATACACCATCTTTCATCAGGGTTTTTATCAACAAAAAATGTTGCTCCAATTAATTTGAGTTTCAAGATGAATTTCTAAAAAAAAATTTTTTTTATAAACGTTTATCCCATTCGGACGAAAGCTTTTCCAGGACATAAATATGTAATTTGTTCCATCAATTGTATATTTCTGACCATTGATAAGTTATTGAAGATTCCTCGTCGATGAGCGAAATGAAACGTTCCACACGCACACTATATCTTTTCTAACTGAGCGCAAAAACTATGAAAACTAAAACAATCACCAAATTAGTTTTCTCTCGAAAGATACGACTTTCGTCAACTGAAAGTAAATAAAAAGAAAAGTCCTTAGAGTAAAATTGGGCGCATTAAATCTGTTGGAAATTTTTTTCTTTTGATCGCGAAAATTCCAATTAAAAATCAGTGTAAAGACCTCATAAATTCACCCCCATTAAAAATTATAAAATTTAATTAGTGACACAAAACTTTATTCGAATTCCTATTTAAAAGCTAAGCTTTATTTCAATTATCTTTGGAAATTCAATACATATTTTACTAGTAGTCGTGTGTTTGATATTCAATTACAATTATTAGATATCTATCTTATTTTTGATTAGTTTATCTAAAATAAATTAAATTAATTTTTAAAATTAAATTAAAAGAAAAATTTATGAAAACCAACAAACAGAAAGTCTTTCAAGTATTGTATGTTTGTTCTTTTGCATTGTTTAATACAATTTTTCAGTAGAAACGTATTATTCAATTTTGAAATTCATATTGTTTTTGTCGGCAAATAAATAGTCCTCGGAGTCATAGCACTTTTTTCATGTGTTTTATGATCGACTCCAGAGAGATAGAGAGATTGATTATCAAAATACCAATAATTTGCCTCGAATCGGATTGCTTTGATTTAAGTTTTCGCGATTTCATTTTACTCATATAACGGGAAATTATTGAAAGTTATGCAAATTCATCTAGAACTTCGGGAATGTTCTTGTCGATATCAATTGACAATTGACGATTCCATAGTAATTAATTAGGCTGAGAATTTCGATTTGACCGACCATAGTAATATCAATTTCTCATTAATTGATTTTAACTATAAATTTGTCTAAAATGCATAAATCTCGCTAGAAAGTCGTTAGATTTGTTATGGTTTCCATGCAACCACAATTACGTCACTTAAATTTGAACAAAAAAAATTCTATCAAATAAACTGACCAGGATTCATGAAACAATATTTTGTAAACTGTGTCCATTCAATCTAATCAATGTTGCTATAAGGAAAGCAAGTGCTCATGGTATACCCTCTCGTGAGACATAAAAATCACAGGCCAAAAATGTTTGGCGCCCAATGTGGGATTTCTAAGTAATGTTGTCCTTTTTAATTGAACTGAACGTAATAGATCTCGCCGCTTTCCATCAAATGGTGTCAGAGAGTAGAAGTGTTAATTGCGCGAATTGCATTAATTATATATTTATTTACTTTATTTATTTACTATTTGCTCCCAGAGAGGGTCGAAGGACTGTTCTCTGGGAAATATACCTGCGATCTCTAAGGGACCGATTGCTACCTTAACGGCTTTTTTTTTTTTTAGGTTGAAACCCCTCATTAGGTGTCCCCATCTAGGGAAGAGTTTGTATAGAGTGCAGTGTCTAGAAAAAAAATTTCGTAGCTATTAATCATATATGGGCGCTGAGTGCCTAAAAGTAGGCAAGGATTTTTTTTCAAATTTCGTTTTGTCATAACTTCTGACCGAAACATTAAATCATCGTGGAAAAGCGTAAACATAAAACTTACCAGTTTATGAATCAAAATATCTCAAAAACGATTATCGCTACAAGAAAAACTTTTTAAATCTTTTTTATAGGAAATTTTTTAAGCTAAAAACTCGTCATTAAGTTTACCGTTACTGAGATATTTGCGAAAGGTCACTTTTGATGATCTTTGACCCCGTATAAAAAATAACGTAGCAATCGGATCGATGGAGACTTTTGACATTTTTAGTTCAGCACACCAGTATCAAGGTTCACATCAAAAATTCAGCTTTCCCCTAATTTTTCCGAAGTTTCGCGTATTTTACGTCAAATTTCACTGGACTATATGAGCTTTTTCAATTTTCTTACGTTTAGAATCAGAAACAACATAAGATTTTGAGCTAATTACATTATTTTGAATTTCTTTTGAGAGACCTGAAAAGAAATTCAGATCTTCCAAATGATTTTTTGACAACGGATTGTATTTTGCTAGTAAAGTCACAGCTTCAAATGTGATTGCATTTACAAGAAGAAGAAGAAGAAGAAGAACCAAGAAAAGATATAACGTCAATTAGTGGTTTAAAAATTTCTCGATTTCTTCTCACTTGTTCGTTGTGCGCTTTGTGTGTTTTCAAAAACCTGTTGTGTTTTCAAAAATACGTAAAATACGCTCAACACTATTTCGCCATGAACTCACCGGGTTGTCCTGAGAATTCCCTCAGGCTTTTAACAACATCCAGGTTTCTGTCTCCATATCGAACAAATTTCTGAGCTGATCCTCGCTGATACCCTGATCAACTTCTGGAGCAAAATCAGAATTTCATATTTCCAAAATGCTCCCAATAAAAGCCTCGAGTTGAGCTTGATTGTTTACAGCTTGAGGCGCTGGTGGTATTAGTAGAAGCTTTTTAGCACTTATTTTCAGAGATAACGGTAGATGTTCGTTCCTTATCAACCCTTTTTGGATCCATAGAACACCTGTCATGGTTGGTTGTGTGTTTACCATCGCAGTTGACGCACATCGATTTTTTTTTTTGCTGCCTAGCGACTGGTGATTTAGTCCATTGGACTTGAAGAATCTGCCCTGTCCGTGACTTTTATTGGCTGCTGGCAATTGTGGCATTGCGAGCATCCACTGCGTGATTTTAGCGGTTCCGCTTCGAATATTAATCGGTAAACTATTTTTTTTTAAGATGAGACCGATAGACCTTGAAGAAGAGGGCAGATTACCCTCGAAATCACGATATATGTCGAGTAATTAAAGTAAATCTAGCTTCAAAAGGACAAAAAAATGGTTTAAATTAAAATAAACTATTTTTGTTGAGTAGGTGTCCATTTCTAGCTAGGGATGAAGGACTTTTAGTGGAGGAGTAATTCTTTATTCTTTATTTAAACTGGATTGAGCATAGGCTTCATCTTATAATGCTCATAATTTTATCTTTGGGCATAAGATAAGTATCGGCACAGTGCTTTAATACCATAATATAGTTGACCGGCGATTTGCTGGCTTCGTGTGTCAATAGGTTAATCCAAGGGTGTCTTAGACATGATTTTCAGAAGTAGGTTACTGGCTGGCACAGGGCCACACATAGACCCGCTTAGTCCGTAGCGATACCAGATAAATGGACCTGGAGAAGGAAAGTTCAGTTCAAACGGCCATCGAAGGCCTCGGACTTTTGTGCGACCTGCAGTATGTCCTTCAGTCTCTGCTGCGCTAAATGTGAGAGATCCACCAGCCACCAGCGTTGCCTGGTTTTCCCCGGTGCCGGGCAGTGGCACAAAATGTGTTGGATTGCTTCTCAGACTCCCGGCTCTTGACACTTCTTACAGGTGTCACTGGTTAGGAGTCCCATTTCCATGGCATGAGCTGCTACAAGACAGTGGCTTGCAGTCAGCCCGCGTTAATTCGAGCAGGTACTTAGTCGTTACGTGATTGTATGACCCCCTCATGATTTTGGTTAGCTTGCAGGTCTGAATTGCACGCTATCTGCACATCGCACCTTGCATCATATTGGAGTCGATAGAGTATTAGATCATTTGGATTGGAGTTGGAATGTCAACCAATCTTGACAGGCGAAGGCTAGCACCGTGCTTGGCTAACGCGTCCGCCCTTTCGTTTCCTTCAATGCCCTTGTGACCAGGAATCCAGAAAATTCTGACAATATCTAGAAAAGCTACTCTTTATAGTGGAGTTCCTTTTCTATTTCGAGGACTACCCTATGTTTTCCCTTTCATGTAAGCGTTTTGGGCTCTCGATGTTTGATATATAGGTCTAGTAAACTTTTGAAAACCTTAAGGAGAAAGGAAGTCAGGCTAATTGGCCTGTAGTCCTTCGGGTAAGTGTGGTTGACTTTATCTGCCTTGGGTATAAATACAACCTTAGCGGTCCTCCAGGCTACAGGCATGTGGCTTAGTGCTAGGCAACCTTTGTCAATTTGTATGAGCCAGGGAACGGTGAGCATACCTGACTTTTGGAGCATGGCCGGTAGAACCCCATCCGAAACTGGGGACTTGAAGGGCTAGAAGGTGTCAATTGCCCAGACAAGCCTCGGCTTGGTGACAACTACGCCAATGCCTTCGATGTCATGCAGATCGGACGCCTGCTGACCAGTGAAGGGGGTGGATTCATCCAAATAGCCCGGGAAGTGAGTATCTACGAGGACCCTCAGCGTTTCCGAGCTGTTGCTTGTCCACTCCCCATCCGGCTTACATACCAGGCTAGGCGTGACAGGGCATTTAGCCAGCAGGTTTCTAAGTCTCGCCGTTTCCGATGTGGTCTCGATTCAACCGTACAGCTCTTTCCAGGATATCCATTTGGCTTTCCTAATTTCTGATTTATAGAGCTTAAGTGCGTCTTTGTATTCGTCCCAGCATTCCATGCAGTCAGCTGCTTTAGCTAACTTGAACAATTCACGAGCTTGTTCTCTGGGACGGACTTGGGGACAGGATCGAGCAAAAGCGGGGACAGGATCGAGTTTACCCGTGAGTGCGTTAACCGCAGCGGTGGAGGGCCTAAGCCATTAGTCACTTCTCGTTCGAAGTTTACCCAGTTGGTATTCCTGGAATTGCGAAACGGTCGGTGATTGCGAGCTGCATTGAATTGAAAAATGATGGGCTTTCAAGAACTCTCCAATTCTCTTTTAACTGCTCGTTTGAGTCATTGTGCAGAGTTATATCTAGCACGTTTTCATTACGAGGTCCCCTATACGTGGGAATATTTCTTCGATTTGCTACTACTAGATTATGATTGATTATAAAACTGAGTAGAGACTCACCTTTATCGTTAATGCCCTTGCTGCCCCATACTGTGTGGTGCGCGTTCGAATCCGCCCCCACGAGCAGCAGTTCGTTCCGTTTGAGTGTCTTCGCGGTAAGTTTTACGACCTCCTCCGGCGGAGCAGCTCTGTCGTGAGCCATGTAGGCGGATACTAGGAGTACATGCCCCTCTTCGTCCCCCTCGCATGCCACCACTGTCATATCATCCGTGCTAAAATTAGATAGAAGATAAGCGTGAAAATTCTTCCTCACCAGCATAGCCGTTCTTGTTCTTACTACTGTGATGGGGAAGAAAAGATTGAAAAGTTGTGACACTAGTCCCGCAACCCGGCCCTCTGCAGAGATGGAAGGATCCTGGACCAGCGCCATGTCAACCTTACCTTCAACGAGCGTCAGCAGTAACTCGGCCGAGGCCAACCTACTGCGGTGCAGGTTGATTTGCAGTAATTTGAGTCCTGGCCGCGGCATCCTCCTTAGCCTGAGCCTTGTCCTTTTGGGGATTGACCGTTGTACCCCACAGGTCAACAGTGCCAAGGTCCCTCTCGATCTCGCCAACCTCCAGGGTATTAATGTTTCCATCCTTCGGGTGGCGTTTCTACAGGCGTAGGTAGACACTGCCATTTTTTCAAAACGCGGATAGAGCAGGTCGTCAGCCTTTTTATTAATTTGGAGAACGTAGACCAGCCCCTCGTCTCGTTCTGCTGGTTTTTTGACGTCCAGGATCTTCCAATTTTGAGTTGGAACATCCGGACTCTGCCTTTGCAGTAACTTTAGGGCCACCTTCGGTTCTACTACACGCGGTATTGTTACCTTCGCTCTAGGTAGTGTTGGAATGTTCCCTCTGTCCACGATTTCAAGTCGAGCTCCTCCCCATAGACCGATCAGCTGTACATCAGCGCAACGTGAGCTCGTCGTATCACTTAATGATCTTGACACCTCTGAATCAGCCTGACCCGTCAAACGAAGGCATGGGCAGCTCAGGGTGCTTCTACATCCGGTCAATCATCGAATCGAGCAGGCCTGACTCTACGGTCTAAAGGGATTGCTGCGGTCGATAAGAGCCACGATGAGGTGCTGTTTTGCCATATCGCTGGCCCTCATAGCCTTCTTCGGCTTCGAGCTGGAGGGTTGTTGGACCCCTCGCCTTTTGGACGTCGGTTTTTCGTCCTCGGTCGACCTCTGCCTTTTGTCTACCAGCCTCTTAGATAAACTCTGCTCCACTTTATTGTGGAAAACAGAGCCCTTGGGCACTAGCTTTTTCTTCCCAGCGAAGTGCTTTCGGTGCCTTTTGCCACCGTCGTCCGAGCCCAACATAGCCGATCCTTCTTCTCCGCGGAGAGGGTTGGTTTGTCGCTGAGCCTGTCGACAATGCGCAGTATCGACTTGTACTCCGACAGTGCTTTCTTGCCCTCTTTGCTCGGCTTGGGCCTGTTCCTCTTGTGGGGACCAGCACCTTTGCCTCGCTGAAACGATTTGAGGAGCTCCTCCTCCGCTTCGGTCGAAACCATGGTCTCCGAGTCCGAGTCTACGAGTACATTGGCACCCGAGCGCATTAGCTTCGCGCGACTTGAATGGCGGCCAGCGGAGGTGCTAGCTTCCAAGTTGGTTGTTGTTCGAGGTGGGGGTCGTTGTAGCTTAGAGCTCCTCCTAAAAGGGTCCGCTACCGATTTCACCACCTCTGCGAGTTGTGTGGGGCCACTTGTAGTTGGATCTGCTAGGGTGGCCAAGTGGTCAACCTCCATAGCATTGCAATCGATGGATAATGACGACCCGGGGCCTGCTCGCTCACCACTGTGGAGTAGATGTGCAAAAAAAAAACAACAATCAAGAGAAGGTATGTAATAGACTGGACAAGTTCCATATCAGCGTTTGACTTAGATGACCTTGTTTCTTCCTTTTACAGAATAGTTTTTCACGCTATTAATAATTATGTACCCAAGATAAAAAAGCGTAATAAGCTCTCTGAGCCATGGCTCGATAGTAACTTGAGGCAATTAAGGAACCAAAGGAATAAGCTATACAAGGCAATAAAACAAGATATCAACATCAGTGGGGGTTTAAAAAGAAATTACGATCTATTATCAAATGAATTTTCGGTAAAATCTGGCGAAGCGTATAATTTTTACGTGAATTTAATGGGAGAAAAAATTATTAACGACCCGAAAAAGTTCTTTGATTTCGTAAATACCAAACGTAAAACGACTGGCTACCCCGTTTCCATGTTCAGAGAAAAATCAGTTTCGTCTGCTCCAAAAGAAATTTCTAATTTATTTGCGGATCATTTTCAGAGTTCATATTACGATCATTTAGCCCCGACAACAAATTTAGCAGTTTCCTCTGCTCCAACTGAGCCAACATCTCTCATCAATAGAATCGTTTTAACTAGAGAAGCAATCGCCAATGCAATCAATGAGCTAAACATCAACAAAGGTCCTGGTCCCGATCAAATCCCACCTTATTTTGTAGTCCAGTGCATCAACCAGCTAATTACTCCTTTATTCATAATTTTCAACAAGTCACTGTCATTAGGCGTCTTTCCATCCTCCTGGAAGTCTTCTTTTCTTACGCCTATTTTCAAAAGCGGTGACAAACGATCAGTTGATAACTATCGAGGCATCGCTATTCTCTCTGTGATCCCCAAACTCTTCGAGAAGCTGGTTTGTGATACACTAACACCTATCATAGACCCTCTTCTTAACGAACAACAACATGGGTTTCGCAAAGGAAGGTCAACCACCACCAATCTCATGATCCTAGTATCAGACGTTCTCTGTGAAATGGAAAAAGGAAACCAAGTTGATGCGATCTATACTGATTTTAGTAAGGCCTTTGACAGAGTCGACCATCAGATTCTGACACATAAGTTAAGAAATATTGGCATATCTGGCTCCCTTCTCAAATGGCTCATATCCTATATTCGCGATAGAACACAGATGGTTAAATTTCAAGAGGCACTGTCCAAAACAATTTCTGTGCATTCTGGAGTCCCACAAGGCAGTCATTTGGGCCCCCTGCTCTTTAATATATTTATCTCCGATCTATTTCGTATTTTATCTGATATTCCCCATCTCTTCTATGCTGGTGACTTGAAAATGTATCACACTATCAAGACTCCCTCTGACGTTTCTTTTGTCCAGTCGAAGCTTGATTCCCTTGAGCAGTGGTGTAATCTGAATAAACTTAATCTCAACGTTGGTAAGTGCCACTTAATAAATTTCTCCCGAAAGAATATTGTTATGGCTAACTCTTACTACCTTAACAACAATCAGCTTAAAATTGTTGATTATGTCACAGACCTCGGAGTAATTTTGGACAAAAAAATGCGTTTCAACCGGCAATATGATGTAGTCTTATCCAGAGCTAACAAGCAGCTAGGGTTTAGTAAGAGGCGTGCTAAAGAATTCAAGAACATTTGGGTCACCAAGACTCTATTTACATCACTGGTGCGGCCTTTACTTGAATACGCTTGCATAATTTGGAGCCCAAATTTTGTTACTCACTGTGAAAGATTAGAATCGGTGCAGAAACAATTTTCACTCTTTGCATTGAGAGACGTCTACAATCCACTAGATTTTCATAATATCCCCTCTTATGAGCACAGACTTAAACTTTTAAATCTAACGACTCTAGCCTCAAGAAGATTGGTAGTTAGCGCTTGCCTTACCTTTGATATCATTAATGGAACGGTAAAGATAGGAGCCCTATCGAACAAATTTACAATTAACAACCAAGCTAGGCGCACTAGGCATACACGATTTCTGCGGGAATATCAGCACCCCACAGGCTACGGGTATAATGAACCCATTAGTAGATGTTGTCGAGTATTTAACAGTATATGCCAGCACTACTCTCCAGGTATTTCCAAATATACCTTCAAAAATAACTTGACAAAGGCTTTATTAACATCATAGTCCAGCTATTACCCTTCCTTAATTGCCTGAAGAAAATATAAGTTAAATGTTTTCGTTATACTTTAATTATAAGATTTAATGTTTAATTATTATAAGATTTAATGTTTGTCATAAGTAATATTATGTTTTTGTCTTAATTGCGTAGATAAATGTTGTTTTTTGATGCCTTGCTTGGCAAATAAATAAATAAATATAGGGCAATCATCTCTCTTTGACCCTCCTTGCGTATCTTTCTGAAAATATCCTTAAAAAATTTACGAATCATTTTCTTTCGAAATGCTGTAGTTTCACGTGTGTATAAATGATTTTTCCATTTTATCGTTCCGAAAATGAGTTAGGTTGCGTTGAATTGAATCAAAATAAGTGCTGAATTTCATCAAAAACGAATGATTCAATCGCAGCTATCAATCATCCACGCGTTCTCCTACTAAACATTTCTAAACTCATCAGGATTTTCCTATTCCGAATTAACTCCGATCGATCGGATCAAGTGCCATTTTGCCTTTAATTAGCCAATCGAAATAGACGATATACAATCATAACGGTAGCGATGAGGGTTGAAATGACAATAAATGAACACTCGAATAGCCATGGCAATAATATTAAGAGTGATAACGTTCGTCTTGTTCCATCATAGTAGTGAGTACCGAGACAAAAGTGATACTTTCCGTCTGGAAAAGTGGTACTCAACGAAAAACATTAATTTCTTACCGTTTGTGTCCTGCAGCGAGCGAACGAACGAACGAACGAAACGAAACGAAACGAAACGAAGGGAAACGCAAAAGGGACAAAACTGAATGAACGACATCATCCACCCACAATGTTGGCGTGGAGGATGATGTTGATGTGATGTCTAGCAATTAATTACAAATAAAACGAAAATTGCTCTCTTCGTGTGTTAACCGAATTTCAAAAGATTGGATTAAATGTGAAATGTGCAGTTTATCTGGAATCTTGCACTTGTATCGTGTACCTTCTTTCTTTTGAAACATTGAATAGCATAAATCAGGCCACGTCCTTTGTGTAGTATTAGTCATCGGTTTCAATTGAACTTTTGCCAGGGATAATCAGAACCCAATTGGAATAAACGATTCAAAACAGACGAAAAAGGCATGTCTATGTCCGATGCAAGGGATGTGCGTAGTATGATTCTTGTGCATTAACGGATAATTCAGGACAGCAAGTGCGTCTAATCTGAGATAAAACTGGATATATAGGTTATTTGATCTCAATGAGTTCGAGAGTCAAATTGATAAAGCTACCATAGACGTCTGTTCATTTGCCAGGGAGCATTTCATCAATATCGCCGTCATTATCAAGGACCGGTCCACGAGGGTTCGGTTAAGCTACCAAAACAAATTGGTCAACATGCATAAAATACTCGCGTACTATATATACACTCACACACACTCGACATCAACGACCGGAAAAGCAAGATTATTCATGTGTACATCGATGTATTCGTTTCGAATCATTCGAATTGTCTTTTAAAGAACCCGAATGTTTCGAAAAGGATTCGTCGTCGTAAATATGAACGGGCGCACAAAGGGACAAAGTAACAATGTGTAACCGTTACGAATGCATTTGACATAACATGTTACTGTATATTAGGAGCCATGACATGACGAATTTCTTTTTGTTTGTTCATATGATTGAAAGGCAACATGATATGAATTTTGGGCGGGATGGGACGAAATGCATTTTAATTTTAATACCGATAACAAATTAAAGGATAATAGCACGTGGTGATGTTGTAATGAAGATATTTTCCAAATTAAAACAACTGGATTTATAATTTCGACACGTGCAAAGAGGATGCTGGAAAATTGAAGAGAATGCTGGTAAATTGGCTTGAATTGTATTTACTAATGGGGTTGATTGTCAAAAAGACACTTAAAAAACACACCGAAAATTTGTTTCCCCTGACCTGATAAATTTCCCTTATTAAAAAAAAAAAACTCTAGTGCACCTGAACCAGTGTTGTTCCCCTTCTGAAAAAATTAGTAGCAATTTTTATCAAAAAAAGTAGTAAATTTACAAATTTCGTAGTAGATTTGAAAATTTTCAATTAAACAAGAAGAAAATGTGTGATCTTGTTATTTATAGGTGTTTTTTTGCATGCTTTGCAATACGCCTTGCCCTTCACAGTTTCGAGCCAGTTAAAGTTATCAATTCAGGATGTTTTACACTTTTGTCTACGTCTCTTCGAAGTAGAAGCGGACGTTTCATTATCGAAACATCTTAACAAGCATAATGTAAATATCTGTAAGATTTCAAATAATGAATCCAATTATGAGCTGGTCACATAATGTTCCCCTTTCGTATCTGTCTTTATTGGCACGCTCTCAGATATCGAAGCTGACTCCGATTCTTTACATATATTTCTAATAATTAATTTATCAAGTCAATGTAAATCTACTAAAAAAGTTGAAATCCTATTACTTACTTGATAACAGGAGTATAATAGGCGTGTTTTTTGCTCCTCTATCCAGCAGAGAATAGAGTAAAAGCATTGGAAACAGCAACACTCCTGTACCAGTGAATTCACTAGTACAAAAATTCTATTCCTCCTTTTTAGTTCACGTGCTGAACTATAGAATGTGCTGATAGAAAAATGAAAAGCTCATGAGAAGTTATCCTTTTTTTTTGCTGTGAGGTGGCTTTAGGTTTTTCATGGTTATGTTGAATGTTTTGGTAGTTAGGAAATTAGAAAAAGCCCTCATAACGTGTAAAAAGTTAAAAGAGGTAATTTTCTATTAGTTCTTTTTTTATTTTCTATCGATTGTAGTAGTGTATATTCGTTATTTTCTCCCTTTATTTTCAGCTGTTGTGTGCTACCACAGCGAATGCAGTGCTGTTTTATACTAGATCGTTGTTTTTGCGGCATAGGTCTATTCTGTTCTGTATCGGAGCAAGAAAAACACCCCTAATATCTCTTCATAGTTCTCAAATAGGTCATGCATACAAAGCATGGACCATTCGAGTAAACTGTAGCATCCAGAAATGCAAAATTATGCATTGCTTTCGGCATTTTAACATATATCATATATTTAATTCTTCACATTGTGAATAACGAAGGAAATATAATAGTAAATAAAAACAAAGAAAGAAAAGAAACTTACGGATCCGTCAGGAAAATTTCTTTTGCTATGGAAATTGCCAGAATATTCAATTAGTAATTTGTTTTTTTTCGATAAATAGTTGTCTTTTGAATTACTCATTTCGGTTTAGAGACCGATATTACAAGCAAAATATTTGTAATGCTTAGAGCTTATCCTTTTTTTTTTTTTGTTAATGGAAGAATAAAGTTAAATCTTAACGAATTTGAGAGATGAGCTAGAATTAGCTGTCATATAGAATTTTGGATTTGTATTGTTATGGAAGTCGACCATTATAGCATGAATTGTTAAAAGTTTAAATTTTGGCTTTCTTATTGGGCGAAAGCCCGAAGTACTTTTCTTTCCAGGGTTGCGATGCCCTGGCTGGCCGATGAGTAACTAGTGCCCCTTTTTTATTTTCAGCTCTTCAAGGGAGGGACCTTGGCCACTTAGTTTTTTTGCTATTTGGATTTGTTTGTGTACGGCCAAAATCAGTGGGCGGGGAGACCCCCTACCATCTGGAGTCTTGGCCCCATCAACATCAGGGGCCTAAGGCTGTCGACTTCATCCTTGGGCCCGACGAAAAGAGGCTGTTTTCCCCAAAAGTTAGATTTTCGCGTTTTCTCCTTCCCCTGTTTTTCAGATAGGTACACGTGCTTCGTCACGTCTTGGCTAGGTCTGTCTTACAGCCCATGCCTGACAGCTGCATCTGATCCATTACGGACATAAGCCCCTTTCTTTTTTTTAGTATTTTTTGCGGCTAGTATTGTTTCATGACGGATGAAAAATACGTAGGGTCCCCCTTTGTTTTCTGGGAGCAAGTCTACCCCATTTTCATGACCCACCCCAGCCGTGTTGAGCTAGCAAAGCGACAAAAGGGTGCTCCGCTTATGTGGATGAGTGGCCTTCACGGCCATTTCTAAGGCACCCTGCGCCATCACCCTATTGATAGTTCGCTAATACTTTTACTTGCCTGACAGGCCCTTTTCTGGACTTCGGTTCAGTTGAGGCGCCTCCAAGCAACCACTTATTTCTAAATCGCTACAAAGCACGTCCCATTCAAGTGCAGTTTCATTTGCGGAATGTGGAACAAATCACCGAGTACTTTCTGAACAGAAGTTGTCGTTGAGTGCAATGCAATTCTGTACCATTTCACGTTGCATACATGTTCCGCAGTACGCTCGCTTAAGATGCACTTGGTTCATCTCCAGCCCTATTCTACCAAGAAATAGCAATCTGATTGACTGACCGGCTTTTAATCTCATATTAAACAAGAAAATAAATTTGGTAGCAGAATTGAAGCCTTGCGTAGCAGATTTTTTTCAGCTCAAAAAAGTAGCAGATCTGCTACAATTGTAGTAGGGGAACAACACTGACCTGAACCGCTACAATCACTAATGTTCGAAGAACAGTAGAAGGAATCGTGCAGATTTTGAGTGCATATTCTATCACACGAGCTGCTTATTACAGCCAAAATGTTTCAAACACCACGTTTTACTTTGGTCTCAAGAATGCATTATAGCTCATATGGTGGAAAGGTTTCAGATATTACCACTGGCATGAATTTCAAAGTTTATGAGAGCAAAACGCTTGTTAATTATGTTCGTCATCAGTTGCTTATTTCACAACACTTTGAAAGCAGCATCTCATATAACATCAATGAAGAAAATGCCTGCAGCACTGTAATTGAAGCTAGTGTTTGGGGCTGCAATCCGAAAAATTTGCAGAACTTTGGGAATTGAAACATTGGTTATTTATTTTCATTGTGAATGCTAACTGTAAGCATTTATTGATCCAAAAAAAAGCACAACCGACTCGTGCTCTCAGAGATTTTCCTACACCCCCCTAACACCCCCCTAATACCCCCCTGGAAAGTGCATACACCCCCCTAACACAGACAATTTTCCTACACAAAGGGATCTTTGTATCTTTTGTTCCAAAGGGACACCCCTCCTAAAATTCTGAACACACCCCCCATGAAAAATTCCTGAGAAAACCCCTGCGTGCTGGGAACCTTTTGCCAGTATCAAAGCCAAAAATGTATCACATTTGCTTCACGTTGAATTTAACCTACTCTGCGGATTTCATCTCGATCCGATGACTGCGTTCAAAGTTATAGGACTATAAAGAAATTTAGGGTTACCAGCCGCAAAATTTATCAAATATTCGAAAACATGATATTTGCTGTTTATTGTCACTACAATATCATTACCATTTGAAAATTTTTACGATAAAATCACTTAATAAAGATATTGCAAATAAACACAAAACCAACAATAGCTGGCAACCCTATCGTCGCTTTTCAACCAGATTCGGCTTAAATAATGTCTATAATAAATTTCATTAATTGTATGAAATTCGTATTGATATCATTACCGCACTGGAAGTTATAGGGCAAAAAGCTCTATTATCCTGAGCGAAATTTTCAAAACCAAAGACACAAAAATTACCATAGCTGGCAGCACCAATCGAATTTTTCAACCAAATTCCTATCAAACATGGCTTAGAGTAAGGTTCAGCTACACGGAGAGAAATTTCGGCAATGATTTTTACTACAGTGGATAATAAAATTTACTATTCCGAAAATTCGATGTGAAAACATGAATGTTATTACAAATTTGATGAAAATTTACTATTTTCCTTCAAATAATAGTCAATTCCACTACAGACTACAACTCACACATGTTCATTGCGCTGTAGTAGAGACATTCATGTATACATAATTCACAACAAAGTAGTAAAATGTGTAGTGCAATTGATTACAAAGGTAATGGGGCAAAAAATTACTACTATTGCAATAAAATTAATTGCAAATTTTGTATAATTTCATTACACTTTTCTCTCCGTGTACTGTGTCTGATTTTATGAAAATCTGGTAACTGGATCAGAATTCATAGGGCAAAAAGCAGTTATTTTTCTTTGTAATTTTTCAAGATGGCACCACTGGCCAAGTGTTTCCGACAATTCAAAATCGCTTTCATCAGACCCAGGGGTTTTCTCAGAAATTTTTCATGGGTGGTGTGTTCAGAATTTTAGGAGGGGTGTCCCTTTGGAACAAAAGACACAAAGGTCCCTTTGTGTAGGAAAATTGTCCGTGTTAGAGGGGTGTATGCACTTTCCAGGGGGGGTATTAGGGGGGTTTTTAGGGGGGTGTAGGAAAATCTCTGATTCAGACCTGATCCTACTTAAGTCCAATGTATTCTGTTAATTTCAACTCCATCTGATTATTTGTTCGTGAGTTCCCGTGAACAGAAGTTTTTGATGCTAAAAATATGGGTAAGTTGGAAAAGAGTTACCGTTCTTGTCCGGCAAGAAATTTCCAAAAATTTTACTTTGATTGTGTGTACAAAGCATAAGATTTGTATACAAGTTGATTTTCATTGTAAGAAACGGCCATATTTTTTTAGGAGATTCGATAGGTTTGAATGTTTTCACTGTCAGTGTTTGCCGTAGCTTCAGGGTTACCAGCACGCTCATAAAAAAAACTATGCAAATGTGCAACTTAACAACATTAATATGTCCTGTAAGTTTCATATTGATCTGATGATCTGAATTAAAAGTTATCGCAATTCAAAACATTTGAAATTTTCCCATTTTCAGTTTAGGCATCTAGCGCACACATAGGGTTAAAAATTTCACAAAAACATTATCATATTCACATTTAAAACACATTCAGAATTCATTACATAAACATTATTTTTGCAAAAGTTATTTTTCGACAGAAAAATAGGTATATTTAAAATATCACTAAAATGGCCGTCGGCGCCAAAGGGTTAAAGATTATCGACTTTTTGTGAGACCTGGCACTATTCTGCATATACACAAATGTATCCTGAAAATCTCAGTTCAATCGGATGGCACGTTCCTAAGATTTTTTCACTGGAATTTTTTGATGATATATATATATATATATATATATATATATATATATATATATATATATATATATATATATATATATATATATATATATATATATATATATATATATATATATATATATATATATATATATATAGAAATATGAATTTTTGGCCAAATCGATTTTCATACTAATGTTCTTCGAACATTAGTAAAAAAACGGTAATATCAGTTCAAGTTCAATTGCACTTTCTAATTATTATCAAACCCAACAAACGTCCGCATCTTATAAATTCATCAAGACTTGTTTAAGATAAATCAATTAATAAATATTTCACATATCTTTCGACGAAACTGAGCCATGTCGGTTGTCAACAATAATGACTTCCATCTGATTCGAACGCGATCCAGTGATCCAGACAAATGATGCAAATGTCGAATGCATGTGTAATCAAATGGTGTGGCACAAAGCGATTGATCCGATGACAAATATTTTGTATGTTATATATGTGTGTACGTGCACCTTTTGTATTTCTAACATATGATATGATGTTGACCGTGGTAGATAAAATGATTGATTGATTACGACTGCGAATGACATGGGAGCACCGAAACCGATACGTCATTGTGTTGTACAGCGCTCTAATAAGAATGACAATTGCTTTTTGAGTAAACCGTAAATATTGTCTATACAGGGTGAAGCGCCACAGACAGATGAATTACGAAATTAAATAAATTACAAACTACTGAACATTTTTCAGATTTTTTATTTTTCCCTCATTTTATACAAAAGGGAAATTTAAATTTACAAATTTTATATAGTGTATGACTCAAATGTGCTCCTTCCCCCCGTATCAACTGTAACAGTATTTTTCTGAAGTTTTCGTGCACACTTTGAAGCATTCTGACAAGGATTTCTGCGATATTAGTTCGGATTTTGTTCTTAACGGATTCCAGGGCCCTAAGGCAGTCATTGTTAACTTTAAATTTGAGGTATCCCCACAGGAAAAAATCGCAAGGGGCCAAATCACGAGTGGCCAGTTCAAATCTCCTCTTAAAGAGATGAGGCGTCCGGAGAACCTTGCTCTCAAAAAGTCCATGACAATCCTTGCTGTGTGGGGGGGTGGCCCCATCCTGCTGAAACCAGACGTCTTCCAGTTCAAACTCATCCAATTCAGGCAGGCAAAAATCCTGGATCTTGGTCATGTAACAAGCTGAATTGACCGAAACGGCTCGGTTTTCTTCATAAAAAAAAATAAGGGCCGATGATCCTATTTCTTGAAAGGGTACACCATACTGCAAGCTCTTGTTGCGGAACAGCTGTGAACAGCCGCCACCACAACAGAAATTGTAGCCTGACCTGCTACCCTCGCGTGACTTTATGTGCCGGCTAGACACCAGTGTCGTGGGTAGATTGAGGGGCAGGTCAAAAACAAAACACAGCATTAGGCAAAACCTACAGGGAAAAGAAAAAAGGAACCCACACATGGCTCCACCGAACCTGTTGGAATGGACAGAATCTGTCTGGACGATTGGCTCGCTGGAGCTTGAAGCTGCAGGGGTATGATTTTCAGATTGAGCATCGGAAGGGTAATCTCAACGTCATCCCAGACGCTCTGTCAAGAGCCTGCTTTTCTGATGATCAGGTGGCTTCAATTGGAAAATGTCTTCCGGAGCACGAACATCTGGGTGTGATTATTCCGGAAGCTGCGTTTCAGGAGCCCTCCTATAAGCATTTGAGGGAGCAAATTGTGAATTACCCCCAAAAGTTTCAGAATCTGAACGTGTCGAACGACAAAATATACATCACACTGGGTTCGCTCGATGCCTCTCCCAGTGACACCGATAAGTCTGCGTCCTCATCTTGAGGTGAGGACGCAGACTTATCATGAAGATACATGACAGAAGAAATACCAGAAGAAGTTTTAAGGGATTTGATGTAAAACCAAAAAGGCTTAGGATTGTCGGAAGTAATAGAAGTTTAGACATGCTGAAGGTAGGCACGCATTAGCTTCCATAATATTAACCTAAAGAGTCCTTGATGCCTCTCTGAATTTTTTCTATGCTTCCATGATTTTTTTCAGACTCCTTAGAGATGTTTTACAAATTTTTGGCCTTTTCTAGAGCCAGCAGAATTTTTCTTCGAGTTCCCTGATTATTTTGAGGCACCCGCGACTTTCAACCAGAACCCTAAGATTTTTTTTAGAGTCTTTTGATATTTCTATAGCTCTCATGATTCTTTCTTAGGCTCCCAAAACCTTTTTCAGGAGTTACCTGATTTTTCCTGTATTTCTATTATTTTTTCCCAGTCTCTCTAGAATTTTTCTTAACCATCCTGTTTATTCTTAAGCCTCCATTATATTTATTTAGATTTCCCAGAATTTATTCTCGAGTCCCCTGATTTACTCTAAGCTTCCATGATTTTTATCCTAGTTTCCTAGAATTTTATAAAGTCTTCAGATTTTTGTTTACCTCCCATGTTTTTTTACTTAGACTACAAAATTTTTTTCCAGAGTCTTCCAAATTTTTCCTGAGCTTCCATAAATATTTTCCTAGTCTCTCGAGAATTAATTCTTCACATATTATATTCTTCTTAAGCTTCAATGATTTTTTTCCAGTGTCCTTGAATTTTTTCCACAGTCCTTTGATTTTTTCTACGCTTCCATGGATTTTTTTTCCGTAGTTTCTCAGAATTTTTTCACTTCGTCACTCAAATTTTTCTTTAATTTCCATTTTTTTTCCTGGACTCCTAGGCTATTTTCAAGAGTCGTTAAATTTTTTGTTCGCTCCCATTATTTATTCCCAGCCTCTTTGGAGTTTTTATAGAATCTTTTGATTTATCCGAAGCTCCCATGATTTTAGAGTTCCACGGTTTTCTTCAAGATTCCTTCGGGGAATTTCGTAAAATTCCGTTTATTTTTGTAGGTTCGGATTTAAAAAGTCTGAAATGACATCTAAATGATCTATTTTATATTATATTATTATTTTATATTATATTATTTATATAATTTCTATAATCTATCACTTTATTAAATGTTTGTGCCGTTTTTGAATTTAGCAGCAGCGTACATTAATTTGCGTACAATTTCTCTTAACTTTCATCGCGCCCTCTACATTCCAATTGAAGCAAATGAAACATGGATAAAATCAATGCCCCAGCCACTGCTCATATTCGATACCGAAAGGAAATTTTCACTTCGATCATCTACTCTGTCATATAACACTCTAAATTACCCATTAATAATACCCAAACAACCTGTCGTGCCTTCGAACATATGAACTTCCCCTTCCGACTTGAGATCGAAACGGAAATCGTAGTCGGAAGGAGCAAGAACGAAGATCGACGGCACGAGCTCAACGGCCGACTTCAGTAGATCGAAACGCGGAAGTCGAAGTCGAAATCAGAAGGGGAAAGGAGTAAATCGTGTATTCAATCGAACATTGACTAATTGGTAATCGGCCATTGTGGACGCGTCGTGATTGTGATAATTATGTTGTGTAATTAGTGAAGTGATGTGAACAAAAAAGCAAAAAGCAGAGGTCCATGCTGTCGCCCAGAAAGTGAGTAAGCGTTTGTATTTTGTTTAAAGATATCATAAATGGCCGTAGTTTAATGAGCAGTGTAAACAGTATAACATGCAAATCTAAAACGATCGTGGGATTAATATGGAATCGCTGGAACTATTTGTTCTAGAATAAGTCGCGTGAGAGGAAAAAAAGCCTTTTCGAGGGCTGGATAGTCCTGATTATGCTGTTAAACTAAAGGTATTTGGTGTTCAAAACTAATTTGAACGAAATAGTTGATAATTCCAAAGACATACAAATGGTGGCACTTGTGTTTTCGCAAAATGAGTGGAAATGGTCCACGCAGTTGTCCTGTTCCGTTCCATTCGTGTTACCTTAGCTTATCATCGCCAGGTGTCACCATCTATGGTAGATGGTGACCGTTCTTCGCTATACAAATCGTTTGCTTACTTTAGTTTTGTTAAATTTTAGGTTTTTAATAGATTTAATTATTAATTTCATGAAATTTTCATGCAATTTTATTGTTGTAGAATATATAAGGTTGATTTCAAGTAACATTTATATTAGGAAATTTCAGTGCTTTTGTCGCAATGAACAGTGTTTTGTCTAAAAGAAATCTAGTTAGATAAAATTATTTTTTCTTCACATATTTTGGTTTTAATACAAATCATTAAAATTAAAAGCATGTAGTTTCATGGGGTTCATGAAAAACAAGAACAATACATGTTAAATTTCAAATTTAACATGTATTGTTTTGTGAATCAAAAATGCTTTGAATCAAAAATGTTTTGAATCAATAATGTTTAAATATGATTTGGCGCCATATACGTTTCTTTTTAATTCAGTGATGAAAAAAATTTTGATTTGAAAATAAAATTTTTACAATAAAGTGGAATTCAAATAAGATTCGCTTTTTATTTTAAAGTGATTTCAACTTTTGATTTAAATTGATTCTAAAAAAAAGTGTTAAGTGGTGAAATTTTTCGGAGTGTTTGATCTTTGGATTGTTCCATTTGCTGGAAGAACCATTTATACTGCTCGTGGCAAGAACTTTATAAGATCTCAATTCAAATGAAAAAATAGATACAATTTACCAAAAAAAAAACAAATGAATGTCTTCCTCCTCAAAAATTTTTTGATTCCACACCCTGTATCCAAAATCATGGACCAAAAAATAAAAAACAGCTCAGACCACACACTCCAATCGTATATTAAATTAATGCAATTTTCCTTTGAAATTCGGTTTCTTACTTTTATAAATATTCGACCGCAAGACGTAACTGAGTGAATGATTCCGGTACCCATTCATAGCACACATGTGATGTGAAACTGTGGATTTACGGCGACAACAGTTGTAACAACAACAAAACAAGAAAACCCTGTAATAAACCCTATAGGCCACTGATCGAATTAGAACAATATCCGAACAATTATTCTGATTGACTGATTTACTTTAGAAATGCGGCACGGCATCACCATCGGCGGACACGGACAATACAACCAGGCACCGAAACGTAGCATGTGCGAAAAACGCACAATGTGCGATACAATAGTGAAACCATTTTTTCCCCATAACTATTTTAACAGCTATCAGATACAGAAGGCTATTATTGTGTTTGCAGCCAAAATCAGTATTGACTTGATGCGGGGGAAAATACTGACATTTTTACCAATCTGCGCCCGTTAACCCGCTCCGCCGTTCAGCACGCGCTGCTTCTTCGTTTTCGATTCGATTCAATTTGATTGTGTCTCTGGGACCTTTTGTGACGTTGCTCGTTCGCTTGCACTTTTTGTGATATCTAGAGTCACAGGAAAAGATTAGCTCATTGCGCGCTGCCTTGTCACCCACCCCATTGAAAACTATGTGACAACAAGTTAGGCAACGCAATGCAATTCCCGCTCAACAACAACAACAACACCAACACCAACAACAAAAAACGGCATGAAACGCGCCTGCTAGTGGCAAATGAATTGTAGGCGTATCTTTTTCATTAAATTTATCAGAACCTGCAATCAACACTTTCTTCTTGGTTGAGCACGACAGCGCGCACAGTTTCCTGGGGTGGTACGGAGCGATTGTGATTCGAATAAAGAAAGGCCAAAATGATTTGAGAGCGCAAGGGGTGATCCCGGGTTTTGGCCAAGGCCAAACCGAAATAAAACTAAAAAGACCATGACGGCGATGATTAGAAACTTTATTTTCTGGATCCATGTTTCTATGCATATATAGAAATCTCCCACACTCTGGATCTGGATGAGTGCAGTGAAGTGAATGAAAGGAACTTTTTTCGGGAAATCGTGAGCATACACAATAAGCTCGACACTGACGTCGGATCAGAACGTTCTATAGCAGAAGCAGATTTATGTAAATTCATTGTCCGCCTTCTGTTGCATTTCGCTACTTTTTTGTTTCTTGTTTCATGCGTACTGTTGTTTGAATTTCGATTCATTACGGATTCGGTTGCACCATAATGCCGGCGCACAAACAGCAAACATGTGATTGAAAAGGCAAATGAACATTTCCATAGTTACTTAGTAAAGTTGGTTGTCGGACGTTTTGTTAAATGTGTGTTATTCGCAACTACCCTCCTCCGTTGAATTGAAAATTCGAATGTCACACATAAAAATCATTCGAGTAGAAAATGACGGTATTTGAAATTGGTATTGTGATTGCATTTCGTATTAGTGATATCGTTGCAAGAATCAATTTAATTCGCACGCCCTGCGATGTCCTGAACAGATGACTATGTCCTGGCATAAAGAATGATATGTGAGCGACGTGGTTGATTGTAGTTTTGTTGACGAATTTTCGGAAATCTGTTTTGTTGTGCTTTCGAGTACAGAAAATAAGATGATTTATTCTGGAGAGGTTTTGAATCGGTTTTGGAAACTCCTTTCCTTCGGTTCAACACGATGTGATCGAATTGTCCTGCGCTGAGTTGTTCGGATTGTGATGACAGGTTTGAACAAAAAAAAAACCATTTACTCCTCTGCTTGTGCTGTAATTAATTGTCGGTGAATTGTTGACTAATTATTTACTCGGCGTCGTAGCAATGAAAATTACTGTTTGCTTTAATCGACTGTTATGTGTGTAGTACTTATCACAAATCTAAAAAGCACCAAAATCATTCCTGAACGCCAAATCGGCTTTCAATGTACCTAAACATAATTCTATCTGACATATCAATGAATTCATTGAAAATTCAATAAAATAACTTTCAAACACACGAGCATCAAATTTGCACTGGAGTGCCTAAAAGGTGTGTTTTAGGGCCTATGCTGTTTATCGTTATAGTGGAATTTTGTTAAAGTTTGCTGTGCAAGACTCGTGAGATTCTATGTTGATCAACACTTCAGTAGAAACGGCATTACACATAGTTGGCGGCACAATACCAAAACTCTAACACCAAAAGTAATTCACGTTGACAGCCTTCTTAGACAATGAGGGGGCCTTCAATAATGTATCATCGATGCCTCGGTTCGATATGGAGTGGATAAAACTCGGGCGACCTGGGCATCGGACTTGCTCAAAAACAGGCGAATTGAAGCCATCTTTTTGGAGGCCGAAGCGAAGAAAATAGTCGGCACCGGAACACCACAAGGAGGATTTACTGACAGTCAACAAAATACTGGAGAATTTAAAGGCCAGTGGCTTTGAGGTGGTGTATCCAAATCTGGGCCAGAAAAGCCGGGCTTAGGAAAAACCCGACAAAATCGAACTTTTTTTTTTAAAGAAAACACAGGTTGCCGTCCATTGCTACACCTAGCCGCAACGGAATAACATTGGAACTTTTTGATTGTTTTAAATATTTGGGCTTTATACTAGACAGGAAACTGAACTGGAGTGCTAATGTGAAACGTGGTGTCTTAAACTTAGACCTGCCTACTACATATTCACATGTGTAGTGAGGCCGATTGTGATGTATGAGGCGAAGGCAGCGGAGAATAGAACCAAAATCAAGAAGCTAATAAAGCTGCAAAGATTAGTCTGCATATGTCTTACAGATGTTCTACAAAAACTGTTAACGCTTGCAGAGTGGTTCTCTCAGTGAAAAGGCAAGGCATATTCCTATCCGGATTATGTGGGTGTCAGGGCATAGTGGGGTCACAGGCAACGAAAAAGCCGATGAATTTTGCGAGGAAAGGTTCAGGAGCTAGTGATAGCCCCTGCATCACTGTACCACGGATACTGCTATATTAGCCAAATTAAAGTCCGAATGGGAATACAGTATTAACTGCAGCGTAGCCAGGACATTATGCGAAAGCCGGAAACTGCTCATGCTCAGCAGAAACTGCTTGAGAGCGCCGGTCAGCTTGGTCACAGGGCACTGCCTTACTGGGACTGACATCCAGCAATTGATGCAAGAGGTGCGATATCTATATAATTTAAAACAAAGCTCTAATCTATATCATTTAAATAGTTCTACCAAAAAGAACCAAAACTTTTGAAATAAGTCGTGCTTTCATTGTTGCATTTCACAAAAAATTATCTACCTTGCTGAAACCTGATTGATATCCAATACCGAGACCTTACCGCTGCATACTGTCTTTCGTAAGAACCGTAACTTCAAGTTCCTTAAGAGAAGTTCGCTCCTTCTTTGTCAGTCGAATTAGTATTTAGTTATAGATATTCACATTTTGGTTTGTGCTCACAGGAGATCACACAATGTCGAATTCGAAGAAGTACCTCATGACCTGCCTGAAAAAGCCTCTAGGGGGTCTGGACTTTCTGCCGTTATCGTTCTGTCCACCAAACTGCCGGAAGGTGGGACACCGCTTTAATAACTGTCTGGAAGAATGGGCCAGCTTCTGCTACGGCTGTGGAAAGGCAGATACTTACAAACCTAACTGTAGTTTGGGAAGATGCGCTTTAAACTAAGAAGTTCCGGAAGCGCGTTGCCAGTGTCCAGTGCAGGGGTGCCCTGCAAATCGCCTGTAGCTACCGCACGGTCTTAGAAGAGGCTGTTATGGTTGTAGGGCTGTAGAGCGTAAGAAAGGGTACCTCTTTCGCTCAGAGCTGGACAGAACTGAGGCTTTGACGCTAACTTTTCAACTTTGACAACAACGTTGAAGTGAAAGTGATAAAGGACGCTGGACGGCTAAACTAATTGGTTTTATTGAGCCTTGGTTTAACCGAAGCCACGGAGAGGTTAACTTTTACGTTTTTTGAATTCTTGACAGGGCACGGCTACTTCAGGAAATACCTGAACAGAATGGGTAAAGTGGTCACACAGTACTGCCGGTACTGTTTGACTGAGCTCGATGATACTCACCACACATTCTTAATGTGCAGCCGCATCGTAAGTTTGACGTACACCATTCAGTCCATGATCGGCCAGGTAACGTCTGAGACGATCGTGGATGCAATGCTGTGAAACGAGAAGAACTGGCGCGTATTCTCAACAAACGTTGACAAAGTACTGCGCATAAAGCGGGAGGCGGGTGCGGGATATAAGCTGTGGTAATTCTTGAAGTTCGTGGTTACTAATAGGTGAGTCAGCACAACCGGCTCGAAGCAGTCCTTAGGCGGGCTCCGACTCGGGACTTAGTGGGCTTGTAGATAGTCCTTTTTTTAGTGAGTCAAACCTCACATATCCCGTGGTGATAGTTCATCCGGGGATCTGGTAAGCAGATTTTGTTTTTTGGCCATTAGCACAAGGGGGAAAAGCTGCCAATCAAAAAACAGACAGCAGGGAGTGCCAAACAAGACCTCGATCCAGCAGGTAGACAGTTTTGGTGTATACCATCAACTTCCATCAGCCCTTCCTTCTGCAACAAGTACCCCCAGACTGACCATACCCCTTCTCCTTTTCCACCACAAAGTCATAACTACCGAGACCTCTACGAATGCTGCTTTTAAATTGAAAGTGATCAAAAGGCTAAATAGGAGAATGGCGTATAGCCAAAGTGACGTCAAAGACGCATGGAAACTTCATTCCGAATATTCCCCAAGCCATAGAGGACGACAGCCTCCTTAAATTCCTGACGTGGGTCTTAAACACTTTTTGTTTTTGTTTCCACGCCTAAAAGGAGTCTTGGATGGAAAATATTGCATCATGATTGAAAGAATTCAGGCTCATGTTACATAGGTTCTAAAGGACATCCCGGAGAAAGGGTTTATTTCGATAAATATTTCGATGCGGCAGAGCGCTATTTTGAAGACTTTTCATGTTTCCTTGATCTTTTCGTATGTCAAAACCGCAAAAAAATTATAATCCTATATTTTCTAAAATGGATAAAGGAATAAACCTTAATTTGTAGGATAAGATAATTTTTTTTAGAGGAAAACAGAGTATAGCTCTATGCCTATCAGATATTTCTCTTTTAAATCCATACTAAGATATAAAACTCTGAAACTGACACGAAAAAACTGTCCTGTTAGAGAGGATTATTATATTAGATATATTTGATAATTTTCGTCACCATGAAACGATATTTCTAGCAGCTTTTTCCCCCTCGCAACATCATGTCCTTTCTTAGGGATGATACAAAAATGTTCTACTTTAATTTGACGATATATTTCTTATTTAAATGCCGTTGCAATAAGATTAAGCAAAAAGTATTTTTACAAAGAATTTTCACTCTTTATATACATTATTTATATAGTTGAAAGAATCATATGTGCTGTATACTTGAAAGAAGAAAAAGACAACTAAGATATGAAAAAAATTTGCTCCGAAATTCATATATCTTTGTCTTTATATAAATAAATAAGAAAAAATTTTAATAAATAAAAAGTGCCCTATTCCAGCCTTAAAAGAGCCCTGTCAGTGTCCTAAAAGTGCCTTTTCCTCGCCTAAAAAGTGTTTATTACAAATTTATTTCTAATGTAATAAAATAAAAAACATAAAAATAAATAAAAATATCCATAAAAAATGCCTTTCCCCCTCCCGAAAATTGCTCTTGTCCTGCCTAAAATTGTTTTTATTTAAATATTTATTTATTCACAATGAAATAAATTGATTAATAAATAAACAAAATTCTAAATACATAAAATAAAACTGCCTCCTTTTGGCCCCCAAAATAGTGTCATTTTCCCCACCGAAAAAAAAAAGCCATTTCGTGGAAACAAGATAGTTGGAAAAAAATCAGTATAAAAAATGAAAATTGATACTGTGCTTTTGGTTTGGCTATGGTGATATTTGGTAAACTTTTAACTCTATGCGGGCACTAAGTGCCTAAAAGTAGGCAAATAAATACTCACAGAGTTTAGAATGAAATTTATTTGACACATTGATGCCGGTGCATAAAAAATAACGCTTAAGTCGGTTTATTTTAAAATGTATGCGCCAGGCAAGTCTGTAGCCAATATCTAAAATGTGATGTGGTGAAAGTTCTTCAGGAGGGAATAGTCACGCAAAAAGACAATATAATGCATAAGAAAGATGCGAAATAGAATAACGCTCGAAATGATAAAAAAAATGAAAACTGCCCGGCATATTTAGAAATCAAGATAATTTGGAATATTTATCAAATAATGATAGCTATGATTTTGCATTTATTTCTTTATCTTTATTATAATTAAATAAAAAAAGTTAGTTATTATGGAATAGACTTGATTTTTCATAAAATGAGCTGCGTCAAAGTAAATATTATTAAGAGGTGTCTGGGGCTAGTAATCATCTAATATAAGGTCTTTTCGCGTACCTGAATCTATTATAATATATATATTAAAAAAAAATTCGCAGCAAGTTATTTTTGTATTCTTGCTGCTAGTCAAATTTACCCACAAGAAGAAGCCAACTGCAAAAATCTGTTGCTGCTGCAATATGCAAACATACCTGTAATTTCAAAAGAACAAAGGCGTTAAGATTTTGTGTAGCTTGACATTATAGCTTAAAATTTGACACTAAAAAAAGCATAGCACGTGGAACCATAATTTATTTGCTTCTGACGGCCCTATGTACATAGCTGATTTGGGAATTGTGATAAATTATGGCGCCTGATACTATAATACATCGAGGAAAAATTTATCAAAGTTAGAAAATCTTGGAAAGCTATACATTGTAGCTTTTAACGATACGTGGGCCTTGAAAAAAATTGCATAAATTCACGACTGTCCGGATTTGAATTCGATCCAGGGACTTCAGATTGCCTGAGCCGATGCTCTAGCCACTAGGCTACTTGATCTTTTTGAAACTGTTAATGTTATATAGCCTACTTTAGTAATATGCACTAAGACTATATGCATTAGAGTCAGGACTATGTGTACAGGAGTTTGAGACTATATGTATAGAAGTCGAGACTATTTGCGTAGTAAAAAATCTTATAAGATCTGGAAATTTTCGCTATGATGCAAATGTCATGTTTTTATACGTTCTTTTTAGCGATATTTTATAGCTGAGCAAACTACCATAATTGCAACAATTTCAAATTCAATTTTTGAATTTTCGGTAATTTTCTGTTGATGATGGTGGTGATATAAAATATACGAAGTCAATTATTTTAAGCAAATTCAGTTTCTACTGAAGTGAAATTCAGGGAAAAAAGATTTCTACAGCATAGATATATGCTGCTATTTTTCATCGGCTTTCTCGTCGCCGACTAACTCAGAATATGTAGTCTGAGTTAATACGCGTTCAAATATTATGGCGCCCATCGTGGGGATATCACGTACTTAATCTGTCTATAACAAATTCCTGTGTAAACTATTCCCAACGAAAGCTAACGTATGACAGGTTTTTGAAAGTGGTCAACCAATGTATCAGCCCATCATCAAAAAAGTCCGAAAAGTCGTCGTGCGTTCATCAAAAATGAAGTGGTCTTGCTTACCAAAATTTGACAGCCCGAGACGAATTTTTTTTTTCAACGATTGAAACGACAAAGTTTGATACGTAGTAAGAACTACTGCAGATGAGTGATTTCAAGAAAAGGTAGATGCATCAATCTCATTCCAAAAGACTACGAAATAATTGCTGCAAAATCTTTACCCTGATAAATATCCAGCGAAAATTGTAAGGGCTTATTAGCGTATGACAACGTCAACCTAAAGTTTTATATGTAAAAATGACATATCAATGGCATATCAATGCAAAAATACACGAAAATCAAATTTGTTTTGGAGTGCCTAAAAGTTGTGTACTAGGGCCTATGCTTTTGTGCTGTTTTTTCATCACTAGATCATATACCTGCATGTCTGCATCTCACCACTCTCCCATCAAGCCAAATTTATTCCTGACTAATGTGTTTCAGACCATTTTACTTCAATCACTACCTTCATGTCCTTTAGCACGTTGAAATGAACCCAGACCCTACCAATCGTCCCATAGATATATTTAATAAGGGTACATAAATATCTATGATAATACCATCAAAATTCGGACCGATCAGCTCTTCTGTGATCGTATCAGATTGCAGTGAATTGATTCATGTCTCAGGTTCAAGTCAAATGGTCGCGATCCCCAATGGTCGGTAATTATTTTTTTTTTGTTATCAACTCTTCCATCAAAATTTAAGCACTTCTCGTGTTAAGCCCCGTTTGTTTTAAGGCATTCATTTTTTTTTTCCTATTGCAATATTTTTTCCTGTCGCCGCTCGTTATTGGGAATCGTAGATAATGAAGCAATCGCACAAGCGACCGTCTTCGTAGCCCATTTCACTTGTCATTGCTTCTGCCACATGTCGCTTCAGTCAATTTTGTCAAGATTCAACTGGACATCATATCAAATCAGTTAATATAATGTTGACAAGAGGACAAGAAGACAGCAGCGCAGAGACAACGAACTAGTCAGTCTAGGTCGCGTAAGAGACGACTCATCGTGTCCGGTTAAGCGTAAGGTTCGATAATCGGACCAAAGTTGTATTCGAATATGAACCGCATAGCCAGTAGAGAAACAACAACAAAAAAAAACTGAAGACTCTGACTGACCTTTGAAGAAAAGTAAAGTGGGTGCGTGACAGATCTTGATCGCTTGAAATCGATCAGGACCGCCTGGACCTACCGTATCTTAATTTTTACGGTGTTAACCAGTATGATGATGAATTTCGTCGTTTTTTCATCTTCTCTATAAACCACTCGTGAAGATAAACTTGAGTAGGTTAGGTTCGATTTAATGTTAGTCGTCTACACTTTTTTGTTCGATGAGAACTAGGCTGCTGTCCAACGATTTTCTACAATGACAATGTTAATGGGATAATCTCTCTACTTCTGAATCGAAAGCTATTTCATGTTGAGGGATAAACAAGTTATGAATGAGTTACGGTATTGAGTAATTTTTTAATCTGAAAAAACAAAAACCTCCTAGCGCATCAGAACCGTTAGAAACACTCATGTCCGAAGAACAGTAGAGGACTTGTGTATTCTACCACTGGCTATTTAAGGACACCCTAAGTAATAATATACTCTAAGTCAATTTAATTTCGATGACTTCATCGAAAATTACAGCGTTGGAAAGGTGTTTGGGGCTGCCATCCAAAAAAATGTCCAGAAAATTTAAACATTGTTTATTTATTTTCATTGCAAATGTTCGCG
>OX376376.1:3418696-3424406 GCA_947369275.1 Nemotelus nigrinus
AGTCACCCCCTACGATGACGTTGCCGGCGATACCACGGAGAGAGTCCTCCAGTGAGCTAAGCTTCTCTACGAATTGCTGCATTGAGTCATTCGGAGACAAGTAGCAGCTCACAAGCTCCGTATGCCACCCACACGTGACCATTTCCCGAGCCGTCAGCGATCCAAATCGTCGCGTATCCCGTAGCATCTGCCAGCCAAATGGACGAATTCCTCCTCCTTTAAGGCTTGCTGATCAGTACGATCTGAGCCCGGTGCTCGCAGATTAGCTGCGCGAGGAGGTCAACTACTGAAAATAGATTCTCACGATTTATACCTAAATGCAGCATTTCTTGTAATCCTCTCACAGCATCTCTAACAAACGTTTAGGTTTTTAAGTAATTACTCTCTACCTTTAAATATTTACTATAGGTATAAGTTAGTCTAAGCTAGTCAGTAAGTTCTCCTTTATACTAAAACATAAGGTTTTTGTAATCTTTTCTACTTAACCAGCGCCAATATACATTAAAGACTCTATTTCTATTAAGGTTCCCTTATAGATTAAGTGACATAGTTTTAAGGACACTCTGTTCAAACCCTAGATATGTGATTATTGTGAATACTAAATACTCTCTTATATTGAATAAAGCCATTATTATTATTAATATTACTATTACTAGATATTACAGTCCCATCGCATAATACTTCTGATTTACTCTCAGGAGATACAACAACTTTACCTTTCACCAAGCACTCAAATTTAGATTTTATAGTCAGAAAAAAAAAATAATTTATAGAAAAATATCTTAAATTTTATCCACCCCGTCATTGTTTTCACCACACAAAGAGAGAAACCATAAGAATAAATTGAAAAACACTGAAACGAAAAAAAAACCAGGAATAAATAAACATCATTGCCAAAGTAATTCAACATGTAGATCTGATGGTTGCGTTGGATCGGAAAGAAAATGATTGGGGAGGGGGGCGGCTCCATTGAAATTTCATCTAACCAGCCCACCCTCCTACAACCATCACATCCACCGTTCCTCTGTTGATGAGCTACGACCGTAAAGCTCTCTTCTGATTTATTGATTTTATGTTACGTTTACTGAAACTTGGATGGGTGCCTATCTAGAAAACAGCAGGATATAACGTTGTTGTTGTTTTTATTTTGCGATAATATGGTTCGTTCAATTTGGCAGTAGTATCGTTTTTGCATGAAAGGTCCTGTATTCTCTAACTTGCATTGCATTCATTTTCCTTGCTGGCTTGATTGACTGGCTGACGAGCGCTACGATTTACATACATACATAAGTATTTATACATTCACAAATCTTCAACCGGGGAGGGACAAAAAAATATTTTCAACGCATGATGAAACATCTGAAACATGCTTTTATATTTTACTCAGCGATGTTTCCTCTTCTACTTGTTTTCAGTAGATTTTTCAGTATTCATGCTCCATTTTTTTTTTTTGTATCTGAGTACATTTTTTTTCATTGGTGGTTTCGTTGTCTTGTTAAAGGATATAAAATACGTACGCAAAAAGTGACTGGGTAAATAAATAGCTAGCCAAGAAGGGTATAGAACTGTTAGAGGAATAAGCACTGTGAATGCTTTTTCACGTCGTACTTGTTTTTTTTGAAACGTTATTTTTGCTTCATCTTTTGTATTTACTCCTGTTTTGTGTATATCCACTCAAAACAGCAGCGGCAGCAGCAGCTTCATCTCTGTATGATTTTATCTGTATCTAACAGCTTTTTTCTGCTTTTGTCCAGGCAAGCTGAAAGCTCTTTAGCTTTGCTTTCATGAAATTGGGTTTTAAAAAATAAAGATGCATGTCGGGTACCTATACATAATCTCTTCTCTTCCCAAACACTACTCTTGTCAAGAGCATAATCTGACTGACATGGCATTAAAACATTGATGGAGAGAGAAAGCGAGAGAGAGAGAGAGAGAGAGAGAGAGAGAGAGAGAGGGAGTCGTTTTAGGCTGTCGTCGTTGTCGCCGATGCCATCATCCTTGTTGCCATCATTTGGATGTTCTCAGAAACGAAAAATACAGCACTTGTGTTTCTACATGAAAAAGCGACGAAGAGTTTATGCTTTTAATGAAAATTAATGGGAAAATGTTTTGACTGTAACATTTTTATTTGTTCGGTTGTCTTTGCACTGACATTTGGTTTTTTATCTGTGGTATTCATTAAATTAGTCGTCATGTCGTTTTGACAGTAATTCTGGTTCGAAAATTGCAAAGAAATTGAGTGCTTAGTTTTGTCAAAATGTCAAAAACAAACAAAAAAAAATTAACTCAGAGCAATTTAGATGAATAAAGTACTTAGCGATTCCAAGTGATCGCTGTTGAAATATTTTCAAATTCACCATAAAAATCAATCCAAAAATACTAGCTACATAACAGCTACAAAAATCCTATTGTCCGATGTCAGCCTCAACCGCGGACACGCAAAAAATATAAGCGTTGGAACAGGTATTTTTCTGTACTTGTTCTAGTTATACCTTAGTATGGGAAAATCCTAGTACGACCCAACTCTAACAACGACCACCGTCACAGGCGGATTAAATCAAACTCCACAAATGATTCGATTTACTCAAATCGAATACTTTCCCCCTACGTTCCTAGCTCTAACTTTCCCCCTACGCTCCCATTCGAATACTTTTCCGCTACTCCCCTAGCTCTTACTTCTCCCCTATGCCCCTAGCCCTAACTTTTCCCCTACGCCCCTAGCCCTAACTTTCCCCCTAAGCCCCAATCCTAATTTCCCCCTACGCTCCCATTCGATTACTTCCTCCTACACCCCTAGTCCTAACTTATCCCCTACGCTCCCGGCTGAATAGAATATTATTCGAATGGAATCGTAGGCGGGGGGGACGTAGGGTGAAAGTATTCGAATGGGAGCGTAGGAAGAAGTTAAGTCTAAGGGTGTCGGGGGTAAGTATTCGAATGGGAGCGTAGGGAGAAGTTGAGGCTAAGGGTGTCGGGGAAAAGTACTCGAATAAGAGCGTAGGGGGAAGTTAAGGCTAAGGGTGTGGGGGGAAAGTATTCGAATGGCAGCGTAGAGTGAAAGTTACGCCTAGGGGCGTAGGGGAAAAGTATTCGGCCGGGAGTGTAAGGGAAAAGTATTCGAATGGGAGCGTAGGGGTTGAGTTTACGGCTAAGGCCATACGGGGCAATGTTTCAAATCGGTAGCGTAGGAGAGAAATTCACGGCTAGACAATGTTTTCGGCCTCGAGGGTACGGGTTAAATTTACTGCTAGGGGCGTAGGGGAAATGTTATTGACGCCATCTTGTCTCTCTTAAAAATAGATTTACTTGAGGCTCGTAGATGTTACTATGATGCTTCGTTTTTGTTGAGCATAGTTAGGGGAGGGGGATATCCTGCAAGAAAACCCACTTTGGGTACCAGCAAGAAGTACAAGATCTAATAATCTCTTTCACATTCAGATTTGTAGACCCAACTATGTATATACAAAGTTCACCAATTGAACGATTAAAAACTATCGGAAACGACGTAGCTTATCATTTCGATGTATTTAATTGTATTGCCTCAGTAAACGCAACAGTGGAGAGTAAAAATACTAGGTATCAGTACGCACAAATTGCACACTAAACACAAAAGAAGAACGCGTGCCATGCATTGCTTCACGGGCGGAAACGCGACTACTAAAGTCAGAACCAACAATCATATAAAATAGCTTAAAGAGTAGGCATTGATACAGGAAAAGTGTCCGTGATTCGAGGGAAGGAAGATGTAGGAACGAAAGACGGTCACTGAGGGGATGGTAGGAAAGCTGAAATTTCAAGAATACGGTACGAGTAAATTTGCGTTGAACAGACTCCAACGCAGTATTTAAGTAGACACCACCCTTGACAGTAATATTAAAGAACACTGCGTTTCTGAACAATAGAAAGAGAAGTGGTCCAAAGATAGACCCTTGCAGAACACCTGAAGCAGGATATAAAGGAATTGGAGAGCAGAAATTAACAGTTACAAAACATGTATAACCAAAGACGTAAGAGTTGAACCAGGAAAGAAGAGGAACAGGTATGCCATCCATCTTTTAGCTTTTGAAGAAGGAGGTTATGGTTGACAGAGACATAGACTTTGGAGAAGTCAATATAAAGTACGTCAACCTGCTTTCGATGATCGAGAGCGGATGCGACCGAATGTTTGAAAGAAAGAAGGTTGTTTAGAGTGGGTTTACCTTTGACAAAACCATGCTGCTGATGAGCTAGGGTAGGCTGGATAAAGGAGTAGATTCGCTTTCAAGGATCTTGCTGAAGCAAGAAAGAATGGAAATGGGACGGTAGTTTGAGATGCATGCACGATCATCGGCTTCATGTAAAGGAAAGATATTGGCAATTTTTCAGAGAGAAGGGAAAGAGCCAGAAGATATACTTGTATTGAACAACATAGAAAGAGGGACGCACAGGAATACCGTCGGAACCACTATCGGTATTGGCATCGATATCGTTCACCAGAAGTTCAATTTCTAGAGGATTTGTTCGAAATGAATGTAATCCGAGGGAAGATTTGGAGAGAAGATTGTGAGAAGAAAGAAGATAAGTAAGAAGCAAAAAGTTCACACACTTCATGCGGCGTGGAGCAGCTGTATCACCCAAATGCATACCATTGGAGATACTAGGAGATTTTTTCAAAAAAACGGCTGAATGACCTTAAGGATTTCGGTTGATTGGTTCTGATTGATGCTTCGATGCCAGCGATGTAAGCTACATCACCGGTCTGGTAGCTTCTTTCGCTTTAGAGCCTAGTTCTGTATAAAAAAAAAGAGGTCAGCAGGTGAACCAGATCTTTTGTATAAATTACGAGCTGCATTTTCGGCTTTGAGTGTGACTGCAACATCATTAACCAAGGAGCATAATTCAGTTTTTTTTAGACGATGAATTGGTGTGAACTTCGAAATATGGTTTGAGAGGAAGGTTGGACAAAGTAAGGTCCAGAATTCTATTGCTGGCATTTGGTATGTTTTTTAACTGTGAAAGGGAACAAAGCGACAGAAACATTGATGTTATTAAAGAGATGCCACAAATTGAGATGGTAGCCGAATAGGAAGCATGCGAATCTAGAGTAGGGAGGTTAAAAGCACCACATAGCAGAACGTAAGCGGTGGAAAAAAGACTGTTGAGGTAAGAAGAGATTTCTGCAAAAAAATCGTTCATAAACTGACAGAGGAAGATTGCAGGGGATATATATGGAAGCGACGACTAAGTTTTGGGCAGAAGGTAAGAAAATCCGCTTGAAAATACGCCCAACAGGAGGACAGGGAGGGAAATCACGACAGAGTATTCCGTTGAGTGCCCTATTAATTGCTTTGAGAACACCACCTCCATCGGTTAATCCGGTTCGGTTAACCAAAGGTATACTCGGTATTACAAAAAACTGTGTTGTACGGTAAGATTTCCGAATCGAAAATGTCATCAGGAAGCCAGGTTTCTGTAAGACATATTAAATCTTCTGAAGCCAAAGTGGCAGAGAGCCTGAATTAGTTTTGGTCCTCAAACTGCCGACATTTTGATAATAAAGTCTTAATTTGAAGTTCTGTAGCTGCTTGCTTCTCTCCGATGAAAATTCCTTCGAGGAATTCTATTGGATTCTTTAACTACAACACCAGGAGGCCAGAAGTTGATGCCAGCAGATACGGTAATACGAAAAGATGTCACTTCCTGATTCTGTAAGTTGTTTGGGCGTCAGATT
>OX376376.1:3424606-3485408 GCA_947369275.1 Nemotelus nigrinus
AATAATTTTGAATAGTGACAAATCGAAAGTTATTCCGAAAAGAGGCATTTTTTATAAGGTTTGTAGTCTTCTTAAAACAAATATTCATTTTGAAATAACCGAAACGAGATTGTGTGCTGTGAAAATTATTTTTAAGTTGGAATAGTTGGGTGCCAATTTGTCTGGTTAAAGTCCTAGTCAGGATATAGGCAGTTGATTTGAATTAGACGACGCATTCTTCATTGAATGCGTCACTTTACATTAACATTTGCCCGAAAAATGGACTTCGAACTTTCGAAATGATAGATGGAATCTTGAAGTCGGAAATCTTGCGAAAAATGGTGAAAACTCCCAAAGTTGAACCAAACGATGCATTCTCCTTAAACAGAACACGAAATGCATTGAAATAAATCAAACCAATTAGAATATGTAAATCCGAAAATAAATGATTATCTCCCACAGACTTGACATTGCCCCCATCTGAGATCCAAAGGATCTTCACTAAGGACGATTTCAGCTTCATGTATGAATTATTCCCAAATAATACTTTGAAAATGTCCTTGAAACACTCCATCCACGAACTCTCACTCACACAAATCCGAACGGATTTCCAACACTCTAACAACAACAGCCTGGATCGAACTTAACCTGACTTCTAAATTCAGTGAAAATCTATCTGCTCCGGTTTTCGAATACTCACTCCATCAATAAAGATCTCTTCTATATGTTGCATTTAAATCGATCTCAAAATCAAAATCGCGGATAATCTGCTTTTTCATTTTTTTTTTTCATCATCATCTCTTATTCGGCCGGCATGAATAACATGCTCAAGGCACAAGGGAGTGATACCGAAACGAAGCATAAAAAAAAACTAAACTAAAATCCTTAATAGATGATCCCTTTCACCGGTGGTAACATATTTTAAACATTGTATTGTACGGATTCTACATCGAAGACACAGTCAGACTGTATCAGTATCTATTGTTGGCCAGGAGTATATAATATCGCTATTCGCTTTCGGGTAGATGATCCTTGCGGAGGCTTTTGTCAATTGTAACGTTTCGTTTTTTTTCTTCGCTCTCTCTCTCTATTTCGCTAGTCGAGCTATACAAACAGAAAAACGAAATAGATGAGTATTTTGTAGACGTTTCAAATAATACACAACAGGCATGTTGTCGGAGAAGATGTAAAAATCATCATCGGATCGAATTTGTTTCTGAATAGATTGACGAAAATATGGATGTACCGTAATCCGTTGTTGAGAGCTTGCGGTAGAATTGCGTGTGAAGTGGTATTACAATTCAGCCCGGGGATTTTTTTTTTTGCTTTAGGATTGAAAACGTAGAATCGTAGGGTAGGTTTTCGTACAGATATATAATAAATGTGGCTTTTCATTCTGTTCCGTTTCTTAGCGTTTATAATTGTGCCAGAAACGAGGAAATTCACAGTTTAGACTCTGTGTTGATTGGCTGTTAAAACTAGTAGGCTGAAGATATATTTTTCAGGGTTTTTTTTACTTTGTTTTTTGGTTTTGGACGATGGTATTTATTAAAAAACAAAGCGTTTTTTTGAATGTGATGGTCTTCCAGAATGGTAACGATATTTCATAGCTTTTATTTTGGGAGTGTTATTTAAGACTCATAACAGCTTTATTAAGCTACCAAAGATTTGAGTTAAATTTCATTTCCCCAATTTTCGTCGTATCTGCTGAGCATCGGATAGTAAAAGTTTTTTGATTCACTTTTGTCGCTGTGGGGAGTTCTAACTCTGCATTCAGTGCGTGAAGACGTGTCGGTGTGATAATACGACTATTAATATCGGCCTTGTGATTTTGACTAAGAAAACTCGACCCCTTAAGACCAATCTTATTTATCCTTTTGTGAAGTGACCAATCAATATTCTATTAGTGACATAATTAGGATATCCAAATGGAGCTCCTGGAAAGACCTGTGCGGTAGAATCGAGACCACAGCGGAAACGGCAAGACTTAGAAATCTGCTGGCTAAACACCCTGTCACGCCTAGCCTGGTTAGTAAGCCGGATGGGGAGTGAACAAGCAACAGCTCGGAAACGCTAATGGTCCTCACAGATACTCACATCCCGGGCTGTCTGGATGAATCCACCCCTTTCACTGGTCAGCAGGCGTCTGATCTGCATGAAATCGAAGGCATTGGCTGGCGAAGTTGTCACCAAGCCGAGGCTTGTCTGGGCAATGGACACCTTTAAGCCTTTCAAGTCCCCAGGTCCGGGTAGAGTCCTACCGGCCATGCTCCAAAAGTCAAGTATGCTCACCGTTCCCTGGCTCATACAAATTGACAAAGGTTGCCTAGCACTAAGCCACGTGCCTGCAGCCTGGGCGACCGCTACGGTTGTATTTATATCCAAGGCAGGTAAAATCAACCATGCTTACCCGAAGGACTGCTGGCCAATTAGCCTGACTTCCTTCCTCCTTAAAGTTTTCGAAAGATTACTAGATCTCTATATCAAACAAAGACTTGGATCGCAAGCTCTATTGAGAGCCCAAAACGCGTACAACGGCTCTCTATACGGTAGTTCCCGAAATAGAAAAAGCACTTCACTACAAAGAAAACGCTTTGTGAGATTTTCTAGACATTGAAGGCACCTTCAATAATGTGTACGCAACAGTCATTATGGAGAGCTTCCACGCAACCAACACCCACCCTTCTATTTGTAGCTGGATAAGCAATATGCTTAAGCAAAGGCTCAAAACAGCTGAGTGGGCGGGGTCACAGATCACTAGGAAGGTCCATAGAGGCACCTGGTTAACCTGGAACCTGGTTACGTATACAATTTTGGATAAGTTGGAACGCAAAGGACTCACGGTTGTGGCCTATGCCGATGACATTGCGATATTAATCTCGGGTAGGTTTCCACACACAGTCGGCCAGCTCATCGAGTATGCTCTGGGGCCGGTTGAGGAATGGGCGAACACCGTGGGCCCCGGCATCAACTCCAATAAAACTGATCTTGTACTTTTCACAAGGAAGTACAAAATTCCTGAATTACCCCCCAATCAGGTTGAGCGGTGACAGCTTAAGCCTCAAGTCACAAACTAAGTACTTGGGTCCTATTCTGGACAGCAAGCTCACCTGGAAGGCGATTTTAGAGAAGAGAGTAAAGCGGGCAAGCAATGCGATTCACGCCAGCAGGAGGGTGCTGGGTAAAACGTGGGGTCTAAACCCTGCTTTAACGCACTGGATCTATATGGCGATAGCCAGGCCTAACCTTGCTTACGGATGCTTGATCTGGTGGCCCTTTGCCAGCATGACGAACAGAATTCAGCGGGTGGCGGCTCTCTGTACCTCAGGTGCCTTAGCCTCGACTCCTTCGTCTGCTCTGAAAGTCCTGCTGCATTTATAGTGCCTGAGCCACTGGACGTTATGCACATTGAAATCACCGGCGAGGATGATTTCAGATGAAGGGTATGTCTCAAGCATTTTGTCAATGTCTCAAGCATTTTGTCAATGTCGCATGATAGTGTGCATCGAAGGAACGAACAGTATTTGCATCAAACATGTCAAGGCTGCTTAGAAAGTTTCTCGTAATTTTCTAAGGATTGAATAAACAGTCTTCTGCCTATCGATAGGTTCTTGATTTAGAAATCCGTTATTCCTATTTCAACCATTATTGCTACGATTGTATTTACAAAGCTCTGCAGCCTGAGAGCCGTGTAAAGTCTCCGACCGTGTTTACAAATGATGTTGAGATCCTTTCTTACTCACCGACTAAGTCTACTAGGCCTAAGAAGAGAGTGAGTCAGCCATCTTGTGAATTTTACAAATGTCTCCATACTGTTCCTCTATTAACGATTGTCAGTCCACCGTTACAAATATTTGTATCGCGGCTTGCCTACTCCACACCGTCTGAGGACATTAAAACGTACGTTTTTCCAGGGCTAGACCACGTTTCTTCGCTTCTGACGCGTACGAAATTGACAAAGGACAATCTGGATAACCAAACCATTGCTTCGTTTCGAATTACTTTGCCTCTTGGTTTGAAAAAGGCGGCCCTCCAAAACAATTTCTGGCCTCCTGGCGCCTTAGTTAAGGAATTTATTCCAAGTTCTCGGAAAAACTTTCACACGACTTTATCGCGGAGCTTTCAAAACTAGACTCATGAACAAACTTATCGTGTATTTTATCGTGTAATGTTCGTGGTTTAAGGAACAAGCTGAATATGCTTAATCTCTCTTCTTCTCAGTCTTCTGATCTAATTATCTGCCTCGCGGAAACGTGGTTAACGTGAGATAAAACAAAGAAAAATCTAGACTGGTATGTTAAATCAGTAAGTACTTGTTGTGTTAGAATCTCGCTATTGCATCCAGGCTTGGGTTGTTCATGATACAAACGAAGCGTATCACTATTTCATGTCCGAACGTCTCATTGTATCATCTCACATTAAATTTTTGACTACTTTTGCAATCTCGACTCGTTTTCGTGTCTAAGTCAAAAGATACAAATAACAGAAAAATAGATTCTGCTACAGAAGGAAAGAAGATACAATGATAAATATTTGAATAAGCTGTAAAAAATCAGCTTCAGTTCCCTTTTGCGGAAAGCACAAATAATTTCTCTCAGCCTGAAACATAATTTAGTCCACAGAAAAGTTTATCCAGTTTTGCAAATAGCTATTTCCTTCATGTACCCATAGACTATAATATTCGAATAAACGTTTTCGGAAATCGAATACAATCGAATCAAGCATTTACCGAAAAACACATAAAGTGTTACAAAACACACATGAAATATAATAACAATAAAGGGGTAGTAGTCGATTCAGGGATATCTGCGGAAAATGGTTTACACGTGTCAATCGGCTCAATTCGTTACAATCGATGAGTTCGTTTTGTTGCAAATAAAAAGGGGTCAGTCATATAGTACAATTCAAAGCAATATTATACGATTCTGTTTCTGTATCCAACACTTCTAATTAATTCGTATCGAAATCAACTCAATCATTAGCCGCATTGTAGTTTCATACGCGTGTGATTGTGGCGGTGCTGCTGCTACTGTTATTGCCATTCACATTTTGCGAGACAGAGAGTCTAGTTCACGGCAAAAATCCAGTGTAGTTACATAACGAAATAATTGATTTGAATGACCCCTTCCTTCCACGGCAAGCCAAGAGCAATAGAGAGATAGAGAGAGAGAGAGAGAGAGACAGAGAGAGGGAGAGAGAGCTCCTTGATAAAATCCTACGCGAGGTTTTGTAAATGAAATGTTTTTCCTCTCCATCAAATTGAGTTATAGATAATCCTGTTTTAAGAAAACTGTCAGTTGTTACGTCCTTTCTACGGGACCTATATCAGATGCCGACTTTCGAGGAGCCTTTCGAGAAGTAGGATTAGCGTTGAGTGCAAAATATAAGCGAATGAGTTGGCCCGAGACGAATGTGTTTCGTTGTTGGATTAGGTTTTGGGCTGACTGCTTTGACGCCTCTCGGCTGCCACCCTTTTCGTTGAACAAACGATTCTAACCCCAAATCATCGGGCTGTGAAATGATTCGAACAATACAAAGCGTGCGGAGAATGCAACGAATGTTGTACCCGGCAGCTTGAAAGCAAACGAAAATGTGCAGGAGCGCCTCTATATAAAACAACTGACGGTCCTTCGACATTGTCGTCATCGACGTCGTCATCAACATCGAATCAGCTAAATGCTCGTTTAGTGGAAATAATGAGCAAACGGACGCACCACTATATTGGCACCCCGTTGCATATTCCACATGCCTGACTTTACAATCGCTGCCACCACCCCCATTTAAAGTCGGGAATCTGTGCGAAATTGATTTGTGCCGGGCGGCGGCGGCGGCGGTGGCGGTGGCGGTGGAGGATGCTCATGTCGGGGTTGAATCTTTTCTTTGGATTTTTGTTCGGTCCCGGATCTGATGTGATAGGTATTTCGCCGAGTGGAATGAAAACCACCGTCACCTGAGAAAAGGGCAATTTCGGTTTAACAGAAGCAGTGGCGGCGGCGGCGGCGGCAACGAACATTCCAAGTTTTCACCAGGCCCACGGCACATGCAGATCAATTCAAGGGTGAGGATGCTTTTAATCGCAAGAGCTCAATCGTAGTACAGACAAAAGCTAGGATTTTGCCTTACGTACGCCGCTTGAAAACTCGACGAGAGAGTTTTCTTTTCGGTCACGCATTCTGAAAGGGTGCTGGTGGTCGTGCTCTCGAATGCTCTCCAGAGAAAAAGTAAAATGCCACTTGAACAACCAAAACCGCCGCGCCATGTAGTCAATTTATGAGTAGTTTAATTAAGTGGTGATTTTGATTTGTTTCCTGCTGTGAAAACGTTGTGTGTGATATTCAGGGAGGTTTTTTTTTGTATCAGTGCCTCCAAATCGACTGGTCGTCTATATGTTGTACATCGATGGTAATTCGTAAATATATCGAGCAATCGCCCCTTAGAATTTACGTTTTTCAATTTCATATGTGATTTTTCTCGTTTTATTTTCAGCAAACTGAAAATTCAATTTTCTTTGCCATAGAAATCGACAACACTATAGCAAGACGATAGACCGTTAGTTGATATTGGGGATGCTGTTGCCTGTTTACGACACTCGGCCTTATACGCGTCAGGCTTTATATCCTTACGCTTGAATGGACACAATTATGATTTTGCAGCAATTATTTACAGAAAAATCGGGGGAATAGTTAAAATTGAAAAAAAAAAGGAAAAAGTATTTCGTAGCTGGGGTCTAGATTAATTTTAAGATTTAAGCGCTGCATAGATTGTGACTCGATCGCAATGCAATTTCCCGACAAAGTAAAATTTTTTTTATGATAAATAATTATTATTAATTAAATAATAATTATATAATCAAATAGATTATAAAGCAAAGCAATCCCACGACAACCCTCGTACGGGTCTAGGGGTTGAAGCTGGTAGAGAGCTTCATTACAATTTATTTAATCATTGTGAATACGAGTGTGGAGTGATTAGTTCCACGACTCACTTTACCCCTGATTTAAATCAGGTACCAAATCAGAGCTAGGTGAGCTCAAAGCTTGGTGCGCGGACCCTCGCCCGAACCTGGATTCGAACCAGGGACCCCACACGCAAGAAGCCAGTGCTCTACCCACTAGGCTACTCAAGCTTCCAAATAGATTATATAAATAAATAATTATTTGGTTTGATGATCTTATACAAGCCCGTCTAGCCTAGTGGGTAGAGTACTGGCTCCTGGCGTGTTGGGTCTCTGGCTCAAATCCAGATACGGAAGGAAACCGTGGTCCGAGCTCTGAGTAGGTACTCGAGCTGAATCCGGAGCAAAGTGAGGCGTGAAACTTGTGAAAATTTCAATTATGACAATAGAACCACTACCGTTTCTACTGCCCAAGTCTTCGACTGCATTGCAGCCGGGACAACTCTGCTTTGTTGATGATTTTTCACAATTTCATGGTATCGGTATTTTCGAAAGTAGATAAATTTGAAATTTGAGAACAAAATTCAATTCTAGATTTTTGTTCCAGACTGTCTACATAGTGCTCTAGGAATGTAGCAACTTCTCCTCGTTTTACTGAAGCTTACAAATTTTGTTTCTTCATTTATGGAAATAGATTTTTCGCGTTTTGTAACCCGGTCTAGGCTGACCGCAGTATAGAGCTCCAAACGGCTTGATTTTTCTTTTGTCCAAACTAACTGCGATTGTCCAAGCAAAAACAAACTCTCCCGGCACGCTTCTAAACACTTTCAATATCAATTGTAATCGATGATTTTCTTTTTTTCGATGCGGCCAGAATTCGATGCAAATATAGCTCAAAGCCTCCTCCACAACCACTCTTTCCCCATCGACTGTAAAAAAAAACATACATGCACAAACGTCACGTTCCACAACATTCGTCGGAACGACCCATGCCCTGAGGTTTCATCCAGATGGACAAATGACAATAAATTGAAACCAAAATTTGTGGATCACACTCTGGATTATTCATTCCGAATGTGTTAAGAGTGGAAAACTCGATAAGTTTCCTACCGGTATCCTCAAACTCATATACAACTTGCCTGATGTCGCATCTCACGCTTGCAGGAACAAAGCGATGGGCAAACTTCGCACCAAAGCAATCTGAAGCGCTGCTCCCTGCAAAATCACAGACTAAAACTCACTGACCCAAGGAGAAAATGGATGATCTGCCCTGTCAGTTTTAACGTTGAGCCCTCGTATTATGTTTTACAATTACACTTTCCCGTCACCGAAAGCCTAACTGAACCATAATTTGAACCGTGATGGATAAGAGTATATCCGAAAACGAGGAAGTGAGCCAAAAAGCCGGTAAACAAAACAATCACAGCTATGTTTTGTTTAAAGCGAAAAAATCATGACACTATTTTCGCTAGATTTTCTGCCATAGCAGTTGCAGGGTACATTTGATAAACGATTATGCAGAGCTTCGGCTGTTAGCGTGTGTAGTTGTTGGTTCAAATCCAGCCATGGACAACATGGTTTGAGGTCGCGATTTAAATGAATCTTTTGCTTTAAGAACTTAACTGTGTCAAAATCAAAGATGAAGTTCAAATCTAATAAAACGTACAAATTAATTGTAAATAAAAGTCTAACCTGAAGCGAGACCTGAAGCGAGTTGTAGTGGGAAAAGTTACATTAAAAATGTTTCGTTATTTTTGCTTATTTACATAATGGTTTTATTTTTGGCGGGAAAAAACACCTGGAATTAGTAAATTTATAAATTACTATAAAGTAAAGTCGACTTATATATAGATATAAAAATGCTGAATACTACAAAAAAATTATGAAAACTCATAAAAAATTGTGCCCATTTTGTAATATAATGGGGCACGTGTTTATTCTCCAAATAAACAAGGATGCTGACGCCCTGCTCTACCCCTGGTTTGGCAAAATGGCTTGGAGCGTATCCCATCCGAAAGATGGAAACTTTAACACGTTGGAGACCGGCGAGATCGAAAGAGACCTGGGCACTGTTGACCTGCAGGCTACAACAGCCGATCTCCAGAAAGATTAGGTGCAGATCAAGGACGATGGCGCGGCCAGCACTCAAAATACTGCAGATCAATATGCATCACATTGAATTGACCACGGCCGAACTACTGCTGACACTCGACAAAGTTCACTTTGATGTGGTGCTGGTTCAGGAACCTTGGATCTCTGCGGAAGGCTCGATTGCGGAACTGAGGTCACGGCATTTCAATCATTTCTTCCCCATCACAGTAGCAAGAATAAGAACGGCTATGCTGATGAGGAGGAACGTTCACGCATATCATCTATCTAATTTCAGTACGGACGATCTAACAGTGGTGGCATGCGAGGTGGACAGGGAGGAGCAGGTGCTCCTAGCATCGGCCTACATGACACACGACAGATCCGCTGCGCCGGAGTAGGCTACAAAACTCACCAGGAACAAATTGCTGCTTGCGGGGGTGGATACCAACGCGCATCACTCCGTCTGCGGCAGCATGGATATAAAGTGATTCTTCACTCAGTTTTATAATCAATTATAATTTCGTCGTTGCAAACCGAGTAAATACCACTACTCAAAGGGGTCCTAGCAGTGAAAACCTGCTAGAAATAACTCTGCACAATGGCTCAAACGATCAACAGAGAATTGGAGGATCCTTGAAGGTCTGTCATTTTCTGACCACTGTTACATTAGCTACAGTTTCAAATTCAACTTAGATCGTATTTCTCGGCCGTTTTGCAATCCCAGAAATACCAACTGGGATAACTTCAAACGGGATGTGACCAGCGGCTTAGACCCTCCTCCCAGGATATGCTCTGTCAGGTGACTTGGAAATTGCGGTAAACACATTCACGAGTAAACTAATAAAAACTTTCGTACGGTCCTGTCTCAAAGACTGTCTGAAGCGCAAACTTAAGCCACGCATGTGAAACAGGGATCTGCCTTGTCGCAGAAGACAAGTACGAGAAGTGTTCAAGTTGGCAAAAGCACATAATTGCAGGGAATGCTGGGACGAATACAAGTGCGTCCTTAGGCTCTATAAATCGGAACTAGGAAATGCCAGATGGAACTTCTGAAAAGAGCTGTGCGGTAGAATTGAAACTACCTCAAAAACAGCGAAACTTAGATATCTGCTGGCGTCAGTTGCAATAAGACTGATTCAAAACTCTTCGCAACGTAGTATAAAACTCCTGAATCAGACCCGATCAGGTTGGGCAGCGTCAGATTAAGTCACAAGTCACACACTAAGTACTTGGGTCTTATTCTGGGCAGCAAGCTCACATGGAAGGTGAATTTAGAGAACAGAGCTATGCGGACAAATAACGGAATTTATGCCAGCAAGAGAGTGCTGGGTAAAACGTGAAATCTTTAACGCATTGGATCTACGTGGCGATAGTCAGAGCGATCCTTGTTTACGGATGCTTGGTATGGTGGCCAGCAGTGAATAATACTACCTTTGCTGGCATGCCGAACAGAGTTCAGCGATTGGCAGCTCTCAGCACTACAGGTGCCTTAACCTCGACTCCTTCGCCTTCTCTGAACGTCCTGCTTCAGCTTCCTCCGCTCGACCTTTTTGTTAGAGGCACTGCCGCAAAAACTGCTGTCAGACTTAGTGAATCGGGATACTACGAGTCAAGATCATTGGACCACAGCAGTATCAAGCGGGGGTCCATAGGAAGCACTGACTACTTGGTCCCCACTTGGTACTTCGAGCGAGCCTGGATTCAGCAAATGGGTGCAGCAGCTCTTAGCATCCATACTGACACCTCTAAAACAGCTGCAAGAGTGGGTATTGCGGCATACTCTGCGGATGCAGCTATGGAGGCAGCTTTCAGGCAGCTTTCAGGCTTCCTAATCACTGTAGTATTGTTCAGGTGGAAGTTTTTGCGATACGTAAAGCCGCAGATCTAGTATATGCCAAAGATACTACAAGTGAGGGGATCAACATCTTTACAGAGAGTCAAGCAGCGGTAAAAGCACTGATATCTTACATACACAAATCGAAGTCTGTACTGGATTGCAGAGCCTGAATAGACTGGGCAGCAACAGAAGAGTCAGAATTTTCTGGGTTCCCGGTCACAAGAGCATTGATGGAAATGAGAGGGCGAGCTAATCTTCCCCTGTCAGGATCGGTAGACATCCCAACTCCTATCCAAACGATCAGATACTCGATTGACTCCAAAATAATGATGGAAGGTATGATATGCAGATGGTATGCAAATCAAACCTGCTGGGTAACCAATATTATGTGGGGGTTATACAACCTTGCAGTGACTAAACATCTGCTCGAATTAACCCGGACTGACTGCAAACGACCGGTCGACATCATTACTGGCCACGGTCTAGTTGCAGTACATGCCTTGAAAATGGGAATCCTAACCAGCGACACCTGTAGAAAATGTCAAGAGCTGGGAGTTTCAGAAAAATGCCCGGCACTGGGGAGAACCAGGCAGCGTTGCTTCGGTGAGCCCTGGCTGGTGGATCTCTGACATGTAGCACAACAGAGGCTGAAGGACATACTTCAGTTCGCGAAAAAGTCCGGGGCCTTCGATGGCCGTTTGGACTGAACTTTCCTTCTCCGGGTCCACCTATCTGGTATCAATATGGACCAAACAGGTCTATGTGTTGCCTTGTGCCAGCCATTTTAACCTAACCTAACTTATTATTGACATATGTATGCATGGTCATTTTTATAAAAGGATATGAAAAAAGGATGCATGAAAAGGTAAATCGTCATACTATCAAAACATCGCATGCAACTGACAATTTTCAATTCAAACGACACAATTGCGTGCGATAGTCCTTAATCGCTATACTACTACAACTCGAAAAAAATAAAAACGGAATTGAAAATCTAAAAAAATCCGCACAGCTTGACTACATTTTAATATGAATGAAAACATAAAGCACGCGCACGAAAACTAAAATCGGAAACATTATAATCTGTTTGCTATACTTGCTTACTATCAAGCAATATTAAAGATAGACCTGCAGGATGCAATGCATTCCGCCTACTCTATCCGGAAGTATCAGGCACGTGATCAAGTTCTATAATATCCGGCATCGTGCAACACAATATATATATATATATATATATATATATATATATATATATAAATAGTCAAGCGATGCGAATACCACGCGATACCACCGACCGGTATAGGACAACGACGACAACGACAGTGTTTTGGGTTCCAGGCGATTTGTGTCGTGTCACTCACGCGCGGCCTCCAGCCTACTTCTTCGCCAAACAAAAGTTTTTGGTCTCGAGAAAACTGTGCCAGTCATCCGTAACCAAATAGGCAGTTTAAGAAATGTGCAACAAAGCGGAAAAATAACATTGCTTTTAGCTTGCCAGTATGTATATGTACATAATATGTGCACGGGACTATGGTGATATTTTCCTAGAAGAAAGATTGTCCTTTTTGTCGATTCACATGATGATGATGTCGGTTGGTTTTTGCGATTCAATTAGATAATGTCTTTGCGCTGGTATTGTTCGTATAGAAGAGGATATGCACGTCGTTGCATATCTGGCCAGCCAATGTTGATACTTGGGGACTCTCTAGGCGTAATTGACCATAGGATTTTTATTACTCTACGTCTTGGACCATTTACTTCATCACCCCCATAGTTAAGACTAGTTGACCAGTTATGGGTAGCTGAAGATTTTCTGTTAGGTTTCTGACGGCGGAAGATATTCAGTAACGTTGTCATTAGCGGTGAAATAGACATTTTCTCAACCAATAAGTGGACAAAAGTGTTTCCGGAAACAGGAGGTGATGCGAAAGTACAAGCACTTGTAAGTGGATGGATGAAATATAGGAGGATTTGTTTCGGCTGCTATGCTTATAGATTATGCATAAGTCCTTGATTTACATGAGTAACAGGATTTAAGATTAACTTTCCGGGGCCGATAGAGGACGGAGTTGAAAACGTCAATCGACAAAGCCCACTACGAGCAAAGAACTACAAGTTTGTGGTATAAAGTATAAAGTTCATGGGATCCAATCTCATGTGGAAACCAGGAGCAGAGATATGACTTTGCACAAAAATATTTTACGAGCGTGTCTACGAAAATTGGCATGCCGATCTGATTGCCTACGGTCCTCCTAACCATTCCCTGACGTGATACAATGGGAGTTATAGAAAGGAATTAAATAATAATAATAATAATAATAATAGCTTTATTGATGCATTTGGTAATTTAGTGCTATACAATATCTTAAGTTTAGTGTTTAGACAGAGTCTTTACATCTAAGTTGTGATAACTAACATATACTATAAGACTGTATACATAAGCTTAATAGTGTATTTTAGGGAAAATAGGAAAAATAGCTTAAAACCAAATGTAGCCGTAAAACTAACTTTAATGTAACTTAAGATAAACTTCAAACTAAATTATTCACGGTAATTAGAGTATTAAGGTTACCGGGACTATCTGTAGACAAGTGATGCAACCAAAAGATTGTTATTGTTTTGGCAACTATCAGAAAATTTTCTGTGGAGAAGTTCAGCGGATTTCAAGACGGTTTTTAATTTTGCCAGCTGGTAAAGACGGTGAGTGGAGCATGATTTTCAGACATTTGTTCTGCAAAATTTGCAACTTACGTTTATGCGCCAGAGCACAGTTGTTCCAAACGGGGCAGCAATATAGAATTATAGGTTGCAGAGTCGATTTATAAATGAGTAATTTGTTGGCTACAGAAGCTTCGATTTTCTATTTATAAGGGGGTAGGTTGACAGGATGCTTTTCAGGATTTTCGATTTTATTGATTCTGTATGTAGCATAAACGTGAGTCTATAGTCAAGGTGAACACCTAGATACTTAATATCTTTTGTCCATGATACATGAGAGCCAAGAATTTGTATATGTGGATTCCGTAAGTTTCTCGTGGCTCGTTTTTTGGTAAAAAATATCGCCGCTTGAGTTTTCCCCAGCATTTATTTGGATCTTCTATTTGCTGCAAAAATCATTGATTAAACGCATTTGTTGTTGGAGATTATTGACAATACGATCAGGGTTATTATCACTAGAGAATAGTGTCGTCAGCATACATTGCAATGTTGCAATCCTGGAACTGAGTCATGTCTGACATGTAAATATTATACAAAGTCGGACTGAGAACTGAGCCTTGCGGAACTCCCGCGGAAATATTATGTTTTTTGGAAAGGCACTGTGCTTTAACAACAAACTATCTGGAAGGCAGTAAATAACGTATAACTGTACATAAGTAGATGGGAAAGGATAAACGAATTAATTTATAAATGAGGCCATCATGCCGGACAGTGCCAAAGGACTTTTCAATGTCTAAAGCTATCAGACCGGTGGAATTTTTCAAAGAAAATTGTTGCTTAATATGATGGACGACTCTAGTTAGCTGATGAGGTGTAGAGAGCCTTGGTCAAAAACCAAACCTAATAGTCCTCCACGCCATGCAGATGGAATGGAGGGCTATAGTACATGGCGTGGAAGACTATAGTATATCACGTGGAGGACTATAGTATATGACGTGGAGGACTATAGTATATGACAGAGATTTTCCTACACCCCCCTAACACCCCCCTAATACACCCCCTGGAAAGTGGATACACCCCCCCTAACACGGGCAATTTTCCTACACAAAGAGACATTTGTGTCCTTTGTTCCAAAGAGACACCCCTCCTAAAATTCTGAACACACCCCCCAAGAAAAATGCCTGAGAAAACCCCTGGTATATGACGTGGAGGACTATAGTATATGGCGTGGATGGCTATAAGCATAGCGTCTGCTCCTATGTACTATGGCGTGTGGTGCTATATTTTGTCACAAACCGACCGAAATCGACTATGTACATGGCGCCAGAAGTCTATAAATTATGGCATCTGGCGCTATGTGTTTTTTCAGTGCATCTCAAGATGATCCAGTTCGCATCCAACAAAAGACCACGAGCCTTCTCAGTTCTGAGCATCTGGAGGTAGAGCAGTTGATGTTAGGTGATGTAATTCTATCGACGAAATTCCCGAAGGATAAGTGACATCAAAGGTCATATCCTCTCCTATACTCAAGAAGCAATATTTAAATGTCACTTGCTGACATTTATACATCCCCTCACACAGTATGGCTGCGAGTTATAATTGGAGTGCCATGAGCTATATTACATGGGTCATGGCACTATGTAATATAGCGTGTGGTTCCATAATTTTTGCGCCATGGAATTATGGCGCTGGGAGCCATACTGCATAGCTCAGAGTACTATGTACATAGCGTATGGGGCCATAAATAATGCGCTATGTTACATAGCTCTGGACGCCATGTGGATTTTTTTCAGTGCAGTTAGCCTGTCAAAAAGCGTTAGCTTGCGACGAAAAAGTCTATCTTGCTAGCTTGGACATTCTTATGTCCTGGTGCTCAAAAATCAATCACACTTCTGAATATATAAAATCACCGGCATACTTTTAGAATGTGGTGGATGGGTAGCCAAAAAAAAGACTTTTCGATAATGCGATAGACCCTTTCAGTGGAATGTCAGTACGGGATGGAAAAGATAAATCCAGCCCATAGATCATAGTTCCTACATAACCTGTATGGATTGCGTTATGAGATATGGATTTATTCACACTAGATATCATAAAGCCCAAGATCAATTATAAGATACATGGAGAATAAAAGCTATATATATCAAAGATTCAAATTTGCGATGAACATGATAAGCTGAAAGGAAACGTTCGAATCCTTGAAACCCCAATGTCAATATTTTGACAAAACCGATTCTATATCTTTCAGTCACGAACCCCTTCATTATCTACGAATCATTACTGTAAATACCCTGAAGATAGATAATGATCATTATTTTCATGTTTTAAGTAATTGCAACACGGTCATTTCAAAATTTCGATATTACTTACTTCACCGATTATTACGGTCCATATCATATTCATCAAAAAGGAAGCGACAATAAAGCAATGATCTAATAACCAAAAAAAAAAAGTCATCATAGATACTATACAATTTGGGGTCTTGGCCTGTCAACTACTGGTCCGTCGATTGAATCGAAGCGACGTTGATGCCGTTGATGCGACAACTTGAAAATAAGAGATTCAAAGGCTGACACGTGCATTACAAGTATCTGCAGAATATATTCGATTGTTACATGTACCGACAAAGTGAGAGGGGATCTATGAATGTATCTGAGCAATCAATTTCAATGGGCTAGTCGTTTGATAAAGAGCAACATGCAAAAAAAACAAAACAGATTCTGATTCTTCCGTTAATTTCAATTGACAATGACTAGTTCGTTTTGAAAAAATGTATTTTGAAAAGTTTCGATTCAAGAAATATGTGGTCGATGCTAGGTTTGTGGCTAGAAAGCTAGAAAATCGTTGAATTGTGTTGTAGTTTTTTTTTTGTTTCTTATATGGATTGGAGAGCTGCAGGACCAAACTATCACCTGTATTTTAAACAACGTCAAAAACTCATGTGGATAATTTAGTGTCCAATAAATCATTTATTTTATACTAAATCTGACTTTACCCTAGTTTTTCTTTGCTCCAATAACAAAACAGATTAAAAATGAATTACAACAACTCTAGCAAATAATAATAAATAACGGAAGACATCCAAACTCATTCAAGTACGAAACAAATTAAGACATCATTTACCCGTTTGGAAATCAAAGATTTTTCCCTAGCTTATGTTTACAGTAGAATGTGAAATTATAGAGACATCTAGATCATATCACAACGAATATAGTAAAAAGATTTTTATGATTTTTTATTATTTGAATCGATCAAAGATTTTTTTTTTGTTTCGAACTCAGAAAGAAATCCTTTTTACTAATGTTCGGAAGAACATATATAATATATATATATATATATATATATATATATATATATATATATATATATATATATATATATATATATATATATATATATATATATATATATATATATATATATATATATATATATATATATATATATATATATATATATATATATATCGTCAAAAAAATTCAGTTACTATTTCTCGGGAACGCGCCATTCGATTCAGTTGAAACTTTCAGAATACATTGGTGTCTATGCAGAATAGGTCCAGGTCTCACTAAATGTCAATTATATTTAACCCTTTGGCGCCGGCAGCTATTTTAGTGATATTTTTAATATACCTATTATTCCGTCCACAGATAATTTTTGCCAAAATGAAGTTAACAAAATAAATGTTGAACGTGTTTTACATGTGAATCGAATAATATTTTGGAATTTTTTAACCCCATGTGTGCACTAGGTGCCTAAAAAGAGAACGGGAAAATTTGAAAATTTTTAAATCGCGATAACTTTTGATAGAGCTTTTCAATTATTATGAAACTTTCAGAACATATTAACAACAATTAGTTGTAAATTTATGTAGCTTTTAATGAGCATGTTAGGGCAGGTGCTGAAAGTGAAAACCTTTAAATCATCGAATCTCCTGAAAAATTATCGCTTTTTGGAAAAAAAAGCCACTCATAAATAAGTCTTATGCTTTGTCTCCATTGCCAAAGTAAAAAATTTCAAATTTTACGACGGGCACGCCTGGTAACCCTTTCCCAATTTACCTATATTTTTAGCATCGAAAACTTCTGTTCACGGAAACTCACGATCCTATAATCAGAGTTGATTGAACTTTACAGAATATATTGGTCTAAAATAGGACCAGGCCTGATAGAAGCGATTTTGAAATGCTCGTAATTTTGTACCAGTGGTACCATCTTGAAAAATCACTAAGAAAAATATCTGCTTTTGGTCCTATAAATTCTGATTTAGCCTTTCGATTTTAACGAAATTCACACAGTAGCTGAACCTTACTTTAAACCACGTTTGGTAAAAATTTGGTTGAAAAATTCAGTTGGAACTGCCAGCTATGCTAATTTTGGTGTCCTAAATTTTGAAAATTCCTGAGGAAAATAAAGCTCTTTGCCCTATAGCTTCCAGTACAGTCATTGAATCATATCGAAATTCAAATGGCAAATTAAACTTATAGTAGGCAATATTCAGTAGAAATTTAAGTTCAATACAATGATAAGGTTGCCAGCTATGGTTGTTTTTGTATTTTTTTTTATATAGCGATTTTAGTAGATAATTTTAAAATTGTAGTGATCTTATAGTGAAAATAAACACCAAATATTAAAATCTAGGTTATTTGAAAACTTTTGCGAATGGTAACCCTAAATTTCTTTGCATCCCTATAACTTCAAGTGCAGTCATTGGGTCAATACGAAATTCGCACAGCAGGTTGACTTTAACGTAAGGCAGATGCGACATATTTTTGGCTTCGGTGCTAGCAAAGGGCTGCTAGCACTAGGCCTTTTTGTTATTTTCGTTCCAATAAATGCTTGCATTAAGTATTTGAATCAGAAAAATTTGCAATGCAAATAAGTAAACATTGTTTAAATTTTCTAAGCGCTGGACATTTTTCGGATGGCAACCCCAAACACCATTCTACCGCAGTAGCTTTCGATTAAGTCATCAATATTTAAATAAGCTTAGATTCTTTTATGACTTAGGGTGTATTAGTTTTAAGTAGGAAAAGTAAGTAGTGGTAGAATCTACTCTCAAAATCTGCACAAATCCTCTACTGTTCTTCGAACATTAGTGTTTCTAGCGGTTCTGATGCGCTAGGGTTTTAATTATTAATTTTTTTTTTTTTAGATGGTCCTTTTCACGAAACTCTCGAGTAATAGGCTTTTGCAAGGCTTACAAATTAAAACTTGTCCAAACAATATCATTCTATACTGTACTATGTACTAGAGCCTAATTTACCTTGTACAATAATCACACGCACAAAAACGAGACATATTACATTATTGTGGTGGCGGGCCGGCAGCTGCGGCAAACGACGCCAGCAAAAGATTCAAACGTTCGAAATTATTGTGGATGCGTGTCCGGCACGTTTCAGAGATTTTCTTTTGATACCCTATGAAATTGTTGACGACGTTCGTCGTCATCGTCCTTTGCCTAACGTTGCCGTCGTCGTTGTTGTCGCCTCACCAACCAGCCAGCGATATAATGATTCGAGTGAGTTGTATTAAAGTCTCTTGAAAAATTTCAAGTCAATCAAAGCGGCCGCCGTCGCCACCACCACAACCCAACACCGTCTTTTTAGATTCCAAAGCTGGTTTTGGTTGCTGTGATTTTTCAGCCTGGGCTTTAGCAAAAGCGAATCACATCGTCCTTTCAAATCTTATGATGGTGAGATCGTGGAGACACGACGTCAAATCGACGAAGCAGCAGACAATCAAAAGAAATCCTGTGGAGTGGTGACGCGAGAGAGCAGCGAGCCATCAATGGATAGGTGCTTAAATCTCGACTTTGAGCAGTTATTAATTCACCAGGATAATTGTTGAATTTGAAATGGAATTCCAGGCAAAATGAAACAGGACGATTCGTTTGATGTTTGACACAAAGGAGATAGCGCTTGTGGACCTAACGAAGTTGAAATTGACGATAGCCTCTCATTTGTACAGTTGTTCGGAGAAAATAATGTCCTGGAGTGTTCTTAGTAGTAGACTTTTGAAAATAATTACTTCGATTCGAGACGATCGAAGAGTAGGACTTACTAATCCAAGAACAAACCAATAAATAAATTTTTTTTTATCGATAGACATCGCCTCTCCTCTTCCATTTCGAAACACTGAATTATCTTTAAAAAAAAAATGTCGGAGCAGTTTGAGAACGGATAAGCCCAAAACAATCCACATTTCTATAAAAGTTTATGTTTTTTTTTCTTTTCTATTTACTTTTGTCGTTTTGAATTTCTTAAAGCCCATTTATCCTGACCGCATTACCCTGATCCTCATAGATAGCCTACTGTATGCCCATGATTTTGTATTAAACAAATACCCGCCCGGAGTAAACAGTTGTTCTTCATCGCAACAATAGTTTTTTTTTTGTTCTAAAGAAATTCCTGTTCAAGGACCTGGACCTGACTACCATGGTACAGTGTGCATTGTCCATCGTACATCGAAATGTACGTGCAATAAGAATTTTTGGCTGTACTTGTATTGGTACAATTGGTGTCAATATTTGATCCAAGATAATCTGGCATTAGTTCAAATATATTTTTTCTCCCGAAAGGATAACAACTGATTGTTTCGGCCCGCAAAAAAAAACAGGATGAAATCTTCGATAAGTGAAGAATGAAAAATTCGGAAAATTAATTAGAGTAAAACTAGAACGATTTAAAAAAAAGAAGCTCTTGAGAATAAGAGTTTTTTAACTGGCCAAACGTAAATGATAAAATGGATATGTAATAGAATGAAAATGATTAAAATAACACTTAACAGAAAATAACAATTAGCCCGAGCGAGAAAAAAATCCTGACAGTGTGAAAAAAAAGCACGAAAAATGACATTGATGACATTTACGCTTGTCAAAAGTAAACAGTCTCGAAAAAATACTTATATCTGCGAGCCAATTGTATAGAGTGATAAATATACGTCCTCCCTTAAATAGTTCTTCAGTTCCAGTGGGCAAAGCCACAGCTAATTGACAACAGACAACAGCAACTCGGGTCAGTTTTAAGCGAACAATTTCCTCTAGAATCACATTTTTCTAGTCTAACTCTAAGAATACCAGCAGCTGTTCCAGCTTTCAACAAATTGGCGATTTCATAGCCAACTGTACACTAGGAGTATGATATATCATATAAGCACTCCACCTAAAAAATGCTCTACTCCCGTTAGAATCGCTAATTTGCGTTAATTTCAATACTACTGGTCACCCAGCTGAATTTCGTCAAATAATCCTGGAAGCTTAGCGAACTCTAATAAAAACAAGCTTGGAATCATAGAAAAGGTAATGGGTGCTAAAGGAAAATTCAAAGACTCTGGAAAAAATTCTAGCAGTCTGCTAAAAAAAAATCCTGGGATCCTGGAAAATATCCAGACTCTAGAATAAATTTTAGCAGCCTGTTAAAAAATCTTGGGAGCCTAGAAACAATTCAAAGACTCAAGAAAGAATTCTAGAAGTCTGCTAAAGAATCCTGGTAGCCTAGGAAAAATTCTCGGAGTCAGTTTAAAAAATCCAGCAAGCTTAGAAATAATCCAAAGATTCTTGAAGAAGTTATAGGAGTCTACAATCAAAATCCTTGGAGCGGAGAAAAAATTCTAAAACTTGAAGAAATTCTAGGAGTCTTTCAAAAAATCCTGAGAGCTTAGAAAATATTGAATATAAATTTTAGAAGTCTGCAAAAAAAAAGACCTGGGAGCTTAGACAAAATCAGGGGACTCTAGAAAAAACTAGGGGGATCATAGAAAAGGTCATGGGGGCTTAAGAAAAATCTAGGAGTCTGTGAAGTAAAAACTCGGGAACTTAGAAAAATCCGACTGGTGAAAAAAAATCCGACTGTTGAAGAAAAAATTCGAGGAATCTGTTATAAAATCCTAGGAGCCTATAAAAACATTTAAAAACTCTGGAAGAAATTCTAGGAATATGAAATACATAATGATCTGATAATCTGGTCAAAAGTAATCGCAATTCAAAAAATTTCAAATTTTCTCAATCTCATTTTAGGCGCCTAGCGCACACATAGGGCTAAAAATTTCAAAAATATTATAATGTTTGCATTAAGAACGCGTTCACCATTCATTTTATAAACTTTATTTTTGCAAAAGTTATTTGTTGACAGAATGATAGGTATATTAAAAATATCACTAAAATGACCGCCGGCGCCAAAGGGTTAAAGATTATTAAAGTTTTGTGAGATTTGGCACTATTCTGTATATACACCAATATGTACTGAAAATTTCAGTTCAATCGGATGGCGCGTTCCTGAGATTTTTTCACTGAAATTTTTTGATGATAGATATATACATATATAGGTTAGGTTAGGTTTAACTGGCTGGCACATGGCCACACATAGACACATTTGGTCCGTAGTGACACCAGATAAATGGACCCGCAGAAGGAAAGTTCAGTCCAAACGGCCATCGAAGGCCCCGGACTTTTTAGCGAACTGAAGTATGTCCTTCAGCCTCTGCTCCGCTACATGTGAGAGATCCACCAGCCAGGGCTCACCGAAGCAACGTTGCCTGGTTTTCCCCAGTGCCGGGCAGTGGCACAGAAGTTGTTGGATTGTTGCTGAGACTTTCGGCACTTGACACTTCCTACAGGTGTCGCTGGTTAGGTGCCCCATTTTCATGGCATGAGCTGCTACAAGACAGTGGCCAGTTATGATACCGACCAGCCGCTTGCAGTCAGCCCGCGTTAAATCAAGCAGGAACTTGGTCGCTACGTAATTGTAGTATGACCCCCACATGATTTTGGTTAGCTTGCAGGTTTGAGTTGCACGCCATCTGCACATCGCACCTTGCACCATATTGGAGTCGATAGAGTATTTGATCGTCTGGATTGGAGTTAAAATGTCAACCGATCCTGACACAGGGGAAGGCTAGCTCCAACGTGCTTGGCTAGCGCATTCGCCCTCTCGTTTCCTTCAATGCCCTTGTAGCCAGGAACCCAGAAAATTCTGATGCTACTGTGGTTGCCCTGTCTGTTCAGGGCCTGAAAACAGTCCAGTATATATATATATATATATATATATATATATATATATATATATATATATATATATATATAATATATATATATATATATATATATATATATATATATATACATATATATATATATATATATATATATATATATATATATATATATATATATATATATATATATATATATATATATATATATATATATATATATATATATGTGTATATATATATATATATATATATATATATATATATACAGGGTCTGTCCCAAAAGTAAGTTGAATGACCTTGCGCCGCCGAAGCAAGCCACTAGCAAGGCGCGCCAAGTGACGTGAATGGTTGTGTGGGGTTTAGGGAAGCCAACGATAAACACGTCAGTTGCCTGCAGGCTCTTCCACAGTGCGCATCGCTGCTAGTTCGAACCCTTGTCTTAGTGACGCGTCGGAATTTTAAAATGCCGCGTTTCAAGGACCAGCGTTACGCAATAAAATTTTGTGTTGCGCTCAAGAAAACGGGCGCTGAGACCGTTGCCATGCTAAGGGAAGCTTATGGCGATAGTACCATGTCCAGCAATATGGTCTACCGCTGGCACAAGATGTTTCGGGAGGGCAGAGAGGACGCCGAGGATGAAGACCGCTCTGGACGCCCGTCAACGTCACATTCCGATCAAAATGTGAAGAAAGTGAGGGACATGCTGAACTCTAATCGACGCCTGAGTGTTAGAATACTGGCAGATGAGTGTAATATCCCTAAAAGTACTGTGCATCGCATTGTTACCGAAGATTTGGGCATGCGGAAGATCTGTGCGAAGATGGTCCCCAAGGTGCTTTCCGATGAACAGAAGGCTGCTCGTGCAACGATTTCGCGTGACCTCTTGGAGCAGTGTGAAAATGATCCGAATTTTTTTGGATAATGTGATTACGGGTGACGAAACATGGGTTTTCGAGTATGACCCGGAGTCCAAAAGACAAAGTGCTGAGTGGCACACGCCAGCTTCCCCGCGCCCAAAAAGGCGAGAATGAGCAAGTCCCGTGTAAAGGCCATGCTCATCGTTTTTTTTCGACAAAAGAGGCATTGTCCACTCAGAGTTTGTGCCACAAGGACAAATAGTGAACAGTCATTTTACTTGGAAGTCCTGAAAAGGCTCCAAAGCAGAGTGAAACGCGTCAGGAAGGAGATCGCCAGCACTTGGCGTCTTCACCATGACAACGCGCCGTCGCACACCGCCTTCATTATTAGAGAGTACTTAGCGAAACGCGGTGTGGCAACATTGCCCCAGCCACCGTACAGCCCCGACTTGGCACCACTGGACTTCTTTTTGTTCCCGAGGATCAAGAGGAACTCAAGGGCCACCATTTCGGGACTTTGGAAGCCGTCAAAGAAGCGACGACGAGGTGCTTGAAGGAGGTCTCCGTCGACGCCTTCCAGGGTGCGTTCAGCGACTGGGAAAAACGCTGCTGGCGCAGGTGTTCCGACGCGGAAGGAAGCTACTTTGAAGAATTTTAGTTACTTGTATATTTATCTGCAATAAATCTTTTATCTTGGACTTATTCAACTTACTTTTGGGACAGACCCTGTATATATATATATATATATATATATATATATATATATATATATATATATATATCTATATCTATATCTATATATATATATGTGTGTATATATATATATATATATATATATATATATATATATATATATATATATATATATATATATATATATATATATATATATATATATATATATATATATATATATATATATATATATATATATATATATATATATATATATGAATGTATATATATAAGTATATATATATATATTTTTGCGATTTTTTGAATAGGTTTCTTGCAAAATATTTACAAATTGAAAAATAATGAATTCTTAAAGCTAACCTACAAGCTAATATAAATAAAACATAAGCCTACGGATTGTGCATAATGCGGACATCCTGAGTTAAAAAAAAAACCTGTTAATCTTATTAAATATGTTTAACTGTAGAAAAAATATAACAATTTTTAAAAGGTTTCTAATTTGTGTTTTGATTCGTGGAGTTGCCTCAAGAGCAAATCATTTCAGGGAAGACCTAACTTGAGTTTGAGAGCAAGAGTGAATTAGAAGTTATTCATACGCAGAGCGAATGATCCTTGAGACGTGGTTTAGACCTCTTTCACGAGTTTTTCGAGCATGGCAGACTATAACTTTTTGAATTTCATCAATTCCTGCTGCTGCATGCAGCACTTTGTTGGAAAAATATTTTCTAGGCTCACTTCTGTAAAGACCCGTACATTGACGAAGGATTTTTCGTTCAAAGGCTTTCACGGAATTTCGCCTAGATACGGGGGCCGACCTCCATATCGTTGCACCGTAAAGAATTATTGACCGTATGAGAGTGGTGTAGATTAAAATTCTTACCCTTTCAGACGTAGGAGCTGATTTTCGAAAGAGGGTACAAAGCATTCCGTATGCTTTCGAGGCTTTGCTTAGGGCCATTTCTATATGTTGGCTGAATGATAGAAAGGAGTCAAATATTAGTTAGCCCCAGGTATTTGACTCTTTTGGAAGATTTGATTGAGTGACCTCTTATGTTGAGTTTTAGTTTTTTAATCGATCTTGTTCTTCTGAAAGATGGTAGACGAGGGCGTCTAAATACAATAAATTCGCTTTTCCTAGCGTTTATTTTTATTCCCCATTTGGCGTAGTACCGACAGAGAGCATCGATAAAACGCTGAAGTCTTATTGTTGCCATCCTTGGGTTGTGGCCATCGCACCACGCCAGTAAGTCATCGGCGTACAAATTTACTTTAATATCATCAGAGCTGCTGATGCAGGGAATATCTGAGGTGAAAATATTGAAAAGAATGGGTCCAAGGATGGAACCTTGAGGGACACCAGAATCAAGTGAAAAGAGCCTAGAATGCTTACCATTGTGTGTAACAGTGGAGAAAGCTGGAAAATATTTTGATAAGATGTCTAGGGAAATCAAGAGAAATGAGTTTGTAGATCAGACCATTGATCCGAACTGAATCGAAAGCTTTTTCCACATCAATCAGGCAAGCAGTGACAAATTTGCTTTGAACTAAGGACTTTCGTATGTCAGTCGTGAAGACTTGTAGGGCATCGATGGTGCCATTACCTCTTTTGAAGCCAAATTGATGGGCGGGAATAATATTTTTCTCTACAACAACTTTGTCAAGGGTAGAATAGATTACTCTTTCTAGGAGTTTCCCTAAATTTGAGAGAAGAGAGTTTGGTCTAGTGTTGACAATGTCGGAGTTGCCAGGGGATTTCCGAATAGGAAGTATTTTAGCACGTTTCCAAGAACTGGGGAAGTAACCAATGTTTATGCAGTTGTTGAATATAATGGCTAACAGAACAAAGAAGGAAGTTTCTTTATTAGGTGGTTGGATACCTTGTCTTCACCCGCAGATTTCTTCGGTTTAAGGTTGGAAGTCAGTTGTTGTAGGTCCACCGGATTCGTAAAGACATCACTATCATGAGGGCAATCGGAAACATTGGAAGCGGAGAATTCTGTTAGACGGGAGCCTTCCATACTCTGTACAAACTGGCTTACTCTGCAGTCTACTTGACTGGCAAAGATGGGATCTTCACTGAGTTTTTCTCCAGTGAACAGCTCTGAGAAGTGATCAGCAGCCGCTGTGGCTGTAGCACTATGGTCAGCGAAAGGTTTGCCGTTGGACGTGAAGGTTGGGGCGCGGTCCTTCCTTCTGGTGATTCTATTGATTTCTGGGTACATATCTATACCAGGTTTAATATTTTTAAGTCGTTGCTCGAACTTCTTATTGAGGAAAGCCCTAGTCTTGACCATGATGAGAAGGCGGGTTGCCTTAAGAATGGATTCTACACGTCGATACTCATTGTTAAAGATATTTAGCCTTCGACGGTATATACGAGTCAGGTGTTTTTTCAAGGACCTATTTTTTGAATGCAGATTAAGTATTTCCTCAGGAAGGTTTTGATATACGAAGTTTCTAGATGTTTGAGGATCAACAATATTATCTATAGAGGAGCGTAGAACCTCATTAATCTTGAAGATGGCATCGTCAATTTCAGGGATCGAGAGATTTTTGTCATGATCGATGACTACGTTTTGGAGTTTAGCTGAGACATTTCGTTCGAAAGTTTCCCAATTGATTTTTTTTATAAGGAATGAAAAACTGAGGCTCAGAGGCTAAAAATTGGAAACACCTTTTTTTCCGGAGAGTCATTTGCACCAGCATGTGATCAGATTGAGCTTCGAAAACAGAACAGCCAACAGAACCGAATTGAGGCAATATTGTTAGGAGTTGAGGGGAAACAAGAAAGAAATCGATTATGCTACCTGAAGGTCGGCTCGGAAGGGGCGACGAGTTGAGGCTCTAGTTGTTTGGTCATTAGCCATCTGCGAAGAGCAGTACCAAAAGAATTGCTACCCCAATCTGGGTGCCTGGCATTGAAATCACCACCAATGATGATATGGTCGAAGTTGGATGTTGACGAGAGTATGTGATTAAGATCATCAATAAATTCAGAAGAGGAAGAGTTAGGGTTGCCGTTTATGCCAACGAAGACAATGGTATCACCATTAAGGTTCAAACAGGTTGATATTGACTCCACGCATCTAAGATGGAGATATATATACTATATATATATATATATATATATATATATATATATATATATATATATATATATATATATATATATATATATATATATATATATATATATATATATATATATATATATATATATATATATATATATATATATATATATATATGTATATATATATGTATATATATATATATATATATATATATATATATATATATATATATATATATGTATATATATATATATATATATATATATATATATATATATATATATATATATATATATATATATATATATATATATATATATATATATTATATATTATATATATATAAATATAAATATGAATTTTCGGCCAAAGTGATTCTAAAACCATTAGTAAAAACCAAGAAAACTCCGCAGTCAATCTAAAGCAGTTCACTCATATATTCATTCTTTAACTCAACAAAAGCAAGATAAATAAAATTCAAAAAAAAAATAGCTTTCCTATATTTACCCTGGCATTTTAAATCCAAAAGGACAAGTGTTCTAAACATCCTTTCGATTTCCGAATTCACTCTTTTACTTGTCATCGTATATAAATAAACAAATACTCCTCTCCTAGCAAGCGAATCATCCTTCAACAGAATAACCTAGTCGTGAATCCTTCGATTGCATTCGATTTACTGACACACATGACTAGGACTTTTTCGAACAATCTAAATCTACTAAATTTTCCAGCTTTCCTTCCATTCCCATTCTATCGCCAATTCTACACTATTTTTATAACGGAATGCGCTTATATCAGAAAATTCCTTCGCACTTACTATTGCTTCTCCGAAATAATTCACCGCAATCTGTTCGGATCAATCCTTAATATCCTCACAAAAAAAAAAAAAAAGAATTCCGAAAAAAAACACCCCCAAAATATTGTTCTCGGCTTACTCTACATGTGTGTGTGTGTGTGTTTTCGTGCCAAAACCATTCGCGACATGAACAAAAGTTTTGTATTACGAAATATCTACTGTTCGGTAACAAATCTAAGAAAAAAATCCCGAATCGACAAATGCGGCGAATATCAAGGATATTTGGCGGAATTCCGTCAAAGTAAGATGCCGATGATGATCATCGGAGATGGTTACGTCAACGTCATCGGCATTCGGTCGCTACAAATACGTACGTGTATAGGAGTAGGGAGTAATTTTTTTTTTTTGACTTGATCCTAATCCGTATTAATGCTATTTAAGGACTATCGTAAGCACCGACGAAATACTACATTTTGAATGATGAGTGCATACCTCGAGCATCTTTAATGCAGTGATTCTATAAAGATGTGGATGGACATTGCTCCATGGATGATGCTACGAAATTCTTGTCAAACTTGACTGCTGCTTTCATTAGTCTCCCCCTTGCGACGAGTATCCACAGGTATGTACAGGGAGAGATGAGTGAGCATCTTTTCGGTAAATACCTAGCGAATTCCAGAATTTCAACAATTTGTATCCCTGCAAACCATCGTTGACAATGGCACGTCGCATTCGTTGTGTCCTCATTCGTTTCCCGCATATCAACATAGCTCAAGTCACCCCACCTCTATGCCAGCGACACAACAAATATTTTCCGCTCAAGGAGTGGAAAAATATGCATGAAATCCTGCCTTCCCGCCAATGAGTGCGCTCCCTATATTAACACACGGCGATAGGATGATGCAGGCGATACGCGTGAAACGCACAGTCATCGCACACCATACCGCCGTACGGTACACTCGGTCGGCCTACCCTCAATGAATTATGTATTTGTGTATTTATATTGTACATGTAGCCAGGGCAAGTCGTTTGGATCCTGTTGGTTTTTTTTTTTTGTGTACTTCTGTTCAGCGTACGGCACGACGTTGACAGGGGTCGTGCGAGGATTGAAAAGCGACCGGGCGGGAAATGTGTGTCTATGAAGAAGATATGCTATTCATTTTTTTTTTGTTGTTGCCTGCTGCCAAGTAGGCTGGAAGGAAGTAATCCCTGCCTACTCCCTAGGCCTCAATCCATGGCCCGATCGAGTGAAAAGCCGAGGGGTTCGGCGAAAGTTCAGGGAATACCTACATAAATGCGAATGACAGCTTACTATGCCGTTAGGAATCCAGGCGGAAATTGTGAATACCACCTCCTTTTATTTCACCAGCGATTATTGAATGTGTATAGATGTGGGTGTGTGTGTGTGTTTGTGTGTGCGAGAGTGTTTATTGTGTTGTTGCTGGACTCTGACTACCTATGCTGGCTCGTTGATTCGTTCGGAGTTCGCCCATGCGTGAGGATGCTTGTCGTTATGCTTCATCCTTTTTTGTTGTTTTCGCCGGTTCACTTCGATTCGCTTCACTCGGTCGCTTCGCCGTTACGTATGTGTATTAATGAACAACAGCAGCAGTAGAATAAGGACATGATCTGTACTGCCCGCCTCTTTCGCGCTTCAGGCTTTCCACGGGCCACAAGCTGTCGCGGCGACTATACGGAGGAGGGGTACTAAATGTATGTGTGCTTAGAGCCTTTTAGTTCTTCTTCTTCTGTGCTGTTTTTTATTTTGGTGTGTGTCAAAACACAAAAAGGACGAATCGGACGGAATCTGAAGAAAAAAAAAATGCGCCGAAAACAAGGCGAAAAAAAAACCAAACATCTCGTGATACCAGATGAACGGTGGAAACAAATTGTTGTATATGTCATTCGCATGAACGAATAGAGATGTAAAGATACATTCGCGCGAGATGCAGATATACCGACTTATGGATAGCTGCTAGACTCCTGATCTCAACTTAACGCATGGATGACATTCAAACATACCGCACAGTTAGATGCGAATTTTTCGCCTTGACACTGAGTTCATTCATTCGTTATCTAACGTTGTTGCGCTGTCGACCGCAGTTTAAGGATTTTGTTGTTATTTTTTTTTCTCGCATAGAAGCGCGCGTACGAGAGAGCCAATGTGTGTGTGTGCTTTTTTGGAGAAACTATTGACTTGTGATTAATTTGATTTTCATTGCTGCACCAAATCCAATTTGTTCCTATTACTGGACAACCGTGAAAATCGCTAGAGTGTTACAAATAACCGTTTTTGAAAAATTTCTTGACCATATCGATGTGCCGAAATTTATGTTCCGTTATTGTGATGATGAATAATTGTGGTTGATGATTTTTGGAATTTTCTTTCTTCTTCTTTATTTTCAATGTTCTATTAAAACAGTGTATACGGAAAATTGTGTTTTTAACTGCGGAAATATTGATTCGAAATTAATTTTCGAAAAAGTTTTCATCTTATTGTGGAACCCACCCAGTACAATGAAAGTGTATTGAACTTTGTCATTCGAATTGAAAATGGTGACTGAATTATTCTTCTTACTTACTAAAAATTGTGTTGTTGTATTTTTATTGCTGGCATTCGAATAACATTTCACGCGGTGGGTCGTCTAATCAACGTGGGAATTTTCGAAAATCAAATAATTTTTACATATAATTCGATATTTGTCATTACCCCGTTAAAAATAAACGGGATCAAATCGAAATTTTTTATTATTGGGGCATTACTATGATGGTACATACAGAGCATATAATGCATGGACATGCAACATCAGTCGGACAGAGTACCCTGTTTGGGTGCTCAACGGCAGGACATAGTGGCATTAATCAGCTAGGCGGTGTTTATGTTAATGGACGACCATTGCCCGATTCGACACGTCAAAAAATTGTCGAATTGGCACATAGCGGTGCCAGACCATGTGATATATCGCGTATACTACAAGTATCGAACGGATGTGTTAGTAAAATTTTAGGAAGGTAAGTTCAATTATATTCCTGAATATGATTTATGAAATAAGAGTTCAATTTAGAGGACATATATATAAATATATATTTTTATTGAGTTTAACTTCAGGAATTTATATGTTTTATCCTTATTTGTAAAACACGTTGTCTATTTCTAATAATCTCCTCAAAACCATTCAATTTCGACATTCAACTATTTTTACATCTTTTCTCTTTGTCAGAACTGTCAGTTAGTTTTAATTTTTATACAGAAATATTCATACATTGATGAATGGATAGATAGTTGTTTTCAAGCAACTAACAACGTTTCCGAATTCAAATTAATACATTTTCAATGCAAATTCATCATTTTCCTGCGAAAAATCTATCGAATTTCGATACAAATTTATAGTCTCTACAAGTTGAAATCACAAATTTTCATATTCCAATGTCATAAATATCCGAAATTAAATTCATAATTTTCATCCAGTCAAATTCATATTTTTTCCGAATCAAATTCATAGATTTTCCATACAAATTCATTCAATTTTTTTGGGGTAGAATGCATATATTTTTGATAGAAATTCATAGTTTCTACAGTTTGAAATCATGATTTTCATAAACCATAGTCATAGTTTGTTTTGAATCAAATTCATAATATTTCCGACTCAAATTCATAGATTTTCGATACAAATTCATAATTTTTTGCGTAGACTGCATATAGTTTTAATAGATATTCATAGTTTCTGCTGGCTTAATACCATGATTATCATATGCTAAAGTCATATTTTTTTTTACAAATTAAATTCATGATTTTTCCAAATCAGATTCATACGTTTTTCAACTTGAATTCATAATTTTCTTGACTAGAGCCCATATTATTGGGAGTATACAATTTAGTTCGGTCCACTTGTTTTTTTGTGTATTTATTTTAGACCAAAAATGAATGAACAGATTAATCAAAGTATTGTCCATCGCTGACCACTACAATTTCTCTTACTCTCGTTGGATTATCGAATTGCATCTGTCGAAAAAAAAATGACTCTTATTTTTGAGATGCCGCGATCCTAGTTAGGACTCAATTTCCGGTTTCTGTGAAAGAAGTGAGCTGTTGACCTGCGAAATCGTGCTGTATCTGTCGATACAACCAGTAATTAGAAGGAATAATGTCCGAAAAATACGGCGGGTTCATCAAAATATCTCATTTGACCGTTTTCACATTTTTTTATAACCCATTTTTTGGCATGCTACTTAGATAACGCAAAATTTGGCATATTCAACACAGTAAAAAATTATGGTTTTTGTATGGAACTCAAAAAGCGATTTAAACTTCATATTATTGACAGATGGCTAACCTATCTGCAACAAGTGAGATTAGCTGTTACTATTTAGCATTCATAAGTGCTATAGCCATAGGCGTACCGTGGCCTAAAATCTGGCAGGGGCCTGGGACCGAAAGGTTTAAAACATGCGATAATTTTTTCCTTCGTAAAGTATACATGCTGTTCATGTTATTTATATAATATATATATATATATATATATATATATATATATATATATATATATATATATATATATATATATATATATATATATATATATATATTTGTTAATACATTATTTGCTATTTGCTAATGTATTATTATATATAATTCCTTTCTGTGAATACATGTGAGCCACTACCATATGTACATAATGTGAATGGTATATATTAACTACATATGAATTATCCATGACCGCTCATGAAAGAACGCTTGCATGAACTACATGTGAATAGAATGAAAATAATTAGAAATAAAATACTATTTTTTCGTTTCAATTTTCTAACAAATGTCAATATTTTGCGGTTACATTATTTCGAGAGCATTGATTAGACAGAAAGACACTGAAGAAGAGGATGCATTACTTTCAAAATATTTATATCTTTGATGAAATTAGAATATATTTAGCTTAAAAAGGAGAAATTTCGTCCTTCGCCTAAAATTTATGTTTAGAAACCTGAAAAAGTTATGCATAATCTGCCGAGATGAAGAGTGCTGCAACGCAGTCTTCATTCTAACCAAGACCAAGTACAATTGAATCTGGAACAGCCAGCATTATTTACCAGTTGAGCTAGTAAGATTGAGCAAATTTAGCTAGGTGTTTTATCTTAATTTTGGGTTGCACTTCTCTTTTTTACCCTGACATAACACTTGCCCCATCATAAGATTGTCCAACGACAGGCTATTCGCTAAGTCTATAGCTGTCTAAAAGACTCAAAATTATGTCTACTAAAGACGAGGCATCTCTTTCTCATGGACAATCTATAAAGCCTAAGAACCCTTTTTCGACTGTTAGTCCTTGAAGGAGGAAAATACATGTAACTGCTAAAGAAAAATCGATTTTTTTTTATTACATCAAAATGTTTGAAATGCTCTTAAAATATACCAAAAAAAAAGCTTTGAAGCAATATTCGTAATAGTTCTCGAGTTATAGGCAGCGCGGGGTTCCCCAGGTCGATGGAGCCTTAAAACTTTAAACGCGTTTTTCTCAAAGTAGTACTTTTTCAACTGTCGTACAAAATATGTAAAAAAAAATTGAACCGATCCGGCTCAAATTTATATCACATCTACAAAAGATTATTATCTCCTTGTTGAACCTAAATGTTATTGTAATTTCAGAAAAATAATTTGTTTATTAATGTTTAAAGCGTGATTTTTTTTTTAAAAAAATAATCGATTTTTTTGTTTAATCTAAAATTAATGTAAACATTTAATTTTTTTAAATAAATTTTATTGGTTCACCTATGAATTATATATATCATTAGCATATTTTTTTTTCTCTGAATGTTGCAAGTTCCCCGGAAAAGGCGTCAAGTTGTGCGAGGCAGTTTTTGATGTGTTTTTTTTTTTCATTCACTCGTATGGCCGCCATTTTGGGTTGAAAAATTATTAAAAAAATATTTTCATTTATTGTGAGACATGTACTTAAAGGATTTAATATTAAACATTTTCTGAATGAAAAATATATATATATATATATATATTTTAAATCAATCTGAAATTAGCAATTTTTTTCGATTTTACATGTATTTCCCCTCTTAACAAACCTCCCAACAACAGATAGCTTTCCTGTTTATTGGACTTTGCTTCGACTGCCATAATGGCTTTCAGTCCGCACTCTTTTATCTCATCTGTTATGTCCTTGTGAACGATTAATTATTTTTGCTAACTCATTTTGTGATTTGCACACAGTATGTTACCCCTCCTGGCACCCCCCCACAACACCCCCCCCCCCTTGCAGCACGCATATGGCTATAGCAAACTTTTTTGAAAAAAAAAACGGACCGAACTAATTTGTACTCCTATCATATTTGATAGAAACTCATATTTTCTATAAATTTATATTCATACTTCAAAGTCATAATTTTTGTTTCGTTTGTTTTTATATTATTTTCGAATTAAATTCCTTATTTTTTCGAATTCATTATTTTCTCGAACGGAATTGATTTGTTCAAAATTTACAATAAAGTTGAAATCACAATTTTTTTTTCAAATCAAATTAATAAATTTCCGATTGGTGTTCATTCATTCCCGCAACTAAATCGGTGCCATTCAGTTCGCCGAAAAAGATTCGGAGATCTTTTGGATTGGATCCAGAGCGAATGGTCTCAGAATTGGAAATTCGTGAATTTGACCTATAAAAATGACTAATTTGACACGGTAAAATTGTGACATTGTGGCTCAGGAAAACCATGAATTGTCGAGGGGGTTGCGAAAAATGATGAATTCAACATGTGCAAACTATGAATATTTCAATAAAAAAAATTATGAACTTAACGCGGGAAAATTATGAATTTGATTCGAAATTACTGTGAATTTGTATCGGAATCATATGAATTTGACTTGAAAATTGTATAAATGTAAATAGAGACATTTTTTCGAACACTTTTTTTCTTCAGAAACAAACATCCGGTATTTAAAAGTTTAATTTCGAAATGAATTGAAATAAATTTATATCAATCAAAAAATACACTGAAAAATGTAACATTGTGCATCTTCAAAAAAAAAAATCAAAAATCAAATAAATCTAAAAAATAACAACAAACTACATACCAATTAACGGAAAATTACAATTTTCACTCAAAAAAAATAATATCAATTTTGTGTATATTCTAATTCAACTGTATATAAGAATTGTCTTACCTATGCTAATTAGTTTTCCTTTAATTTCACAATACAGATATTATGAAACCGGATCAATAAAACCACGTGCAATTGGCGGTTCGAAACCGCGTGTTGCAACAACACCGGTCGTACAAAAAATTGCCGATTATAAACGTGAATGTCCGAGTATTTTTGCATGGGAAATTCGAGATCGATTATTATCGGAGAATGTTTGTAATAGCGACAATATACCAAGTGTAAGTACCGTAGATGTGTAAGAAATTTTTTTTCGACTACTAGCCTGTAATGAATGAATTTTTCAAGTTTAATTTCAATAGTGTTTTTCGATTAATTGATTTTGCTGATTGATTTCAATAAATTTAATTTTTGTTTTGGATTATATTGAATGACATTCCGAAAGATAGGAGAGATAATAAAGATTAAGAAATAAATATAATGGTCCTACTTTCAAGTGAAATGTATATTGATTTAATGTATTTGCTTTAATGTTTTGTTTTTGGTCTGTATTTTATATAAGTAAATTGCTCGTAATTTTGTTTCGCACTTTTACACTATTCTTTCCAATTAATTTAACTTTGTGGAAAATCATTCAATATTTTTCAATAACTAAAAGATATCATTCAGCAAAGTGGACGGGTAGAATCCAACTAGAATTGTTTTATCGTATTGGAATATTTGACATCAGTAACAAGTTGAGTTTGTTACAAGTTTTAATACATTCAACGAACTATTGAAAGAACCAGCTGTTAGTGAGTGTTGTTATAACAAAATAATACGCAATAGCCCGTCCAGACTACAGATACTTAAGTATCCGGATACAAACGTATTGTCGGCACTGCAGCGACATCTGCGGATACATTTTACCCTTGCCATGAAAATCAATGAAAAGTGTGGACGATACTTATGTATGCGGATACTTAAGTATCTGTAGTCTGGACGGGCTATAATAGCCCGTCCAGACTACAGCTACTTAAGTATCCGGATACATAAGTATTGTCTACACTGCAGCGACACTTTTCATTGATTTTCATGGCAAGGGTAAAATGTATCTGCAGATGTCGCTGCAGTGAGGACAATACTTATGTATCCGGATACTTAAGTATCTGTAGTCTGGACGGGCTATAAGAGCTGACGGCTTGTTTATAGCCTAGGCTTCAAGCTGATTACTAAAAAAAAAATGAAGCTAATTTTTCTAATTTTAAGTTAAGCATTATCATGAAATTGAAAAAAGTTAGATGCATCTACTAAAACAAAAGTTTGGTACCGTCGCGTCGGTCGGATGGGAATAAAAAAGGGTTAAGCTGATAGGGCTGACCTTGCTTAACAATATTAAAGTGTTTTTGGGTGGGGGGGTGCGGAGAAATGGAGGCGCAGATAGTGGGAGTAAAAAAAACCGATTTATTTTCAAATTTAAGTAGTTAATCAACCTACCCGCTCCCACTTTCAAACAATCAGCAGGAGATTAAGTGCGCAGAGGCGTTAAAAATACATCAAAAACGTAAAACAAAATATAATTAATAGTGACAAAATAATTTATAATCCAAAAACTATATATTTCCCGACACAAAAACTTACGCAATGGCTTCAGAACAAGCTGGAACATACCAATCACCAAAAAAAAAAATTCAATTATTTCATATGCGGTCATTGACCATCCTGAAATACATCCTATATACATGTATGTATATATATATATAAGCACACATATATTACCACGCCCTGTTAAGCACCAACTTTCAAAAACTCCACTAAATTATGTCTGATCAAAATGTCTACGCGACCAAACCAAAAAAAAATAAAGACAAAAACAACATTCAAACAAACAGAACCCTCCCAATTTATTTTCACTATCTTCTCTGTCCACACAGACCACACCATAACCACACATCATACCTACAAATGAATCATCATAAACACAGAATGTCGTTAGTGCTACTGTTTTCAAATCAATTACAATTGTATCAACGTCAACATCACTCCTAGGACTTGTTTTTTTCTTTCTTCTTTTTTCGTCGGGAGGAAGGACCCAGACAGCCCACACGAAAGCAATACAATAGCTATCGGAGACAAGCCCAACAAGGAAACTAGATACCTACCTGAGGCACATCGCTCGACCTAATATGATCCTGTCAATCAAAAAACAGCAGCATGCGGGCCTCATCGACCTTTCAGCATGTATAGATAGTAGTCATCATCACCACTACAATATATATAGGCAAAGACAGGCTGAGCTGTTTGGCCCTGTCAAGGTGTGATCAGTTCGTATCCTATTGTCAATGGGATTTCCGACATAGAAAAAATTTAATTCCCCTCATATGTATATGGATGTAGGTACCTTTGTCCGCTTTAAAATTCATTGGTCTAATTTGTGTGTGCATTAGCTGTATTGATCTCGCCCTAAAGTCTCGCGTTCCGCGTTCACCACACTCAGTCAATACAAAATACTGTAGCTGTCGCCTGCCATCGTCCTCTAGTCTAGTCCTTTTTTTTGGGCGCTTTGATTACCTGCCTGAGCTCTGATCATCTCCAATTCGATTCGACGATCGAGTTAGAAGCCAGTCTCGAGTCTATTGTTCAAAACGCAACTAACATTGGCTGACTATGATTTTCGAACCTTCGCTGCCTACCAACAAGGATATTGTGTAGATAATTTTTTATTTTCATTGAAAATATGTGGAAAAATTTACTGGCTATCAAAGGACGGGTATACAATGGTCGAAAATAAGGGTGTTTTGTAGATGAAATGATGCGCTATTATATCGTTCATCACGTGCGGTATAGGCAAGGGAGAATTAATTTTGGGTGTTTGAAAATGTTTGGGGCTGTATAGGGAATATGAAATTTCGATTTAAATCACCACCATTTTATTGCAAATTGAACAAAGGTGGGTTGTTGGGTGTGCGCTAGCAGTTTAATATATGTGTATGCGAGATTTTAGTGGTTTTCATGCGTAACGAAGCAGATGCCGTTTTTATTTGCATGCTTGAGAAGTGATACTATTGGTCATTTGTATAAGAAGATATTTTGGAGAGATTTTGTTGAATCTACTATTCAATGAATATGCATCAAACGTGATTTTGCAAAATTTATTTTATGAGCTGATAGGGTAAGCGCACTAGTAGTCGGCCACTTAAGGGGGGAAATACATGTAAAATGGAAAAGAAATTGCTAATTTCAGATTGACTTAAAATATATATACTGTTTATTCAGAAAATTTTTAATATTAAATCCTCAAAGTACATATCTTATAGTAAATGAAAATATTTTTTTAATAACTTTTTAACACAAAATGGAGGCGATGCGAGCAAATGAAATAAACACATCAAAAACAGCCTCGTACAACTTAACGCCTTTTCCGAGAAACTTGCAGCGTTCAGAGAAAAAAAAATATGCTAATGAGATCTATAATTCATAGGTGAACCAATAAAATTTAGAAAAAAAAATCAAATTTTTACATTAATATTAGATTTAAAAAAAAAATCGATTTTTTTTCAAAAAAATCACGTTTTAAACATTGGTAAACTAATTATTTTTCCGAAATTACAAGAAAATGTAGGTTCAACGATGAGATAATACTCTTTTGTACATGTGATATAAATTTGAGCCGAATAGGTTCAATATTTTTTGAGATATCTTGTACGGAAATTGAAAAAGTACTACTTTGAGAAAAACGCGTTTAAAGTTTTTAAGCTCCACCAACCTGGGGAACGCCGCGCTGTCTATAACTGGCTATAACTCGAGAACTAATACGAATATCGCTTCAAAACTTCTTTTGGTATATTTTAAGAGTATTTCGAACACTTTGATGCAATAAAAAAAAATCGTTTTTGTTTTAGCAGTTACATGTATCTCCCCCCTTAAGAATTTTTTCCACTTTCGCTAAATATAACTACTCAGAGAAAACAGTTACGGAATAAATTTTTTTAGCTAAAAGTAAACCTGTGCTGTTCCTCGTGGAACAGTTAACAGAACAATTAACTTTTTTCTTCATAATTAATTCTATAAAAACTACGCTTTTGCATCAGTAGTCGGCCTCTGAAATTTAGTTATCGGCCTCTTTTGTATCAGTGTCCGGCCATGTTGCATATTTCATTATTTTACAAAGAAATATCCATGAAACATAAATAAAATAAAATTATATATTATGGAAATTTGTACATAAAAACAAGTAATTTAACATAAATCAAGCATCTTTCGAAAAGTATGTTTAATCCTAATATTGACGTAGATGATTCTACTTTTCGACTTTTCATAAGCTGTTACAAACAATCTTCACTTCTTTTCCTGTTGGGTCTCACATATCTTGCAAGAAAATGTCTCATCAGATGCATTCTCATAACTTAGAGGATATAGAGACGAACATTTTAGATGATACCATCTAGGGCAGTTGTCGGATCCAATATTTTTTAGGTCAGCCACTTCTGTTTCACTTATTAGAACGTTGTCACATTGCTGACATTTAATCGCTTTCTTCTGTTTTTCCACGTTCGTTTTTTTCTTTTTCCTTTCAGGTGTCTGTGCGTCTTTCGATTTTCTTTTTTTTTTTGATACGATCCTCTTTTCTTTTTTCTAATTGTCTGATCTTTTCCATTTTTTCCTCTTCTTTTATCTTATATATATTTCTCCAAGCTTCAGACGATATCGCACTTGGTGGTTTAGTGGTTTTTGAAATCTTTAATTCCTTCTTTAAAGGTTCCGGAAAAAATAAATGTTTCGATAGATGTGGGGAGACTGGTGAGTACGATCTACTAAATAAAGGTGAACAGGATCTGCTCGTGGATAGAGAGTATCTTCTGGATGTAGGTTCGAAGTACCTAAATGATTTGAAGTACCTAAAAGGAGTAACAACCAAAATTTCAACTAAATTGATAGTGATGTGAGTCCAGAAGAAGTGCTGGGAATCTCTTACTGAACAGCCGCTGGTTCTGCAGTTAAATTTTCGTTATTAGCTTGTGCAACATATGTTTTTTCTATGGCTACACCATAATTAGATAAAATCAGCCTCCCGGTTCGCAATTGAAAGTTCAGTTTTTCATCATCTTTGCAACTTGACTTTGGAGTTGAGCTAAAGTAGGTCATGTTTTCGGTGAGAGGTTTGAGCATATTGTTAGATGAATCAGGACTTCAGCATTATTAAAATTGACACTCGCAGGTGAATTTGTTATATAATTGATTGGGCCTATATCATCTTCGTTGGGTACATTATTCGCTATTCGCAACTTTCCGTCGTCGTTAATATCGAATAACACTCGGCAACGAAGTGACGAAACATTCATACTGACTGTTGACTTATTAGTGTCCTCTTCGCTCTGAGATTTCGATGACTCAAAACTATATCAACATTGATTCCTTATATGGCAAGATCTTCTGACATTTCTTTGATTACAGATAAAGCAATCACAAATCTTTCATTAGATAAATTTGAAGGATATTTGTTGGCAGTTGCCTCTTCATTTGCATCCTCCAATACATTTTGCACACATTTTGAATAGTCCAATGCTTCAGAATGAAATGGAAAAATTTTGTCAATACGCTCTCTAATAATGGACAAAATTCCTTTCTGGTAAGTGTTTTTCCCAGATTACTCATGTTCCATCCGCGAACTGTCTTCTTCCAATCCTGCTTGAGAGGCTTGAATATGCTGACATTGGTAGACTGGAGAATATGTGTTGTATTTGGTGGCAGCGCATATAGCAAAATGCCTGCTTTATCACAATACTCACTTAATTGCATAGACAAATGGGATTTATGGCCATCAACCAGCAGCAAAGCCGGCTTTGGTACTTGTTGTTCAACCAGCCAGCTACTGACACAGTTTGCCACATATTCATAGAATGTTTCACTCCGCATCCACCTAGAGTCCGTATTACCAAGGATCCAACCATTTGGTACGCTGTCCACAATGTCTTTAGGAAGGTGTTTGTATGGAAAAACTATTCAGGGTGGTAGTATTTCGCCATCAGCCGAAAAGGTTAAAATGTTGTGATTGTATCCTTTTCTTCAACTGCTTCCACTTGATAAACGTTTTTGTAGCCCCTAGGAACAATAACTTTGCGAGTTTTGGGACAAAGGCAGAAGCTAAGTTCGTCGCCATTAATGATTCGCCTGGAATCGAGCAGCATATTTTCTTGGTTGACTGATCGAAGAAATTCTTTGAGTTCATTGAACCAGTTCTTAATATACTGCGAAGTAACAGCTACTCTGCCTTTATGTAGTGTTTCTGCTTCTCTTAAACTTAAAGAAGGATTTCTTCTAAAGAATGATTTTAACCAGGTTCCTCCAGGACGATTATTTCTAAACGGATTCACCCTGGTATCATCTTTAAAAAAATATTGAACAGTGTTCAATTAATTATCATGCTTTAGAGAAAAGCCACATTTAGATAACTTAATCCACCATTCAGTAATGGCTGTTTCCTTCTCAGTAGATAATATGGAACTTGGACCTTTTTTGTCGCACTCGTCAGGTATTCTTCCGTGCAAATGATCTTGCAATGTTGCTCTTGGGATGCAATGTTTAGCTGCAGCTTTACGTATGCTTAGCTTACTATTGCGGATACCATTAAGTTCCATTATCATTCTATCTATTCTGCAAGATTGTTGGTAATATACGGCCAGTCCCGTCTTTCTCCGTTTCGTTATTCATTTCCTTGGAAATAAAGAACAACTATAAAAAAACGTTAGATGAGGCCGATTACTAAAATTTTCTGCGTCAGTTTTCGGCCAAGGTAAATTGTTATGATTTATATGGGGCCGAATACTGAATATTTTTGAGCTATACTGCATTTTTTAATAATTCTCCCTTATAGTCAACATATGACGTCATTTCGTTGGAAATATTACCAAAAGAACATTTCTAGTGAAGTTTCAATACTCGGCCACCGTGGCCGGCAACTGAACATATCGTAAAATATATGATTCAGCGCCGGCCTGTTTATATTTTTCAATTCAACAGTATTAAATCAATTAATTTCAATAAAGTTAAGATTCTAGTGTGAATAACTTACACACCAGTTGATTTTCAACACCGATCACACACAAAAACAGTAAATAATTAAGGATAATTTGTATATCACTTCTTAAGAAAATATGATATTCACAAGAAGTTTTTGAGTGCAGTCGACGATTCCACAAACTGAATGAATAATTGCGTTCATCGGACTTAACACACAGCGCTAGATTTTACGCCACTTCGAGACTATGTTTCTACCAATCCGTTAGAGTATTTTTTTCCTTTATTTAGACGTTTGTTTTCTTATTTTCAAAGTGTATAGACAAAGTGGCCGACTTCTGACGCATGGCCGACTTCTAGTGCACTTACCCTATGACACGGATAGAGTGTTAAAATAAAGATATTATAGGTTTTATAATGACTATATGAAATGAGTTTTTCATATTTTGAGTCTGATTAGACACCGTGCTACAGCACCAGAGTGTAATTGTCAGATTTGTGAGACTACTTAGAAAAAAATCTTTTAAATTTTCATTTAAAAAAGAGACGAAACAACTAAAAACTTTGATTCTTGTTCAGCCTGCTAATTAGTTTTCATAGCTCAACCAAACTCAATTCGTTGCAGTAGCTACACTCGAAAGAAAAGAATGGGTAAAATCAACCAAAAATGTGTTTTGAAAATGACTCTATCGATGAATATACACTGAAAAAAATCCACATAGCGCCCAGAGCCATGTAACATAGCGCATTATTTATGGTCCCATACGCCATGTACATAGTACTCTGAGTCATGCAATATGGCTCCCAGCGCCATAATCTCAGAATCTACATAGCGCGTGGTGCCATGTTACATGGCGCAGCATTTATGGTGCCACACGCTATGCACATAGTGCCCTGAGCCATGCAGTATAGCTCCCAGCGCCATAATTACATGGCGCAGAAATTATGGCTCTACACGCCATATTACATAGTGCCATGAGCCATGTAATATGGCTCATGGCACTCCGATTATAACTCGCAGCCATACTGTGTGAGGGGATCTATAAATGTCAGCAAGTGATCCTTGAGTATCGTCGATAGATCGACAGCATTCTCAATCGGCTAAGGGCGCATATTATTGAATGGCTCCTTCGGCGACTCTAAATGCAGCCAGCGCCTGCTTGTTGCAAGCAAGTGACTTCTCCGTGTGCTCATTTATGGTAAGTAGCACTGTTTTGACTGATTTGCTTCTTCAATGTACTATAGTCTTCCACGCCATGTAATATAGTCTTCCACGCCATGTACTATAGTCCTTCACGCCATGTACTATAGTCCTTCACGCCATGTACTATAGTCCTCCACGCCATGTACTATAGTCCTCCACGCCATACAGTATAGTCCTCCACGCCATGTGTTATAGCTCTCCACGCCATGCACTATAGTTCTTCACGCTATGTAATATAGTCCGTCACGCCATGTACATGGCGTGGAAGACTATAGTACATGGCGTGTAGGCCTATGTACTTTTCGCCATGTATTATGGCGTGTGGCGCTATATTTTATCACAATCCCTAAATCGACTATGTACATGGCGCCAGAAGTCTATAAATTATGGCGTCTGGCGCCATGTGTTTTCTCAGTGTACAATAATAACACATAAGATTGATAACATACTCTTTAAAAGTGGGATCATATGCATATATGAAAGCTTAAAAGCCCATTTACCCGCGAGTATAGGCTTGAGCATCACTGGTTTATTTATTCACAAATAATTTAAGGATATCACCTACTAGAAAGCAGATAGAGCTGCCAGTGTTGGCCCCCGGTTTATGAGATTGCTATAAAAGCAGAGGGATAATTATTAAGTATAGTCAGATAATTTATTTTAATTTTCACAAAATAAATATATTTATCGGTTGTGATATGGAAATAAGGGGCCCTATAGATGGCGGGGCCCTGGGCACTTGCCCAGTGTGCCCATGCACAAAGACGGCCCTGCGTACAGACACTTACTTTCATTCTCCTGTTTTGATAGGAATATCTTAAAAGCGGAGATCGCTTTTTCGGAGATCAGAAATCGGAGATTTTCAGTTATCTGAAATGTTTCCTGGTAAAAAAAAATATTTCCAAGTCAGAAAAGAATCCATAATCGAAATATTTTGTAAATTTGATACAATCAGAATTTTTTCAAAATTCTTTGACCGAAGAGAATTGAAGATAGTGCGATTGTTTTTTTTTTTTTGTTTTTATCAAAGTACATTTCTAATATTATCTTTTTACAGCAACAAATCAAAAATCGCTTTATATCTCCACATTATGTCGTGATGCAACTGCTTGACACTGACCGATTTTAATGAAAAGATACACAATCTTTAAAATAATTGATTTAAAATAATTGATTTTATTCTCTATTTTGTTCTGAATTATTCTCGAAGTTCATCAGGCCTATTCAATGACGTAAACGCAACACACCACAAAGAACAATCAAACGATTCGTGAAAACTCTCCATATTTTTAGCCCTTGTTGTATTCGCTTTATATTTGATTTTACCTTCCCAAACTCTCTTATCGCATATTTGTCGAGAAGGATCGAATAAATTGTATTTTTGTGGTATACCGTAAAATAATTGGATGCAACATATGGCGCTTTCATCTCGATGAGCCTACATACGGATACTATTTACGATATATAATGAAGAGATACCAGTACAAGAACTTGGTCCTGTATAGATTAGGGTAGGAAGGGTATGGGATAAAATAGGGACCGATGTCAAAATACTACTTACTCTGAGACTCTGTTACAAAGGAGTGAAGAATATGGGGCGAGCGGCAAAGAAAGCCTATTATTACATAACGATAGAATGAATAAAAATTTGAATAGGACGTAACGTAACTTCGTTATTGTCTTCGGTTTTATTCGACAAATTGTAATCATGTTTACTTATTGCGGTCTGTGTGTGTGTGTAGTTTGTGAACTGCAGGGCGTTTAAACAAATTGAATTTTCGTCAAGGGTGATTTAGGATGATGGGCTGAGTTTTGTTGGGTTTGGACTCGATTTGATGATCTTGATCAGTATAGATTCAATTTCGACAGATTTATTCATTATATTTTCAATTCGGAAAAGAGAGGAATAAATGAGAATTGAAATTGAGTTTAATAGATTCAATTGAGGTATTAGATTTATATGTTTGATTGTTCCTCTGCTTGAGCTTCTCATTCTTGTTTTTTTTGTATCTGATCAACTTGATGATATTTGGTGCAATACGATAAAATCTTCTCATTTTCCGTTAATTCATGTAAAGAATTTAGTTATGTCTTTGAAAAATCTCACAAGATCGATTTACATGAAACTTCAACCATTTAAAGAGCTTAACGACAAGTACTGAATAATATATCGATATTTTTTCAGGAAATTAACAACAGTACACACATAATATATACATTTTAAGATGCATTAAATCTTCTTTCATTTTACATTCCAAATCTTACCAAAAATAAAAAAAAATTAAAAAAAAACCAAGAAGAATACCACGTATCTCTTCATACTCCGTAACTCTTGGCGACCGCAACAAAAAAATTGCTTTGTATTATAAAGATCGGAGTAATAATAATAAGTAGGCTACGACGATCCTTTGAGAATGGTCCTTGTTCGTTCGTTCGTTCGTTCGTTCGTCCGTGTTCTCATCATAATCAGACCGACCTTTTGTCAATTACGACAATGCTTCTAATAATAAATGGATTCGGTGTGCGGTTATCGAAACAAAGTAGAAAAAGATGAAAACTAAAAGCAAGCTGTAACAGAAGCAGATTCATCATCCAGGACCACGATGCATGCATACATAGATACAAGAAAACAGTATCAGTGGCGGCTTCTGCTAATTCCCGACGAAGACAACAACAACAAAAAAAAACTGTATCACATCTTATGAGAAGTTGGGATAAGTACTTGAGCCTCCCCGATGCACGCCTTGCCATCTACACCGATAATCTGTGCCGCGTCAGTCGTTTCTGTTCGGCATTCTCTTGTTTTTTAATCCGTACATACGGAGCCTGATTTCTTCACCGAGCTATTATCTCATCTCGAGCGTATAAGTATGTCAAGAGAAGTGTCGACAGCTGGGAATCGAGATCTTCCAATCATTTGTTTTCGTAGTCCTTGTGATCAGATTCTGTTTTTTTTTGCAGCGATATAGAGCAGCAGGTAGCACCAGGTATAAAGAAGACCATACGTATTTCGTCCGATCGGTTCATATACATCTTGCGAGGACGAAAGAGTGTGGCAAATATATATGTATATATATGGGCTACTGAAGAGCCGGCCAAAAAGATAATCCTAACAAAACCTTTGCCGTCAAAGTCCCATCTCGATCGACATCGGCTCAAGATCCACTCCTAATCTAGTCTAGTTTTGAAATGGATAGCTCAGAGAAAATTGTCTATTGTCACTATTGTCCGATTCTATTCCAGTCTATTGTCGACCGAAAGTAAACGACCAACCAAAAAAAAAAAACAAAAAAAAAACGAAGAAGATAGTAGCCGGTTAGAAATTTTTTCAAATGGACTCTCATCGTAACGCATCTCCTTCGTATATCGATATATAATAGATAATTGACAAAACTGATACTTTTGCTAGTTCGTGCGGATTATCCGCGTTGGTTTGTTTTTCTACCCCGATTTCTTCATCCCGCAAAACGAATCGCTTTCACTATAGTTTTGTGCATGATATTTTCTTTTTTTTTTCACATTGCATTTCTCTTGTTTTTGACCCGGCCGGCACTCGAACTTATTTTCCTAATCATTCAAAGAAAGACCAATTATCTAGAAATTTTTCAAATAGGATCTATTATCTTCTTTCGAGTACCTATAGTGAGATATATTTCATAAAGAGTGAGAAAACTAAAGAAAGTTTTTGGTTTTTCTAAGGACATAAAAGGATACAAACAAATAAATTTCTATTGTTTATCCTAACACCGATGAGTAGTTTTAGGAATAATGAAAATGAATTTTCATGTGAAACGATCCGGTTTCGGATTCGAGCGATGAACTTAGAAGTGTTTGGATGGTTGTTTGTGAAGTAAAGGATAAATTAATTCGGTTAAATTAGATCTGATTCGTTGTAAAAACTAAAATAAATGTTTGTTTACTAAGGGCCTAGCTATGATATCGCGGAATCTATATCCTAAGAAAGCTTTTTGTGAAAACATAATTTATTTTTTTTTCTGGTTCAGTGTCATCAGATTCTACCCTCACGTTTTGTCTGCTATTTTAATTATGCGATAAAAGTTACACATATTCCATATAAGTTGAAAAAAAATCGATCATGGCCAGAAATTAAAAAAACAAAGTTCTGCAAAGTTCTGTGACTTTTTTTTTGTCAAAACTCTCAGCATTTTTCCGACACTCTGCTGACTTTGTCCTGATTTGCTACGATTCTGTGATTTTTTTTTTAAGGCTTTCACGATTTTTTCGAGAATGTACTGATTTTTTTTCACGCTCCTAAGGTTTTTCCTACGATCCTCTGACTTTTTTCAAGACTTTCAATATTTTTCTTGGACTGCTCTAATTTTTCCGAAGCCTTTAAGATTTTTTCGACGATCCTGCAGTATTTTTTTTCACGACATTCAGGAGTTTTCCTAGATAGCTCTGATTTTTTTCAAGTTGCTATAAATTTTCCTACGCTAATTTGATTTTTTTTTCAAGATTTTAGTATTTTTTTTAGACTGTTCTAATTTTCCTCAAATTACTATGAATTTTTCATACAATCTTGTGATTTTTTTCAAGACTTTCAGAATTTTCCCTAGACTGCTGTAATTTCTCTCAAACTCCTAGAATATTTTCTTCGATCCTCTGATTTTTTTCAAGACTTCCAGGGGTTTTTCTAGACTGTTTTGATTTTTCTCCAGTTACTATGAATTTTCCTATGAAACTCTGATTTTTTTCAAGTATTTTTTGTGGACTGTTCAAATTGTTCTCCAGCTTTTATGATTTTTTTCTTCGATCCCGTGAATTTTTGCTCTAATTTTTTTCAAGCTCCTAGATTTTTTTCTTCGATCCTCTGATTTTTTTTCAAAACTTTCAGTATTTTCCTAGACAGTCCTGATATTTTTCACACTTCTTAGATTTTTGCTACGAGCATGTGACTTTATTCAAAACTTTCAGACTGCTCTTACTTATAACTTACAAGACTGCTCTAATTTTTCTCAAGCTCCTAGAATTTTTTCTATCATCCTGTGATTTTTTCGAGGCTTCCAGTATTTTTCCTAGATAGCTCTGATTTTTCTCATGGTCCTAGGATTTTTCCTACAATCCTGGGATTTTTCGCCAGACTTCCAGTATTTTTCTTAGACTGTCCTGTATTTTTTCACGCTTCTAGAATTTTTTCTACGATTCTGTGTTTGATTTTGAAGACTTTCGGTATTATTTCTAAACTGCCTTGATTTTTTTCAAGCTCCTAGAAATCTGCTTGTCTACAGCCGGAACTATCCTATACAGTTTTAAAGTATGAAATTCACAGAAATCAAATTGTACTATTTAGTAAATTTAAAGTCTGCCAGCTTTGTTAAAGTTAGTAAAGAGGAAATGATCTTCAAAATAGAACATAAAACTAAAACGCGCCCAGTGTGGGTCACAGACGTGTACTACACACTATTCTATGACATTAGTAATAATCATCAGATTTGTTCAAGGGCAATTGAATTAAATGTCAATAATTCGTACTGTAGTCGTTTTTTTTTTTTTTCATAGAAAATGTTTTGTTCATCAATTTTATCATTTAATTCAAAATCATTTTCCAGGTGTCATCAATAAATCGTGTTTTACGCAATTTAGCGTCACAAAAAGAGCAACAAGCACAACAACAAAACGAATCAGTTTACGATAAGCTTCGTATGTTCAATGGACAATCAGGTGGATGGGCATGGTATCCGGGTGCAGCAACACCAGCTCATCTAGCATTACCTCCGGCTCCGGCTAGTAATTTAACCGGGCAAATGACAAGAGAAGAATTGAAACGTGGTGAGTAATTAAAGTATTTCAGACATTTTACATTTCATATACATACGTAGAAACTTTTAAGAGAGAAGAAAAATACTTTTGATGCAACAAAATGTTCATTATCATATTTTATTATGTTCCCGATTGATTTTTCTAACGGGTTTCTACTGTTCTCTGAAAATTATTGTGGTTCGTTCAGTCATATAGTCGTTCCAAACAATATCGAGCTCAAGCATACAGCAGAGGTGGATACTATTTGGGGACATATGAATTTTTTTATTCAAGGTCAGACTCGTCTTTGAGATTTCATATGCCATGCTACGAAACTATGATGTCCTGATTTTTAATTTAACCTCTACCTGCACGCTTATTTCTATCAGGAAAGCAACAATTTTCAAAGTTTGAACTTGGAATGCATTCCAAGGAAGTACTGAACTTACAGCTAACTTGATATCGCGTCTCTTGTTCGCCTGTCGCCTAATCACATTGACAAGAGGCTCAGAAGCTGCTAGTCATCGTCAAGGACTTTGTTCGCTTAAAATAGGAAAACTGATAATAGCCGGGAAGAAGGAAGTTTTCAGTGATTGACACCATGTTGTAGTAATAGTGCTGCAGTCCTTGTTGTAGTAGTACTAAATCATCTGACGAGGATACTTCTCTATGGCCTCTATTAATAATAGAGTCAAATTTATAAAATGCCTGAAGCATTTTAGTCAGATGCGCGTCTTGTGAAAACATTAGACGATAGACGAACAGCTAATTCGCGAGACATGCTCTTGGGCATAGTTATAGTTCTTGCCTACAATACATGTGATTTAGTTTTCGCGTAGAATGCATTATTGTGTTTGTATAAAGGACACAACTGACGGAGTAAATCTGTTTGTTTGGCTTTATGTCCTTGAAACGGCGACACTGAGAAAAAGTTGTTTGTCTTCCAGTCTTATAGTACATGTGTGTATATTATTTAGTACATGCGTGTAGAATAAAAAATATATAATAATATCATTCGAAATGGCGAACGCTTTAAGTCTCTTTGCCCAATCGTCTATCGCAGCACGCAGCTTATGTAGAGGAAAAATGTTCACAGCTTCGGCCAGGCCAGGCTTGAGAGATTCAATGTTGTTGTATTTTCTATGGCAGACCATGTCCTTCAAAACTTTCCGTAACTTATAATCCAGCGGACTCAAGTCGGGGCTGCTGGAAGACCAATCATCTGGTCTCGAAAATGTACGTTCGTGCCATTCAAGCCAGATCTGCATCGTTCTGACCTTGTGAGCCGGCGCTCAATCTTGCTGGAACACTCAATGCTGGTTTTGAAACATAAGAGAAATTTCACAATATGGTTCGAAACCGTCTGTTCATACACTATTGTAGAGGTTTTCACGTCTTTTTCGCAAAAAAAAAAAACACAAACAGCTCAGTGATGCTGTCGTAAGCTACACCCCACTAAACCATGACTGACGTCTCTCTCGACCTGCGGAACGACTTGCGATGCTTCCAATCATTCTGTCGATTGAATTTCCCCTTTTTTTTTTGAAGCCCCACTTGCCGTACTCCGCTAACAGCCGCTTGCATTTTTCCACTTTATTTTCCCTCAGAGTGGCGGTGTGAGCAATTGCCCAGTGTGGCGTTTCTAGGTCCTCGGACCCAAGTCTTCTTTGATGATGCGGCTCTTCACATCCATCCCTCGTGCTATAATTTGTTTTTTGTTTTCGGAGGGGATTTCTTTTAATCCGAGCTTTCACGGCTTTGATCATCTCCGGCGTGGGTGCATAACGTGGGCGAGCAGGTTGCTGGCAGTCCTTCATGTCGCCAGTATCCTGGAGATATTAAACAAACCGATTGCGAGTAGCTGCATCAGCCGGAAGATCTCTCCTCTTCCGATTTTGCACTTTTTGAAGCGCAGATGCGTTTTGTCTCTGTCTGTCCACTTCATGGTAACGCGTTGACGGAAACTGCTATTTTTTCTATATATTTTATATTATATTATTAGTTATTATTATATATTATAGAAAATTTTTATGGTCAAAGTTCCTATATCTCAAGGAACAAGGTTGGTTCGGTTGGGTTAACTTAATTTTAATAATTTTAACACTGTTTTGACTTATTTTCACTTTTATCAGAAATGCGTTTTTGTAACGCGTTAATTCACGTATGCTCAATGCCAGAGAAAGATCATACTTCGGTGAAAAACAAATCACTTTGTAAATTCTTCGGCACCAAACTTCCACCGCAACAGACTACACGTGAATGTATTTTTTTTTTCTATAAATATTACAAAGACCATCCCTCAAGACCCATATGTCAAAACCGCAATGCATTCAATCATAGCCGTCATATAGAAGGCCGGTCGCAAAAGCAATTAACGTACCAAGATGGCGTGCTTAATGTACCTTTTTTTCGACCAGTCGACGTACATTTCTCGACCAGTTCGACTAATAAAAGTACATTAGTAGCTGTCAGATTGCAAGTTGCGACCGGCCTTCTATATGACGGCCATGATTCAATCCTGGCCGTCATATAGAAGGCCGGTCGCGACTTGCAATCTGAAAGGTACTAATGTACTTTTATTGGTTGAATTGGTCGAAAAATGTACATCGGCTGGTCGAAAAAAGGTACATCGAGCCCGCCATCTTGGTACGTTAATTGCTTTTGCGACCGGCTTTCTATATGACGGCCAGGATTCAATACTCACGCTGCAGTACTTGCGTTCAATGATGCGACAGTATCTATGTTCCTACTAGCCCGGCCGTCATATAAAAGATCTATTGCAAAAGCAATTAGCTTGCAAGATGGCGGACCTAAGCTATTATTATTTCGACCAGTTGCGATACTTTTCACGACCAATTCGGTTGTTTAATGCCTGTCAGATTGCAAGTCGCGATAGGCCTTCTATATGACGGCCAAGCTACTAGGTAATCTTCAAGCAGCTTACGCAAGTACCTCGTAGATACTTTCACTTTGAAAACAATAGTTGACATTCCAAAAATTAAATTTGATATCATCGTGAAATTCCGTTATAAAATTTTCTGGCTGCAAGGATATAATTTATAGCGGTTCTAACATACTCTTTATTAGATTTTTTCTAATCATATATTTTGCTTACTTGCAATTTTGTTGGCCACTGAAATTTACGATAAATAACGGTAAATAATAGTATTAATTCTTAAATATAAGATCCTCTGGAATTTAAATCTAACGACTCAGATGCTGATAAACGCATTGATGTTAATAATTTATTTACTTTACTTATTTACTTCTTACGCTTATCATTCGGACTTGCCCAGCTCTAGCCTATCTTCTTCATACTTAAAGAACTCGACAGTCTTGTCTTTGAAGATGAAGAATTGAACAGTTGTCGAGAACATGTTTATCGGGTTTGTAAATAACCTCGACCAAAATTTAATAAAACAGGTACATTAAATACGGTTTTAAAATATTGTGTGTCATCACTACTATCAGCCCTGTTATATATTTTTCATCATATTTAGTGAAAAACTCTCCTAGTTCAATATACTTTTAGAAGCTTTAATCACTGGTACCGATACTAAGCTTCATTAGTTTTTGTTCCCAAACTTACTGGGTTGATCTTTACTAGACAAATTAAAACTAGCGTGTATCCTTCAGTGAGATATTTTCATCTGAAATTATAGCCACGTTCGGTGTTCCATAAGTAAGTCATCTGGGTCCTCTACGACGCTGGGTTCTCTTCTGCCGTCATTCTCTATTTTGCTCTATGCCAGTGACACAAAAATTTTCAAATTCGTGATAAATCTTGGCAATCGTAATGATTTGCAGCAGAATATAAATAGATTTGCCAGCTGATATTCAAGTGTACTGCTATATCTAACACACACACTAAAATAAACTATAATCAAAAAGTACTTACTTTCGAGCATACCATCCACTTCTTTTGACTCCCAGAATTTATTCTAGAGTCCTCTGATATTTTCTAAGCTTCCATTATGTTAACCTAGAGAGTCCTTGACGCCTCCGAATTTTTTTTATGCTCCCATGACTTTTTTCAGACTCCTCAGGTCTGTCCTGAAGTCTTTTGATCTTTTCTAGAGCCAGCAGAATTTTTCCTTGAGTCCCCTGATTATTTTGACGCACTCACGATTTTTCACCTGAAACCTTAGATTTTTTCTAGAGTCTTTTGATTTTTCTATAACTCTCATGATTCTTAGGTTTCCAAAACTTTTTCAAGAGTCACCTGATTTTTCCTGAAGTTCTATGATTTTTTTCCAGTCTCTCGAGAATATTTCTTAGCGATCCTGTTTATTCTTAAGCCTTCATCATATTTTGTTTTAGGTTTCGCAGAATTTATTCTTGAGTCTCCCGATTTACTCTAAGCTTCCATGATTTTTCTCCTAGTTTCCAAGAATTTTATACAGTCTTCAGATTTATATTTGCCTCCCATGGTTTTTTCTTAGACTACAACATTTTTTTTCCACAGTCTTCCAAATTTTTCCTGAGCTTCCATAATTATTTTCCTAGCCTCTCGAGAATTTATTCTTCACATACCTGGTTTTTCTTAAGCTCCCTTGATTTTTTTTCCAGTGTTCTTGGATTTTTTCCAGATTCGTCTTGTTTTTTCTTCGCTTCCACGATTTTTTTTCCATAGTTTCTCCGAATTTTTTCACTAGAGTCACTCAAATTTTTCTTTAGCTTCCATGTTTCTTTTTCCTGGGCTCCTAGGCTATTTTCAAGAGTCGTGAAATTTTTTGCTCGCTCCCATTATTTGTTCCCAGCCTCTTTGAATTTTTTCTAGAATCTTTTGATTTATCCGAAGCTCCCTTGATTTTAGAGTTCCACGGTTTTCTTCAAGATTCCTTCGGGGAATTTCGTAAAATTCCGTAGGTTCGGATTAAAAAAGTCTGAAATGACATCTAAATGATCTATTTTTGTATATAATTTCTTTAATCTATCACTTTATTAAATGTTTGTGCCGTTTTTGAATTTAGCAGCAGCGTACATTAATTTGCGTACAATTTCTCTTAACCTTCATCGCGCCCTCTACATTCCAATTGAAGCAACTGAAACATGGATAAAATCAGTGCCCCAGTTACTGCTCATATTCGATACCGAAAGGAAATTTTCACTTCGATCATCTACTCTGTCAAATACCACTCTAAATTACCCATTAATAATACCCAAACAACCTGTCGTGCCTTCGAACATATGTACTTCCCCTTCCGACTTGTGATCGAAACGGAACTCGTAGTCGGAAGGAGCAAGAACGAAGATTGACAGCACGAGCTCAACGCAACATGCCGACTTCAGTAGATCGAAACGCGGAAGTCGAAGTCGAAATCAGAAGGGGAAAGAGTAAATCGTGCATTCAATCGAACATTGACTAATTGGTAATCGGCCATTGTGGACGCGTCGTGATTGTGATAATTATGTTGTGTAATTAGTGAAGTGATGTGAACAAAAAAACAAAAAGCAGAGGTCCATGCTAGAGTCCAGAAAGTGAGTAAGCGTTTGTATTTTGTTTAAAGATATCATAAGTGGCCGTAGTTTAATGAGCAGTATAAACAGTATAACATGCAAATCTAAAACGATCGTGGGATTAATATGGAATCGCTGGAACTATTTGTTCTAGAATAAGTCGCGTGAGAGGAAAAAAAGCCTTTTCGAGTGCTGGGTAGTCCTGATTATGCTGTTAAACTAAAGGTATTTGGTGTTCAAAACTAATTTGAACGAAATAGTTGATAATTCCAAAGACATACAAATGGCGGCAGTCGTGTTTTCACAAAATGATTGGAAAATTCCCACGCCGTTGTTCTGTTCCGTTCCACTTGTGTTGCCTTAGCTTATCATTGTCGTCGCTAGGTGTCTCCATCTATGGTAGATGGTGACCGGTCTTTGCTATACAAATCGTTTGCTTACTTTGATTTTGTTAAATTTTAGGTTTTTAATAGATTCAATTATTAATTTCATGAAATTTTCATGCAATTTTATTGTTGTAGAATATATAAGGTTGATTTCAAGTAACATTTATATTAGGAAATTTCAGTGCTTTTGTCGCAATGAACAGTATTTTGTCTTAAAGAAATCTAGCTAAACAAAATTATTTTTTTTCACATTTTTTGCTTCCTGCGGCTTTTTATGAATTCATATTTTGGTTTTAATACAGATCATCAAAATTAAAAGCAGGTGGTATCATGGGATTCATGAAAAACAAAAACAATACAGGTTAAATTTAAAATAAATGACAAGAGGAGAATGAAAAGAAACAAAAAAAAAATGAATAACAATTGTCCAAATTCAGTTAAATATAATTAAAGTGCCAATTTTTTGAGCACCCACAATTTATGTTCGCGAGAACTCATGGCATCATTTATTAGAGTCTATGGTTAATTGATTGGAAACAATTTTTTTTTTCTAATTAAAATCTAAAGTATTTTGATATGCGCTTAACTTGCTTTTTCAAATACACTTCACATCTCCTGTTTTAGGGCAAAAATTGCATTCATAAAACGATCCATCATCCACTCTCCTATTATAAAATCCCACATGATACCAACTTACAAGCGTAAATATCTGTTAAACTGTTACAGCTACAAAGCTACTTTGCATAATTTAACAAGTCACTCGGCCTGCAATCGATTGAAATCCAAAACTTATTCCACTGTCAAATTCGAGTCCTTACAACAACATGAACGTATCCAAATGATTTTCGAAAATATGTGGAAATAATTCAATTTACATAAAATCTGAAAACAGTGAGGATAATGAAAAGTCATCATAACGTATCTCTATCCTTCTTGCAGCACTTCGTGTTTGCAGCCGAAAAGCGATAATAGCTTTCCATTATTAATTTTATTCCGATAATACTATTTCGATCACCTATTTCACTTCAATCGTTCATCATCCATCCTGTTGTTACCTGTTGTTGTATCTTTCGATGAGTCGAGATGAGGTGTAGGTGATCAGTTTGTTGCAACGCGTCTCTATCAAATTATGACACGCATTATACAATTCGGGGGCGGATGTGAAATGACAATGTTTCGCACGGAGCATTGCAACGGGCCGACGAAATCAAGAGAATTTACATATAAAATTGAACCAATGATGGATTACAATCTATTCGACACGCTTATAATAATTGAGTATTGTGGTCATTTGCATACGGATGTAGATATTGGCTGTGGTAATCAGAAAACATCGGTCAGGTACAAAGTTTGAGTTTATGGTACAAGATATTAATTTGAATTCAGATATTAAAATGTGAGAGACATTTTGTGGAAGGAGTTAGTATTGCCCGTGAAAAGTGCAAGAAAGTATATATTTTTTAAATTGATTGGTAGAATCAAAAACAAGGATCTATCGATTGAAGGTGACTTTTAATGGTTTTATTTTAAAGTGATGTCACTATCACGAAAGAATTTGTAAGATTCAACATTTGAATTTTGTTTGTCGTGCCAAGAATCTTTCAAGAAAGATAATCCCGGTTCGGGCGAGGGAGCGCGCACCGAGTTTTGAGTTCACCTAACTCTGAGTTAAATCAGGCGTAAAGTGAATCGTGGATCTAATTATTCCACACTCGTATTCACTTGGATTCGATAAGTTGTGGTGGAATTGCTTTACTTTATTGAGGAGATATGTTACTTCATTACAATGAAATATTCCAATAAAGCTTGTTGTTGTCACTAGTACCCGGACTCTTGGCCTCCTGAAACTTAGACAGACAATTTAAGAATCGCAGAAATATCCGATACCAACTTTCACAATTGAAAGAGTGCTTAAACATAAGTTGTTCTAGTTGGAATATGCTGGCGCCATCTAAATTAGAGTTGTAGTTGTAGTTGATGAGTAATTTGTTCCGGTTGGAACATGCTGTTTTCTTCGAATTGATGTTGGAATTAGCTGAATATATTCGTTGCCAGTTGATGATGAGCCAATAATTTTAATGCCCAAGTACAAGGAGCAACTCTAACCTTCCTTTTCTTGTTTGGCAGTTCTGTGCTATGACTCAATTTTGGTCTATCGATGTGCTGTCGCTTGGGTTGCTTTGGTTGCGTTGCTGTTTAATTTGCCACAAGTTGTTGCTGCTGCCGCCTTTGATCGGAGTTGTAGGCGCTCATGGGCAATTGGCTTAACTCGTTGAAATTGTGTTTCCTAACTGCGTTCTTATATTGCACCGAAGTAATACGAACAAAACTATCTTCACCTGAATGTAGGCCTTTAATTCGACCTAAAACCCATTTCTGCGGAGGTAAGATTTACTAAGATTAGCTTACTAACCTCTAGATTTTTATTACCTGTCTTCCACTTACTTCTTCTTACTTCTTACTACTTCTGAAGTGTGGACAAGTATTCTTGAGGCCATCTTTTTCAAATGTCCTGTTGCAACTTGGTAACCAGTTTCCATTTTTGATGTATGTTGTTACTTATGTCTGATTCGGGACGTACAACCAGCGTTTGACCAATGAGAAAATGTCCGGGTGTTAATGGCTCCAAATCTCTAAGATCGCTTGAATGTTGGCCTCTTGGTCTTGAATGCACACGAGCTTCTACTTGGTATAATATGGTAGTGAATTCCTCGTATGTTAATAATGTATCTCCGAGCACTCTCTTGAGATGTCCCTTTACCGATATGACCCTAGCTCCCCATAATGCTATACATTGTTATGTGGCAGACTTCCATTGTGTACCACTGTTCGTAATTACTTCTGCGCTTGTTATGTAGATTGGTCAATCGGAAGCTGCAGCTCCTTTTCCATCGTATCTCGCGCGCCAACAAGATTAGTGCCGTTGTCCGAGAATATCTCCTTACAATGGCCACGATGTACAACAAATCTTTTGTAGGCCGCCAAGAAGGCATCTGTGGTTATATCACTGACCAGCTCAAGCTGAATGGCCTTTGTCATCATGCAGACGAAAAGAACAATGTATCCTTTGAGCATTTTGGTACCTCCGCTTTTGGATATTTCCGTCATAAATGGTCCAGCGTAATCTATTCGACAATGTGAGAATGGTGGAGAAGACGTTACCCGGGCCTTCGAAAAATTTCCTATAAACTGTTGAGTAGGTCTTTGTGCACATTTGATGCATTAATTATCCAGTGTTGTTTTCGTATATAATTTAGGGTTAAGTCCGTGCCTCCGTGGAGCGTCTGGTGGTGAGCATGATCAATGATAACGTTTGTCATATGATGCTATTGTGGAAGCAAAATTTGATACTAGGCATCATTGGCTGTGTCAAACCTCTGGATTCTTTCCTCGACACATAAGACTCCAACCTTATCTATAAACGGGTAGAGTTTGAGCAATATGTGTGCTTTCTTTACTGGAGCTCCGTTTTTAAGTGTTTGTATGTCACTTTGGAATGGCTCCTGCTGTACGATTCTAAAGATACACATTTTTCTCGCGTGTACGTCGTCGGAATACGGATAACCTAGGTTTCTTTCCTTCTTGGGAACGTTGCAATTCTTTATGAATCGTAAGCAATAGGTGGCTACTCTGATTGGTCGGGTGAAGGTATTGCTGCTGCTGATTGCTGAATATGCTACACTTGAGCTTACGACGTTAGGAATGGGTTTCTCTTCAGGAAAATCCTTTTCGAAATTTCGTAAAACTTTTGAAATTTCCTCCGCGAACCTTTCTTGGCATAGGCTTTTTACTTGTTTTGACATCTCAATGGCTAGCTGACGGAGCTAACAAACTGAGGTTGGTTTAATGGATTCAACGGTGCGCTTCAACTTTAGGCCTAGCAGTGCGTTGAATCTAGAAAAATTAATATTCTCTGGAGTTCGGAGATAACGATGAACGTTCGAAATCTAGATTTAACGGTGTGTTGAATCTAGTTTCTGATGAATTTAAATGGGAGACCATTTTTCCGAAGTTTCGCCTTTTTTGTGTCGAATTTCATTTGGCTATAATAATTTGAACTCAATTAATTGTTTTAATTGCTTCCTGGGTCTCGATATTGACTCTTGTTTCAACTGGAAAAAAGTATTCTCAACCATAACAACAACCATAACAAACCAACCAACAAACCATACCAATAATCACAATTCTAAATTCTTTCAGTAGCGTAAATTTAATTAATCATTGTTTGTTATTGTAATCAACATTTTTATTGAACTATGAATTATTCCAAGTGGGCCAAATCAGTCAATATTCTTTGTAAGCATTTTGTTGCAATCAATCAATCAGCAGTTTTTGCATTATTGATTGAAGCTAAAACCGTGCCAATATTTGCATCAGCATATTTTGTTTCCATTAAACTGTCAATTATGTCAGCATGAAATTGTAATAAATTGTAAGCTATTCTTATGAAATCAACACACCGTTGAGTTTGGTACATGGTCCTTCGAACTGGAATCAATCAATTTTTACTTAATTCAATCAAGTTACAATTCAACACACTGTTGAATCTGTTTCACTGTTGAATCTGATTTACCTAGTCGCCGTCTTGCAGCTGAGTTTCCTGTTTATCAAGAGCTAGGATTCAACACACTGTTGAATTCAGCCAAAGCTCCAGTTGAAAAACTTTACCAGGTTACAGCACCGCCGGTTCACAGCGTCGCCAGGTCACAGCACTACCAAGTCACAGCACCACCAGATCACAGCCACCGTTCGACTTAATCAAGAGCTAGGGTTCGACGCATTGCTATTTCCCGCCAGAACTAGAATTCAACACTGTTAAGTCTGATTTTAGTATATATATATATATATAAATATATATATATATATATATATATATATATATATATATATATATATATATATATATATATACATATATATATATATATATATATATATATATATATATATATATATATATATATATATATATATATATATATATATATATATATCAGCAAAATGATTAAGGGAGATAATCTCTGGAGCGCCCGATCCGATTGAGCTGAAAATTTCGGAGGACATAGATGCATATAGTGGGTAGGTCTGTGACTTGCTAGAATTCAGATATCTTTAACCCTTTGGTGTCGGCGGGCATTTTATTGAATTTTCAAGTACTCCTATATTTCCAAGCAGTGTAAAGTTTTGTTTAAAAAAAGTATTGGGAATGAAAACTTATTCTGTTTTTAGCTTGCCTTTGATAAAGAATTGGAAGTTTTCAGCCAAGTGTTGGTGCGGATTGCCTAAAAGTAGGCAAGGATTTTTTTCAAATTTTGATTTGTCATAACTTCTGACAGAAACATGAGATTATTGTGAAAATTGCAGAACGTATTGATGTTAACTAAAATTTAACACATATGCTCCCGATGAATGATTTAGAGTTTGAGGCGATCGGATTATATACATATATCATACCCAAAAAAAAAACCGAGATCACCTGCAGCGAAAAGATATTCGCAATTTAATAATAGAGGAAAGGCATGTATCTAAAATAAGAACAAAACTGGGAGAAGAATGGTGCCTGAAGGGACACCAGTCTTAAGTACAAATAGATCATCAAGAATAATACCTAATGCGTCAGAAATAGTCAGGGAGGTTGGACTCGATCGAATAATGAATAAATGACGAGGAGATTGTTCGTTTTAATTGTAAAATTGTTTAAGGAATTTGAAGTAGTGAATAAGATCAAATACATTGAAGAAGTCAGTATAGTTGATGTATAGGTACATTAAGTTTTATTGCTAAGACCAACCGAACAAAATAATCAAACTATTCTTTCATAATGTAAGTTACTTTTACATTACACATGTGTTGCAAGATTTTCCATGTTGATTTCAAATTAATTTTATTTATTTTGTTAGCACAGTGTGAAAGCAGAAGTCTATTCAATCGAATCAAACGGATTCTTAAAATAATAGCGAAAAATTTCCAATTAGATTTTAGTTTTGTAATCATATCATCGATTGACATTTGTTGGAG
>OX376376.1:3485608-3588992 GCA_947369275.1 Nemotelus nigrinus
AAGCCGGAAGTAAGGATGGTGACGAGGGCCTTGACGATGGGTTGGCCAGCTTCAGATGATGCTTTTTCGATGTCATGGTGTTATTTCTGCCGCACACAAATACTTTAGTTAAATATCGGAAAATCGAGATGGTTTTTGCACTTGCACTGCTACTACGGTTTATCGGAATGCCCGTTCTGTGCGGAATAGAAGCGTAGAGAGATCTATTCGGCGGAGAAAAAGCCCGCCAAAGATGAAAATAAACTAAACAAATTCGAACAGAATTTAAATATAATTCGCGACGTTCGTAACGAAAAGAAACCTGCACAGTTCCGAGGCTAATTCGACGACATTTGAGTTGATTATCGATTTTCACAAAGACCGACTGCCGACGTTACGGGAAACAAAATGCCAAGAGCACGGCGCGAACTTTAGCGGTAGATCTATTGCACTGTGCAGTCAGCCGATAACAACAAAGCACTTGGAATCATCCCCCGGATGGTAGCATATGTGTAGCATTCAAGCGGCTCGATCGAATCGTATCTGGTTTCCATGCAACCACCAAAATAATTGCCTGTACTTAAATCTGACTCCCCTCCTTCGTTCACTTTTCGACAATTCGAACGAAGCAATCGACGGTACTGAGAAAACACCAAGTACCGCTTCGAAATAATTTCCAGCAATTGTTCCGAGTGGTGGGTATCGTTTCTAAGCACATACTGCCATAAACACACGTTACACTTGTTCGCGACCCCATGTACTGCAGGGACTAGCAATGAACATGTAAACAAATCGATGTCACTTACGAAACTTCGGGACAGGTTATCTTCTGACTGTGAAAAGTAGCTGTATAATCGGAAATATGCGGACGCGGGTAGATTATACTGAATTAATGTTTTCATGAATATGAATTTAGCAATCTGACGACCAAAATCGCGAATTAGACGTTCTAATCACAACAAACACTAGCACCCACTTTGCAATACGATCAACACCCGACCGATGCGAATTCTGACGGATGTGGATTCACCTTAGACACAGCATAATTTGGAGAAATTATGATGCAATGGAAATAGGTGTGTGTCTGTGCTGCGTTAGCAATCCACATAGGAATGGAATAATAATATGATAACGATCCACCTCGTTAAAATTAGTGGCCATGAATTTTGAAATGCAATTGGTAAGCATAGTAATAGAACATTTAATTCTGTAAATGGTGTACAACATGCAAGGAAATAATCATTTTTATTAAAAAAAATATTACTTTCGCCCCAAGGAATGCAATTCAAAAGCAAAGTTTTTTGAAAATTTTTGTTGCCAACTGTTCAATAAATTCCTCAAAAACAAGTTCAGATAATGCTAAAAAATTCAATAGCAAAGTTTTTTGAAAATTTTCTTCGCTAACTGTTCAATGAATTTCTCAAAAACAAGTTCAGATAATGCTAAATAATTCAAAAGCAAAGTTTTTTGAAAATTTTCTCAGCTAACTGTTCAATGAATTTCTCAAAAACAAGTTCAGATAATGCTAAAAAATTCAAAAGCAAAGTTTTTTGAAAATATTCTTTGCTAACTGTTGAATAAAGTCCTACAAAACAAGTTCAGCTAATGTTAAAAAATTCAAAGGCAAAGTTTTTTGAAAATTTTCTTGGCTAACTGTTGAATAAATTCCTAAAAAACAGGTTCAGCTAATGCTGAAAAATTCAAGAGCAAAGTTTTTTGAAAATTTTCTTCGCTAACTGTTCAATGAATTTCTCAAAAACAAGTTCAGCTAATGCTAAATAATTCAAAAGAAGTGTTTTAAAAATTTTCGTCGCTAACTGTTCAATGAATTTCTCAAAAACAAGTTCAGCTAATGCTAAAAAATTCAAAAGCAAAGATTTTTGAAAATTATCTTTGCTAACTGTTCAATAAAATCCCCAAAAACAAGTTCAGCTAATGTTAAAAAATTCAAAAGCAAAGTTATTTGAAAATTTTCTTTGCTAACTGTCCAATAAATTCCTCAAAAACAAGTTTTGCTAATGCTAAAAAATTCAAAAGAAAAGTTTTTTGAAAATTTTCTCCGCTAACTTCCATGAATTTCTCAAAGACAAGTTCAGATAATGCTAAAAAATTCAAAAGAAAAGTTTTTTGAAAATTTTCTTTGCTTACTTCAATAAATTCCTCAAAAACAAGTTCAGCTAATGCTAAAAATTCAAAAGAAAAGTTTTTTGAAAATTTTCTCTGCTAACTGTTCAATGAATTTCTCAAAGACAAGTTCAGATAATGCTTAAAAATTCAAAAGCAAAGTTTTTTGAAAATTTTCTTCGCTAACTGTTCAATGAATTTCTCAAAAACAAGTTCAGCTAATGCTAAAAAATTCATAAGCAAAGTTTTTGGAAAATTTTCTTCGCTAACTGTTCAATGAATTTCTCAAAAACAAGTTCAGATAATGCTAAAAAATTCAATAGCAAAGTTTTTGGAAAATTTTCTTTGCTAACTGTTCAATAAATTCCACAAAAATAAGTTCAGCTAATGCTAAAAAATTCATAAGCAAAGTTTTTGGAAAATTTTCTTCGCTAACTGTTCAATAAATTCCACAAAAATAAGTTCAGCTAATGCTAAAAAATTCATAAGCAAAGTTTTTGGAAAATTTTCTTTGCTAACTGTTCAATAAATTCCTCAAAAACAAGTCCAGCTAATGCTAAAAAATTCAAAAAGAGGTTTTTGGAAAATTTTCTTTGCTAACTGTTCAATAAAATTCTCAAAAGTAAGTTCAGCCAATGCTGAAAAATTCAAAAGCAAAGTTTTTTGAAAATTTTCTCCGCTAACTGTTCAATGAATTTCTCAAAGACGAGTTCAGATAATGCTAAAAAATTCATAAGCAAAGTTTTCTGAAAATTTTCTTTGCTAACTGTTCAATAAATTCCCAAAAACAAGTTCAGCTAATGCTGAAAAATTCAAAAGCAAAGTTTTTTCAAAATTTTCTTTGCTAGCTGTTCAATAAATTCCTCAAAAACAAGTTCAGCTAATGCTGAAAAATTCAAAAGCAAAGTTTTTTGAAAATTTTATTTGCTAACTGTTCCATGAATTTCTCAAAGACAAGTTCAGATAATGCTAGAAAATTCAATAGCAAAATTTTTTTGAAAATTTTCTTTGCTAACTGTTCAATTAATTCCTCAAAAACAAGTTCAGATAATGCAATTTCATGCAACTGCAACTTCAAAGATCGATTTATAGCAAGGAGAAAAAAACTAAAACGACAGCACTGCTTATGCGTTTCAAAGTGGTACATGACCTTCGATACAGGTTGATTATAGTAAGGAGCACGTTTGCTAGAACTTGCATTCAAAATCTACATAATTCCTCTACTTTTCCTCGAAAATCAATGTTTCTAGCAGTTCCTATGCACTAGAGTTTAAAAAAAAAAAGTTTTTACCTTCTCTAGTGACCATAATACTCGTTAGCGCAACGTACGCTCGCAGCAATTCAGTTTCAGCGTGCTAATTTAATAGTGTGCAAATGATTTTTATCAATTTTTCAGCTCATTGTTTTTTTTTTTTGCATTATTTAAAAATTATCTTGAATTAAATACGTAAGTAGCTTTTGTTTAGCATTTGCTTGCAGTACGATTCTGACATGCTCGCAATCTCGAAGAAAAATCCTTGATTCGTAGCCGTTCGGAAAGCTTTTGCCAACGCAGCATGTAACTTCTCCAGCTACTGCAGGAATCGGATTCTGCGAGCAAGGAGATTTGTAGCAGTCAGCTTGAAAGAGCATCAGGAGTCAGGCGCGGATTTGCATCCTGTTCAATTTAATTTCAGTTTGTCTTGTTCTCTCACCATTTAGCTGGCCGTAATAGCAGGAAACGTTCAATCGTTAGTCTTTTTTGTTGCTCTTCGCGGGTCATGTTAGTATCGAAAATGTCCTTAATGTTCGATCGGTTGCTTTTCAGTTATGATTCCTTGCATTACACATACACCGTGTGCGGAAACGATGTTGCATGGTTCACGCCCGCGGTAGGATTTCATTGAGTTATATTTCTCTGACGGTGTGTCGCGTCGCGCATCCCTTCGTGGCTGAGTGAATGGTGATTTGAACCGGTTCATCTGACTTGTGTGAACTTACTACGGTCGTACAGTGTCGCATATGTGAACCAAGCGTTAATTAAACGGGGGATGCTGTACCTGGACCAGAACGTCATTGTCTCCTTTTTACTACTCAAAATGTGCACGCATGAAATATTTCATTAGACTACCGTTGTTGTATGCACAGTGCCACTATCGTTATGAATAAAAGGTAATCATCAAATTGATGTTGAATTGATATCTGCTGCGCCCTCTCCTTCTAAGCATTTCTTCGACTCCTGTTGCTAGATTATCAGTTTCAGATATGCTGCAGCCACCTGAATAATTGTGAACTCAGCGAGCTCACTCATTTTTACCTGTCGAATTTCCGTGCGTCATTGTATGGGGTTTGTTGCGGTAAATATTTCTCGGAATGTTAATTTTCAACGTGAGACCCAACGACATTATTATCGCAAAGGACTAGGTGATTTCATCATATATCCCTGTCCTCGAGTCTTTGTGGGACTTTTTATTGTGCAATTGGTTACGTTTCGTGTGCAGGATAGGTAATAAGTAAAGTTAGAAATTGAGGCGATGATTCTGGGCGTAGTCCTTCATAAGTTTGTGTGGTTCCATTTAGAATGAAAGAAGCAGAGTTCACATGTGCGCCGTTTCGATTCGTTTGCTGGTAATAAAACATGCTTACAAGTCGTGTCCATGCTTCACACTTAGGATCAGCTGCTCAACGTGACGTTTTTGTGAATTCGAACAAGAGTGAATGGAGGTAGCATGAACACTTTGCTCAATTATGGAGTTTAGTGGAACGAAAATAATCATAGCTGTGTGAGCTAGTTGACCCTACACACTTAATACGCAACTCTACGCATTTAGTGAAAAAGTTCAGTTGTTGATTGAGCGTTTTAAAGTAACAGTTTTGCGGAGAGCCAACAATCGACCGTAAATGAAAATGAAACTCCAGTGCATAGGGACCGCTAGAAACTGATTTTCGAAGAGAAGTAAATTTTGAATGCATGCTCTGCCAAACGTGTTCTTGATTACAATCAACCTGTAGCGAAGGTCATGCACCACTTTGATCCAATGACTGCATCGTAACTCGTCGGGTAGAAAGAAAGGTTTCCAGTGTTACCACTTGCATGTATTTCGGAATTCAGGAAAGCAAAACACTTGTTGCTTATTCTCATTATCGGATGCATTTCATATAACACTTTGATGGCAGCATCTCCTGTAACATAAATGATGAATATGCTTAGTGCGGCCAACACTTTATCAGCACTGCACTCAAAAGTTTACAGCAACTGCTTAACGTCATGATTAACCCTCCGAGTACACACCTATTTTTTCGATCATGGAGAACACTTGGGGTCAAATTGACCCCAAGCACTTTTGAACGTCTATAGAATCGCCGCCATTGAAGATTTTAATTTGAAAAAATTTGTAGGTATAGTTTGAGACCGTTTCTAGTAGTTTTTATGCATAAGACGTGCTTTAAATGTCCTTAATATACCTAAAAAAAATTCGCGAAAAACAGTTTTGCCGAAAATCAGGTTTTTTACTAAAAAATCGTTATTTTTTTTAATTTTCAATATATTTGGCTAAAAATTTGGACAGATGCTCTCAAGGTATGACAAAATCATAAAAAAGTTAGATGTATATTGGACCTTAAAAAAAAAGTATTTATTTTGCATATTTACGGTGGCGATTTTGAGGGTTTTTTATATTTGCATATTTTAAAAAAAAATTAATAAATTTGTTGATTTTTAATATTTTGAGCTTAAAATTTATATGGTTAGAATAATACAAAAATCATCCCTATATAAAGGGTTGCAAAAAAGATATTCGTTACGCATATTGGTAGTAGTAATTTTGAGGGTATGAAAAATAATGAATTTTTTCATTTTTGAATAGAAAAAACTATTTTTTATTCATTAAAATATATAAAAATATTGACAAAATAAAGAAGAAATTGAAAAATTATTCATATCCAACATAATCATTACATAAAAATGCCCGATGCTCGTCGCACATCGGTCGATCGCAAGATGCGCACACATCTTTTGTTTTGTGGTCCTGTTTTCGAGAGCACAATAAACATCTTGCAGATTTATTGAGCTTTGGACGTTCTGAAGGAACATTTGGGATATTTATTCCTAAAATATTCTCGATCCCTTTTCGAATGTCTACACGTAGAATGGTATTATTTAATTTTTCTCGTAAATATGGCTCGACGGGGTGAGCCACAACTTCTTTCAAGGCAGCAATGGCAGATTTATTTTTGGTAGCGTCAGTGTCAGTGTCTATCGATAGACCGATAGACACTGAAGAAGAAGAGGGCAGATTACCCTCGCAATATCGATATTTGTCACAAAAACTAAATATATCTAGCTTCGAAAGGAAAAATCGGTTTTTTAAAAACAGTTTTTACAAGCTGGAAAAAATTGGTACATATTAAAAACAATTATTTTTTGGCTATTTTAAATTAATCTATCGATTTATAAAGTAAAAAAAATATTGAATTTTACCTCAAAATTGACGTCGAGTACACATGGGGTCTATTTGACCCCTTGATCTGCTTCAAAGGCTTCTCAACGACGACTGATGACATAGGACTGTATGAGAACGGTTTAAACAAAAAGTCAAGGCACAGAAATACACTAAGGAACCTACAGTACCCCCCTTTTCCCGCAGGCCTAAGCGCTGCGATTGGTCAAAAAGGTCTCTGGGGTCAATTTGACCTCCTGTGTTCTCGGAGGGTTAAACTGACCATTTTTTTTAACTTTATATACAGTGGGTAAAAAAAGTTGAGCCACACAAACTCTTAGTAAGAACAAAAAAAACTTATTTTTAGTGCAACTTCAATAAAAAGTTTTGCATGTTTACATTAAGAACAATCAGTGGCGGCTCGTCAGAGTGGGCCCGGCCCGCCTGGCCCACCCTGACGAGCCGCCACTGAGTTAAAGTAAAGTGGATATTTCTTGTTGGTATCTGCGTATACCTTATAATAGTGTTTTTGTGTCGAGCGAGCCCAGTGGCGGCTCGTCAGGGTGGGCCACGCGGGCGTGGCCCACCCTGACGAGCCGCCACTGAGAACAATATGCAAAAAAAAACTGGTAACGGGGCAAATTTCACAACCTGAACGTAAAATTTTTCACTGAAGTAATAAAATAGCGCAAAAAAAGTTAAGGCTCAGCGCAGTTTTATCTGAAATTATGTCAATTGTTTTAAAGCGATCAATTTAAAAAGAAAATAACTTACATAGCACTAATACTTTGCAGCTTGTCCACGCATTTTTATCACTTCTCGGCATCGTTTTGCAAAAAAGTGGGTGAAATTTCGAATAATGACATTTTTGAGCCCTTTGTTATACTTTATCATTTACGATGCTACTCTGGTTTTGAGATGATGCCATAAATGCTCGATCGGGTTTAAGTTTTTGGCGACTGAGAGGGGGTTTGAATAGCATTTGGACAGTTACAAATAGCCCAAAGCCGACATTGCTCCGAATTGTGCTTCGGATCGTTGTCCTGATCCAGGCAAAAAAAAAAGGAAAAAATGACTAATTTTTCAGCATTTTGTTTAATTTTCAATTTCAATTCAATTTATTTTGCATGTTATTACAGTTACACGATTGGGGATGGCTAATTCAGAGTTTTAGACAATTATCGTATTAGGCAAGGATTAATTTTTTTTAAATTCCGATTTGTCATAACTTCTGACAGAAACATTGGATGATCGTGAAAATTGCAAAGCGTATTGATGTTGACTAAGACAGTGCGGGTAATTCTGTAGCTACGACAGGCTCCTGAAAACAAAATCCTTCAAATCATCGAACCTCCCGAAAAACTTTTGTTTTTTGACAAAAAATTCAAATCATTGATGAATTTTAACTTTTTTCCATCATGTCAAATTGAAATTTTCAAAATTCCGACTTGCACAAGAACGGCAACACATCACCAAATTATCTCTATTTTCAGCACTCGAAACTTCTGTTCACTAGAACTGAAGACCGGATTATACGATCATGATGAAATTTACAGGACGTGTTGGTAGTAACTAGGACCAGGTCTGGTAGAAGTGATTCTGAAATGCGGGCAACCCTCTATCTTAAAAAAATCACTAAGACAAAAAACTGCTTTTTGGCCTATAACTTCCGATTCAGCCATCACATTTCAACCAAATTCACACAGCGTGTGATCCTTACTCCAGACAACATTTGATGCAAATTTTATTTGAAAAAATAGAATAGAGTTGCCAGCTATGGTGATTTTTGTCTCGTAAATATTGTAAATTTTCTCAGCAAAGTAAAGCTTCTTTCAATATAACTTCCGGTTTAGGCATGAAATCAAAACGAAGTTCATGCAGTAAACGGGCCTTAATGTAAACCAAATGTCGTAGGAATTTCGCAAAAAAAAAAAAAATCATAAAGTTATGACCATTTTTGTAATTTTCTGGAATTTCTTTACTAAGCGATTATGTCATTAGATTTGCAAATGGGAATGATCCTGCAATGAAAATTAACAATGAAAATTTCAAAAGTTTTGAGGGTGGTAACCCTAAAATTCTTTTCACCCCTATAACATCCAGCACAGTGATTCAATCGAAACGAAATTCACAGGATGGATTTAACTTAGCGTGTAGCAGATTTGGTATGTATTTTGCTTTGCTGCTAACACAGGGTAACCAGCATCAGACATTTTCGTAAATATTGCACCAGGGGCCCGGTAGCTCTGCTCGCTAAGGCGTCAGGCCGAAAAGCGGCGTGCTATGGGGCCTGCGGGTTCGAATCCCGCCAGTGCCATGGCTGTAAGTGTGAATGCGTGTGATTGTCTATGAGGGTGGCAAATGGGCCCAAACTGGTGGCCTAATGCTGGCCGCGTTCCCGGCAGCCCTCTTCACTAACCTAACCTAACCTAAATATTGCACCAACATATGCTTTAAATTGCATACTCATATGCAAAGCATTTGCAATAAAAATAAGAAACCAATTTTTAAATTTTCCGAGTTTTCGAAATCTTTCGTATGGCAGCCTCAAACAATGTTTAATCGCTGAAACTTTCGATGAAATCCTGCGATGAGAACGAAATTCAAAGGATATGTTGATTTAAGTATGAGCCTGCTATGGTGGAAAAGTGTTGCCAGGACTGAAAATTTTTATCTTCTATTTTATAGTTGGATTTTTTTTGCTTTGGATGAGGAATGGTGTATATGGTGTCTTTCCTCATTTTTTTGTCACTCACAGACAATTTCTTCGAAAATCAGTTTTCTAGCGGCTCTGATGCACTGGACTTTTTTTTTTCATAGAGCCCCCGCAACGATTGTGGGCATTAAGAGCGCCTACACAGCACACAGGGTCATTTTGCCTGAAGATTTTTTGCAGATCTTCCGCGAAGTCTTTGGAGGTGGAGAAAGTGGAGGAAGCTCGTTTGAACATGAATGACTGTAATTTTCATGCTCTTGAGATCGGAGCTTTCAAAGCGATAATGGTCAACATGTTTCTTTGACGGTAATACCTGTGCATCCGCCTCTACCAGTTAATCTATCATTTCTGTAGATACTTACTTTAAAGTTTCACTCCGGAGTTATATCCGATTGTTTTTTTTTAGCAAACACGAATTATATAGCAGGTTAATGAGATCAGAGCTTATCAAAGCAAATTTTATAATGTAGCATATTTACTGCCTTTTCATTAAGTATAATATTTTTGAGCTTTCTGCCATTTACAGATTTGACGATATTCATACCATCTATAGATAAATCATTGTCAAACGATAGTTGGCGAATCGTCGTACACATTGTGAGACTGATCTTGTCGTCGTGGAATAGGAAGAAATTTTAGGAAAATTATTTTCCAAGGAGTCATGTCATGGGAGAGTATAGCATCAAGAGACCTTCTTAGGTAAGACAAAACTAATATTTATTTTCACTACTTCACATATGTATGTATTATATTTCAATTACAAATTAACACAGGCATCCAGTTCATGCCAACACCAAATAAACAATTTTTTATTTTTAATAATTTAAATTAAAGACGTAGAAGCATTTGGACTTGCAATTGATCACTTGAATGTAATTCCATAAAACGGAACTTTTGTCGTATTTTAAAATTAATTGAAATACAACATGAGCTTTATAGTATAGTACGAGGTGTTTCCAATAGGAGGAGGTAGGGTGTTTTTTTTAGAGGTATAGAACTTTAAAATGAAAACAAAATACGGATAAATTGTTTTGATTGCCATGAAAGATAATACCCTGCCATTTTTCATCATTGGAAAGATAATACTCTGCCATTTTTATTTGAATATGATTTCGGGCATGTGAATGCCACTACTGGCACGGAAGAAGTCCAAACGAGAGGTCCAATTTTCGACTACTCTAACCAATAATTGGGGCCGCATCCCGCCAATAACGCGGACTTGTCAGCGTAGACGAGTGATTTGACGTATCCCCACAAGAAATAGTCCAGCGGTGTTAAATCAAAAGATCTTGCGAGCCAGTTCACAGGTTCAAAACGAGAAATTATGCGCTCATCAAAACCTTCTTTCAATAAGTCGATGGTTGCACGAGCTGTATGGCATGTCGCGCCATCCTGTTGAAACCAGAGGTCGCGTGCATTACGACGAGTCAATTCCGGAACGAGAAAGTCATTGATCATGGGTCTATAACGGTCATCATTGACTCTAATGCTATTCCCAGCAGCATTTTTGAAGACGTATGATGGACCAATTATTCCACCGATCCATAAAGCACACCAAACAGTGACATTCTCCGGATGTAACGGTGTTTGGACAACCGCCTGTGATTGCTCATCACTCCAAATGCGACAGTTTTGTTTATTGGCGTAGCCATTCAACCAGAAATGAGCCTCATCGCTAAACAAAATTTTCTTATGAAATTCGGGATCTGCAGGAATTTGTTCGTGGGCCCATACACCGAATCTACGCGGTGGTTGTTCGGCTTCAATTCCCGCACGAGTTGGATTTTGTAAGCCCGCAAACCAAGATCCTTCCGTAAAATCTTCCATAATGTGGATGGGCACAGGTTTAATTGTTGAGCACGATGTCCAATGGACTCACTTGGGTCTTCATCGATACTACGCTCTACAGCTGCTATGGTTTCTTCATTACGCACTGTACAACTTCTGGATGGATGCGTATTATCAGTAAAAGTAAACGTGGTGCGGAAATCATCGAATTAATTGTTCTGATTGACGATTGTATGGGCCATAAAATTGACGGAGTGCGAACAGAACCGTTTTTAAATTGCAGACGTTGCTCAGACGTCAACCTATTCATGATAAATCACACTAACCATAAAACGCATGACAGCTGTCACATCATGCATAGCATTAAAAAGTGTTGCCAACTTAAAGCTCTATACCTCTCAAAACAAAACATTCTGTACATATAGTTAATAAATTCAATGAAATTCTGTGACTTCTGCCGTAATACTGCAAAACGACAGGAAACACTCTGCTACTTTACCAAAGAACTAATTAGTTTCTCAAACAATTTGACAATATGAAAATTTCCAGTTCTATATTGAAAATCTCGAAAGTCGCATATTTTATTTGAAGCGCGCATATTTTTTTCCTACACACTCGAGATTATTTTTTGACCTGCCTGGTTTTTTATTAGCTCCCATAATTTTTCCTAAGTTTGCCTCAATTTTTCCTCACAATTTCAGAATTTTTTCTAGAGTCTCCGGACTTTTTCTAAGCTCTTCTTATTTTTTTTCCTAAACTGTCGGGATTATTTCTTCGATTTTTTTGAAGACTCTCGAGATTTTTCTAGATCCCGTTTTCTAGCGGTTGCCATGTGCTAGTTTGTTTTTTTTAGTTAGTTACTGCACATTCTCGATCAAAACCATACATATTTCTTTTCATATTGCAGCATACCTCACAGCCACAATTTATCTGCAACACATTTGCTAGCATCTCCTGATGGATCTCGGCATCCACTTGGTAGTACGACTGATATTTGTCATTTCGATGACAGCTATTCTCGTTTAGCAGGCTACGGATCAAGCTTGGACGGTACTTCGCTATGGGCTCGACATGGCCTGATGCGAAGGAACTCGGTGCTGGATTGTTTTTTGGCCTGTCAGCGTAGTATTAAACAGTATTTAGCGCGGCGTAAGGTATTCAATCATATATGTTTGAACATTAAAAGATCGGCTAGACGTCAACTTTGTTGTGGTAGATTGAACGTGGTCTTCGTTTATATGAGCAGCACCGTCAGAACGCTGCAGTCAGGACATGGCGCAGTGCTCTGAAAGCCACCAGCAGACGTGAGGATCGCTTTCAACTACTTGGCTATCTATATCAGGCTCATATGGACTGGGGAAAATTTCGCGAAGCTATCGAGATCGGTCATCGTCAACTTGGCATATCGGAAGAGCTTGATTCACCCACAATGCGTGCCGAATCGTATTTGAATTTGGCGCGAGCCCATGAACGATTGGGTGGTCTGGAACGTGCGTTAAGTTATGCTCGACATTCTCTGTACAATGAGTGCGGGACGCAATGCCTAACTGGAGGACTAGTTCACCTAACTGTCGCGCGGGTTTATTTGGAAATGGGTGGATTCTCGCGAGCTTTGGAAGGTCTTCAGGGTGCTCATAAAATTGCAACGTCGATCAGTGATCCTTCATTGGAGCTACAGGTTTACGTTACACTTTCCGAGCTTTTTGGTCGTTTGCAGGACAATGAGAAAAGTGCACGATACGCGTCAAAAGCTTACGACCTATCACGTTCATTGCAATTAGGAGACTTAAACTCGTCACATCATCGAGCAGCACTACTGCGAATGTCTGCTTCTTTGCGAAAACAAGGCGAACTAGGAGATGCTCATGATTATTGCACGGTAAGTTAACAGTTGGGCTTGAATTATATATAGTGAAATTGTCCAATAAATTTTTAGGAAGCTACCAGACTGGCTCTTTTATCTGGCGATCAAGCAACTTATACTCGAGGTGTACGCATTATGGGCGATATTTATCGGAAGAAAATGGATATCGATGTACAAATGAAAAACATTTGATGGAACAAAATGTAACATTCATATTTTTCTGTAATTCTCTCATATAGCGAGCTTTTCGTCAATACGAACATGCAATGGGTACGGCAGCTGGTCTAGGCGATCGCATGGCACAAATGGAGGCAATGGATGGAGCTGCCCGGTGCTTGGAAGCTTTACGACTTCAACAGAAAATTTGTAATTGTCGTCCGTTAGAATTCAATACACGTCTTCTAGAAGTTGCCAGTTCAATCGGTGCAAAGGTGAGCTATAACCGAATTTTTCAAAACACAATTTCATCGATGAATTCTATGTACATATATAGTTACTCGTACGAAACATTCGAACCAGGTTAGCTCAAATCTATCGAGCACTTGGCGACGAGGAACAATATAAAACTCAGTCGCGTCTGGTGATGCAAACTGAAGCAGCCCTAGGACTAAATTGCGGTGTATGTGGCGAAGTGTTTGGCATTGATGCGGATTGTTTAGAGGCTTTACCGTGTGCACACATTTTGCATGCAAGGTGGGTTTGAAATGAATGTTTAATGTAACACATAAGTTATTTTGGTAAGGCATAAAAACCCGAATCGTTCTTCAAAATAGGGAAAAAACGCAGGCTTTTTATGTTGTAGCGATTTTCAAAAATAAGAGGGTTGCCAGCAGGCGCCTCAACTGAACCGAAGTCCAGAAGAGGGCCTACAAGGCAACGTAAAGTGATAGCGAACCATCAACAGGGGCAAATCAACAAAAACAAAAAAAAAAGAGAAGTGCCCCGGGAGCAGGGTACCCTGGAAATGGCCGTGAAGGCCCCTCGTCCGCATAAGCGGAGCACCCTTCAATCCAACCCTGACGAATGCTGGTAGGCCGCTTTGCTAGCTCTACGCGGCTGGGAGGTGTCACTTGAAAATGCGGTGGATTCACTCCGAGAAAACAAAGGGACTCGCTACGTATTATTTATCCGTCAAATGAATGAATACTAGCCGCAAATACAAAAATGGGAAGGAGCTTTTGTCCGTAAAGGACCAGAAGCAGCTCTCAGGCATGTACTATAAGCCACATCCAGCCGAGACGTGACGATGCACATTGCTAGCATCTGCTGAAAAAGGAGGAACGAGAAAACACGCACGAAAAACCTAAATGGGGGGAAAAACTGCCTGTGTTCGTAAGGCCCGAGAATAAGACCCCTGATGTTATTGGGGCCAACAACCCAGTTGGCAAAAGGTTTCGCCGCCCACTGACCTTGGCCGTAATACAATCAAACAATAAACTAACAAAAATTTATGATTGGCCAAGGTCCCTCTCTCATTAGAAATCTGTAAATCCATAGATAAACCTATTCAATCATTGTCCAGAGAGGCCACCGCGAAACCCTGTAAAGGAAAAGTCTTTCGGGCTTTTGCCCAATAAGAAGGCCTCAGGTTTCCAAAGTTACAGATTGATTTTGTTTTTGGTTTTTTTTTTTGTCTTTTCTTTCCGATTTCTACAGATAATGTAAATACGGTATATGCATATACAGTGCCTCACCGATCAAGTCGGTAAAATGTGTTGAGCATATTTGAGGGCCGATATCTCCCAAAATAAAACAGTTGCCCGAATTCTTTTTCTTACAATATTGTTCTTTATTATCTATACTACTATAATCAATAATAAAAACAAAAAATCGTCAGCCATAAGAAAAGTTATTGAAATTTTACATTAAATTGCCAATTTTTGACCTCACACTTAAAGTCAGAACAGTTAAGCGGCTCTTACAAAGTACCATTTTTTTCGTTCTGAAGCTGTCAAATGGATTTATTTATCAGCTTTCCCCTAATTTTTCCGAAGTTTCGCCTTTTTTATGTCGGATTTCACTGGGCTAACCATTGACTCAGACTACTTATTAAGCCAAATTAATTTTAAAACTAATAACAAACGTATCAGGCGGGTGAACATTTTGTCGATCCCTCAACATCGGACCAATGAACCAGTCACTGCAATAAGTAGATGCTTTAACGAAGCTTACTATATGTTTGATTTTCAATTTATCTACAGCATCACTTAAAGGAATTCTGGATTAGACGAATTTAATAAAATGAATGAATGAAATTTTAGTTTATGATCACGAAAATTTACCGAATGTTGCAACGTCCCAGTTTTACCAACAACTGTGCCCAACCTCCGGAACCGTGTCATTGCTGCAGTCAACTCAGTATCACAAAGACATGCTTTTTCGCGAGTGGATCGTGTTTGCCTGCTATACTAAGATATTTTAATTTAAACCAATTTTTCCCTTTTGAAGCTAGATTTATTTTAATTACTCGAGATATATCGAAATTTCGAGGATTATCTGCCCTCTTCTTTGATGTTTGCCGAGCAGCAAAACGCGACAAATTAAACATTTATAGCCTGTGTTAAAGAAACTTTGGAACTTCCTCTTTTCATTAGCATGCAAATTGTTTTTGTTCAATTTATACTTCATCAAATTAGGTGCATCTTTTTGACTAAGCCTGTATGTGTACTATTCAAAGTATACTTTTTTTTTTTGCTTCTTAGGCTATCCTAGTGGTTTTTGATTTTTTTGCTTTTTTTAATTTTTAACTTGTTTGTGAAAATATTGTGGCCGACTACTGATTTTATCACTGAACTACAATCGAATTTCGTACTTAGAATATCGTACATGTTCCAATGAAAGTCGACTGTCGAAAATAAATATATTTCATTGAACTTATAATTAATTCCTCAACAGATGCGCTCATGAGATTCTACGTCGACCCGATAAGTCAGCCTTTCGTTCATGTCCGGCTTGCAATAAGATTTTAAGTTCGCGACTTCAACTATCTGGAGAAACGTCGGTATCAAATGACTGTGACGATTCACTACCAGGCAGTGTCATTGCAGCAGAAGATGGCGTCGGACTGATTGAAACCATTACTGGTTTGACTGCCTTCAGCGATACGGCCAGTATAAGTGCAACTGCTCAAAGACTAGGTACACCAACGAATTTCAACATATTCCATGCTAATAATATAGATAAAGCTGCCAACAATAGCATAATAATGAATCCAGCCGTAACGACAGTCGTCGATAATCATCTAACCAATACTCAATCGGCCTCGCCAAAGCCGCTTTATCGTAGTAATCTCTCATTGGCATCACTAAATTTAAGAGCGTCCAGTTTAACGATGGACAGTGAATGTCATGCTACATCATCCGTCTGAAGGAATCGGCAATCAAATGATAAATAGCTAGTACAATTCAGTCGTGTCAGATGGCTCAATGTCTAGAAATCCTTAAGCAATCTCGATTCGATGTTCCAATTCAAAAAAAAAGAAGAAATAGCACACAATTTGATTTTTGACGTATTATGAAAAAAAAAAACATAAAATTGCCGTGTTCCATTTTCACTAATTAGTACTTGCAAGTACTTGAGAGTAGAGCACAAAAGGAACGCCATCTTCGTTCATACGAGCAGATTATAACCTGTCAAATTATATGCAGTTTTCAAATGTAAAACAGTTGAAAATAAAGGGAGAAAATAACGAGTATAAACTACCACAATCGATAAAGAATATAAAAGCAACTAACAGAAAATTACCTCTTTTAACTTTCTTCACATTATGAAAGCTATTTCTAATTTCCTAACTCTCAAATCATTCAACATAACCACGAAGAAACCAAAACCACCTATTGACAACTAAATGGCCACCTCACGGCAAAAAAAGGCGTAACTACTCATGAACTACTCGCGAACGAGAGCGCGAGTAGTTGGAAGTAGACAGAAGTACTTGCGAGTACTAAATAGTAATAATGGAACACGGGCAAAGTGTACTACAATATAATCGCACACTACTGCAGGCTGATTTTGAATTTATAAAAATGTTTATCTGATTGTTATTTTTATATCTCTTGTTACTGCTTTTTGCTTCAAATCTGCATAACGAAGCTCGCGATTTTCGAACTCGAAACTTTCATACGTTAATCATAGCCTACAATGATAAATCGTTATCTGTTTTTATTTTCATGGACAAATTGAAAATGAGATGGTAATGAAGAAGAATTATTGCTTAGCAATCAACATTCTTACGCTTATTTGAGTGAAATAATCGTTTTAACAATAAATAAACCGCAATTGAAGTCAAATGACATTAATAATTATTTACTTTTTTTTTTGCATCAAAGCCTTCACAGTCTGCTTGCATTAAATGCAATGCTATGTATTAATATAACATTTGCCTATTTATATTGGCCACTCAAATCGAAATAACAAAAATACTAAAATAGGACAATTCTGGCTATGGAATAATTGAAATGTTCCATACATAAAAACCGATGTTAAATTTTCTTGTTATTGCACTCTCAAAGTTTAAGATACTAACAAAAAAAAAAAAAAAACTCTAGAACAGATAGTACGAATGATTATTTTTCGATTAAAAAAAACAAAACAAATTAAACAAAACCACCCCTTTAACAATTCAAAAGCAAGGGAAACTTATAAAGTAAAATTACAAATTTCCTAGATGTGTAGATATATTGGATTTATTTTTGTATTTCCAAACAAAAAAACAAAGCTTATCTGAATTAAGTAAAACGGAGAATAATAACGTAAACGAAGTTAGAAACCATGTAAATGAAATTTGAGAAAAAAATATATAGATGTTACTAGTTGTTAGTTAGGATTAAATGAAGAAAATATAAACATATGAATGAAAAGCTTAATTATTACATTTCTGTCAAGCATATTTTCGTTAACAGCTTGATGGAAAAAAAGCTGATCGATTCCACTATTATGAAAATAAATGTGCAAAATGTAAATGGAAGCGCCACATCAAAATTAGCAAACCCAGTTCACTGCGAACATCGAAGCCGATAGTAGCCCAGTGAAATCCGACATAAAAAAGGCGAAACTTCGGAAAAATTAGGGGAAAGCTGAATTTTGGTGTGAACCTTGGTACTAGCGTGTTGAACAAAATCTCAAAAGTCGCCATCGATCCGAGTGCTCTGTCACTTTTTATACGGGGTCAAAGGTCACCAAAAGTGACCTTTCCTAAATATCTCAGTAACGGTTACGTCTTTAGAAAAACAATGTATGACGAACTTGTAGCTTAAAAAATGTCCAACAAAAAATATTATATAACTTTTTCCTGTAACCATAACCGTTTTTGAGATATATTGATCTAAATATTTGCTACTAACAGCATCCTCTCTCTCACGGCATGTTAATATTATCCGATTTTGATTAAGACTTGGCATGTTTGTGAGTTTGTTTTTCTATGTTTAAGGGCCCCATAAAAAAAACATGTTAACAAACTTATCTACCAGACTCCAGGGTAGGTGGACAGGTGTGCTCCGAAAAGTTACCACCACCCCATGCCCCCTTTTGCCATAAAACTTGTAGGGACATCTGCTCGCTACTCTCTTCTCGGAAATAACTGTATTGCTGCATCATTGGTATGGGATAGCCCACGAAGAAGCAGAACAAGACAACAAAATTGCAGGTAAAAATAGGTTTTGTAACATACCATGGCCCTAGGAGTATGAAAAAGCAAGATAATATCATGGCATAGTTCTGTAAATGCTCATTCTTGACATTATAGTAGTTCTACTCGCTGCAGACTATCCCCGAATAATCAGTTTTTTACCAATCCTGTGATGACTGCATAGCGCCAAAGGGACATGACACGTCTCGGAACCAATTTGCACGTGAAATTACGTGGCCTTGCCCTGATTGTTCATGGGATAAGACGGTATGGAAAAAAAACTAAAAAACCGATTATTTCGGGATGGTTCGTTTGCAGGGGTGGGTATGGTGTGGGTACGGTGTGGGTGTAGGGCTCAATAATAGGTAATTAACAGGATAAAAAGTGATCCTATCTTGTTTAACAGTAGGCAAAGAGAAGGCAACGAGCTCATTTCTGAAGATTTGGGATGGATGCTCAGGGATACCATTTTATGGCAAAGGGGGAGGGGGAACTTTTCGGAGCACACTTTTCCATCTACCCTGGAGTGTGGTAGATAAGTTTATTTGCATGTTTTTTTTTCATGCGCCTCTTAAACATAGAAAAACAAACTCACAAACATGCCAAGTCGTAATCAAAATCAGAGAATATCAACATGCCGTGAGAAAGAGGATGCTGTTAGTAGCAAATGTTTAGATCAATATATCTCAAAAACGGTTATGGTTACAGGAAAAAGTTATATAATATTTTTTGTTGGAAATTTTTTAAGCTACAAATTCGTCATACATTGTTTTTCTAAAGACGTAATCGTTACTGAGATATTTAGGAAAGGTCACTTTTGGTGACCTTTGACCCCGTATAAAAAGTGACGCAGCCCTCGGATCGATGGGGACTTTTGAAATTTTGTTCAACACGCCAGTACCAAGGTTCACACCAAAATTCAGTTTTCCCCTAATTTTTCCGAAGCATCATGTTAGATTTCCCCGGACTATAGGTTGTGTTAAGTAATCGTCTTGTGCTTCCGTATCGCTAAATATAAACGTAAGTAACGGTGAAATTTGACAAGTGCCTAGTATCGTTGCTACGATCTGTGATTTGGGTGTTGAGTTCGAATGAAGTGCCGTCAACTCGATTACAGTTGCCATTGCATCGTCATATTAATAAAATACTGATTGTGGAAAATAAAATTAAAATAAGTGACGGGCTCCAATAAGAGCAGGTGCACGTAACATTTTTGCACAGTGTGTTGAAGTTCGGCCTTATCCCGTAAATTGTGATGGGGAAAAGACAAAAACTTAAAGCTCAAGAAACATCGGACGTAGATGAGCCGATAACTTGAATCATTCAATTAATTTGGATGACGTATTCGAGGTTGTGCACATGAGGCAAATTAAAAGATCTGGTAAATGGATAGCATTTGTTGAAGTTGGAGGAAGGCTGTTTAATCGAATTGTCAACCAATACATAAATATTGATTTTGGGTCACATTTTGTCATCGAGGACCATAACATCATGACGTGCTACAAATGTCAAGGATTTAACCACAAAGCATCAAATTGTCAAAAAAGACATCTGTGCTAAATGTGCTGGTAGCCACCAGACAAATGCTTGCACGGTTACAGAATTAAAATGCATAAACTGCTCACAAAAAAGGAATAGCCACGTTAAACATCGAGCAGATACACTCAAAAAAATTTTGGTTGAATTTTACCCTTATAATAATAGGAAACTGGTTTCCTACTATTAAAGATGTAAATTAACAAAAGTGCGTAATAAGAATATTTTACGTCTTAAGTGTTTAAATTTTTTTACGACCAAATCGTATAATTTTACCCTAAAAAATGATGCAATTTTATGGCTTTGGCGCAAAGGTGAATAGCAAACTAGTAAATTCACACTCTTTTTGCTTCAATTTACAAAAAGCTGTGTATTATTCAGCTGATATGACGTAAAAGCAAAAACTGCACATCGAATGTGTAACCCCGTATAAAAAGTAACGCAGCACTCGGATCGATGGGGTCTTTTGACATTTGGTTCAACACGCCAGTATCAAGGTTCACACCAAAATTCAACTTTCCCTTAATTTGTCCGAAGTTTCCCCTTTTTTAAGTTGAATTTCGCTGAATTAAAGACAATCCAATCAATTTTTTCCCAAATACAGTAGGTAGCCAAATTATTACAGAAAGTTCACACATTCTCGTATTTTCTAGTTTAAATGAATTTCACCAGAAAATATATTTTTATTCATTGATTTTGATGCTGGTATCATTGTTTTTGTTTATTATAAGTGTTTGAGTTGTCGGTAAAACAGGTGAGTTTATTTCCCGTTTGATAGTAATTTACAAAAAAGAGCTGCCGATGTCGTAAGATGAAATAAAAATTTTAAGAGTCATTTTTTGCAAGCTTTTCCTATGTGAAATAATTGAAACGTAAGTAACGTTTCTTATTTAATTGGGTTTGTTAAGTTTTATACCTAGATTTTAATTCAATCGACAATTTATCATACGAACCTCAAAATTGTTTCAGTTTATAATCAGCAATTTTGCAGACATTTTTTCGAAATTTTTAGAAAACTGGATCGAAAATCAAATAGATAAATGAATGATATGTGATTCCGACGGAGTCCAGTTAGTCTCCAGTTCCTCAAATACAGAGTTCGTACAATAAACATATTTGTAACAATAGTTCGGTATTTTTGTTTTCTTCTTCTTATAGTTTGGCTCGCCAACCGGCCTCTGCTGACACATTATAGTACTACAATGGCTCGTACTACCAAACTACAAGTTGAATTAATGTGCATATCAACTTTTGACCTGCGCGGTACTCTCAGTACTTTTCTGAAAATTTTAATTACGAACGAATTCACTTTTGACCTTCGCGATTGTTTGAACTATGTATTTGAAGAATTGGAGACTGACTAGGCTCCGGTAGGATCACGTGTCATTCATTTATCTGTTTAATTTTGATGAATTTGTCGGTCCATACCTGGATTCGAACCAGGGATCCCACACGCTAGTCCACAAAGGCCAGATATCCCAAAAATAAGTCGGCTCTGAACTGAAGTCAAGTAAATACAACTTTTTTTTTCCAAAAAGAGCAGTATGTGAATAACGATTATTTGCTGTTAGGTAACATTTTACGGAAATGTTTCTTTGACAAATCGTCTTTTAAGACTTTTTTCGACCAAGATGTATTGCTTAGCGTTACCTTGATTAGAAGTTCCGCTCAGAATGTCATGTTGAGACAGTTACATTGGGTGACTTGACCAAAAACTATTTTTTTTTTTAAATTTTTGAGGAACGCATATTTTATTTTAAGAAATTTAGGATATGTGAAATTCAAGATATGTGGTATTAAGTTTTTGTGATTTAGATATAGTTTTATCGTATTCAAAATAAAATGGTTAAACTAGAAAATACAAAATATATGAACAGTGTCTTTAAGAATCTGGCTACCTCTTGTAGTTTGGGAAACTACGATTCAAAAATGAACCATAGTAGAAATCGCGATTGATTTCATTTTATATTCATAGGGAGGTAATAAAAAAAAATTTTAATCTGTCACTTACCGCTTTAGCGTCAAATCTGAAAGAAAGAAAAAAGAAATGTTTAAAGCAATACGGCAAATATTATCACACTTAAGGAAAACGGTTTTATTTCCGTGAATGTGGAGAATATCGAATCCACGAAAGGAGTTTTAAGGATAAAACACAATAATATGAAATCAATTGATTGGCCAAACCGATTTAAGTGAAATTTCGTGTACTAATTTATTCAAGTATCTTGTTTGGTAATCTACCACAATATAGGCCAGAAATTAACCCAAAAAAAATCAAGCAAGCGATCCAAAGTGAAAAAAATATCGATTTTTCGAAAAATATTTTCAAACAACCGCCATTTTTTTTTTTAAATATTGTGGTAGATTACCACGTTAGAAACGTTGCTCTTTAAAATGCGGTTTGTTTTTTTTGTTTCAGATTCTTCATTCCTGAGATTATCTGTCCGCAGTATGACGAGGCATTTTTCGAGACGTCAACTTTGGCACCCTCTAAAAATAAGTAGAAAAATGAAAAAAAAAAACAAAAAAATATTTGTTGTTGTAATCTTAAAAACGTTTTTTATTTACCCATGCAAATTTTAACATTCATACAAAATATAGGAAGTGAAAAAAGAAATATTGAAAATTAGGCTGTTTTTTAGTATTCTAACCGGTACTACCCCCTTAAATTTCAGCCAAAATTCAATATTTTCCCAAAATTTACTAATGTTTTTAAAGATGCATCCAAGCGTTTTGCATTTAGACCAAGTCAACTCATCAACTATAGTTTTTAGTGAAGCGGAAGTGACCAAATATGGAGATTCATGTAGCAGAGACTTTATGGCGCTTTCTATTCGCTGATTTTCATTCGCAGATAATCTGTGGATGAGCAAGATTTTAACTGATTTATCCCAAACAAAATTAGAATTTGAGTTATTTTCATGTCGTAGTCGGTCGAGTTAAGCCCCAGATTGGATGCAGTTTGCTACACATTTTGGCAAGAGGGGAAAACGATTACGTCAGCGCAACAATTGGTTTGTAGTAAAATTACAAAACTGACTTGCTGCAAGTTGCTGTGAATCAATTTGAAGCTACTTGAATTAATTCAAGTAAGGTACGTGCACCGACCTCTAGTTAAGTTCGTACGAATCAAAATTACACCCATCCACTCCTCATTACCATATTACACCCATCTTCAAACTATTTTCATTGTGATTTTGTACAGTTACTGCAAAAAGTATTCGCACACTTGCTAGTTGCCGAGAAGCAAACGTAAAAAACACAGTATTATACAACTATTATAACAAAAACATTTCGTTTGATGCAAATAATACTTAAACAAAAACAAAAAAATGTCCAATGTTTCGCGCTCAAAAAGTATTCGCACACTCGTTATGTTTCCATGAAAAACTTTGTAATAAGGGCAGTTTAAGTAACGGCAACTAGTTAGTGCCGTTGTTTAAAGCCGATTGAAGTGCGACAGATATCAGAAGTTGTATGTTCGAATTGAAAAAAGTTAAATAAAAATCTGTGTTATCGAAATGGGTTGTAAACAAACGGAAACAACTGAAGAGGAGCGAAAAATCATAATAAATATGCATAAGCAAGGTAGATCGCTGTGGAAAATTGGATCTTTGGAAAATTGGGTCTTTGGTAAATCGGGCGTGATCAACTGTAAAGGGAGTGACCGATAGATTCGCTGAGAGAAAACCTATCAAAAGTGCTGCAAGGACTGGTCAACCTAAAAAGCTTAAGGAAAAGGAAAAACGTTAATAAATCGTAAATCGTATAAAAAAATCGTTGACCAAGTGGAAGAAGGAATGTGTGAAAAGGATTCGTCAGATATAATAAGAAATGTTATTTATCAAGCAGGATTTCATGGAAGAAAACCGCAGAGAGAACCGTTTATCAACAAGGTGAATAAAAAGCAGCGTCTGATCTTCGCGGCGGAACAATATAAAAACTGCACCACCGAGTTCCCGGACAGAGTTATTATATTCAGCGATGAGGGCAAATACAACACATCTGGGTTTGATCGAGGAAATCCAGGATCGAATTGAATGAGCGCACAGTGAAACATGGAGGAGGTCCGTGCTTGTTTGGGGCTACATAGATGATACAATGGACCATAAAATTTATATAAACATTTTAAAATAACATTTTCACTAAAGTGCTGAAAGTAATGGGTATCAAGGACAATTTTATATTCATCCAGGACAACGATCCCCAAGCATTCAGCTCTCAACACAAGACTGTGGCTGCTATATAATACGTCAAAGTGGATCGATTAACCACCCCAATCACTGGACATTAATCCCATTGAACAGCTATGGGATGATCTTGAACCAAATATTCGGACTCGAAACATTTTGAGCAAAAAGAATTTACGAAACGCTTTATTGGATCAGATTTCTAGGGAAATCTCACAGAAAAAAACTGGTCAATTCAATGCCCAAGGGAACTGTTATTGAAAGAAAAGGAGGGCCAAATACTAAATGATATGTAAAAGTAATTTATGCAAGTTCGACAATAATAAAAATTAATTAAATTTACTTTCAAAGTTTGTCGTGTGAGTGCAAAAAAATGGATCGTTCTAAACTTTTGTTTTTGTTTTATTATTATAATGTTTTTTGTTATCACAGTTACATAATACTATAGTAACTAAATATGTGCTGCAATTCTTCCAATTGAAAATTTAATAATGTGAGTTTGTTTTTTACGTTCTTTTCGGAAACTAGCAAGTGTGCGAATACTTTTTGGAGTAGCTGTATATCGAGACTGTGGTACATTACATTTGCAGCAGATCTGATTTTTAATATCAATGTTGAGGTTTTAGCAACAATGCGAATTGTCGGAACATGTTCGCTTGCCTTTGAAGACAGTAATATAACAAATCCATGAAAATACGCTATGACAGCTATGGGGCATTTTACACACATGATCGTAGCTTTAGAGATGGCGAAGGCGGTGGACCTGAAGTTACATGTTGTGTTTTAACTATCCTAAATATTTGAGGAGGCGGAGAACAAGCATAAAAAACCAGCAGCCCGGTTATAGATAAACGCACATAGAATCGTGGTAACGTAGAGAGATCTGTTAGATCATTTGGGAACAAACGATATAATTTCGGATGTGGTCGCCAGCATAACCCGATGATCGTCGTGCTACCTACTAGCGTGTAATTTCAATGGTTGCCTCACCTGTTCAACTTAAGAGGTTTTTTTTGGGTAATTGAATAGTGATCTACGAACGTGTACTGACTTTGGTGTGTTGTATACTGTGATCCGCGTGAATAAAGTGCGAATGACGGATGTGAAATGCTTCGGGCCGACGTCAAACAAGAAATAAGAGAGTTTAGTAATAGATACGATGAAGTAATTGTCATTCGCAACAGGTAAATGGTCCAGCCGTTTCCGAATAAATTTCCTGCGATTTCAACACATGACAAATCTTCTGCTTCAGGTCTCGGTTATCTTCATCGTTCGCATAACTTATTGCACGGGCTGAACGAATTCAAGGAAATTCGTATTAGTTAAAAATACAGGTTGACTTGCATGCACATAAAAAAACCATCTGTTGCATCGGAATCGAGATTTTTCGTCATTGCCAGAGCGGAGGAAATCAACAAAACATGCCCCGTAAACTGCTAAAGTTTCTGATCATCTTCGATAACACTTCGCTGCTCTACTTTCCCGGACAGTTTTTGTCGGGTCGCGTCCTTCTTGAGCTGCAAGATGACACACCGGCTGTTGGATTGCATTTTCATGTGGTTGGTGAAGGGGTCGTACGGGTTGGATCAGCGCGCCAAGAGCGCACCTTCGATAAGGAAAATTATATTGATTTTCGAATGAAATTACTTGGCGATGGCGATCAAGGACCATCTGTTCTATCACCCGGAATTCACAGTTTCCCATTCAAATTGGGACTACCACTAGGTTTACCATCAACATTCTTAGGAAGATACGGATGGATTCAGTACTATTGCAAGGCCGCGTTACGTGAACCGACCGGCCTAATACATAAAAACCATCAAGTTTTCATTGTGATGAATCCGATCGATTTAAATTTGGAACAATCAATTTTGTCGGTGAGTGTGGGAGTGGAACTAGGCGTGGATTATGGTGTTGTTTAATATAATAAATATATTTATATGTACATGCATCGATATAAATATCAATAATTTAAATCTTTATATATATTTATTTCGATGCAATATGCATTTATATATATTTATATATATATATATATATATATATATATATATATATATATATATATATATATATATATATATATATATATATATATATATATATATATATATATATATATATATATATATATATATACATATATATTGGTTGTGGGTTTTTTTACTGGTTTTCTTATAATGTGAAAATGAATTTATTTCGACAATGTTTCGCCACTTTTCGGTTAAAAACATGATGCCATCGGTGATGAACTTCCATGGTTTCTGGTTGAAAAACTGAATCAAGTGGTTTTCACAGCCTTCTTCTGAAAGTAGCTTAATTCCATTGATAGAGTTCTGCAGGGATCGGAACAAGTAATAGTCAGAGGCACTATACGGTAGATGCATCAAAACCTCCCAACCAAGAACTCGCAACTTTTGACGGTTCACCAAAGAAGTGTGTGGTCGGGCGTTATCATGATGGAGGACAACGCCTTTCCTATTATTCAATTCGGGCCATTTTCTTTCAATTGCTTGGCGTGATCTCTCAGTATAATTGAGAATTAATCGTCTGGCCAACTGGAAGTAACTTATGGTGGACGATTGCCTTCCGATCCCACCACACGCACAAACACGATCACCTTTTCCGGCTTCACGGACGCTTGTGACGGCACACCATTCCTTGTCCACGATCTTTTACCCTTCCAATTGTCGTATGTGATCCATTTGTTTATCACCGGTAACTAGAAGTTTTAGAAATGGCTAGATTTCATTGCGTTTCAGCAGCGCATCGCAGATGTTCATTCGGTCTATCATGTTTTTCGCGCTTAACTCTTAAGGAATCCATACAGGGAGACATGAATTGTCGACATTAATTGAAAGAAGTGTAGAATGAAGTGTTTTCCATTTGTTTTTCAGTAATTGAACGACCAAAGCGTGACTTATCTTTCATATCAAAATTACCGGAAAGAAAGCGAGTAAGCCATTTCGGTGCAGCAGATTTCGATAAAGTACCTTCATCGTACACAACAAAAATTTTTCACAAGCCTTTGTCATAATAATATTGCAAACTATAGCGCAATTTTTCATTATTTATGTCCATTTTCAAACGCAACCAACTTTCCAACCACTGCACCAATTTCAATGTTTTTACAATCAAAGTTACGCTCAAACTGTCACCTTTCCAACGAATGCGGTCTGTTTTTTCTGAGTTATTTGCAATTGACGCCATCTATCGGGAAAAACGTCACGAACTTTTTCCCACACTCAATAGGTCTCTTCGCGTACCTGAATCTATTATAATATATTTAAACAGATTCGCAGAAAGTCGTTTTTGTACTCTTGCTGCAAGCCAAATTTTGCAGCAAAAAGAAGCCAGCTGCCAAAATCTGTTTCTGCTGCAGTTTGCTGAAGTACGCGAACAGACCTAATATATATATATTTAATTTATCGTATTTTTGATTAATTGATTTTTTGAAGCACTAATTAAAACGATTGGGGAAATTTTTTACAAATAATTTTTTTTACAATTTAAGTTGAGTGCAATGAATTTTGCACATTATGTATATCGTACTATCTTTCAGGATTTTTTTTTGACATAGAAGTAAATATAATTTTTTGATCATCTGAAATTACTTAAGTATTGTTCAGATGAAGATTCCTGAATTTCTCATTTTTTTTCTTTTTTGTTCAAGCTGTTTACTTCAACGACTGTATATCTGTGCTCTTTAAACAAATATCTGTTTTTTTTTTTGTGTAGCGACCATTTAAATGCGATGTTGAACACAAATTAGGAGTAGCCTGTGTTGGCGGTGGATCCGTCAAGTGTCGGGTTGTTCTCGATCGGGGAGGCTATGTTCCGGGCGAAAGTATTGCTGTAAATGCTTTCATATCGAACGCAAGCAATGTCACAATCAAACGCACCAAAGCAGCATTGACCGAGGTGTAATCTTTTTTATAGTTTTCATTTTTATTCTCATACAACATTTCCATCATTTTTTGTTTTTAGACTATCGAATATTTGGCTCGAGGCAAAGTGATTCAAGTGGAAAAACGTGAATTAGCTATAATATCACGGAATAAAATTCGACCCGGCGATAAGGACGAATGGCAAAGTGAAACACTTTATGTACCACCATTGCCACCAACAAATCTTCGTGGCTGTCATTTGATTAAAATCCAATACGATGTGTTCTTTCTAATCGAACCGAAATCTCTCGAGAAGCAAATTAAATTGCAATTGCCGATTATGCTGGGAACATATCCGTTTCGTAATTCAACGGCAGACGTGACAAATACGTGGCCTGATTCTGTGTTGAAACCAGATACTCATTATCCATCGACATTGCCAATTTTTCGGCCCTGGCTGCATGATAAAGCAGAAACCAGTTAAGAAGTAGTGGTAACGAAGTCGGGTAACTAAAACTATAAATGTAACAGTAAATCCTGCGAATAACATAAATTTCTCGTAATCGCATTCTAACTCGTGGGTCATATCTCATTGATTCAATAAATAATCTCTTAAATTTCCTATTGTACATATGCAGTCATGACAATATCAATTAAATATTTTTAATTTCTCATATTTGTAACTATAAAAAAACGTATTAAAGAAATATGTAACCAATTAAGATTCATTTTTTTTTATTTATATCACCAACTGCGAAAGATTACAAATGTGTACAGGTATTTCGTAAAATCTTATTATGTGCATTTCACAATGCATCTTTTATTTAACAAAAAATAAATTGTTACATCTAATTTCAGATTCTCAAAAAATAAAAAATAAAACACTTTAAATCAATATTACACCAAGGATTATTCAAGGCACATGCAAATTGTTAGTTAACCTTAAATAAATATTGTCCGAAGGCTCCGAAAATACGCTTCAGGAAACGTGCCCTCCGATTTTCAATATGTAGGGAATCATATGCTCGATTTGTATAAGTCCGATTAAGTTGGAAAAAAACAGCTCTTCAATCGCGGAAGATTCTAGCGAACGAAGTTGCATCAATCGTAACAATATTTTACTACATCTGTGATTCACATCCGGATGGTGAATACTGTGCAAATAATTCCGCAGGCTATTGAGCGCCGAATATTGTAGCTTTTCAAGCAATGCACGTTTCGATTGATCTTTAATGTTCAAATTGTCGGGGCTAAATGCTATAATCAGTCGAATGTAGGCATATTCGTGCTCGTCAAGGGTCATCTGTTGCACTCCTTGCACGAATTCGTTGAGCTGAAAAACGTGCTCACTTAGCTTTAAGAATTTTTGAACTTGGTTTGCATTTGGGCTGCTCTGACTAAGATTTTCTAGTTCGGACAGCTGCAGGATATTGCTAACGAGAGTCGACATAATAGTAGAAATCGAGAGGGAGCGAGAGCATTGCGCCAAACCAATCGTGAACAATTCGACCCAATGACGTTTCAGGAGTTGATTCTTAACATCAGCAGATAGTTGTTGGAAAGCTCGTATCCGATTCATCCAGTGTATCGATAAGAAAAGAAGTCTGCTCCCACTTTCACACACATAATGAACATTCAGGTAGGACGGCCCCAGTGTGGGAACCTGCAAGTCGAATTGCACGTTTGATTCGAAAAGCAGAGGTCCATCGAAGAAGCCTTGGGTATCATAGGTAACATATGAACTATGCTCGCGATCAACTAGCTCCCGATCGATTCCATTAGCACTTGCTGAGTCATAACTTGATTGTTGTTTACCCGGCAAATTATCAGTGAATGGATTATCTTCTATGATTGATTCCTCTTTGATGATGGTGTTAAGGTTGCAGAGAGAATTCGAAACGTTATCTTGGCTTCCATTACTACTGCTTCGTGGGTCATACTGCTGCTGAATCGCGACAATCATCTCTAATGATTCGTTTATTAGATTCTTATCTATGGAGTTCTGTATCAAACTAGCAGCAGCTGATGAGAACGGCCTCTGTTGATGAAGATTTTCGGAAAGGCCTGCAGCAACACTGTCACCGGTTGTACTATTATCGACAGAATCTTCATCGCCTACTTGGGCTGGGCCCGGCGAATATGCGTAGTTCCGTCCCGCTTCCAACTGTTGCGAACGCTGCTGATATGGTGTTGCAGCCAGAACTGTCGATATGTTGTATTTAGCTGACGGTGTATGGAAATATAATGGACTACTTACAAAACGTTTGAGTTAAATCAGCAAAATTAAAGCCAACTGGGAAAACAGTGTTACTTAGTGCCTCAGGTGATGTCCCTACAGCTGCTGCTGCTGCCGCAGCAGCTGCAGCAACACCAACTGCTGCAGCCGAGACATTCCCGGTTGGTCCAGTTGCCGACGAAGACGCGTTCGAAGTTTGATTCGAATGATTTAATAGTTTGCTTCGATTGTGACTGGTCCCACCACATGAAGAATGAAAGAGCGATGCACCACTATTTGCGCTATTATGTGTTGCTGATCCAGATATAACTGCTCCAGTACACAGAGAATTATTTGGATTTTGATGCTCTTTCTTGTCAACTATTGGCTTACGCTCATGCTGAACAGCTATATACAAAGGAAAGGAGGAGCGTTTAGAAACTCATTTCGAAGTTAGCTGAAAATCATCTCATAAAATTATCTCTCGCAGTGATAAAGGTTAATTGAAGATAAGGGTTAAGCATTTTGATATCCTATTAGTTATGTGACCATTTAATGAGCTACTAGTAAATATGAGTAAAAAATTATAATCAAAATAAAACTCTAAATCTTTGAATGTTTAACAGCGCTCCAAAGTTAAATGCAGATAATGAAAGTAACGGTATGTTTGTATTTATGTCAAGATATTCCGATCGAAAACTAAAATTCCAATTTTGTTTCCCTATGATGTGACAAATAACATGAATATTATCGAACATGTTTCCAATACACAGATACTTTCAACATATAAATCAAATTAATTCCAATACAAGTCCATTCAATCATCAATATCGAGGTCTTTTAAATTTAAAACGAAATGTCAAGGGCAAGAAACACGTTTTGGATCAACATTCGAGTGGCTGGCGACTTGATAAGGTCATGAACACAAAACTTTGGGAGCTCATGTCTGTTGAACGACCACTTAATTATATACAAATTGTATGCAGCGCAAATTAAAAACAAGCATGATAATATAGAAAGAGAATGCAAGGCATGTAAAAATCGGTGAAATTCTGTAAGTGTCGTTGCTGTTTTAAAATTTACAATCACTTCTCATGCCGCTGGCTAAGCACTTCTGCAACCGGCAGAATTGACAACGATTTCGATGATGTTTTGTCACTTCGCAGTTCATTGCACCGCGACATTGATAGCCCAGTTGTTTGCGAATCGAACGCTTAAAGAATCCTTTACATCCTTCACAGCTAATAGCACCATAGTGACGACCAGATGCACGATCTCCACAGACAAGACACAATTCTAAGCTTATTGTATTTGAACTTCCGCCGACTCCTCCACTGGACAATGTACTACTGTTCACGGATGCAGAGGCGTTCGCTGCATTTACTAAGGCAGAATCTGTGGAAAATATATGTTTTAACTTTTCAACTTGGAAATATATATTTAGCAATTCCCAACAGGAGCCGTCAAACCAAGCATTGCAGTTAACAATTGCCTTTAATTTTCTGCACAGAGTAGGCTTACCTTCGTAACCACACATCTGTTCCATGCCTGATTTCTACCTAGCATAACGCGATTAGCAAAGTTCTTTAATCACCACAAATTATCACAATTTCGTACATACAACTGCTTTACACTAAAACCAAAACTTACTCTCTTCATAAACCGATTTGATGGAGTAGATTTATCTATACCAAGAGCATAGATATAAAAGACAATGGATGGGGAAAAAGTGAAATTAGCCAGTGCGTACAAATATTTCATCTGAATTGTGTAGTTATCTTTTTCGAAATTAATTTTCGTCAATTCTATCAAATTTCCAATGAAAATATTGACAATGTAGTATAGCAGAAACTCTGCTAATTACTAACAGAAGATAAGATATTAAGTATTTGAATTTTCGATTAAGTATTCAATGAATAATCCGTACATATTGCGAGCCCTCTTGGGTATCGTAAAAATTGCACCAATCCAAATCGTTTTTCGATTCAGTGTTGTATACACAGCTTATGATACGAGCCTGCTCTTCCACTCCATTTTATTATCACAATAGGATAGGAACAATACTGAACTCTTTGGCCTACCGTCAGGTTGTTGTCACTCAAGTAATTGTCATTCGAAGCACCTGCGATTTACACCAAGATAAGTTCTTATTTTGGGGCGTGAAATAGTTTCGTTCCGGAGAGTTGTTTTTGTATTATGCTGAGGGACATTTTCAAATAAATGGTGATAAGAATTTGTTGCAAGGTCCCTTAGGAAATCGTGTTTTGACAAATTGTGTTAGAAAGTCGCCATATTTGTTTCACTTAAGACAACGTACACACTGTTCAAGCTCGGAGTATATGTCATCCTACGGCTGATGGTGAGAATTCTCTATTTTGTGATTTTTGTTTTGGAGGAAAATTCGCTGATGTCTGCATTCTTCGTAGATTAAATCGTTATTTTGTGGGTATGCATTAGAATTAATTTCGTTCGTCGGCCGGTTTAATTAATAAACACTAAAGTAGCTCGGGGTTTTGAACGGTCAGGCAACTTAGCTGTGTCGCTAGGACGAATTTCTGTCTGGAAGTCCTCAATGAATTTCTTAGAAATTAGTTTTCATTTTCCTATTATCTCATGCCTTCGTCGAACGTTACAATCATATGAGTCGATCCATTGAAATTTTCTAAACGCAGGGCGTGTTACATCGGTCGCATTTAGCATGCCAAACTTGCAAACATGATTCAACAATCGTCGCCTCATGAAGACAAGTAATAAATGATATGGTGCAAAATGTATGTAGCAAAATTCGTAGTAACCAGATTATTCTCCAAATCAAGTTATAATATGAAGCAAGAAGAAATTCTCGCCGTGTTTGATTATTATTTAAAATATTTTTTTTTTTCTAACCCCAAGAATGTATCTGATGTCCGGCAAACAAACTATTTAATTCAATGTTTTTAAAATTTGCTCTGATGCATTTTTGTGTCGTAATTAATATATGTATGTATTGATTTCAGTGATAATTTGTAGTGCAACGATTCGATTCCTTCATCCAAACTTCAAATGAGTTAGTTCAGATTTGTCTTAACTGTTGTGTATGGACAAAAAATAACTGATTCGTATTCATGCTGACTAAAAAACGATTCAATTAAGACTCTTACTTAAGTGGAAAGTTAAAGCTCAACAACCATATGTTTATCTATGGAAATTAAAGGACAATGGAGGATCGAACTCATACCGGAGCTGAGACGAAAGTCATATATCATATCGATGATGAAACGACACCATATTTGGTTAAAATTCCATTGCCTGCATCACAAGTCACACTAAGGGATTTCAAAATGATTTTAAATAAACAAAACTATAGTTTTAAATATTTTTTTAAATCAATGGACGCAGATTTTGGGTAAGCCATTCTTAATACGTGATAGATTCTTTACGTGATAAATCCTGATATGGTTATTTAGCGTTGTCAAGGAGGAAATAGCTGACGATTCAACGATATTGCCCTGTTTTAATGGACGTGTCGTTTCATGGGTAAGTTGCAAATAGTATATCATTTTGAGTAATATGACACATGCCGTATCTGTCGTTTTAGCTTGTTTCAGCCGATGGTTCTAATCAGTCTGACAATTGCTCAGAAGTACCGAATAGCGAAATAGACAGTCGAGTCTGTACGCAACAACGTCTTCATTCTGGTAAGCAACAGATTCATGCTGGACAGGGAACGGGAGTTGGGATAACACAACAACTGAATTTACCACCTACGCAGCTAATGCCGCCATTAACATATCAATCTGCGTCTGTGCTATCCAGCGATTTAGATTCGACGAGCTTATTCGGAACGGAGAGCGAAATAACATTGGATCGTGATATGACTGAATGTAGTAGCATACAGCGCCTGCAGGTGCGTAAAAAACCGCAACGTCGCAAAAAACGAGCCCCAAGCATGTCGCGCACATCAAGTTATAGCTCGATTACGGACTCAACGATGTCCTTGAACATAATAACTGTGTCGATTAATATGGAAGCGGTGAATTTCCTTGGAATATCAATTGTAGGGCAATCGAATCGCGGCGGAGACGGAGGCATTTATGTTGGCAGTATAATGAAAGGTGGTGCAGTTGCATTGGATGGGCGTATAGAGCCTGGTGATATGATATTACAGGTAATACAATGAATTTAGGCTCAGGTAAATTATCAACTCGAATTGATACCATCCATATTCGCCATTAGGTAAACGACGTGAATTTCGAAAATATGACCAACGACGAAGCGGTGCGTGTTTTGCGGGAAGTTGTACAAAAGCCCGGGCCTATTAAATTAGTTGTTGCAAAATGTTGGGACCCGAATCCCAAAGGCTATTTTACAATACCACGCACCGAACCAGTTCGGCCGATTGATCCCGGCGCATGGGTTGCGCACACTCAAGCTTTAGCGTCGCATGACAGTATCTGTCCGGATATATCTGAACCAATCAAAGAACGTTTAGATCGCAATAATTTGGATGAAATTGTTAAAGCCATGACAAAATCAGATAGTGGTCTGGAAATTCGGGATCGAATGTGGTTGAAAATAACCATACCAAATGCATTTATAGGTAGCGCTATATTTTCACAACTGGAAATTTCTGTTTCTTATTTGCATTTCTATCTCGTTCAGGTGCGGATGCTGTCAACTGGGTCTTAGAAAATGTTGAAGATGTGCCAGATCGACGTGAAGCTCGACGAATAGTATCGGCTATGCTTCGTAATAATCTAATTAAACATACAGTTAATAAATTAACATTTTCCGAACAGTGCTATTATGTCCTAAGTGATGGGAAGAAGCAAAATTGTAAGTAGATTTTATGAGCGTGTGTGGTCCATGGTTGTCCAAATTCAGCCATGGAAGAATTAAGGCATAGAACATATTCTGGCTATATTATTCATAATTATTGTCTTTCTTTTCAGGTCGTTCAACAGTTAGTCTTGGCGACACGGAAAGTATTACAAGTGATATAGCGCCACTACCCAATCCTCCTCTTTACATGCCATACTCAGGTAAAATTTACTCTCTGAAGAAAGGAAATCCCTTCACTGACTTGAATTTCTTCTATTCACTTTTTTTTTCAGCTCCATACAATCCTAGTCATGGATATCAGCCGATTCAATATGGATGCACCGATAGACATATTTCATCTGGTAATTATAGGACATTTATATCAAAATATCGTTTGTCTTGCATTGCTAGCTATAATTGTTCGTATCAAAACCTCTTTAGTTTTCGCACATCTCAAGATCAAACCATTTGAATTGTGTCACATTGAAAAATAATTCATGTCATTTTATTATTATATTTTTAACACGCTACTCTCTCACTGGTTCGTGGCTTGCTCGCTCTTATCGTCATAAAAAAAAAAAATTTACTAAAATAATAAATCGATAAAAATGCGCATTTATCCCGCTCGCTCTTCCATCAACAACAAAATACAGGCTCAAGTAGTTCCGATGTGTTAACCAGTAAAGATATCTCAGCATCGCAGAGTGACATTACATCTATTATTCATCAGGCTAATCAAAGTAAGAAATTGTATAAACAATTGTTTATTTTTCATTTCGATTTCATATCAAACAACATGTTTTTCGTTTCTGTTTTGGTTGGGACATTCGTTTTCTAGACTATAGAATAATACGCGTTTTGTGTTTCTGGGTAATTTTAGGTGATTTAATATTCTGTTTTCTGCTTACAGTGACCATAACTAACGGCTCTAACAAATCATCAGGGTCATCGAATCGTGGAAATGCCGAGCAAGATGTTTCCGGTACACATTTCTAGTTTTGTATTAGAGTTTTATAAATTTATAATTGATCCTATTATGCTTTTGTCTGTTTTTGATGTTTGTTTTTTTTTTTTTTTATAATTTTATGTAAAAGCTTCTTTATTTTCTCCTAGCATAATCTACTTTATTTGACTAATTTGTTTCTTCTGCTCTCGTTCATTGATGCCTAAATTCATATAGAACAAATTTAATAATATAAGATCAATATATGCTAAAAAAACAATATGTATACGCTTTCTATAGTAGAAAAACATCACAGAATTACGATAAACAACAGAAACAATCATCTGTCTGGATTTTTTTTAAAACGAAAATAAAGATAAGGAAACATGAGAAAAGAACAAATTAGATGTAAATGAAAAGCTACGAAAAATACGTAACACTCATTGATTAACAAGCACTTTGTTTTCATCATCATCATCTTTTCCTCTGTCAAATTGGCTATAAATTTCAATCACATTTTTTTTTAGAAAGCCTAGCTAGCCTCTCCACTATGAATTCTTATTTTTTTTTTAATTCATCCAGTGTTTTCTCTCTTATTTTCAGTTTTTAGTTACGTCTTGTGAACATTGCAAAGCTCAATTGGAAAAAGTAGATGCGATTCAAGCGAAAGTAACACACTCATATCATTTATTCCTTGTTTTATTTTATTTTCTATTTATGTTCACAGAAAATGATGGTCTAAGTTGTCCACCTGCCAACTAATCGAGAAAGTTTTTTTTTTTTTTAAACATGGCTTGGCATCATATATAAATGTACATCATGAAAGTTAAGCGGGTACCATCAAACGAGTAATTTTATTTAATTCAGTATCATTAATTTGTTTCACCAATTCGTTCTAATATTACCAACAAAATTCCATTCGCCATTTGTACAACTGACCAGTCTATCTTCAATACAAAAAGGAAACATTGTGAATGAAAGATATTCATAAATCTAATACGTTTAGCTTTATCAAACAAAGGAAAAATAAAATTGGTACACAATAAAAACAACTAATAAATTCCCCGAATTGGTTTAAGTACAAAAATACAGAAAAGATTCGTTTTCGAAATACTTATAAACGTTAAGTTGTGTAATTTGATCAAATAAAGTTCAAACAAATAATTCAAAAGGTTGGTGTACCTTAGTTCTCGACATCTTTTTTGAACCTGCGTCCTAACATGTATATTTTACAGCTGGTATTCGAACAAGCAACTCAAAAAACTGATTGTATTGCTTAAAAAAAATATTTAAGATATTTTTACAATGTATGACGTAATGCGATTTTTACATTCACATACGGAAGATCAATCATTTCACGGATTGAAATGAGCAGAAATGTATAAACCAAAACATTTGAAAGCATTCGTTAGCTGTTCTGATTTCGCTACAAGTTTTGAATAAAATAAGGTTCCCGGAAAAATTTAATTCGAGTTTTAGGCGGTCGGTTTCTGTTGAGAGAGAGCTAGCTGTCTATTTTAAGAGTTGGTCTTTGCATATATAGGAAACAGTAAACGTTTTTTTTTTTTTGAAATTAATAATTTGATCCCATCAGAAAATGCAAATTCCATCAATCGAGAACTGAAGCTATTCAAAGTTTCTTTCACTTACATTCTAGTCTGATTTTGTATTTAGGTTTGCGTATTTGTCGTATATCTAATGGAAAATAATATCTCCGAGTTCCTTGTTTTAAACATTGCGTAAGAAAAAGAACTTCAACGGATGAGGATTTTAATAATATTTTTTACACATATGTATACCTGTATACTTTAAAGTTGTCCTAAATTTCACGAAATAAAATGTGTTGTGAAAGCACAAAACATTAATAAAAACAAACGACCTCTTTATATATATTAAAGATAAGATTTAAAACAGGAAATCATAGACTTTTATGATGTAGAATATTACATAGAATTTATTGAAATTGTCTAAACAAATTAGAAATTCACGTAATATACATGGTTTTTTTTGCAAAAATATGATGATGCAAGAGTTTCAAAACAAGAAGTAAATAAACATCTTGATGGGTCAAAATTCGAACAAATGATCGTATTATTTAACTCGAGGAAAACGTTAGAGCTTGTGAGACAGTCATCGTTTCATATAGTTCTTCTGTGATCTCACAAAGAGTTTACAGATTTAACGGCTGCAATCAAAAAGTCACAGCAGCTGAATTAAGACAAAGCATGAAAACCGGCAATTCAAGCTTAAACTTGAATGAAAAAATAATAATACAAGCGAATTGTAATTTACTTTATTATATACTAGAACAGACATCTTAGGTATAAAAAAAGCAAACTTAAAATATATTATATATAAAATATTAATGGTGTTTTCAATTATATATTTATTCTGTCTTTTAAATACAATATTCCTCTGTTGAGCGAAGTGAGATATTACTCGAGTGAAAGAAGATGTTGTTGATAGTGGCCCTGCATTAGTAGTGAAAAGCCATTTTTCTTTTTAAAGGATACTAGACGTCCTTGTTTATCAAGTCATATGGCAACAGCCAGTAAAGATCATGTAGCTAATTCGTCGAAACGTAGGCTGGCGTTCCGTTTTCGGGACACGTGATATACAAAAAAAAACACAAGCTATTTCTTAGCTCTAATGACTGTTTCCCAGACTCCCAAACTGTCTTTAGAATCCCCTGAAATGATTCGAAGCTCCCAGGATTTTTGCCACAATCCTAGTATATTTCTACAGTCTTCTGACATTATTTAAGTTGCCAGGATTTTTTTCTAAAACTCGCAGAAAATTTCTGATTTCTTTCAAGCTCCCATGAACTTTCCAGAGACACTCAGAATTTTATCTACAGTCCTCTGGTATCTTCTAAGCTACAAGTGTAGTGCATAACTGTCGTTTCAAACAAGTAAACATTTTATTTTTGTAGATGAAAGTAAGTATAATCTTTTTGGCTCTGATGGGCGGCGATTCGTTCGACACATAGTCAATTCAGCGTTGCAGTAAAAAAATTAGGGACCCACTATGAAACACGCAGGTCGAAATGTTATGGTTTCGAGAGCGATGGAAGGAAATGGCGTTAGAAATTTGGTATTTATGGAAAGTACTATGAGCAAGCATGAGCACTTGGAAATAATAAAGCCTAATTTAAGAGCCAGTGCTTCAAAAATTTGAATTAGCGACGAAATTTCACTAGTACATAACAATGATCAAAAACATTTTTCGCATCTAGTGAAAGTGTGGTTACTGTATAACGTGAAATCTGTTCTTCCTCATCCATCCGAATCACCAGATCTTAATTCCATCCAATATCTTTAGGATGTTTTCGATAAAAAAAGTGCGTGAACATCATATCATAAACCGAGCTCACCCGATAAGGTTATTTGAGAAAATTGGGGAAAAAATAACACCTGAAATTACTAGAAAACTAGCGAATTCAATGAACAATTGCTTAAAGAATGTAATTTCAGCAAAAGAACACCACACACTCTATTAGAAGTAGAAAAAGTAATAAATTCTCTGAATCTATGTAATTTTGTGAAATGAATTATAGCTTAATTTTAAAAGTTAACAATAATATTGTGGAATACTGTTTTGTTTTAGATAGTTTCAGTTGTGTAGAACTTATAAAATTAATGAAAATAAAGAAAATTTTGCTTATTTCAAAAATAAATTAGTTTTAATTAATGATAAGGTGGTGTGTACATGCAATTTTTGGATACACTGTATACTGCCATTTGGCAACTATATACTGCCATATGGCAACTATCCCTTCTCTGATGCACCTAAATGATTTGTCTGCTTCCTCGCCTAAAGAAATATGTGAGCTGTTTGCTCATTTCTTTTCTTCTGCTACCTCTCACTCAACCTAATCCATCTTTCTCTGCTAATATTCCCTCTCCAGATGTTTATAGTTGTTGTTTGTTTTTAACGAACCCGTTGGAGGTCGAAAGTTTGCTTGCTAACCTAGATAGTAGCACTAGCTGCGGACCCGACGGCTTACCTAACATATTTGCAAAGTCATTGTCATCATCCTCAGTATTGCTTCCTGTGTGTTTCCTTCTTCCTGGAAGTCAGCAAATATTTATCCCATCCTTAAAACCGGAAATTCATCCTGCGTCTCCAATTATCGTCCCATATCCCTTCTATCTTGCTTCAGTAAGCTTCTCGAAAAAGTTGTTTACAATTATAGGGTTTACCCTCTAATTGAACCTCTTCTCGCTTCTGAGCGTCATGATTTCGTCAAAGGTAGGTCAACAGTTTCCAACCTTCTTTCGTTCACCAATACTGTTGCCTCCGCTATCGACCAGTAAAAGCAAGTGGATGTATTATATACAGACTTTGCCAAGGCTTTTGACACCGTCAACCACGAAATCCTTCTTTCAAAGCTTGATGGTTTCAATATTTCGGGTCAGCTCTATTGCTGATTTTCCTCATACCTTCGTGATCGTGCTTGTTTTGTAACGTTTCACTCTTGTTCTTCTTCCCCCTTTTATCCTACTTGTGGTGTCCCGCAAGGGTCGATTCTTAGTCCTCTCGTTTTCCTCCTCTTTATTAATGATCTTCCCTCTCTTTTCAACTCCCCGTGTCTCCTGTACGCTGATGATCTGAAAATTTTGAGTCAGGGGATGACTGCTCCCAGCTGCAGGATGACATGTCTGCTCTGCGTAACTGGTGTTCTGTCAATTGTATTTCCCTTAATGTTGCTAAATGTTTCCAGATGTCCTTCACATGTAAATTATCCCACATCACGTTCCGCTATTCTACCCTTGGCTCTTCCCTCAATCCAATTGATAATTTCATGGTCCTTGGTGTTATGTTCGACACTAAATTAAAATTTGATATTCACATTTTGTGTGTCACATCCAAGGCCTCGCGCTTGTGCGGCTTCATTTTAAGAGCGTCCAGACGTTTTACTGATCTTTCCTCGTGTGTACGCCTGTACATCTCCTTCGTGCGTAGTGTACTCAAATATTGTTGTCAAATTTGGTGTCCTCATTATCGTTTCTTAATTGATGCGGTTGAGTCTGTATAACGTAGATTTACTCGCTCATTATTACTCAAGTTCCGTATTGCCTACTGTGAGTATAGTATGCGTCTTTACATCCTTGAAATCCCTACCCTTCTTTCACGCAGAGTGTATTTTGACGAATGTCACCTATATAAAATGATTGCTGGTTCTATACGCATTTTTAAAAATATGTTAAGAGGATGCGTTTTATCGTATGTATATACTTGCTCCGAAATGCAAATTGGAAGAAATTTTCCTTGATAACAGGCCAACAAACTGACCTAAGACAAGACTTATCTAGCCTTCATACCGAAGCGGATATAGACAAGCACATTTCTCACCTTGAAAGAATTATTCGGAAGGCTGCAGATGCGGCTATTCCTAAAGTGGCATTTCAAAAATTCTCGTCCAATCTAGTTCTTTCTAGAGAAATCAAACAACTAATCACTGAGAGAAACTATTACCGCAGGAAACGGCAAAACACCAGAATCGCTTATTACAAAAAAATTTTCAACCAACTATCCCAATCTGTAAAGTCGGAAATTTTCAAGCTTCGAAATATCCAGTGGAATCAAAAACTATCTTCTTAAGAGAAAGGTAGTAGAGGTTTCTGGAACATTGCGAGAGCTCTAAAGAAGAAAAATTACAGTTTTTACCCAATTAAACAAGGTGATAACTTGCTTGTAACGGATGTGGGAAAAAGTCAGGCGTTTGGTGAACACCTTTATAGTATTCACAGCACTGCAGCTACTACTACTAGTGATCTTTCTACTGAGAGTTCTTTCTACTGAGAGAGATGTTCGCATAGCAATTAATCACCTGAAAACTTCTTCTAATTCAAATATTCCACATATACCTCCTCGCACCATCAGAAATATTATACGTTCCTTGAAGTTAAATAAAGCTCCAGGCCCGGATTCAATCAATACCATCTTTCTTAAACATCTACACAGGAAAACAATTGTTTACTTTAGTAAAATATTAAATGCTTGTCTGCATAAATCATATTTTCCAAAAAAGTGGAAAATTGCTTCAGTTATAATGATTCCTAAACCAAACAAGCCTAAGTGTAACATAGCTAACTACAGGCCCATAAGTTTGCTTAGTTCATTAGGTAAGATTTTTGAACGAATATTAAAAGAATTTCTCCAGTCTTATATTGATGAAAATAGTCTATTTCCCGACGAACAATTCGGATTCAGGAATAAACACTGTACTACCCAACAAATCCTTCGAATCAAAAATGTCGTCCTCAGCAACTTTGCCGCTAAAAAATCTACTGGTTTTCTGACATTAGATCTAGAAAAAGCCTTTGACTGTGTTTGGCACGGTGGAATTGTTTACAAAATGCACTCATTTGGATTTCCAATACATCTCACCAAACTTGTCATGAACTTTCTACAAGATCGGTCCTTTTATGTCAAAATAAATGAAACTGCTTCCATTAAGTATAGCATTTTAGCTGGAGTCCCCCAAGGATCGGTGCTCAGCCCGATTCTTTTTAATATTTTTATAAGTGATATTCCCAAACCTTCTGGTTGTTTAATCAGCCTTTTCGCTGACGACACCGCATTACTCTGTTCTTCAGTATACCCAGATGTTATTAAATCCACCCTAGAAAATGGATACACAGAATTATATAGCTATTTTGTCAAATGGAAAGTAAAAATTAATGCCGATAAAACTGAAGCCCTATTTTTCTCTAGATATCGTAAACCCTGCCTTCTGCCTATTATGCCTCTTATTTTAAATAACTTTTCCGTTAACTGGAATCCAGACTCTATCCGCTATCTAGGGATCCTCTTGGACAAAAAACTCACTTTCAAGAGCAACACAATGTATGCTTTGGAGAAATGTGATATGATTATTAGGACTCTTTATCCCCTGATAAATAGGAGATCCAAATTATCTCTCTCTAACAAAATCCTTCTCTTTCGAGCGATTTTCCAACCGAGACTTCTATATGGAGCAGAAGTTTGGGGCCGATGTGCATTATCACACATTAAAAAAATTCAAGTTAAGCAAAACAAAATTCTTAAAATGCTCCTTAACCTACCCTTTTATCACTCGACCACCGATCTGCACTTGAGAGCACAAGTTCCGCTAATAGCAGATAGGATCCTGTCGATTAGGCACCGCTTTGCCAACACCTATCGCCTATCATCGAACCCTTTAGTTCAAAGTCTAAGGACCTGACATTAATCCACAGTTGTTCCACTTCTTAGTGATACATAATAACTGGTTTATAATTAACTCTAAGCTAAATTCTAAGTATTACTTAAGTAAAGTCCTTTTATCATTACAATATTATTATTAATCTTTCGTACCCTTTTTGCTATACTAGTTGTTGTTTTAATCCCCAGTTGCTAGTTTAAGGTTAAATTAAGCTTTTTTTTTTTGATGTTAGGGTTTTTCCCATTTCCCTCTCACTTACCATTATATTTTATTAAAAAACAAAAGTTCTCCTTGATCGCCACTAATTCGTCGCTTATTGTGCAAGAGCCCAGGCTCGTATCACTGTACTATTTAGATTTAGTTTTAGATTAAGCTTTCATTATAAGTTGTAATCATTGGTTGAATAAAAATAATTTAACTTAACATATCTGTATTGAATTATGATTAAATTTCACCGACTTATTATGCTTTGTTTAGTTTATAGTGTCTTTTCTTTTTCTTTTTATACATAAGTTTATTCCTTGTCTAATCTTTAATTGGATTTGTATCTATTGATAGACTATAAATAATAATAATACTAATACTAAAATGGACAGAATTTTTCATCGTCGTAAATCGTGGGCCTATTACATACAAACAAATAAATAAGGGTTCCGAATAACACAGCTATTTTTCAATTCAGTTTTTTTTATTTGTTTTCTCTGTGCTCTTATTAACAGAGAATAGACTTTAAATTAGCAGTCGCAATCGTAGGCCTGTTTTATTTTTTCTTACAAGACCATTGAATCAACTGTATGTTTTTTTTTGTTGTTGTGACTGTATTATGTGTAATTTACTCTTAATTTTCAAAACGCAATCAAGGCAATCATACAATTAATTATTATAAATACAATGTAATGAACTTTATAGTTAATTATGTTAATGGCCGACGCATGATTATTCTCTAAACTTGCATCTAGAATGATATCATCATTAGAATCCTGTCGTCTCAGCGCATGCTTTAAATTTTTTTTATTCATATTATCATTCATAAGCAGCATCCGCTTCTTAGCATCACCTCCGGTATCTATATCAGTTACAGGATTGTTGTTGTTGTTGTTGTTGTTTTGCATGCTAATTCTTTTCCTAGGCGTTCTGCTTTCGAAATTCAATTTATTGACATCAATATTTCCTCTATCTACAGAATCACTTAGGGATGTTGGTTTGTTGTGGCCCTTGAATTCATTCCATCCCAGGCCAGTATGCGTTTCAACAGCACTATGCTCGTTGAAAACTTTCGGCGACTGCATGCAGCTGTTTTTCTGGCATACTAAAACTATATTATCACCAAAACTTTTTAAGCTATCACTTTTTGAATTACGATGATATTGTAGTGGTTGTATCTGTTGCTGCTGTTGATACTCTTGAGCCTCTTGCAGATTCTCAAATGAAGAACGAAACAGTGGGCTACTATTACGATTGCCTTGGTCATCAAAAGATAGAGACGAAGGCGGCATAACGCCACCGTTCATAGCAATATCTTCACCATGATGATGATGACGTTGATGAATGTTTCCACCGCCTAATAAATTTGTATCGAATATTCCAGTTCCACCACCAAACGTTCCATCTCCAACATCGGTTCGAAAGCCGCCGTTCATAACATCCCCCAAGTTGAACGAAGTAAATTCAGTTGGGAAAATATAAAAAATAATGAACATAACGGTATATACGAAAAGATGAAACAGCATACATGTCCATATCAAATTGATCTGAAAATGTCGGTAATATGAATAGGTTTCACTTTAGATTCTTTTCTTCCAGTACTTACTTTTGATTTTCTTCCGTACTTGGTAATGCTAACAAATGGAACCAGGGCAATGGTCAGTAGCATACCGCACATTACTCCAGCTATCAGGCCTGCGCAATTTTGCTGCCACGGTAACGTACCCATGCCGAATAACGTGCCTACCAGTACCATTAGTTTGATAAGAGCTAAATGCGGTTTCTTCAATTGCTGCCAGTGTATGAGGAGCAATAATACGACCAAGGACGACAAAACTCCAGCTAAAGACGCTAATGGACCGACCTGAGAATAAAGTTACAGATTCATCCATCCATCCATCAACAAATACATTTCGAGGAGACTAGATGCGCACGTACCTCCAGTTTATATGGAACTAGTATCGTGCTAGTCAAATTTCCAGCTAGTCCGGATCCAATATAAACGATAGCCGTTCGAATCGGTCCAATCAAACGTTCAAGATCCGCTAAGAATATATGTTGAAAGGCAACCGTGATAGCTAAATGTATGATACCCGCATGTAAGCACAGTGACGTAAACAAACGATAGAACTGATCTGGAACTTCAGTTGAGAAAAATGGAAACATGCCGCACACATTGTTCAGACACGAAACCTGTATTGTTAAATAATGTTTGAAAGAATCAAAAGTAGGAAATCGATTCCAAAAATTTTACATTACATAAGGAAATAATACCGTTGTTTATTAATTTATTTATTGTTCAAATCAACAGAAACAAATTAAAGACTAGACGAAAAATAAAATGAATACATAAAAGCCAAGTAAATGGTTTAGCAAAAGGCTATTGTACTGACGAGGCAAACGTAAAAGAGGGGAAGACACTAAAGTAGAGTTAGGTCCTATTAGGGTGGTCCGATTCTCGACCGGAAAAGTGTAGGCATGGATCAACTAATATACAGCCGTTGAATAGTTAAAAAAAAGGAGTTACTCATCGAGGAACACTCTTCGTGACTAAACGGAAAAATTTATAGGATATACACTGTAATCCCAATAAAGAATACTGTACTTTTAGAATGACGACTGGATGAATTGGTGTTGGCCTAGAGTCGCGAATTTTTTTTTCCTAGACGTCCTGAATTTATTTCTAATCTCCCTTTGGCAGCAGTCATCAGATGAATAGGGGGAATAGCACGGAGAAGCAATTTTCACGTGCCGTAACTATTCAGGCTGATGATGGAAGTGTGATCTTAACCTCCTCGCGGTGCTGCCGGTAACAATCTTCCGTGAAAGAAAGATTGGCTAATATTATTCACGCTTTGGGGAGTCAACCCCTAAGGAAAAAAAAACCCCAAGCCAGTGGTGGAACAGCATATGCCGAGGGTTGAATCGCTGCTGGGTGAAGCAGTCGCTAATATGCGAATTCGGGTGTTGGGTGGCAAGAGCCCGTCTAATTTAATGCCTAGGCCGGGATACAAACTCGTGGGACCAAAATTGAAGGAACCAAAGCAAAAAAGGAGGGGCTGCCTTAATTGCCCCAAATCTAAAGCGCCCCAGAGCCTTGCATCAGTGGAGCTGCAGTGCTCCCCAGCGAATCCTCAAAGGAATTAAGGGAACATATGAAGCCCAAATCCCAAGATGATTCCAAGCAACAAAGGCACAAGTAGGGCAAAAGCAAGAGGAGAGTTTAATATAGCTCCACACCGAAAACCAAAGGTGGACAAGGCGAGGACCAAATATCTCAGTCAGCTTCACAAAAAGGAAGTGGCAAACCGGAAGAAGTAAAGGCAGCAGAGGCTCCCGCAGCCTCCCCCTCTACTTCTGACGGCAGATCCTCGATACAAATCGCGAAGGAGCTCTCGCGCAGTATGGAAGCACTTAACATGACTTCGCAGGAGACATCGAAAGATACTCCAAAATAGAAGAACATGAGCGGTGCAGCCAGAAAGCGCATGAAGTTCTTCATACGAAAAGGCATGTCTACAGAAGAGGCTAGGGAAAAGGCCTAGACCCAAGAAAGAAAATAAGGAACATCGACGTGGCCCCAAAACACTCTGAACCCAGCAAAAGGCAACGATAAGTAACCTACAGCGGAGCTTTGCAGGGTGTGAAAATGGCGGTCATGATGAAAGATTTTCCCCAGGGACTTCTTACGACCGACCAAATGGACAAAATACAGAATGCCCTGGAGGAGCGAATACTGGCCGAGATAGAAAGAGGCGTTGACCCTCACTTCCTCAGCATCACCTATAAAGTAGGTTATGTGTCCCTCCACTGTAAGGACAAACCAACGACGGAGTGGATAAAGGCGGAAGCCCAGAATATAAGGCCGTGGGAAGGGGCCAACCTATGGGCCACGGAGGAATCCCTGATTCCTAATCCTAAGACCCTTGTTGGCTACTTCCCAAATGCAGCGGATCTGCCTACGGAGAGGATCCTGGCCTTCGTAGAACGCCAGAATGCGGACCTCAATGTTAAGTCCTGGAGAGCCCTCTTCAGGGAAAATAAAGGCAAGTGCGCCATGCTAGTAGTAGCGGCGGACCAGGCCTCTGCTACCAAAATAGCAGACGGAGACGGCATCATTAGCTTCCGGTTTGGACAAGTTAAGTTGAACGTCAAAAAGTCAGGCGGGAAACCACCAATACGGAGGGCAGTGGAACCGGCATGGAGGCAACACCAGATCCCAGTGGCTCCCAACTAAGCGAAAAAAGGGAATGAGGTGTCTACAGTTGAACCTGTATCATGCCAAAGCTGCCTCGGCGGAAGTAAGCAGCAGGTTTGCCTCGCGCACCTATAAATTGGAGCTAATACAAAGGCCTGGGTAAATAAAGGCAGAATAAATGGCCTGAACACAAAAAATTGTAAATTAATTTGGGCCGCAGGAGAAGAAACCCCGAGGGCAGCGATAATAATTAACACAAATATTAATTTTCTTCTGATTCCAGAATACACAAATAGGGACACAGTGGCGGTCCAAGTACAGATCCCAATCGAAGGAGGAATAGCGGAGGCGGTATTTACCTCAGCATACTTCTCAGGGGATGAGGATCAAGTCTCAAGTAATAATATCAAAGGACTCGTTAGCCACTGCAGAAGCATGAACAAAATTCTGATTATTGAATGCGATGATTATTGGATGCCGATAATTGAATCACACAGCATGGAGCAGCAGTAATGTCAACACTAGAGGTGAGGCACTCTTAAACTTCCTCCTAAATATTAGCTTGGCTATAGCAAATAAGGGCAAGACGCCAACGTTTCTGACAGATAACAGGCAAGCGATACTAGACCTCACATTGGTGTCAAACAGTGCAGTACATTTAGTGAAGAGGTGGAATGTCCTAAAAGCAGCTTCGTTATCTAATCACAGACATATAAGATTCAAGCTAGGAAAGGATACCGTAAAAGGGATAAAGTACAGGCAACCAAAGTGTACGAACTGAGAAGGCTATCAAAATAGCCTTACAGCGGGACTTTACGGCCTGCGACCGGGCTTCAGTACGAGGACGGAACTGGAGGGCACTGTGGACAAGGTCACCAGTGTCGCTCATTGGCTTTCAGAGCCAACGATAATCTACAAATCGAGGGCGGAAACTGATAGGGCAGATTTAGAACGGATAGAAATAAGCGTTCACCTAGCTACTGAAAAACCAGAGGACAACATTCTAACTCGGTTTTCGAGTCACTCTCGTTTAATACGAGCTTTAGCATATTGCCTTCGTATGAGATCTAAGGATTCCCGACGCGCATTTCTTACTACAGAAGAAATGAAGCAAGCAACTTTAACTTGTATTCGAATACAATCTACATATAGAGATGAAATTAGGGCACTACATACAACGGGATTAATTGATTTCACGTCCAAAATCCTTCCGCTGAATCCATTGCTTGATACTGAGGGTATCCTCAGGGTGGGCGGAAGATTGGAGAATGCTGACCTACCGTATAACAGCAAGCATCAGATACTCATCAGCCCAGACTATCATTGTGCATAATTGATAGTGGAACGGTTTCGTCAACAAATGCAAAATTTTAGACAAGCCTATTCAAGCAAAGGAATTGCGATTGCACCAATTGAGAAGAGAAGACAGATCATTCTGGAGAATATTCCAGTCATTAGCTGACCTGATGACTCGGAACAATACAGTAGACAAGGGGAATCAATAATGGACGGAAGGTAATTAATAAAAATTAAGAAAAATAAAGGACCAAGGATAGACCCTTGTGGAACACCAGGAGAAGGATGAAAGAGAGAAGAGGAGAGGTTTGTCAATAGTAACTTTGCACTCACGGTTACTAAGGTAGGACCGAAAACTAAGAAAGGAGTGACCCGAAACAACCAAACTATGTAACTTTACTCAGTTATATTCTACGGTCGACAGTATCAAAGGCTTTAGAAAAATCTGTATACACTACGTTCACTTATTGCTTACGATCTAAGGCAAGAGCAACTCTGTGTTTGAGAAGAGGAAAAAGTTAGTCAAAGTAGACTTACCCCTCACGAACACATCCTGTTCTGGAGCTAGGATAGGATGAATCATGCGATACACTCTAAAGAGAATTTTTTCAAGGATTTTACTAAAACAAGGGAGAAGAGAAATAGGACAATAATTGGAGACGGGGGAACCATCGCCAATTTCGAAAATTGGGTAGATATTAAAAAAAAAAACTTTACAGGCAGAAGGAAAAATACAGGTTCATAGGCTCAAATTGAAGAGAATAGAGAGAGAGAGGGGAGCACAATGAGGATGACATATACTACGCATAAAATTTGGGAATACAATCAGAGCCACTACCGGAATGCCGATCAAGGCTAAACAATAAATTCTCAATTTCGATCGGATTAGTATGGATGAGAGAAAGAGAAGGAGGAAGAGAAGGAAAAACAAGGGGATGTACATGAGAGGTAGAACTTTTAAAAGAAGAAGAAAAGAAGTTAGCGAAAAACTCGCATACATCTTGTGGAGATGAGGAGTTAGAGCCATTCAAAGTTACTTGGTTAGGGATGGATGAATGTTTCTTCAAGGACCGAATGTAAGACCAAAAAAGGTTTAGTGTTGGAACAAGAAATAGATGACGGCAGACTGGCAAAGTAATCGTGCATTGCCTGCGGAAGATCACATGGACCGAAATACGGCCAGATCAAAGGCAGAACTCGATCTTCGAAACTTTTTCCGAGCAACATTTTTTAGTTGGATTGCCCCTCAAAAGTCGTTGGGTGAACGAAGGAAGATCTGTAGATTTACGAGAGTTAAAGGTAAGTGTATAGGAATAAAATTTGGAAAGTGCATGATCAATATTTAGCCCACGGAAGAACGAAACCCAGCTAACTTTTTGAAATTCCAATGCCATTCCTGGGGAATAACCCTTGTGAAAATTGTATCGAGGAGCAACTGAGATTCCCTTCTCTGAGGAGTATGACAATGGAACATAAAGAGAAAGAGGTGGATGGTGAGCGCCTACAAAAACATAGATATCGAATACGGTGGAAACAGATATATCAGTAGAGGGAATATTAGTGAGGATAGGGGCAAGCATGATACGTGGTGTTGTGAAAGTGAGTTAAGGAAAGTACTATGAACAGCTGATTATTAGACCTGATGCAATTTGAAATCGGATCTCAGTCAATAGAAGGCATATTGAAATCGCCACAGATTATTAATGGGTCAAAAGGAAAATATGATGAAGGTAAAAAAAAAATTCGTACACAGCACAAGACCTGTTACAAGGAACATATACAGAGTGAATTATTAAGGGAGTATTCTGGTCTAGAAATTTGATCAAATCTATTTTTTTAAAAACAGCATGTTTTTAAAGTTTATACCTTTAAGAATAAGCTTTTAAGAGGATTTTTAGATATTCGAATTATTTTTGAAGTTACAGTTATTTCTGTGATACGCAAACTAAACCATCAAACGCGATCAACAACGAATTAACTGCTCCGAGCTACGAGCTTCTCAAGCTTCTATAAAGAAGTTCGAACTGCTCGTAAGGCTGAAAGAGCTTCCGAAAATCTCACTTTTGAAGTTGAAGAACGAACATTGCATGAGACGGGGTTCTCGGATTGAAAAAAAATCAAGTATAACATACTATTAAACGACTCAAACTGCCCGAAACGAGACACCAGGTTTTAAGTAATTCCTTCTTATCAGCAGTGGTGGTTATTTTCGATTAATCTTCCAGATAACCTAGCATTTTACGGGAAAGTGAGCAAAGGGACAAAAAGGAAGAAGTAGCGAATGAAATTCTTGCTTGAAGACAAAATACACGGAAAAACTGTCATCACAACTCAACGACGAAATATGAAAGGCACCACGTAAAAACAGAAGGCAAGCGGCCATTGTGGTAGGACGAGTTTCGCCGCACAGACACGTTCATTAGTCCACTACGGGGCTGCTACAAGAGATGTAGATAGGCTTGAGGAAACAAGCAACACTAAGGATGATGAGGGACGAAATACGAACAATCTCACATTCAGCCGAGAAGGGGGAATGCATGTTTTTTTTTTTTGAAATATTTCTTAGTCTATGAGGAGCATGGACTAAAAATAAAACCGAACATATTAAAGAATCAAAAAAATTTTTTCAAAAAAGCTCAGATTATCAATTTTCAATTTTGTGATTTGTTCTTATTACAACCTTTCGGGGGGCATAAGATCAAAAACTGTCAAACTAACCTGTGAACAAAGTGACGCTTCTTCATGAAAGTAGCCGTTGACGAAATCACAATATTCGCGTGTTGTTATTCGGCATTCACCAAACACACCAGTACAGCACGGATGACCGATAACTTCGCAAACCATATGCTCAGCTGTTTGATCTTTGAAACGAAATCGTTGTGAAAATGAGTTGGTTTTACGACATATTGGCCATTTGGTAATATCATCAGGCCATTCGTATGGAGCTATTGAGGCTGGTGCGTCACAGAATTTGGGATCTAAGCCGCAAACCGATCCGGATATTCGGCCGCCAGGACCTGACTCACCCGGCGACCACTTCTTCCATGTCGATATCGATTTCTGTGAATGAATGCAAATATGGTTTGTTTTTTTTTTTAGAATCACCATTCACCAAAAAATTTTCTCAAAAACCTACTGTTGGCCATAAACCACGAACCGAACAATCTGCTTGCGAGCTTTGAACGCAACCGGAGTCGTCATTGCGGATACAGCAAGCCGTCTCTCTTTCCTGACGTCGAGTTTTAGCAATTACTTCCATAATTTTTAGGTCTCGGCGCATGCAAACGGTAAATTTGCCACCGAGATGTACAAGGTCGTGACCACGCGGTCCAATCCATACGTTGCGCTGTTCCTGGTGTTGAACCGTTTGCAAACTCAAGCTAGTTACGAGAACCTGTCCCGATTTTTGCTCAATGCCAATTCCTATCGGGCCGATGCCATAACAAATCAACGATAAAGCAAGCACCAGAATTTGCACAGTGTTGATCCAATACGTGAAAAATGGCCGATGATCGCTGCGATCGTCCAGCTCTTGTGATCGGAATAATTTAATTTTTTTCGTAACGGGACGTCGAGAATTATCCAGAACGCCATCTAATAGTTGCGGTGAAATACGTGTGCCACGATATCCTGTTCGCTGCTCACCGTTCACGTTTCCATCACCACCGTTATTCCCAGGAGCAAGGCACGAACCCGCGTTCTGTACCTGTTGATGGTGGTTATGGTAGTGCTGGTATTGTTGATTTTCGCCGGATGTGCGCCACCCATGAATCTTTTCGCCCATATAGATCTGTCGCGTATGAAGAGTTTGAAGACTTGGCACGTTGCTTCCTGTTGAAATGCCATTGGAGCTGCCGTTCATGTCATTCCGTTGAATGTCAAAAAATATTTCTTCCTCCTGCAGTGCGGTTAGTCCTTCACACATGTCACCGGGATTGTCGCCATTGAAGCCTTTAACGTGCGCTGGCGCAAAGCTACGCGACCATTGCCGTTGATTGCGCTGCTGACGCTTATTCAGGGTTCGGATAATGTGCGATATCCCGGACGCAATCATGCTTGGAACAGAGGATTTTTTCTCGATTGGAACGTGACCGTAGCTTCCTGATTCGCAGTTGTTGTAATGGTGATGAATTTGATTTTCATCTGACGTTTGAGCTGGCAGAATGTCTGGACGATCACCGACCTGAGGCGATGGATGCTGACCGCTGTGACGATGCTCGCGTCCTAGCTGCGCTCCAATATATATTGGATCTAACTCTGGTTTGAGTGGCCCGAACCGACGAATTGCTAGCCGCTTTTGACGTTCGTTCCACTTAAGTTGCTCATCTTCTTCAGTTTGCGTATCCACGCCGAAGAATTTGGCGATTTCTTGACGAAAATACTCACGAACTCGCTGCCGCGGCGATAGGTGTTGCAATTGTTGGCGAATAGCAAGCGTTCCAGATCGTTGTGGTGTCGTCGATTGCCCATTGTTTAAAGAATTATTAATATAGTGCCTGGTAAAACCAGCATGATCATGAGATGAGGATGGTTGTGGAATAAGAATCGAGTGCTGGATGTGTTGTTGCTGAGATGGCGGTGGCTGCACAGTCGATAGTCCAGATGCAATGCGCCCAAACAAGCCGTTGTGGGAGGGCAATATTGGCACTTGCTGTGTCTGCGGTGACACCGATGTACATTGATAGCTCGGCTGCATTTGAGATGAGGCGATTGGTGCCTGAGATTGGTTCGATGAAAGTGAAGGTGAAGCAGTTGAAACATATTGTTCAGTGTTGGCAGGTAGTTTATCGGTCGATCCACCTTTCGAAAGTGGAATCGTAGCAGTGGTCGAGTTTTGTTGCTGCAGTACGGGACTGGTGGGGCCAGTTGTTTGCGTTGTCTGATGGACTCCTGTAGTCCGCCGTATTGTGCTGCAATGTAGGCATGTATTGCTATTGGGCTCAGATACAACGTTGACCGGCGTCACTACCCGTGCATTTCCAACGCCAAGATATTCAACACTTGATGCCCCATGCATATATTCACCAGCAACACATGTAGATCGGCCTTGTCGCGTGGCACCAACTTGAGTTTGTGAGTAAGCTACTGATGGTGAGGATGTGGCAGTTGCCAACGGCATTTGCTGCTGCTGATTTGACGAAGATCCGTTCAGATGACACTTGATCGGTCTTATTCGTGGAGCATTCGCGTAACTATCAGCCACATTTGTACGCTGCTCCTGCGAAGAAATTGGCTGCAGTGTTCTTGGCGAGGGGCTTTGATCGGCTACGGAGCAGCATTTCATACGGAAGTGATATGGCAGTGAGCTGACCCCTGAATGCTGATGTGGCAGCAAATTTTGCGATTGAGATAGCTGTTGTGGTCCAGTTGCACTGCTACTGGAACACTGCGATGATGTGAGTGACGATTGCGAAATATCTGAGTAGACCTCAGTAAGAGGCGGTGGTGTTGGGACATACCGTTTGATTGGCGTATGCACGGCTGAGGACAGGTAAGCGTAGGTGTCATTTGAAGCAAGTGGTGTACTGTTGGCCAAAAAATGCGTTGCCGTTACGAAACGATCACATCTGGGGAATACTTCTCGATACCGTTCAGACATGCGATACCGCGAGCTAGGAGAAAGCGCTCTTTGCAGTGTGTTGCTTCCATATTTGAGATTGGATGGGGTGTGTTGCTCGGAAGATTGATCGTAGTGCTGGATTTGCTGAGTATTGGGTACAGAGGGCGATGGAACACCCATAATAAAGCGATCACTATTAGGAGCAGGCGATGGTGGCGGCAAGCAACAGGTTGCCAGCGAATCATCATAACGGTCCATAGAGTGAAGAGATAATCGACCGTTGAACAAGTGACAATCGTCTTGCTGTTGGTTTTGTTGACCATATCGGCCTGGTGACGCAACGCTAGCATAGTTCGATGACGATCCATTACCGATGCCCAATGATTGCGACCCGTTAACATTTGTTGCCGCCTCTCCTGATGAGCAAAGAGCTGCCGATCCACCACCACAAAGCTCTCCAGACGTAATCTGATGAAACTGATACTGATAGGTGAGTGAAGACTTCCTTCGCCCTTCAACTGTGCTCGCTGCAAGCGCTGTAGAAGATGCACCCGGCTGATGGAAACTTAGACTAGTTAAAGCCGATTGAGGCGACGGTTTAGGCGTAATGGAGGACGACGTTGGATTTAACGACGCAGACGACGTACTTGGCGAAACAATTGAATGCTGATTTCGATGATGGTGAAGATGATGTTTATGTTGTGACTGTGCTTGGGGCCTCTGGTAATCAATCTCATCGTCAGTAGACATTCAGAAGATTGCAAGTGAAACGTCTTGAGCGAGCGACAAAAAAGCCTCTTTCAATTTATATATAATGACACGAATGACACAGCGCAATCATTGCATCTGAATATGATATTAAAACGTCGTGTAGCTCATTACAATAGCAAATACTATTACAATTCACTTATTCACGTATTTACCATCTTCGATGACAGCCTTACAATCAATCCAAAATTTACCTGTCCATAAACAATATCATACGATTTTTTACACGCATCTCAATGCTCTCTGACATGGAAAATACACGCAACATAACAATCGAACATGCGAAGCCTTTTTGTGTGAATCGAAAAGAAAATCTAAAAGCACGTATGTAGAACCGATAAAGGAAATAAATATGTCAATCAGCACTACTTTCAAACAAACAACCCGGATTGACGAAAAACATTCCAAACATCGAAAATTTATATTCATTCACATACATTTAAATGCAAGCCTTTCATTACCTTTGACGAATTCCTGTTTTTTTTTTCTTTTCATTTATCAATTTTTTCTGCGCGAAACTATTTCACTTATTATGATTTCACTAAAATTTCTGTATTTATGTTTCTGTATCATCTGACAAAAAAAAGGGATAAATCAATTTTTATCCTTCACTATGAATTCATTTGGAAACAAACAAAAAAACCAAACAAACTGTCGCTATTTTTCGCTGAGAAAGTGTGTACTTGCACAAAACTTACTGAATACGTATTGTTATTTCAAAAGTATCTCTTTTTGAATCATTTTACTTTTAATAGTCGAATCTAAAATACATTTGTTTTCGAATGAAATAAATTTACAATCAGATGGCAAGTAAAATGGAAGTAAACACTGAAACTCTTTCGTCTGTTAAATTTTCGCGCATCGAACATTCGACGCAGTGAGTAGGACGAGGATGAAACCAGAGATTGGGGAAACATTCAGCTTTTTCTGCTACTATAAAAAAGAAATTAAGTGGATACACACACACACGATATAACGTTGCTTTCAGTTTATTTCAAATTTTAGATGTGTGTATGTGTGTGTTTCCCCTCTTATATCAACAGTCGATATTGCGCTAGTGCAATGTCCACGGCAACTCTCCACATCAAAATGTCGATATTTAAGATTTCATTTTGATTGGCGGAAAAATGAATACTTGATTATAATAGGCAAAGTTTGCATGTCACAATGAGTGTATCGTCAAAAATAAATCATTAAAAATGATAAACACATTGTTACGGATATGAAAATCTAATAAATGAACAACAACTCTCCACATGCCATTTTGCATGTTTCTCTCCAATTTTGAGTTAAAATAATTTAATACGCATACACACGATAATCGAACCAAAGCTTTGCTGAGTACGAGAAATGCTTGAATTCGAAGCTTGCGAAATTCGGAGTCAAGCTTCGTACTATACTGCACGCGAAATGAAATTTAACGCAAAATCCCATAAAAAATAACCAACAAAAGGGTCCCCCATACTACTAGAATTTCGATGTTCATCCTTAGACTCTCAGACGTTTTTCTGGAGTACTTTGGCTTTTTCTAAGCTTCCATTATTTTACTCCTAGAATTTTGATGTTTTCTAAACTCCAATTTTTTCTTTAAAAAATTCCGAGTCCTTTTTCCTAGAAGTTCCTATGATGTTTTTCCCACACTCCTAGGATTTTTTCTAAAATTCCCTGATGTTTTCTCAGACTCTCAGACGTTTTTCTGGAGTACTTTGGCTTTTTCTAAGCTTCCATTATTTTACTCCTAGAATTTTGATGTTTCCTAAACTCCAATTATTTCTTTAAAAAATTCCGAGTCTTTTTTTCTAGAAGTTCCTATGATGCTTTTCCCACACTCCTAGGATTGTTTCTAAAATCCCCTGATGTTTTCTCAAACTCTCAGACGTTTTTCTGGAGTACTTTGGCTTTTTCTAAGCTTCAATTATTTTACTCCTACAGTTTTGATGTTTCCTAAACTCCAATTATTTCTTTAATAAAATTCCGAGTCCTTTTTCCTAGAAGTTCCTATGATGTTTTTCCCACACTACTAGGATTGTTTCTAAAATCCCCTGATGTTTTCTCAAACTCTCAGACGTTTTTCTGGAGTACTTTGGCTTTTTCTAAGCTTCTATTATTTTACTCCTAGAATTTTGATGTTTCCTAAACTCCAATTATTTCTTTAATAAAATTCCGAGTCCTTTTTCCTAGAAGTTCCTATGATTTTTTTCCCACACTCCTAGGATTTTTTCTAAAATCCCCTGATTTTTTCTCAGACTCTCAGACGTTTTTCTGGAGTACTTTGGCTTTTTCTAAGCTTCCATTATTTTACTCCTAGAATTTTGATGTTTCCTAAACTCCAATTATTTCTTTAAAAACTTCCGAGTCCTTTTTCCTAGAAGTTCCTATGATGTTTTTCCCACACTCCTAGGATTTTTTCTAAAGTCCCCTGATTTTTTCTCAGACTCTCAGACGTTTTTCTGGAGTACTTTGGCTTTTTCTAAGCTTCCATTATTTTACTCCTAGAATTTTGTTGTTTCCTAAACTCCAATTATTTCTTTAAAATATTCCGAGTCTTTTTTTCTAGAAGTTCCTATGATAAGTTTTTCCCACACTCCTAGGATTTTTTCTAAAATCCCCTGATTTTTTCTCAGACTCTCATACGTTTTTCTGGAGTACTTTGGCTTTTTCTAAGCTTCCATTATTTTACTCCTACAGTTTTGATGTTTCCTAAACTCCAATTATTTCTTTAAAATATTCCGAGTCTTTTTTTCTAGAAGTTCCTATGATGTTTTTCCCACACTACCAGGATTGTTTTGCTGTGACATCGATTACAGCTGAATTCCCAGGAAGTGGAGATATGATGGCGAATGAGCCAGTTTTCCGGACTGAGATTGAGGCTGCTGTTGTTCGTGGAGACATGATGAATGAGTCAGCACCGCTGGCTACCAGCACAGCGGCAAAGCTTGCAGAAGATTGTGGAGACATGACAAATGAGCCAGCTCCACGGTCTTCTTGCTCTTCCTCAACAAACCCCTGTTTCCGGGGCTTTGGTCACCAAGCCTGGCCTTGCGAAAGCCATGAAGCCCGTTTGTGGCCAGTGTGACGGACAGCCTGTCCGTCAACAAGTGCTACCTCCGGTGACAGCTCCTCTTCAGGCACGCAACGCTCCTCCGCCAAATCATCTCAGGCTAACGGAACTAGAAGGGCAACCTTCAAAATTCTGAGGAAGTTTGTGTTGGAAAAATTCCATTATTCACTGTGTGTGCTGAAAATGCATACCTACATTCATGAGATATTGTGTTCAAACCCGAATCATTCTTATCTATCCTTTGAGTCATAAAAAGGACTAAGTGCACTTTTATGAATGTTTACACACCTGCATGTTGTGCGATGCACAGATGGTTACATAGTTTTCTGAGTTAGTTGAAGACAGAACTTGAACTGTTATAGATGCCGATACGTGATTTTAAATAAAAGATTAAATAAAAAGTTTGAAGTGAAATAATTTTTGTTTTATTGAAAAGTAGAACGAGTTAAACCAATAGTTTGAAAACGTCTCCCCTGACAGAATGTCCAAAATAGGACAAAAAGTCCCTTGGATGGGCAAAACAATACGCTGGGGAGGACCCATTCCCTCTAAATCTTGCAGGCACATCTCAGAAACGACAGAGGTCGGCTGAACAGAGGTACCAGGGCAGGCAGAACTGCAAAAAGCAGAAGACAATGATAGCCCCTTCAGACATAACTCGGCCGTTTAATCAAATGGCCAAAGAGTGCCAGCAAGGCAGATGGAATCATCTCCCCCGAAAACTGGCTGAAGATAAGGCAGGCTCCTTTTGTAGTTTGTTGCAGAAGGTTAGCTCGAGTCCTCCCCCTACGGTGAACGACGCGGGCTGGTTGCGTGCGGCGACCAACGATCGGCCGATTTCTACAAGCAGGCTATCTCCGAGCTGCGGGAATTCTGGCCAGGCGCCAAGATTAAGGTGTTGTCCAAGGATGAGATCCCCAGTCGGCCAAGATACAGAACATGGATTCCTGGTTTCCATTCTCATCCAGTCGAGGTCCTGGATATTGTTCAGCTCTTCAACCCTGATCACTGCATACGGACGGAGGGTTAACTCTTTAATCAAGTCGGTTTAGCGAGTGTGTGATACAGAATTTAAAATAGGCCCGTTATTTTAGACTTTCTCTGCCAAATAAATCCAAGTGAAGAATCTTCCATTAGGCTTATAAGGCAAAATGGCTATTTTTTGTCTAGAATGACTGAGCTATGAGTAGTGCAGCTAAAAAAAAAAAGGAAAACACAATTTTTTTTTTGAACAGTAGATCATGATACAATGACATTGTTCGAGCTTCAGGCATGTGTTGAGTTAGATTTAGTAAGAAGAGTTTTGAGGCTTGCCAATGCGAATATAGAAAATTTGATTGTGAGATACCAAAATTTATTTGAGCGCCTGGAATGCTTTACAAAGACTTTACAAAGGCATTGACCCAAACCTGGTACTAAATCGGAAAATTAAAATGAAAAATTGCTGCTTTTTATTTGAGAAAGCATGGGAAATGCATGAAAACAGCACAAAGCATGAAAAAAAATTTCAATTTTGGATGAAGTTTGAGATAATGCATGTGTAAGAAAACTTATTAATAATTTGCATGCGGTATTAACATGCAGAGCAAGGTCAAATCGATGAGTTTAGATATTTACATACATATATATATTTTCATAATAACTTTAAAAACTTGCCTCTTTATATGTGATATGCTCCTGGTAAGTTCCAAGATTAAAACACTTATAATTGCACAGCACTAACCTAATCATACACTGGCACTTGCAAACTTATTTAGAATAGCTGGATAGCTTTCGTTAAAAACATGTCGAAAATACACTATTCGATTCAATTGCAAACACTCCCGTACTTCGCCTTCCATCATTTAATCGGCATTCTTAGTAAATCCCAATTTAAATTCAATCAACTTTTCCACGATTATTCATGCATTTCCCGCTCTGATTTCGGTTTTCCGTCGAGATTTTCCAAACAAACATTTGTTTTCATGTATGTTCGAAAAACTTAACCAGAAGCTGGATGTTTTCGTGTCGTTATCTAGTCATTTACATTTTTCAACTTGTATACGATTGAAGAATTTTATAATTAGTGAGCTGCTCATAATTCTTTGACGAAAACTCAGTTAAATTATTTGCAACTCCATCACCGATGATTAGGTAGATGCAAAACGGGTTAGTAAACATAACATAAAGTTGAACGGGCGCTGCAGGATGTGCGATTTTCTGACATTTTGAAATGTAGTACAAAAGAAACGCATGCGCACCTTCGATGAAGAAAGTACATTCATAGTTTGATTATTTGTTGATTTCGTAGAAAGTATACATACATATGTACATAAGTAAACTCTCAAATTATTTTGATGAAGCAAATAAAAAATAAAAAACATTCTTATAATAAAATATGATTAACACGAAAGACGAAAACCGGAATTCAACATGGCTGTTAGGAAACTCAATTGCACTAACTAAAGTATGGTAGTGCCTGCCGGCAATATGAGTATTGCCATATAAAAACAGTACATTGGAGTTTTTATGGCAGCGGAAATCGACAAACAATCTCGTCGAATATTCGTTTTCGATGTGCTTTGAATTGATTAAGGACGCATATTCAATGCTGAAGTGTTTCAATGTACGGCAATGGAATCAATTCATTATTAACAAAGCTTTCAAAGACGCCATATTCTGGAAAGTAGGACCGATCCAATTGTTTCTTCAGAACAAGACCATTTGTCCACAAAATCGAAGTAATTTTTTTTTTATTCTCATGGCGTGATATAATTAGAAAAGGAGAATGGCGACCCTTTATTCAAATACAAGACTGAAAATATATTTTGTTCATTTCTAATTTATCATATTCCAATACGGAATGACATTTATTTTTATTATTCTACGATCGAAATCAAATGTAAATGAAATGAAAATATATGGTTAACATACACATGTGCTAAGAAATAAAATAGACAATCAACTTTATTTTTTTGATCCAAAAGATGTCTTAGTAATCCGTTTAAGCACGTTCGATACTTGCAGTAATGCTCTTAGATAAGCTAAGATATGAATGTCATAATACAATACAATTATGTGCTGTGTTTTTGTTTCGAAACAAAAGCATGTTAATTAAAACGCATCTGTACATTGAGAGTATCAATATCAGAGCGGTCCACCAGCATCCGTTGGGATTGAATTAAAAGGTGCTCCGCTAAATTTAGACGAGGGGCCTTCACAGCCACATTTAGGTCACTCTGTTCTAGAGGCAAACTTTTTTTTTTGCCTATTTAATGGTTACATCTATCACGTCTTTGCAAGCTCTTTTCTGAACTTCTGTCCAGTTGAGATGCGTTCATTTGTTCGAATCGCTTTAGCAATTTAGTAACTTTGGGAATAATTTGTATACCTCGTTGTTTTGATGCACACATACATAAGTACATATTTCCAAAATTGACATATTATTTTGCCCATTTTCTTTTCATTATAGTTTTATTGACGGTTATTTCTCAAAACAATGTTTCATCAAGTTTTGAAAATTAAATTAATTTGATGTTGAATGAAAGTGATAATTTTGAAACGGATTCAATCGATAATTTTTATGCCGTATTTACGTACAGTGACTAACACATCTAACCGGAATACGAATGTAATAAATTTCGATTAGGCAGTTCGGTGGTGTGAAACAAAAAATCGATAAAATAACCATTATTACATGCCAATTAAAAGGAAATTTTGCCTAGTTTTATTATTTGTTGCGAAAATCATTAAAAACTTAAACTGTTAATTCAACAAATAACAGTAAAATTTACTCCAACTCAACATTTAATGCACATTTAATAAGCCGCTGTAGTCGTATAACGGTACTTTTTGATTCAAACAAGTGACTGTAAGTGACAGTTTGTGTGAACTTTTCTGAAAGTGAAATTGTACTAATTCGATTTCACGGAAGCAGACATCCTTGGAAATGAGAAACCTTATTTTGCAGCTTCGAAATTTCAAATATTGTGCACAGGATCACTTTAACGGTACACGACATAATTAAAAAAATTTGAAACAGAAAATCGAGTGATTAATAAAAGTAGAAAGGGCCAAGGAAAGAAATTAACTGACAACGATGCGAAATATATTAAACGGATTATTGAGAAAGATTCGTTTATATCGGCAGATAAAATTAGAATTGAGGTTGAGAAGAGCATGGGGAAAAGATCAAAGGTGCATAAGAAGTTTCGGATTAAATGGCCAAACAGTAATCAAAAAAAAAACCATACATTTCGGAGAAAAATTGAAAGAGAATTCTGTGCTTTGTCTTAAATACAGCCCCTGAGTTTTGGAATCGATTAATAAGTTCTTCTTTACCACAAATATATTTCTAATTTTTATATTTCAGGTACTTTTTACCGATGAGACCAAATTCAAGTTGCAAGGATCCGATGGCCGTATATTTGTATGGCGACGTGTGATAAATAAAGCATGTTTGCAAAAAAAAAAAATACTTGGGCTAAATTAGAGCATGGTGGAGGTTTAGTAATGGTCTGGGGCTGTATTTCTGCTGCATGAACAGGAAATCTTCATTTTATTCAAGATATAATGGATCGATTTAAGTATATAGATATTTTAAAAGATATATTTTAAAATAATTTTGGTATTTCGGATAGTTTCATTTTTTAGTTTTAAATCCTGGTAACTTTATAATTGTCCTCACGTGTTGGACACGCCATCTCAGTCCCCAGACCTGAATATTATTGAGCATATTTGGCAAGAAGTTGGACGGAGAATACACCAAAAGACCTACGCAAATATAAACGACCTTAAAGCTGCAATTTTAGAGGCCGGGAATTCGATAAGTTCTCAAATTTGTCCAAACTTGGCAAATTCTATGCCAAAGAGACTGGTAAAAGTTATTAAGAATAAAGGTTATGCTACAAAATACTAGAATCCATATAATTTTCAATTTTTCCGGTTAGTCGTGTGACATTGAATTCTGAGTTGGAGTATTTTTATTATTTTTTTTAAAATTGATTAGCTCAAGTTATTATAATTTTGGCAATAAGTAATAAAACTAGACATGATTTCCTTTTAATTTATGTGTAATATACTCTCTTTCTGTCGAATGTATTCACTCCCAATTGCATCCTTGAAATTTCTTACATTCGTCATCCGGTTAGACGTGTGAGTCACTGTATATTGGCTAATGACAGGCGTTTTATAAATACAAAACTGGTCAATGTAAATCGAGCAAAGTTATTTAATGAAAGCAGGCAGAAGTGATGTAAAGACATATTAACTAAAAATAATAAACCTCTCCAACGACAATAAAACTGACTTTAGTGTTATCACTAACTGAGCTGAAAATCGTAAATGATAAACACTCTGACAAACAAGTTTAGGGAATGAGTATCCCAAATCGACCAAGTGATTTGTTATTTTTTTTGGATTTTATTTTTCGTAATTTGCTAGCATTGTAATGCATTACGACGCTGAGTTTGATCGCGATTTGTCATTTAGTTTGTTTGAGAAGCAGAAGTTAGTTCAATAGTGTCTGGTGATTTTTACTATTGATATTCGAGGAATTGTTCATTCGGCATTCTTTCCGGATTATCAAACAATGAATAAACAAAATCATTTGGGTGTTCTGAGGCATTTGACTGAGAGAGAGAGAGAGAGTGAGCGTTCGTAAAAACCAGATCTTTGCACACGGACATGAAATTAAATCGTCTCACAAAAAACCATCGTTTATGTCAAATTTTGGAACACCATATTAACCAGATTTGGCTCTGCGTTAGTTTTTCCGGTTCCCAAAGCTGAAATTGTCGCATCGCGAAACATGTTTTAGCTCCATTAAATACATAAAGACGAAATCGTTGAAGGAACGCAAAGCAATCCCACAATATGACTTCAAAAAATGTATGGATGATTGGATTGTTCATCGGAAGAAATGTATCGCTTCAAATGGAGCTTATTTTTTTTTTAAGGAGACTCAATAAATTTGAATGAATATTTGATATTTTGTGTTTTATTTGCTTATTCTCGAAACTTATTGGTCAGAATGTGTAGACATGAAAATGTCGCAATTTCTAACTGACTGTGTAGAAACCATGAGCCAGAGACTAAATAACTAGTTTTACCTTCAGTTTTTTTTTTGTGTTTAGGGCAAAATATATCATACACAAGAAATCGTTTACATTTCAAAGATATACTTCAAATTATACTGAAATTTTTAAATGCTATCTAAAAATTTTACTATATGATGTATTTAATTGCCGCTTACAGTCGTAATCGTTTCATTTAAATAGCAAATAAATACAATGTTTACGTACAAAATAATGTAATTTCGTGTTTTAATTAAAACTCAAGCTCTAGTCGATTCGAGACACAAATCAATTCTGTGTATTGTGAGCATCGTTAAGAAAATCGTGTTGAATGGCTTACAAAGAAAAAAAAACGAAATTTGCTTATTGCCGCTCTCATCCGAACTAATCGGTATGATTTCAATATTGTTAACTAGCAAATAATCGGAAGCACTTTTTATGAAATAAAAAATACACAATAGCTCGAGTGTTCTTAAGATTCTATAATGTTATTCCTTTTTGAAGACGACAAACAAAAAAAAAAACATATTAACACATACATATAAGGAATAATCTAGCTACGTTTGTCTGGTCGACGTTGCTTTTAAATACAAGAGATCACTTGAGCAGTTCGAAATGATACCACCAGAGCCACTTGCGCTTGCTATGTGCTCATTCATTTCAATTGAAGATAGAGCAAGCGGCGTTGCAGGTGCCAGGGATTTAATGTCAGCATTAAGTAAACTATGTGAGGGATATTTGCTCACACTGGTCGATGCTATTGAAGTTGACAGTGAGCTCGAAGAATCGCTGCTAAATTTCGGATGGCATTTGCTGGTAGCGTAGTTTGCTTGTGTTTTGGTTGCAGCGAGAACAGCAGGCTGTTTTAGGATATCAACGTTCAGAGCGACAGTTGATGAACATGAATTGTGGGAGTTACTATTGCAACAACCATTTACAACAGAAGCATTACATACACCGTTACCGTTAGGATCGCCATGAGTGCTTCCTAGGTTCGACGATGACGTATAAGACATAAGGCCTTGACTAAAACTACTTAAATTATTCGGTGTATAACTAGGATTAGATGTAGACGATACTAATATATGCTGAGGCTGTAACTGAACGTGTGGATGGTGATTGATTTGCTGATGCATTGGAAGCACCAGCTGAGACGATTGAGCAGATTTTTGCAGCTGCTGCTGTTTATTCGGGGTATTAACTAAGACATTCGATAAATTTACTATACTTGACGACGCCGATACATTACTAATACAATGAGATGCAGCCACTGTGTTGCCATATAACGCGTTGCTGGAGCTGCTGCGTGATGTATTGTTGTTACTTTGATTACAGCAAGGTAAGCTGCCTGAGGCCGTTCCTCCATTCAGGATATTGCTAATACTATTGACAACAGTTGATTTGGTCAGTGTATGCGAAGTACTAAGGCCAGTTACATTGGAAGTTCCCGTTCCTGTATTTGTCCATCGATTTGTGGGGGCTGTGCATTCATTGCCGCCATTCGAGCTTTCCGTGACAGCGTTGTTAGCTCCTGTGCAACTAGTACCGTTGCTGCTATTAACACTTCCTGCACCACCACCGGATCCACTGGCACTGGAACCTGACGACTCTGTGTTTGGTGGGCGCGGCAAACGACGTCTAAGCCAAGAGTGCTTAAGTGCGGCAGCTGGCGTCATTCGTTGCTCCGGATCCCATTCAAGACAGCCCCGTAAGAAGTTCAAAAATAACGGATCACTGCATCCATCCAATGCTTTCACTAAATTCTTTGATGCAGGCGGTCCACGCGGCTTACCCCGCCGTGATTGGCCGCCGTTGAGTATAACTGTGCCATCTTCGAGTGTCCGGGCGATACAATATCGTGGATAGCCCTTGGCATTGAAGAAGTTACGCATTCTCTTTGACTGGCTAAGCACATTTTGTGGCGGCATTCCGAGCACTTCTATAATGCACGCTAGCTGGTCGGCTTCATCCTCGCCGGGAAACAACGCGTGTCCAGATAAAAGTTCAGCCAAAATACACCCCAACGACCACATATCGATCGCCATACCATATTTCGCGCCCAAGATTACTTCGGGCGCCCGATAGAATCGCGACTGAATATACGTGTAGACGCGTTGATTTTCGTAGCAAGATGATCCGAAGTCGATTACCTGTAACGGTGAAAGAGTCAAACTTAGAAGACCTACCATCAAAATCTCACCTTAATTCCGGAACGGCCTTGTTGTTTCAATAGAACATTTTCCGGTTTCATGTCACAATGAATAATTTTGTTCTTGTAAAGTGCATCAAGGCACTGTAGCAGAGAGTGCGCAAATTTACGAACAAGCTGCAAGCTAAATCCGTTGAAGCCGTTTTTCTTAATTAGCTCGTAAAGATTGATGTTCAACAGTTCGAATGTTATGCACATGTGATTTCGAAATGTGAAATAGTCGTACATGTGAATGATGTTCATCGTATTGTATTTATCCTGTTTCCGGAGATTCTGCAGGATGCGTATTTCCTCCTGCGCCTGCCGATGAAATCGTTTTTCATTGCGAACCATCTTCAGTGCTACATGCTCGTGCGTTTTATGATCATAGGCCTTAACAACCTGACCGAAGGATCCTTTCCCGATTATTTTAAGCACCTCATAGCGATAAGCGACATGATCATGCGGTATATGAATATAGGAACCTTGTTCGTTGTCATAGTCCGAGTTGTTGGGACCGAATATTCCTGGCCGCTTTTTGGCATTCGCGCCAATAAAATAGATCTGAGGATAAGTTAAAATCTCATTTCGTTCGTACGGTGTAAGCTTATGCATGTACAGGATCATGACTTGCTGAGGGGAAACCACCAGTGGTTTAGGTTTTTCATTAAGCGCACTCTTTTGCTGTCCGGACATGATTACTTGATGATGGAACTGGTGATAGCCACTGTTTGATCCGGTGGCAACTAGACTATTAGAATTGAATGTTGCAGCTGAAACTTTATTGTTTGCACTTGACGACGAAGTTCCAGTTGCAGCTGATGATGATGATGCACCCGAAGCGCCTGCATTTGAACCGATTCCGATCGGTAGGATGACAGGTGCCGCTAATGATGATGATGATGACGATCCACTACCAACAGCACCTATAACCGCCGATGAACAGGCAAGGCCGTGAAACGAGCTGGAAACTGTTGAATAAACATTTAACTAAGACATTTGTATACTTAATGCAAGCAGTGCGGGTTGTTGGGAAATTTCAAACATCTGTCAACTAAGCCATTATATACACTATATCAAAAAATTGCACGTACAGTACCCTAGCTCTAATAAAAACTCTTCTATTTATGAAACAAAAAAAAAACTTTTTCCATTCTTTTTGTGTATTTATAAATTCTATACTGTTAAAGCTCTTTAGAGTAAAACAGTATTCTGTTATATTAGCTTTTACTGTCACAGTACAGCAATAATAAATAAAAAAATAATTCCACGCACATCAAAAAATTCCACACACATACAAGATTTACTTATGATCTCATGCAAAACAAAAGTAACGGTACTTAGTTTCCAGTGCAGATTTACACACGATTTACATTTATTGAAGGTAGTAGTTGTAAATGCTCAAATTTTTTAAAATGGCCGAATCACACCACCATGTTTCTGTTGAAGTGAAGAAATCAATTGGATAGCTTATGGAGGAAGATAAAAGTTATGCTGAAATATCAAGGATCATTGGCAGAACATGGAAGGGGTCGGAAGAAAATTTTAGATTTATGGAGAGGAAAATTGAGAGAATCATTCAGAACTATTCAAAAACAAGTGCTCCCAAAACCGTTGGAGACCTTAAAAGAAACGACAGAGTATCATTGAATGCAAAAACGGTGCGAAATTTTCTCCGTAAAAGATGTTACAAGGGATGCATTGCAAGAAAAAAAACCGTTCATTTCGCGGAAAAATGTTGCCCGTATATCCCCGTATATAAGTATACCAGAGAGTATGTAACAATGTTAGACCAACTTTGGGAAAATGTTATTTTCGTGGATGAAAGTAAATATAATCCTTTTGGCTCTGATTGGCGGCAATTTGTTTGGAGCAAAGTCAATTCAGCGTTGCAGTCAAAAAAATTTGAGACCCACTGTGAAACACGGAGGTCGAAATGTTATGGTTTGGAGAGCGATGGAAGCAAATGGCATTGGAAATTTGGCATTTGTGGAAAGTACTATGAACAAGCATTTTAAAGCTTAATTTAAGAGACACAGTGCTTCAAAAATTAGATTTGGCGACGAATTTTCACTAGTACATTACAATGATTCAAAACATTCCTCGGATCTAGTAAAAGAGTGGTTACTGAATAACGTGAAATCTTTGCTTTCTCATCCACCCCAATCACCCAGACCTTAATTCCATCGAATATCTTTGGTATGTTTTGGAAAAAATGGTGCTGGAACATCATATCACAAGCCAAACTAACCTGAAGGAGGTTATTTTAGAAAATTGGGGCAAAAAATAAGACCTAAAATTACTAGAAAGCTAGTCAATTCAATGAGCAATCACTGAAAAGATTTGATTTCAGCAATTAAAAGTAGAAAAAGTAATTAATTTTCTGAATGTATATGGACATTTTTGATGTACGTGCAATTTTTCGATATGAATTATATATAGCTTAATTTAAAAAAATGAACGATAATATAACCGAATACTGTTTTGTTTTAGATAGTTTCAGTTGTGTAGAACTTATAAAATTCATAAAAATAAAGAAAACGTTGTTTGTTTTAGAGATAAATGAGTTTTAATTAATGATAAGGTTGGTGTACGTGCAATTTCTTGACACAGTGTATGATATACAATGAAGAACAGGCAAATTTAAAGCACCTTGCTCGGGGTGCCAAAATGTTATTTACAAGGTAAACTCTGCAGTATAACAGCTTTATGTTTCAATATCTGCACGTACATTGCTATACCACTCTTTATAGTGATCCGAAAATAAAATAAAAAAAAAACACTATAAAATATCTCGCAGCCGACAGGCGTCTAACGAAATATCCCGTAGTGCTTTTTTACGATGACGTTTTTCCGTTTACAACGATTTTGGAATGCTCGTTTCCTAATGTACATTTTTGTTTTTTTTTTAATCCTAGCTAAATTTCTTCATTGGCGCCCGAGCAGGGACTGCGAGATTTCGAAACAAGTTAATAATGAAGTAGTTTAAAGAAATGAACGGGAATTATTTTGACAACACAATTTCCGAAAATATATCTATTGCAATACTTCCTTGCGTGTCCGAAATTACCGTCCGCGAAGAAGCACGAAGAGTTTACCGACGCAGAAAAACCGAATGTCGCAGCAACTTGCAGAAAAATTGAATTGATCAAGTATCAGCACTAATGCTCAGGAACGGAAGTCGACATAAGCCGGCATCCGCTTCGATATTTGTAAGGAAAGAAATTTTCTAGGAAGTTTGTTTGTTCGAAAAGAAAAATCGGTTTTCTTATGAAAATATTTTTTTTTGAAATTTTGATTTGAATTCCCTGAAATTTCTCTTGACTGTTGAAAATTTATTCTCTTATAACATTTTCCTTCAAATTCGAATACTGTTAAATTAAGTAACATGACAAGAACCTTGTCCATCCACCCAGAATTCAAATACAGTGAAACCTGGTTAACTGGGATCTCAAGAGACCTAACGGTGCTTGTGTGGTCTTGTTTGACAGCAAGTGACAAAATAGTGTAGAACTAAAAATAAACAAGCGACCGCGATGCACGTGAACAAAGCAAACAACAATTAAAAAGTGCCAAAACACAGACCAAGTGTCAGAATAGTGTGTTTTGACGTTTTTTTTGACGTTACGTCAGCCTACAGGGAAATAATATAGTGATTAAATACCGAATTCTGAGTGTGAGGGGCTGGCGGTGTATCTTGTTCAACGTAGGGCAAGATCAAAGCCAATCCATGTCACAAAACACGGGGACAATGGACGAAACGGACATAGATCGACTGATCGTAGCTCAAGCAAAACAAAAAGGACAGAGAAAACCAACGTTAACTAAGCTAACAACTAAATAAAATTGTACAGCAACTGGAATACACACAAAAAAAAACTTGCTGAACAACAACGTGACAATACAAAAATTAATGAAACGTAACAAAGAGTTACTCAGTGAGCTAATGAAACAACAAAACAAACAGAAACAGAAAATACCAAATGAAAAGAAGAGGAAACAAAATGCATCCTTTTCTCCCCAAACTACCTCTATCTCTCCAAAGTCCGCTTCCGAAAGCGACGAAACTACAGCAGAAAATGACAGAAATTTCGATGAAATGGAAATGGCGCCCGACATAGAACGTACAACAACAACAACAACAACATGCAACAGGAATTTACTGAAACAGAAAACGTGAACATAGATCAAATTGACGATATAGAATAACAGATCAGGTCCCTCAAAGCTACTGAAAGTTCTTCTCCCTAGAAGTGAAAAGAAAATATGTATATAACGTGCAGGCCATCTGCCACCTATTGTGCGAAGATGAAGCACAAAGTTCGCGAGGTGGATAATCCCAGTGTCACAACTGCCAGCAGTTTGAACACTCTGCCAGCAATTGTCATGCTCAGGCTAGATGCGTTAAATGCGACGAACTCCACCACTTCTCAGACTGCAAAAAAGCTAAAGTGTGTTAACTGTGGAGGTGAAAATCGTGCGAGCTATGGGGGCTGGCCGCGCAACCCGATGAATTTGAGGAAATCGTTTGCCCAAATGGCAAGTGGAAATCCTAATCCATCTCCCCTAACCCCTATCTCAACCACAACCAAACCTCCGTCAAACTCCCCACCCAAAACTAAACAACCCAGCCTACCAATCCCAACTCAAGCACATGGGCTAGCTCTTCGCCATCATGCAAGAACAACTACATACAATAATGAAAGACATGATGGCGAAAATGTTTCAAAGTATATTCACTAGCCATAATTCGCCAAACATCTCACCAAATTACACGCAAATGAACTCCATTAGCTAGGTTTCAATTCTCACGTGGAATGCAAATTCCTTACTGATGGAACTTTTGATCGGTTTCAAAATCGATATCATGCTACTATAGGAAACATTCCTCAAACCCGGCGACCACCTCCAGAACCCCAACTACATTCTATACCGAAACGATAGAATGACTGGGAGGGGAGGAGGCACAGCAATCCTCGAGAGAAGAAACATCACCCACCATCTTGTTCCTATCCCCAGCCTCGGGGGAATAGAAGCCACTGCTACAAAAGTGCAAATGAGCTTTCTCGAGTTTGTATTGGTTTCACAGGAGTTTATTGAAGACCTCCGTGCACTCCCCAATCATGAAGGCACAGTCTGCCTTGCGGGTGACCTCAATGCCTACAACCGTCATTGGGGAGCTGTGAGATGTTACAAAGCTGGGATCGAGCTAAACAATTACGTCACCGATAGACAATACGCACTGTGGCCCAATAAACAGCTACGCCCTAGATATAGGGATCTCTATAGGGATCACTTAACCAACATGTGCATATCAACGTCCTCGACGAGCTGTCATCTGGAGTAACCAACTCCGGAGAAGAGCTAGAGGCACAGGTGACCCTAGAATAAAGCGGGAAGCAAACCGTCATACCAATTACATACGTGGTCAGATATCCCGACACCAGAATGAACAGTGGGAGAGTTTGATGCAAAGCATCGAGCCAGGGGATAACACCCTATGGCAACTGTCTCGATATTTCAAGACCAAAAGCAAACTTTTAATGCCACCAATCTGCTGCACTCAAAACCTAAAATACACCAGTGCAGATAAAGCTAATGTTTTTGAGACACAATTCCAGCAGAACATCTCATCCAAGGACGACCTAGAGTACCAAGAAAACATCGAACGAGCGGCCGCAAATCTTCTCAGTTTCGAACCTCGGGGGAGGTAGAATCGTTAAGATGTGCTGACTTTGGGGAAGTGAAGATTTTGGTGAACGGACTGAAACAACGAAAATCACCTGAGATAGACAGCGTTACCAACATGTGCTTGACACACCTACCCGACAACATACCACAAAACATAACAGACATAATCAAAGCCATTCTCCGTCTGAGGAGGTATCCAGAAGCAGCCATTATTATCGTTATACCGAAAACTGGTAAAGACTTAACATTCCCTCAGAGCTGGAAATCAATTAGCCTCCTGTCATCAATAGCTAAATTGGCCGAACGCGTTCTCCTTTCTCGCTTGAGCGAAATAATCTCCGATAACAGCATTCTCCCGGCAGAACAGTTTGGCTTTAAGCCACTTCACTCCACAGAACGCCAGCTAGCAAGGGTGGTCCAACACATCCGAACTGGGCTCAACAATACAGAATCGACCGGGCCAGTTATGTTCAACATAGAGAAGGCCTTCGACTAAGTCTGGCATGCAGGACTAATCTTCAAAATGTATGAGTTCCGAATACCCCTTCCTCTTGCTCAGATCATTGGATCTTTTCTCAAGGGCAGAAAATTCTGTGTCAGAACATTTATCATCCGAAAGGCAAATTGCAGCTGGAGTTCCCCAAGGATCTCCTTTATCTCCCCTATTGTATAATATATATACTGCAGACATCCCTAAATTGCCCGTAGCTAAACGATCCTTATTAGCCGATGATCCGTCTATCTTCCACATGTCCCAGCATGCAGAAGTCGTTGTTTCACATCTGCAATTCTCCATAAATACGCTTGGAGGGTACTTCCACAAATGGAAGATTAAGATCAACTCAGACAAAACTCAGGCAATTTTCATCGCACAGAAGAGGAGACAGACACCATGAGAACTGGCTGTGAACGAACAGAAGATTGAATGGCAACGGACAGCCAAGTACTTAGGACTGACGTTCGATTACCGAATAACTTGGACGACACACATACAAAATAGTTGCAGCACTTGCACTAGATTCCTTCATGCCTTCTTTCCCCTCATTAAATCTCAAAGACTGAACAAAACCAACAGATTACTTATATACAAACAAATACTAAGACCGGCATTATTATACGGAAGTCTAGCATTCGGGCAAACCTCAAAGAAAAACAAACGAAAACCTACAAACCTGCCAAAATCTCGCACTGCAAAGAATTTTCCAAATTCCATGTTATATTAGAAACGTGGACATACATAAGGACTTAAGGATCGAACCAGTACACAAATACATATGCGACAAAGCTTTAAAGCTCTTCGACAAGATAGACCGACATACTAATAGCATCATGCATATTGTCAGATTCCCGACCAGGGGCACACTAAATATACCCTCATCTCAGAAAAATCACTAGCTAGTGCAAACCATCTGCACACCAACTAAATCTAAGTATCCATTGTAGCCAAGATTCATAACCGAGAAAAGTGGAGTAAGGGTGAATCACTTCACCAGCTCTAGACGAACCCTGTTCTTCGTCTTCAAGGGACCTAAAATTGTTCATCACTTGTAGAGGCTTTTCATTTACTTAGTTTCCCAAATAGGCAGGTTAGCATCACAGTTGTCTTTAGTAGGTCCCACTATGAGAGGTCGAAATGTAATATTTATCATATAAAGAGGTGAAAAATGTGGGCTACTGGTCATTTTCGTTGCTACTACAAGCGGTCATAATCTGATAAATTGTCTCACTTATATGAGTTATTGAGCTACGAAGTCCCAATTAGAGAGGTAAACATCGAAAAAATCTATGAAATCTAATCTAAGCTAACCAAGATTTGAAAATTCCCAGGAACAGAGGTATTTCAATGCAAAACTGTTAGGACCTCTCATTGCAATTATCAATAAACAGAGATTTCTCACATATCCAGAGACCACTCAACCAGGTTTCACTGTAAATGAAAACATTCCCAATACTAGGGCCAATCCTGCTGAGGCAGAATCAAATATACCGCTAGCCGAAATAGAATTATTATTGATAAGTTTGTTGCAACGAGAATGTCCTTGAATGTTAGAGCAAATGTCGATAGCCGGTGCAAATCTCCGCAAAAGAGTAGACCAGAATATCAATGTCAATCAAACGACAGGGAACTTAGCGGACATGGACCGCATCCCGGACGTTATGAAGAATCTCAGAAAATTCACCGGAGAGTCTGGTGAGTTCGGTCCATGGCGGAAAAGACGCTAAACGATCATCGGCCAATCAAAGCGGACTTAAAGCTGCAGTTACAATCAATGCAACACAACTTTGTTGCACAACAAAATGAGTTTGAACCCATAAGAACGTATGAGAGCAGTTAGAATGATGCAACACAACTTTGTTGCGCAACAGAGTTTGCTCATATCTCAAACTTGGCATGGCAACAACATTTTTGAAAATATCCAATTCCACCTGTTCCTATGAGAGTCCGGGAAATGGGAAATGTCATATGCAAATGACAATCAAAATTTGTTTTTCTTTTGCTCATTTTTGCTCTGCAATATACGTTGCAGCTTTTAAAGGATCAAATACTCACTGATATCACTTTCCGAGACTGTAAAGGGACCATTTTATCAAACAACAATTTCGTTAATATAGCCAGTGACAGATGACGGTAAATGTTGTGTTGCATTGATTGTAACTCGTTCCACCAACAAAACTTGGCAGCGAATGTTGGTTGCATTGATTGTAACCCAAGCATAAGGATGCTCCGTTAATGCGGACTAAAGAGGATGTTGAGCCGAAATGGTCACACATCTACTATTTGACGTGTGTTTCGACACTCGATATGATATTGATTCGGACAAGGATTCGACGCTCTCTAAACCGTACAGAAGTCTAAAGAATTATTCGAATTAGTCTTCAATGAATGTGAATGCATATTTTTTTTTTTTAGCCGAATCTCTAGATCTTCAATTTAAACTCTCAAAATTTAGATGGCATATGTACAAACTTTCAAGTCAAAATAAAATAATTTACAAACCACGGAAATCGTTCAGTTAGAAAAATTGATACTGAACATTGTTTTTTCAAGATATTATACATACTTCAAATAAACTTACATGCACGATCCACGTCATAATCCAAATTAATTTACCAAGAAAAAGTTAAGATTGGACGAAATAAATCCCAATTGCAGCAAACACAAATTGGGACCTTAAAAAACAAAGAAAGCAACACTTACCAACTGAAGATTGAGAGATTTGAGCTGAGCCAATTACTGCCGCTGCGGCCGCAGCAGTTGCTACATTGTTTTGATTCGAATTTGGTCGGGACGAGATTGGTTGTTGTTGTTGTGGATGATGAGACATATGACGATGTTGTTGGAGATGCTGCTGCTGTTGCTGTTGTTCTACTGCACTAGCACCACCACTACTATTATTACCACCGTTAACGTTAATATTATTACTATGATTTACACTGTTTGATACAAAATGTTCGTTAAGATTATTATGAGATTGTTGGTGGTGAATATGGGCTAGCTGGTGATGAATTTGGAAGTTAGAAGATACAGTTGTTGATGCAGGTGGTGGTATGCTACCAACCATTGTACTACTCTTACTGCTGTTCTTACTAACAGCGGGAGTGCTTTTAATATTATTATTATTATTATTATTATACTTAAATTTAATGTTTATATCATTGTTATTATTTTGACCAAGTGGCAGTAAATGACGGGAGTGAATATTATTTTTTTTATTATTTTGCTCAGTTTTTAGCAATGCACTTACTGAAAACGGAAAATCTCTCAATAGCTGATCGTCAGTTGCTGGTTTGGATTCTATGGAATGAAACAATTGCTGCTGCTCCTCGCCAACTAAGAAAATGCAATGCTGATCGGTTAGATAGTCCTTTTGGGCGCTCTTGGGCCCAAATGCCGCTGAGAGAGATTGAAAATCAATGCTGTGATTTGTCAAAGACTTGATCATTACGTTTGGATTGCGTTCTGCCCTTCCGCAGCAGTCCGGCTTACGATCGTCCAAATAGCAGGATAAATGCCGGTAGTTTGTTACGACGGGACTGTATGATGATCCGAGCGACGATTGCAAAAATACTGAGCTGTGTGCATGGTTGATTTGCCCGAATGATAACCACGCTGCTTCCGTTCCGCTCCTATTGCCGTTGAATTGATGTTGGGGTAGCGTTGACGTTTCCGGCAGAGAAGATTCCCCTCCAGCTCGTAAACGAGCTGCACTTGTATTCTCTTTCTGCTCGACAATCAAGGGGATTTTCAATAAGTCTAACAGAGTTGGGGAGGGGAAATTCGTTTTTTTCGGTGACTTTCGAGATGCCAATGCCGGAACGTTGAACAGTATGTTCTTATCATCGACTGAATACTTTCCGAAAGGACGAAGACGTAAAGTTGGAGTATTTTTTTGAAGTTTGACCTCCCGCTGTTGCTCTGACTGATTCTGCTGGTATGTTGCGTAGATTGAATCCCTAGTTTTTCTACAATATCTGACAGTAGTCGCAGTACTAGGAGAGTCATTGAACAGAGACGAAAATACTACCAATTTTCGATGCAATCGCGAATCGTTCTTAGCCACTAGTTCGCACAAAGCGTAGCTTTCGAGGCCAACAAACTGATTACAAATCACATCACTGCTGCGATTGTAAGTACTAGCGATCAATTCAATTGGACGATGTAGAGTGTGACCAGTGGAATTCCCGCGAGTTTCATCAATTTCAACGTCATGTAAATTCCCAGGCAGTGAATTCAGCAGCAGCACCGATGACTGTGAAGATGACGGTGTCGATTCCTCGACGGAGGCAAATGTAAAGAATGATTTTTTGTTTGGGTGTCGGTATCTTCGTAGCGTACGTTTCTGAAAAGTTTGAAAAGCTTGGGGAGTGCAATTGCCATTCAATACATATGAATTCGAAGTAGACGCACTCCTTCTGTTTCTGTTTGTTTTAACCCTGCTATTTATGCTCCAGGTTTCTTCTGGGTTCTGGCAGCTGTCGAATTTACTTCTCTTATTGATTCGGGTGTTTCTTCTGCTTGTTGTTAGAAACTTTTCAGAACATTTACTTTCAGAATGAAAACTTCTAGCACAATTGCTACGTGCTGCTTCGACCAGTGTCAACTTTTCTGGAATTAAAAGCGACAACAACAGTTCACCACCCAAGGTAATAATGGGCCCGAAATCAGTTTCTTCAATGCGAATTAAATAGTTTTCTTTTACAAATCCATATATAATGTTTGGATGTTCACTTGAGATATAATGGCTGGCGATTACACTGCTATTGTTACTGATCAGATCACATAACAGGAACTTTGTCTCTTTAGCCTCTGTAAAAATTCGAGTACTTCGAGCACAGTTCATCTCAATCGCAGATCGGCACAATGGCAGACTTGCTCCTTTGCCTGCGATAAATCCATTTCGATGGTAGATACATCCACAATAATGCTCCTCGGTTCTAAGGAGAGCTTAAATCGTAATTCAGAGGATTGTGATCTAATGAAGTAAAAAGAGAATCAAAAACTATCATTTATTCTACCCGGGAATTGTAAATAAATATACAATCCAGTTGAAAAGTTCGCACAGTATTCATACATACAAATAAAGATTCTATATATGTATATATATATATATATATATATATATATATATATATATATATATATATATATATATATATATTATATATATTATATATATTATATATACATTATATATATATTATATATATATATATATATATATATATATATATATATATATATATATATATATACATATAGAATCTATTATCGGGGTATATAGAAAGACCGAAGTACAGTCGAGTCATACAACAAGTCGGTGCATAAGGATTCTGCATCAGTTTTTTGACGCATCGTATATAATCTGATATATATGTATGTTATAATAGTCTGATAGAGCAACGAAATCGATTACATTAGTGACCGAGCAACTGTTGAAAACTATGAAAACATATGAAAACTATGAATGCAAAATTACTTTGAAAGGACTGTCGCGGCAGCTACATATGTCACGAATCTCCCGGCAGATAGATACATCAACTTTGTGACTGGAGACGTTTCCGTAACTACGGCACACACGGATTATTTTGAATTTAGATTCGACAATCAAACGCTAAATTTTGCTAATAATTGAATCCGCGATACCCAGCCGAATATCGTAATTAAAAACATCAAGCATTTTGATCCACGGTATCGAACTGAACTTTTTTTTTTGCCGATAGCAATTGTTTAACTCACTCGAGTAAGATCTGTAATATGTATGGTAATGCCGATTGGCGACACAAGTGGCCGCATTTTCCACAGCCTGACGGGAAAGTTATCCTGATGACTAACTGCTAGTACGGTCGTAAACATCACTTTGTCAAAAACCAGATGGAATACCTTTTATTGATCAGGATACATGTCAGTAGATGACATCTATGGTAAAAACCCGGAGGAAATTTGATTTTTTTCTGTGACGGGATCGGCCAATGACATGCGAACAGCACTTAAAACGCGTGAAAATGACTGCTTAACGAATCCGAAAGGTAAACGGGCGATGAAAATCAGGAGCGGTGACAGATTTAGAAGGTTCGCACATATCCTTTCATTCTTCCAATCACAGGCGATACCACAACTGGTACTTTTTCACTTTTTCGAAAACTCAGCATACATGTTTATCTCGTTTTCATAAAACGAGCACACTCGCAATGATAAGAAAATGATTCTCCATTAACCTGCGAAGCAACTAATCGGGAGCCACACATTTATCAAATCAAATCAATGGTCAATCGGCATGAACTTGGAGATTTCCGATGACACCACCATCAAATTTTCGAGCACACTTAGACGCGAAAGCACAAGAATATATACCCACCTTAGCCGAATGTAAGTCAAGGCAGCGCCAACACATAGACTTATCCTTTTTCCTTTCCCAACAGCAGCCAGCTCGCGATCTCCCTTGTTTTCAAAAGGCCCTTTCTGACTTGTCCTTACATTCAGTGCTGCCACTGTAATGTGGGTGCGCGAATCATGTATTTTTTGCCGCTGTAGCACACTGGAACGGTCTCTAACGTAGTCAAGCGCGGCGTAGCTGTCAGATTAGTTGATCATAAGGGTTTTCCATTGTTATGAGCACATTCTACGTCGACACGACGCAGCTAAGCGCAGCCGAACGCAGTTCAAGTTGAAATTGTTTCAACTTTGACACAGCCAAGCACTTGATATTTACGAGGGTGGAAATTTGAATTTCGATTTGAATTTGAATAGAAATTTCATCTACATCGTTTGAATTGAGTGAGTGAAATCATTTGAATTTCGATTTCAACAACTGATTTGAATTGTAGAAAAATTTGTTTTTTTTTTTTATATAAATTTTTTTATATAAATTTTTTATAAAAATTATATATAAGAATTTGTTATATAAGATACGCCAAAGGATTCATAGAACATTAAATATAAACAATACAATTATAAAACAATACGAAAAATTCTTCTCGATTCTCTGTTAAAGTTGATCATTCCGTTTACATGAATCAACATATGAATCGGATCGGTGCGCCATGTCACTCGAATTCATGAACAGTTTACTGAGCAGTAAAAATTAGTAAAATTATAATAAAATTTCCAAAATAAATTCACTTTTCCCGGACTTTTGATAGAGATGAGAATGAGCGAAAAGATACATCGAAAAAATTATGACTATCCATTTTAGTCCGAAAGCATCGGAAAGTAGCTATTTCGTGACATTGGAGCTGTTTTAATAGCAGCTAGTAGCCGCTGTGCAGGAATATTGAACAGATTCCTGGTATAACCGCTGAAGCAAACTGTTTCGCGACGTCCTCTCCACAACGTTTTTGATCGCTACCTTGGGTAATTTGCCGTAGAGGTTATCGTAGGACATGCTCAAAACAGTTTGTTGGCATATACAGTTTCGAAGAAGTCAGTGTGCACTGTGAAGTATTTCGGAAATTTATAAATTGTTATTACAAAATTAGATCTCAATGCCCCTTCCGCCTGCATTACTAAAAAGGCTTGCAAATCGTGGAATAGTCGATGGAGTTATATCAGGTAGTATAGTTTGAAATTATGGTTAGGTGATATAACTAATATATGCAGTATTTTGCAGCCCGGAACAATGCGGGGAACGAAGAAATCATTGCCGAGGATTACGATGACGTAGAAGACCCTTCGCAGTATGACGTTGAACCCGTACGCAAGCCACAAAGTTTTTGGATCGAGCGAATGAAGCGCCGCATTGGTGAAACAAATGCTACCGGTTATAAAGGTTGTCCCAATAAATACAATATGTACCACAAGTGCTCTGTTTATTGTATGAATCGCTGGGGCGATGGAATATTGCAGCCCAAGACATCTTACATACGCCGGCGAAATCGATTGTTAAAAATGTACCCACTACCGAAAAATTGGCTGGAAGTCTATGATTATGGTTGGTACGTAGTCGATTCTAATCGCTCCATTCAATTTTAAAGCTTTAATCAATTCCAGTGCTGTTCATTATTATTGGAATACAACAGATGATATGGTGTCCTGGCTCCCTCCTGGTCACCCTAAGTCTCAGCCTTCGAAATGTGCTGCCGTAATGCGAAGAGAGCTGGAGGAAAGCCAAGCCATTGATGCTGAAGCAGAAACCATGACAGTTGGGGATATACAAAAACTTTTAGATGAATCTGATGCCCCACCTAACTGGGTAAGATTTTCACATTGACTTTTGATTGATGTACAATATTCTTTGAACAATTTTCATATAGCGACAGACTACTCCATCCCCCGAGCCAATACCGCCACCAAGGAAAAAAGTAAAATCACGGGACCTAGATAAGGCAGTACGTCAAAACCGTAGCAAAAAACACCCACGTTCATGTGGCGCTGATGACCCTCTGGATCCAATGGATCCCGCGGCTTACTCTGATATTCCTCGTGGGAAATGGTCTGACGGCCTAACAGATAGTACCAGTGCAAAATCCGGCGTCGATCCAACGACTTCAGGAACGCTGTTTCAAATGCGCCCATATCCGAGTCCGGGAGACGTTTTGCAAAGAAATGCTGATGCTGACCGAAAGACGCCTCGTCGCTTTTCCCCACGAAGCGAATGAACTAGTTTTCCACACTAGAGCATCTCGGAACATTAATAAAACTATTATCCAGACAACTTTCACTTTTTATTATCCTGAAAACTAAATTTCTATACAAGTAGCTTCATGGAAACTCACTGGCTTGTGTGTAGTAAGTAACCTGAGACTTAAATCGGGCGAGGATAGAGCGTTTAGTGGTGCGCTGACGATTCTTTCGGCTGATTCTCCAAAGCCTCTTCGGGGGTATGCGGCCAGTATGTTGGGCGATTAATCGCGTCTAAGGCCAACTGAAAAGCAGAGAAAAACGTTACTTATAGGAACATGGTGTAGCTTGTGAATTTCTCACATCAGGGAAGGCATCACGGAAATCTTCCATTGTCATTTGATCATACGGCAGAAGCGACTTCAAGTGAGCAACTTCTTTCTCATAGCTAGCGATTCTATCCTTCGAGGCCTTGACGAAATTTGCAACTTCAGCCTGTGCCTGTTTTTCTTGAGCCTCAATTTGCGGGGTCACATTATCAGCAGGGTACGGTACTTTAACACCATCATATTGTTGTTGGAATTTGTCGACTAAGCCCGATAATGGGATAACTTTCTTATATGTGGCCCAGTCGATTTTCGGCGGATTCTCGGGATTAGCAAGAACGCTATGAAAATCTGATTGAATTTAATGCGAACAATACATAACAGAACATCTTACCTCCGCAAATAACTGTCACTTTTAGCTTTAAATAGATTAAAGTTGGCCCTTTGATTTGGTGGAACACGCTCAGCAAGAGCGGACCAGTTTACAGAAGATTGAGCGATGCGCCGTGTAGCCATTTCACAATTTCAATAATTGCCTTCAATTATCAATTCTTTAATAAAGCAAAATCGCTAACACGAAATCGTTGAGGACCTAATTAAGCAAACCACGTAACTGTGAACCTCGAACGTAAGCTCACGACCGCTTTGAAACTTCAATGGCAGCTTCCGCACCTCAAATTACGACCGACTTTTCGTGATTGTATAATACTTCCAGTGCTGCCATACTGTAAGGAACTTTGTAGGAACTTAAGTCATCGATAATTAGCAAGAGGGAATAGCGATTTTGCTCCACTGAACAAATTTGTGGGGACAATTCAAGTATGGGGACTTTTAGACGATTCAATTCAATACGAAAAACTCTACTCGTTTCTTTTTTAAATTTGATCTTACCGTTTACATGGATGAACTTAATAATCGCTTTGGCGTATTTAAAACAAAAAACCATTATTAGTCAATTGTCACAAGATATTCAAAAAAAAATTCACTCGAAAAGAGTTGAGCCACGTAAATGGCCTATGTTTTGCAAAACGTACCTGGCTTGGTTTTTGCGGGAGGGGAGGCCTTAATTTTCATGTTACATGCAGGTTACATGTCTCTTCCTGTACTCGTACTCATTGCGCTCAGTGTGACACATCGCGGCCTGTCTATTCTTTTTCTTGACACTCAAAGATGTGCCTACAGTATGTGACGAACGGAAACGTCACAAATCAGTGAATCAAGAATATTATGTGAGTGGAGTGAGTAAGCCATGATGAATGAATTAATACGATAGAAATTTCGAAGTTGGAGTTGTCGTCAGTGACTTGAGTGCTATTTTCGACCGTCAATCGGCCTCGTAGCGATTGTCACGGACGTTGTTCTTATATGTCAATTCCAACTACAATAGGCCCAGATTTTTTTTGCTTCGGTACATTGTTTTTCTGTTTCTGGTCGCAGAACTTTTAACTATTGAATTGTGTTGGCACAATCTTCGATCACTTTGTATTTGTATAAGAAAAAAATATAAGAAAGTGCCTAGCTACCCATATCGCTATTACAATAGCCCTCAGTGTTGTCATTCTTTTCGCGTGACATAGTGCCGGATGTCAATGTAAGTGTTTGATGTGGAAGATATAGTAGCACTGTCGCTCGGGCAGAGCACTATATTCCACTACGCTGTGCCGATGGAGCTATAAATTAAAAGCAAATAGGACAGGAGGAATATTGGACGAGTACCAATCTGAATGATTATGAACGTATTTTTAAAGATCCATTCCACTCATATATATATTACCACCCATTTTATGATGGGTGTAAGCGTTTGCCGTTTGTTAGTGTCTAAGGTAGGAATTCTATTGAAAGATTAATTTTTTCGTAATCGATAAAATAGGTCTTGAAGTCAAACGAAATTCTACTTGCTCTTGAACTTATGAGAAACGTTCATGCCAGTCGATCTTGAAGTACCTGCTCAGTGTTGGCTTACGGCCCAGAGAGGTGGAAAAACGTTATAAGTTATATACTAATTTAGACCATTGACAATCGCCGTATTTAAAAAGGCGATTCGGGGTACGCAAAGTCTTACTTGAAGAGGATAAACTAGCGTACTTAGGTATGAAGAATTCCCTCACTAGACTGCAGTACGTAACAAAACTGTTAATTCATTGAATTTCTCAATTTTATTTGTCGTCGCATTTCTCAGTTTCCGCTGTCTGCCCCGCTATGCTCTCTACGCCAATACTTGCGATTTTCGGTGTGCCAGTAGCTTTATTTACTAAAAATCGGTTTAGATTACCAAAATGTAGGGGTTTTCGATTTTATTCTACTTACATTTGATTGCTTACAGGATGCCGGTTGGCAATCCGGCAGAATTATGAATATCACTGATTGTCAATTAAATCGATATTATTATAAGCTACGTTTAGTTCATCGCGTTTTCACATACATTCCTATTCTTTGCAGTGAATGATTCCAAAGGACATAATCCGAGATAAAATTTGAAGCACAGTTTAGATATGGCCCAACAGCCACATGTATCATTTAGTGCATTCCAGCAACAGCACACGCAGCAGCACCATCATCCTTCCGCGAGTAATCTTGTTCGAATTCCCAAGCAAACTCCCATAACCGACGACTACGAAATATCGAGTACAGTATTAGGCCTTGGTATTAACGGAAAAGTTGTACAGTGCACAAGCCGACGTAATGGTGTTAAATACGCACTCAAAGTATTACTCGATAATCCGAAAGCTCGGCGTGAAGTCGACTTACACTGGCGAGCAAGCGGCTGTAAGCATATTGTTAATATAATTGATGTCTATGAAAATACATACAGCGGCAACAAATGCTTATTGGTCGTTATGGAGTGTATGGAGGGTGGCGAGCTATTTCAGAGAATACAGGATCGCCAAGACGGCGCATTCACCGAAAGAGAAGCTGCACAAATCATGCATGAAATTTGTGTAGCGGTTCACTATTTACATAGCATGAATATCGCCCATCGTGATTTAAAGCCGGAGAATCTGCTATATACATCGCCCGGTACAGACGCCATACTGAAATTAACGGATTTCGGGTTTGCCAAGGAAACGTTTGCAAAGGATACATTGCAGACACCATGCTATACACCTTATTATGTTGGTAAGATAAATTCTGATATTTTCTTTCTAATCGTTTCATTTCGTATATGTCTTTTAGCGCCGGAAGTCCTAGGGCCCGAAAAGTACGACAAAATTTGCGACATCTGGTCACTAGGAGTGATTATGTATATACTTTTATGCGGCTTTCCGCCATTTTATAGTAATCATGGCCTAGCTATATCACCGGGAATGAAAAAGCGAATTCGAACCGGTCAGTATGATTTTCCTGTTCCCGAATGGAAAAACGTTAGCCAAGCTGCCAAAGACTTAATAAAAGGCATGCTTAATGTTGATCCGGCCAAACGCCTCACCATTGAAGAAGTTATGCGAAACAAATGGATTGCAGTAAGATTGTTTTTTTCTATCGTGCATGAAATTCAGTTATCAATTTCAAATCATTACAGCAATATACAATGGTTCCACAAACGCCACTACACACAGGACGTGTTCTCAGGGAAGGAGAAGATCTTTGGCCCGAAGTACAAGAGGAAATGACACGATCACTAGCTACGATGCGAGTCGACTACGATCAAGTAAATATTTCTTTTTTTATCGATGAGTGGAAATTCGAATGAGTTGAAACGTTGTGATTAAAAAACATATTCACAACTGAACCTTCTGAGGATTGTTCGCTGTGCAATATTCAAAATTGTAACTTAATCTTGAGTCATCTTAAATTCTCTTTCATTTCACCATGTATGGATTTTATTTTGCTAACGGTTAACATATTTCAGATGCACATTAAAACGCTGGACAATTCCAACAATGCATTGTTGAACAAGAGAAGGAAGCGGGTTGCTGGCGATAATCAAGGGACATAGCCGCCAGAATGTTCCTTGATGCGGAATATAAATTCATGGAAATTTTAAATAATAACGAATCCGGTCGTATATTGCTCGTCTGATTTGAAGCATTGTTTACAATGTTTTGAGATGTAGGACCTTCCAGAATATATACTTAACATTTGATTGAATGCAAAAGAATTCGATCAAAGGTAAAATGAAACATAAAAACAAAGCACAAATAAAAATAAGTTAACGTCAAGTGTTTTAGAATTATATAACTATAATCAACCTAATAATTCAAATATGTCCGTAGAAATAAAATAAATGAGATAAAATTTAGTTGTTTTCCTTAGAGATAATATTAGCAATACTTGTATTTCAATTTCTAAAAATGATATCGGTCTTCTTATGCCCGACGAAATACATCATCCCTTCTTTTTCTAACATAACACCAACCCCGGTCGTCTTCAAGTGTTTTCATGAATATTGCGGACTTCCAAATAAAATATTTTGTTTTTAACAAAAACCTATTCGGTTCAAACTATCAGGTAAGATCAACCTGATTTTTTGCTAATCTCCCATGATATTTTTCGTAGACTCCCAGCATTTTTTCTTAGCTCTCTGAATTTTTCACAGCTCGCATGAATTTTTGGCAGACTTTCGAGATTTCATTTAAACTTCCGGTATTTTTTCTAAGCTCCTACATTTTCTTGCAAACTCAGCAAATATTTCTTGACCCCGTGAATTTATTATAACATTAAATAAGTCACGGTAGCTAAGATAAAAATTCGAAGACTCCAGAAGAAGTGCTTTAAGTCCGGACAAAAAATTGTTTGTTTTGATTAATTGTATTGTCTTCTCGAGTAATTTTTTTTGAATAATTTGCTACCACTTATTCGCCCTGTGGTGGTAGAATTTTCCGGCTGTGATGCATCAGGCATTGGGTGCATCAAGTCGAGTTCTCGCGTCAATTTCACAAGTGGATGATGCCCGAAAATTGATATAGCTCAGGAGTTTGATAAAAAAAAGAATTTATCTTTTTTATCCGTAATATTCACATATATATATATATACATGATAGCATTATGCAACCAAACTAAATACATGACTTACCAGAGCCTTGATTCTGCCGAAGCCGGTCCCAAAGCCTGTAAGAAAAGAAGAGAGAAGCATTTATTAATAACAAATCAAATTATTTCTCAAATAAAACAATTATAAAAAACATAAACATGAATGTTGTATATTTTTCCACCTCAACGAGAGCCAATGCTCTCGCTGAGGCGCAAAAATACACGCACAACATCCGTCCTAGTCCGGTGTTTGTTGTTGTTTTCAATGCAACTTTCCCAATCTATGGTTTGGATCACACGCTTCACTCCGATTTTCCTTCTATGAACCCGAAATTGATCAGCCAGTCATTTTCATGGAAAACACATACCGGAAAATCGAAAAATCAACCGATATAGTGTATGACAACTGTGAAAAATTAGATATTTTCGTGTAACTTTTTTCACCGAAACTTTTACATATTGTTTTCTGTCCAATCTATAGACTTACTTGTTGGAACACGCTCCGGCCGGCCGAGAACGAACTCTATTCTCACGGAAGGAGTGCCTGCTTTATGCGATTTTCTTTTCACTAACACTGATTTTCACTTCAATTACCACTGAAATTGGGCCTCAAAGCTTTGCACTGTGGCTGATATAAACTTTTCGAACTTATCACCAGGAAAAACACTTCGGATTTGCAATTTTACGGACAGACGCGCAACCGATTGAGCATTTCCCGCCATGAAAAGACATATTGAGAGGCCAACCGAATCTTTTTATCCGATTTTCACGAAATTTATTCACTGTCACTGGCCTTTTTATACGTTAAAGCTTTCTTATGATGCCGATACACACTTTCGCCAATTTCGCTAGGATAAACCGCTTCGAATATGTTATTTATCGTACAAATTTGCAACCTGTTGATCTTTTCTCACCGCGAAAAACTGTTGAAAGGCAAGATGTTCAATTTGCCGGTCTGCTCATGCGCTGTTACATATTCACCAGTATGGCTTTTACATGGTTCAGCTCAACTGGTGTGAAGCAGAAGAATTGACATGAATTTCATTCAATTCTCTATGAGCTTACAAAATTGATGAGAAATACGAATGACAATTCCCATCAATCTGAATATTTAGTTAATTTATGTTGACAATATGATAAACTTTAAGAATTAACGGAGAAGATTTTTGTGGATGAAATTAGTATCGTCTACAGCGGACGTTTAGTCCGCGGACTAAACACCAAATTCCACCTAAATTTTTTAGTCCACGTGCTGTAGACACTCGTGGACCGACCTAAATTTAGGTCGGTCCACGATTTCAAGCGACCTGACCTAAATATAGGTCGTGGACTATAATCGTTGTAAACACACGCGACCTAAACATTGATTTTTGTGCGACTATTAATAATGTATGTATGTTGATTATAAGCTCATAACATTCCCCTTTGACACAAAATCATTGAAATAAACATGTTTGAGAGACAAATGAAACGATAAATACAGTGCATGAAGGAAAATTAAACTAAATGACAGCTGTCATATACGGACGAGGACTAAATTCCACCTAAGCAAATTTTAGGTCGGGTTCGTTGTAAACACCTGAGGACTAAGTTCATTTAGTCCGCGCTTTAGGTCAGGTCACTTTTGGTCCGACTGGTGTAAACCGGTACATTGAGTCGTCTAAAAGACCGCTGTGTTGGATAGACGAAGTGAGTGAAGTGAAGTGCAATTTCGTTTTTTTGCGTGGTGAAAAACTTTGTAGGTGAGTACGAATTTGAAATTTCCAATAAGAATGCAAAAGAATGATCGTTGAAGAAAAAACTGATGAAAATTAGGAAATTAAATTGCTGATAGTAAAATTTTCTCACATGTTTAGGTTACGGACGAAATTATGATAGAAATGCTGCGAAATCACTCCAAGATGAATGACCAGTAGAGGTGGTTATTTGAAAACAACATTTAGGCGTTTGTTTGATGTGCAATAGCGCTCGATAAATTGTTGCGTAGTCTTAAAATGGATCAAAAAAGGTGTTCGTAGCTGTAATCTTTCACCATTGTTTGAATTTTCGTAATTCTATAAGAATGTTAATGCGCACACATATACATGAATTTTGATGTATGTCTACTACTACGGATTTATTTTAACTACTGATTTACCACATTATTGCGTACGATATGTTTTATTACGTTGCATGTACGGTAAAGAAATTATAAATCTATTTCGAACAGATCTGCACATTACTGTTCATTTTTCACCACAGTAAACCACAGAACTGTCCACTTTCTATAATCGTGTGTACAATGACGGATTGATTGGATTCAATGCAGTAATAGTTTCAAGTAGTTGCATGTGAACGGTTTGTTTACCCATTTCTATTGGACTGTTGCAATCTTAATTCAATTTGAATCCGATATTGTATACTAAGCTTAAGGCGCTCCGAATTGTCATTGAATCGGGTGCGGCGGGGTGTTTGCAGATCCAGTTTAACTTTCATATCGTTGAAAAATATATGTTTTTACGCTATTTAATAGTGTCTTGCTTTCAACTATACTTTGCCAAGTTGATATTTGTAGTAAGCTAATGTCGAGTACCAGAGATATATAGAAAAAACAAGTGAAGAATTGAGTTGAAAGAGGTTTTCAGATAAATTTTAAATAACCTAATACCAGGCTATGGGCGATAGTATAATAGGTTCTGCGAGTTTTCTTCACCTAGGCGACGTAGTTTCTCTATATGCAGAAGGTAGCGTATGTGGATTTTTAAGTACTCTAGGGTGAGAAATTACTGTGTATTATGGATTTGCCGGTATCAAATGTGAAATTTTAGGCTTGTTGATGACAGAACAGTAGTATGTCCGGAAGCGGGGGACTTAAATTCGCTCCCGAAGAAATTTCGGGGTAAAGAGGTGAACTGTTTTTCGATTTCGAAATTACTAACTTTTAATTTCAGATTGCTTGATAAAAATATGCCCTATGAATCGCTACTCTGCTCAGAAACAATTTTGGAAAGCGGCGAAACAAAGTGCTAGCTCAAATACTGATGCAAATCTTTTGAAGCGGCTGCATGTAAGTCATTCAAATCAAAACAATATCTACCTAACCTTTTCATACAAATTAAGCATGCCGCTGAGATTGAGAAGAAGCAGAATGACTCGGAGAACAAGAAACTTTTGGGGACCCTAGTACAATATGGAAATGTAGTTCAGCTACTTCATTTAAAATCCAACAAGTACTTAACTGTAAACAAACGACAGCCTTCACTTCTCGAGAAAAATGCCATTCGCGTCTACCTCGATGCGAACGGAAATGAGGGTTCTTGGTGGTATATCATGCCTTTCTATAAGCTTCGCTCCACCGGTGATAATGTCGTCGTCGGAGATAAAGTAATTCTTAATCCTGTTAATGCTGATCAACAGAATTTACATGTGGCAGCTAACTATGAGCTTCCCGATAATCCAGGCTGTAAAGAGGTGAATGTACTAAACTCTTCTACGTCCTGGAAAATCAGTCTGTTTATGGAGCATAAGGAGAACCAAGAGCACATATTAAAAGGTGGCGATGTCGTTCGTCTTTTCCATGCAGAACAAGAGAAATTTCTTACTATGGACGAATACAAAAAACAGCAACACGTTTTCCTACGAACAACAGGTAGAACCAGCGCTACTGCCGCTACCAGCAGCAAAGCGCTGTGGGAAATTGAAGTTGTGCAGCATGATTCTTGTCGGGGTGGCGCTGGCCATTGGAACTCACTATATCGATTTAAACATCTCGCAACGGGCTATTATCTTGCTGCTGAAATTGATTCTGTAGATAAATCTGCCATACGAGAATCTTTTAGTTCCGGTAAAAAAAAAATGGCCAATTGATTATTGTTAGTGTGTTATTGAGTATATGATATCATCCTTGCAGATAGTCGACATCGTCCAGAACAGTACCGGCTAGTATCTGTTCCATATTCGAGCGATATTGCATCTGTTTTCGAATTGGATCCAACAACAATGACTCGAGCTGATAGTCTGGTTCCGCAGTCTAGCTATGTACGATTGCGGCATTTATGCTCGAGCACTTGGGTTCATGCCACGTCAATACCGATTGATGTAGACGACGACAAACCTGTTATGTCGAAAGTATGTTGTTCCCAAATAAAAGAGGACAAAGAAGCATTTGCACTTATTCCTGTATCTCCGGTTGAAGTACGTGATTTAGATTTTGCAAATGACGCTTGTAAGGTTTTGGCTTTAATGAGTGAACGAATGGATGCCGGAACTGTCTCTAACAATGAACGCCGATCACTGATAGCTCTGTTACAGGATATTGTATATTTCATCGCTGGGATGGAGAACGAGCAAAATAAGTCCAAAGCGCTTGAGCTCACCATCAAAAATCCCATTCGAGATCGCCAAAAATTGCTTCGAGAACAATATATTCTGAAGCAGCTATTCAAAATTCTTCAAGGTCCATTTCAAGAAAAGAAAGCAGGAGAAGGCCCTTTTCTTCGGCTCGACGAACTCGGTGATCCGAAAAATGCACCATTCAAGTATATTTTTCGACTTTGCTATCGAATATTACGGCTCAGCCAGCAAGATTATCGAAAAAATCAGGTAAGTGGTGTTAATTGAATATAAAAAACATAAAATTAGCATTATCATAATGTAGGAATACATTGCAAAACACTTTGGTCTTATGCAAAAACAAATCGGTTATGATATTCTCGCTGAAGATACTATCACTGCATTGCTTCATAACAATCGCAAACTATTGGAAAAGCACATTACCGCTGCCGAAATCGAAACATTTGTTGGATTGGTTCGGAAAAATATGAAAAATTGGGATTCACGATTTCTGGACTATTTATCTGATCTGTGCGTCTCGAATCGTAAAGCAATCGCAATTACGCAAGAATTAATTTGCAAAAGTGTATTAAGTGCTAAAAATTCCGATATTCTTATTGAAACACATATTCAGGAATTGCAACCTGTATATATTCTTGAAGAGGAAGATATAGATATTTCTGGCGAAATTATAAGCAATATTAAGTTAGAGAATGATGATGATTCTGCACATGTTGACAGGAAAGGTAGAAGCGACCATGAAATCGATGCTTTTGTCAAGAAAAAGTATGAAGTCTACTTGCAGTGGCAAACGCAGCTAGTAAGTACATTAAATAGCCTGAATTAAGAGAATAGTAGAGATTCTTATCGAACTAACTAATCGATTCTATATCTATATTATTGAAATATTTTTCCCTTGAAACTATTTCACGTTGGCAATTCAAATTGAATTAATGTCAATATCGATTTTAGAGACCAAAGTCAATAACAGAATTGGCTAAAGCAATGTCTCTTGGTCGGAAAGAGGAAGCAGCTATTTTGAACTATTATCGCCATCAGTTAAATCTATTCTCAAATATGTGCTTAAATCGACAATATCTAGCTTTGAATAATTTATCTCCTCATTTGGATATCGATTTGATACTTAAGTAAGTCACGACCGTTTTTATTCTCAGCAAAAAAAAAATGTTTAGCTGATTTTCTACTAAATTTCAGGTGTATGTCCGGTGATACGATACCTTACGAGCTTCGTGCATCATTTTGCCGTTTAATGCTTCATTTGCACGTTGATCGTGATCCCCAAGAACCAGTCACTCCCGTGAAATATGCCCGATTATGGAGCGAAATTCCATCGAAAATGTCAATTTACGAGTAAGTTAGCATAATTGGAATTTAGCATTGTGATATTACTCCTCAAATTTTCGGCGTAACTTAAGCAATTTAATGGACCCATTTATATGCAGTGATGAACCAAAAGTCTTGATACAGTCATCTTCTGAGTAAAACTACTTATGAAAATTCGAAATCAAATATTCACATTTAAGCAACATAAAATATTCAATGAATATCATATTATCAAGGAACGATCATAAATATTATACTATTTCAAATTCTAATTTAGTTATGATTGCCAGAAACAGCCTGACTGTAACAAAGAAGCTGTCCGAGCGCGTTTTAATACAACTATAGCATTTGTAGAAAATTATTTATGCAATGTAGCAGCAAAGGCTTGGCTTTTCACTGATAAGGACCAAAATAAATTGACATTTGAGGTAAGCAAAAGCTTATAGGTGTACACATTTGTAACTAAATCCTGATTAATTATCATCTTGTTAAATATATGATTAATTTATTCGGCCCTACATATATATATATATTTATTTCCTTGTATCTTGATTTTGTTCAACTATTTGCGAATTTGTTTTTGACACACAATCTAAATGTTATACAAATATTTTTGTTTGTTGTTATACTACAGGTCGTCAAACTGGCCCGGGACTTAATCTATTTTGGATTCTATAGTTTCAGTGACTTGTTACGTTTAACTAAAACCCTACTGAGCATCCTGGATTGTGTATCAGATGCTGATGCATTGCCGGGGCCACGATTTTCAAGTAATGAACTGAATTGTACGCTTATGTATGTGCATATTTGAATTTTATCAAATAGCTGTTGTTGATCGACTCGAATAAGGGTAGTAATAGAGTAGATCGACAAACGGCTGAATTCATTAAAATTTTCCGTGCACGAATGTATGTTCAGTTTTATGTTGTCATTGATGTGTTAAATAAACGGCGTACAGTGTATCGGGCCTCTTTCGAAAAGCACTTGTAATTAATTTTAACGAAAATCTAAATAAAATTCATGTGAAAAATGTTAAGTGTGACGGTAATCACCAATTTAGACAGCTATACATATTTAGAATTAATGTATCTATATTTGAAATAGTCTTATTATTATATAAATATTGTCTTTGATAAACTTTGTTAAAATTATGTCCTATTTCGTTTATCAAGCTCCCGAAGAAAATGGTAAGTTACGTGAATACGAGCAGTAGTCAAGCTTTGCAAATTATTCTTACCTATAAATCTGTTATAAGTTGTTACTTTTTTATAGCAGTTTCAATTGATGATTAGTGAGATGAATTATTTTTTGAGTTTGAGGACTTAATTTCGCATTTAAATGTAACTTGTTCGACATTCGTAATTCAATTGCCGTGTTCCATTTTTACTAATTAGTACTCGCAAGTACTTGGCAGTAGATCACAAATGGAACGCCAGCTTCGTTCATACGAGCAGATTCTTACCTGTCAAATTGTATGCAGTTTTCAAATGTAAAACAGTTAAAAATAAAGGGAGAAGTTAACGAGTATAAATTACCACAATCGGTAGAAAAGATAAAAGCAACTAACAGAAAATTATCTTGTTTAACTTTCTACACATTATCAGACAAAAAATTCAAAGCCACCTATTGACAACTAAATGGCCACCTCACGGCAAAAAAAGGCGTAACTACTCATGAACTACTCGGGAACAAGAGCGCGAGTAGTTGGAAGTAGCCAGAAGTACTTGCGAGTACTAAATAGTTATAATGGAACACGTGCAATATGAAATTTTCATATCCGATTAATCAACATTAGATAGTGCTTTCTTCTGCTTCGTAAATTTAAAACCGCAAACTCTTAGCATGAAAGTTGTTCTTTGAGTTTTTAGGAGTATATATTTGAATGTTTTCTACGAGATAATTATTGATCTTCGCAGGGAATTTTCGAATAACTAGTTTCGACTTATCCCATTTTTTTTTATTTATATAGCTGAAGGAGGTGTGCTGCGATCTATTGGAGATATGAATACCGTTATGACATCTCTTGCACTTGGACCAGTTGGTACAGCAATAGTCTCACCGGCAATATCAATTCAACAACGAAAATCTGTAACAATGATGATGAAGGAACATCCACTTGTCATGGACACGAAACTGAAAATCATTGAAATTCTTCAGTTTATTCTCGATGTTCGGTTAGATTATCGCATCAGTTGTTTGTTGTCGATTTTTAAACGTGAATTTGATGAAACGGAACAGCCATCGGGCGAGTTGATTTCAATGCGTCAGAAAAATATTGACTTGGAATCGATTGGTGTTCAAGCTGAAGGAATTTTCGGATGTGAAGGAGAAACTGCAAATCTTGATTTAGATGGACAAGGTGGTAGAACCTTTCTTCGTGTTCTTTTACATCTGATAATGCATGACTATCCGTCACTTGTGTCAGGAGCTCTTCATTTACTATTTCGTCATTTCAGTCAAAGGCAAGAAGTTTTGCATGCATTTCGTCAGGTAAGCCATTGAAGAATTTTCTACTTTCAGTATTTCATATCAAGGTATTCATATCAGAAATTCTCTGTTTTTTTTCGGTAATGGAAAGACAACTAATATAAATTATATTACTCGTGTTCGCGGCTAGTCAACTGAAACACGAACTTTCAACGAATAATACCAGATATTTATTATTAATAATTGCACAATAAACCAAAACTGAACTATTTACAATGACTAAGTACTAGGCATAATAATGCTACTAGGCAAATTATTTTTTCAACGCGTTCAGTTTGTTTTCTATCATCGAATTTTGGGTTTTCAATCGGTCTTTTAATCCAGCAATCATTCTAACTAACCTCTTCGATATGTTGGTAAGAAAAAATTCTGCGAGCTTTACTAAAAATTCTAAGAGTCTTGAAAAAAAGTTGAGTTTAGAAAAAAACTGAGGACTCTAGAAAAAATCCTAAACATTTTGTAAAAAATACTAGAAGCCTAGGGAAAAATCAGGGAGTCAAGAAAAATTTTCGGAGCCTTAGCGAAATTCAGGGGAATCTCTAAAAAAAAATTCCGAGTCTTAAAAAAAAATTATGGAAGCTTGGAAAAATTTGAGGACTGTCGGCTAAATTCTGAGAGTATCAGAAAAACCATGAGTTTAGAAAAAATTAGGGAAATCTGGAAAATCCGGAGTGTCAGAAAAACCACAACACCTTAGAAAAATCAAAGGTCTCTGGAAAAAATTCTAAACATTTAGTAAAAAAAAACTTGGCAGCTCAGAAAAAATCAGGGAGTCAAGAAAAAATTTTCGGAGCCTTAGCGAAATTCAGGGGAATCTCTAAAAAAAATTCTGAGTCTTAAAAAAAATCATGGAAGCTTGGAAAAATCAGAGGACGACTGTCGGAAAAATTCTGTGAGTATCAGAAAAAGCATAAGAGTTTAGAAAAAATTAGGGAACTCTGGAAAATCCGGAGAGTGTCAGAAAAACCACAACAGCCTAGAAAAATCAAAGGTCTCTGGAGAAAGATCCTAAACATTTAGTAAAAAAACCTGGCAGCCTAGGAAAAATCAGGGAGTCAAGAAAAAATTTTCGGAGCCTTAGCGAAATTCAGGGGAATCTCTAAAAAAAAATTCTGAATCTTAAAAAAAATCATGGAAGTTTGGGTCAAATCAGAGGACTGTCGGAAAAATTCTGAGAGTATCAGAAAAACCATAAAAGTTTAGAAAAAATTAGGGCATTAGGGCTCTTGGAAAAATTCTGGGCGTCTTAGAAAAAAACCGTGGAAGCTTAGCAAAAATCAGGAACATTGAATAAATTTTCGGAGCTTTAGAAAAAATCAGGGGACGCTCCAGAAAATTCTAGGAGTCTTAGAAAAAATCAGGGGACGCTCCAGAAAATTCTAGGAGTCTTAGAAAAAATCAGGAGACCCTCTTAAAAATTTTGGCAGCCGTAGGAAAAATCATTGGAGCTTAAGAAAATGTCAGGGCACTTCAGCAAAAATTCGGGGAGTCTTAAAAGAAAATCATCAGAGGTTCGGGAAAAATGAAATGACTCTAGAAAAAATCCGGAGTTCGGGTAAAAAAAATACGTAAACATACCTCTTAGAAACAATCATGAGAACGAAGCAAAATTAGGGACTATAAAAAATTCTTCGGGTCATAGAAAAGAACTTGGAAACTTAAACAATTCTGGGATTCTTCGAAAATTAATGAGAGCTCAGACAAAGTTAGTGGACTCGAGAAAAAATCTTAGAAGTCTAGGATAAAATGAAAAATCAGAGCTCTAGAAAAAAATCCTAGGCGTCTAGTGAAAATACTAGGAGCGAAAGAAAATAAGGGGGCTCTAGAAAAAAATCGACAAATCAAACTGCAATTTAAATGAATTACATTTATTAAAAGAGCTAATTAATGCTTACTATACTAAATGAACACAGTATGTTTCCTAACTTTAAGGAATCTTTTTTGATTAAATGATTTTTCACTAATTTTCCATCATAATTGCTTTTTTTCTCTATATTGTTCAATCTATTTTCGATTAATTATTGATTTCATTCTTCTTTCGCGACGCCATTACAAAGGTTCAATTGCTGGTTTCTGATAGTGATGTCGAGTCTTATAAACAAATCAAAACGGACTTGGATATTCTTAGACAAAGTGTCGAAAAATCAGAATTATGGGTCTATAAATCGAAAACCAATGATGATACAAATCAAATGTTAGCAAGTAAGTGTATCAGATTAATTGAATTTCAATTTTGATTAATTTTCAACATATTTTAGCTGATGTGGATAAAGGCGATATGAATTCATGCAATGACTACGGAGCATCACTGAGCAACGATCAGTTGCAAGAATATCGAAAAGTCAAGGAAATTTTGATCAGAATGAACAAATTTTGTGTGACTTCCGGTGTGTATGGCATTGAAATTATGATGCGTAGTTTTTATGTCCAGTATGGGATTGCTGTCTATAACTGTATTCTTAAGGGGTTAGTCCACTGTTAAACTGCACAAAATGAACTTTTTTTTTTAAACAGCTACCAAAAAACAACTATTCAAGATATCGATTTGAAAGTTAACATTTCCATTGGAAAAAATTATAAGAAAGCAAAATGGCGACCGCCCCAATGGATCGCCGCAGCACCGCCGAAAAAAAAAGAAACAAATTGCGCCTCGTAAATTCCTGGACAAAAAAGTCATCTGTGAACAAATTACCAAAAATATTTCATTAGCTTTGAGTATAAAAGACTGCACGGGCCTAAACTTAGAACAAGAAAACAAATATTTGACGATTTAGGAAACTTTTTTTTGATTGAAAAAACGCGAAAAACTGGATAACCAATGTTCAAAAGTATGCCAAATTTTGTTTTAATCGCTTTAGGGCTCTAAATTTAGGCCCGTGCAGCCCTTTACATTCAAGACTAATGAAATATTTTTGGTAGTTTGTTCACAGATGCTTATTTTTCCAGGAATTTACGAGGCGCAATTTGTTTTTTGTTTTTTTGGCGGTGCTGCGGCGATCCATTGGGGCGGTCGCCATTTTGCTTTCTTATAATTTTTTCCAGTGGAAATTTTAACTTTAAACTTCAATAAAGATGTATGTAAAATTTCAAATCAATATCTTGAATAGTTGTTTTTTGGTAGCTGTTTCAAAAAAAAAATACATTTGGAGCAATTTAACAGTGGACTAACCCCTAATTATAAGAAAATTTCTTACCAAAAGATTTTTGTGCACGCATCAAAGTAATTTTCATTTGTTAGCAGACTATTATTCGACCAATAATAACATTCCCGGAGTTGATTTTTATATAATCAACTTATATAATTATATAGTGCTTCATGTATCTACGAGTTGCTCGTAATATTATCTGTTACTTTGTCTGAATCTACACGAGTCAGTTCAACATGAGTGTTTAGAAGATGTCGGCAATGAAAAGCAAACCTTTCACCAACTCGTGTTGAAGTGACTCGTGTAAATTCAGACATACTCTGGACATACACTTATGTCACTTCAAAGAAAACATAAGATGCAAACGAATAGAGCCAATAGTTTGAAACCAGCATATCTTCTAGTTTTAAGATTTTATGTTTTATACTGAATTCAAGATAGTGTGTTTGTTGATATTACAGGGCCTAATGTCAAACCTCGAAAGCACGAGCAGCGACTTCTGCGTAATGTTGGCGTTCACACAGTTGTATTAGATCTGCTGCAAAATCCTTACGACGAGAAAGAAGATGTACTTATGAAGGAATTGATGTGTTTGGCGCATAAATTTCTACAGAATTTTTGCTTAGGAAACCAGCAAAATCAGATTTTGCTGCACAATTACTTAGATCTTTTCCTTAATCCAGGAGTAACTTGATCACCAATTTCAACTATTGTCTTAATAACAACAGCGTAATATTATATTTTAGATACTGGAAGCGAAAACAGTTTGTGCCATTTTCAAAGACAATCTAGCTCTTTGCAATGAAGTAACTGATAAAGTTGTTCAACATTTTGTGCATTGCATTGAAATACATGGTCGTCATGTCGCCTACTTGCAATTTCTGCAAACTATCGTCAAAGCTGAAAACCAATTTATCCGCAAATGCCAAGATATGGTAATGCAAGAGGTAAATTTTATCGACAACACAGCTCATTCAAATTTTAGCTTGATTTTCTTCTTTAGCTTGTTAATGCTGGCGATGACGTTCTAGTTTTTTATAACGATAAAACATCATTCAATCAATTTTTAGCCATGATGCAAAACCATGGACCACTCACCGATGACAATCCTTTGAGATACCATGTGGAATTAGTGAAGTTGCTTGCTTGTTGCACCATGGGAAAGAACGTGTATACTGAAATCAAATGCAATAATCTTCTATCTCTGGACGATATAGTTACTATTATCTGCCATCCAGATTGTATACCGGAGGTCAAGGCGTCTTATGTTGATTTCTTGAATCACTGTTACATCGATACTGAAGTTGAAATGAAAGAGCTATACTCCTCAAACCATGTATGGAGTCTTTTCGAAAAATCATTTCTAGTGGATATTAATAATATAATTATTTCAACGAATGCCAGCAATCTTTCACACCCCAATCAGAGAGCATTGATAAACTATGTAATCAATGGTGTGATGAACATTCTAAGTACATTCTTCAGTAGTCCTTTCTCCGACCAGTCAGCCATACTCCAAACTCGTCAAATAATCTTCGTTCAAATACTTCATGCTGTCTACAAACTATCGCAATGTAAATGGTTATCATTAGCTGAACGTTTCAATGTTGACAATTGTGTCAGAACATTGTCTGAATCTGCCAAGAATAGGGGAATCGGTATACCAGTTGATTTAGAAAACCGTGTCGTTTCTATGTGCAACAAGTCTGCTCTGTTCACGCGTCAGACAACTAAGTGGCTATTAGCATCCAAGCAGCCGAAAGTTGAAAGATCTCAATCACAGTTAATGCGTATGGATCGCAGTATTATTGAAGGTCTCCAAGACATTGTATCGCTTCTTGAAGACCAACTTAAGCCGCTCGTCGAAGCTGAACTTTCATTATTAGTCGATATACTATACCGGTCTGAACTATTATTTCCGGTCGATACTGATTCAAGGAAAAAATGTGAAAGCGGTGGCTTCATACGACGTCTCATCAAACATACGGAAAAATTGCTTGAAGAAAAGGAGGAAAAGCTTTGCGTAAAAGTCCTCCGAACTCTGCGCGAAATGATGGCTATGGACAATGATTATGGAGAAAAAGGTGACTATTTGCGCTTCACACTTTTAACACGTTACTTTGGAAAACGGTTTTCACTCAAGTCAAATGACACAACTGAAGCAAAGAAGAATACACAATATCAGGTCACTCATGGTCCGGGTGCAAAATATCTGATTCGTGCCGGTAGAACATTGCACGAAGTACAAAATCATTTAGACAAAGAAGGAGCATCTGATTTGGTTGTGGAGCTTGTCATTAAATCCATTCACTCGTCGTCAATTTTCGTTGAGGCGGTTGAACTGGGCATAGCTCTACTTGAAGGTGGCAACCCAATCATACAGAAAGGAATGTACAATAAATTTTTGAGTGGTGATCTCAGTCAAGCATTTTTCAAGGTAAGTACTTTTCTCTTTTATTAGTCTCCTTTGCTTAATGTTATTACGGAACTTGAACTCGTTATACACGGTCGGAAATAACCTAACCCATGAAAGATCATCAAATCATCAATAACCCCAAATTTGCTTCACGGTTGATTTGGAATTATCTGCTGCTTTGAACAAATTTCTAAGGCAGCGGTAATAATTTAAAACTTAATCAGGAACTCCGCTCTTTAATCTCGAGTTGAAAGGGATTGTTCATAGTTGTAAAGTATTTTAAAAAAATTTGTTTTTTTTTTAATATAATGTTTCATTTCAATTTTTCATTAATTTCTTTCATTTCCTTCAAAATTCGGAATACATTTTCATTTAATTTTTTTAATTCTTCTAAAAGCAAACTATTCTGTTCAGTTGCAAATATTTTTACTTTTTCGAAGCAACTGTGCTTCCTAAACGATGAACTTGCTTGCGCTCGTCTGCTCGATGCTTCAGTTTCTGTGTCAACAATTGGTGATACCGGCTCGAAGGTGTTTGCATCTGATATTACAGGCTCATCAATGTTAGCACCTAATGTTATCGGCTCATTGACATCTGCACCTGGTGTTACTGGCTCATCTTTAACTGCACTAGGTATTCGCGTTTCACCGAAATATGCATGTGATGTACTAGGTTGAACATCAACAATCACAAAGGGCTAGAATTAAAAAAAATATATAGTGGTAAATGGAAATATAAATATACGCGAGAAAAGTTACCATTTCTTCTTTAAAATCAGCTTCCGAGGTAGGTTCATATCGTTCCACAATATCTGTGCTGGAGAAAAATTGAATCAACTCAGCGTCGACTTTTCCAAGGGGCTTGGGCCTCTCACTTAACGGACGATATTTCGTTTTCGCTTTGAAAGCTTTAATTTTGGCATATTGTCTTTTAACTGCTGCCTTCCAATCGATCCAGCACTGACAAAAAAAAATTCGAGCCGAATAACTCGAGCATCTGCACGCACAAATAACTTACTCTTTTCCATTGGCCGGGACTTTTATGACTTCCGTCCATGGAATTCAACTCCAACGCTATGTTTTTCCAACAACGGTCATGTTGAATTCCACTGCACCTGCTCGTGTGTAGCCCACGACCAACACTCTTATTGCCTTTCAGTAGCTGCAACAATTTCACTTTTTGTTGCTTTGTTACACGAGTAGTTAGTTTTTTCTATAAGTACACACAAAAATTGTTAATAATAATACTAAATCAAAATAAATCATACCAATAATTACTTTTACTTACTGAGGCTTCATTAGTCTTCGGCATATTTTGTTTTTTTTCTTTCACTGTCTTTCAATATGATATAACTTTCTCACACGCGTCCTATCCAATTCAATCACGAAAATTCACAACCAGCAAAAAATGACGGCGTTGACAGTATTGTCAACTGATGGAGAAGTCAAACTCAACTCATGACAATACAAACACACACACACACTTATTCTAGTACAATTCGCGTGTCGAATAGATGGAATTGAGATACGGTAGTAGAGTTTCATAAGGAAGAGATGGAATATATGAATAATATCACTAATGGAGAATAATATGACGTCGCCAAGTACAATTTTCGGGAGCATTTTCGCGTTCAAAAAGGAATCGACGCGAAATGGGAAGAAAACATATTTGTGTGGAATAATTTCCTAATAAATTGCAATGTCACGAATGCACTTGAGTCTTGGAATCCCATGAATTTTTCTAGATCTCTGTGCTTTTTTCAACGCTTCTATGATTTATATATATATATATATATATATATATATATATATATATATATATATATATATATATATATATATATATATATATATATATATATATATATATATATATATATATATATATATATATGTATATATATATATATATATATATATATATATATATACATATATATATATACAAAATAAATGTTTTCGAAAGCGTCAATAAATTGTTTCGAAGCCTTATATTTGATGTACTAATTCAATTTGAAAGGTTTTTTTCGAGAAAATGAAAGACGCTCAGCAAGAAATCAAATCAACTGTAACGGTAAACACGAGCGATATAGCTACAAAAACACACGAGAGTAAGCAAGATGCCAAGGATTTAGAGAGAACTTCCCGGAAACATGAAGGTAAGCGTAAGCATCTATATTTGAATTTCATGCAAAAATACGTTTATATAAATCATCATAATCATCAATTCTAGCTTTATTCAACCACTTTTATGTGGTGTGGCCTCGCCCAATGTTCGCATGTCTTATTCGTGTCCATTGTTGTCGGTTTGCGGCGGTTCGATGCCAGGTTGTAGCTGCTGGTTTTCGGATATCGTAATTCCATCTTTGCATCTGACGTTTCTTTGGTCTTCTGATGCCTTTCGGGTACCATTGATTTGGTTATCCTTATGGACCACCTTTGGTTCGTTCTCCTCGCCAGGCGTCCTGCCCATTGCCACTTTAGGGACTTTATTCTCTGACGGACATCTATAGATTTGGTCTTGTTTCTGACCCATTCGTTAGTTTTTTTTATCCAGTATACATTTCTCTATTGTTCTTTGAGTGATCTGGAGTTTCTTCATGGTGGTTGCCTTCAACACTCAGGCCTCACAACCGCATGTCATAACCGGTAGCACAAATTGATCCAGGACTCTTTTCCAGGTATGTTGGTATGCTCTTCGATTTGAAGATACCTGAGTTTTTTGCCAAATATTGTCCAAGCCTGTTTAATTCTTCGATTTATTTCCGGGAGGAGTGTATTATCTGGCCTAAGTATATATATATACTGGTCTACTTCTTCAAGGGCCTTATCTTCAACTATTATGTTTCTTCTTTCTACCTATTCGTTGAGCATAACCTTGGTTTTGCTAAGGTTTATTTTCAGACCAACCCTCCTGCTGGCAGTGTCCAACTCATCGATACGGCACTGAAGTTCATCAGAGCTCTTCGTGATCAGTACGATATCGTCTGCGAACCTAAGGTGGTTTAGGTATTCGCCATCAATTTTGATTC
>OX376376.1:3589192-3854243 GCA_947369275.1 Nemotelus nigrinus
ATCAATTTTGATTCCATTTTCTTGTCAGTCCAGGTTTCGGTAGGTTTCTTCCAAAGTTGCTATGAAGAGTTTCGGTGATATTTCGTCGCCTTGACGTACTCCTCTGTTGGTGGAGAACTCTGGGGTTGTTTCATAGATATTTATTCTTGCCTTAGCTTCTCTGTATATATTGGCCATTCTATGTAGGGCTTATTTATGGTTGAGCAGGGAACCAGGGCCTCTATTATAGCTTCTGGGTATTCGAAATCAATGAAGGCCAAGGGTACTGGTATTTGGTATTCACATGCTCGGCTTGTGATATTCCCTTACCCTAAGAACCGTTGTCATATCGGCAACGAAGGACTTGCGAGTACTAAATAGTAATAATGGAACACGGGCAATATCAGAGGATAGCTACTGATGTTTCGCAATGGGGTGATTTTTCGCAATGGGGTCCAATACTGTAAAAGTTAAAGGAGTCGTTAAACACAACCACTTGAATTCTCTATTATTTGTCTTCATTTTCAACTCAATACAGTACAATCTATAATAATAACACTACCGTCGCTCCTCAGCATCAGCTCTCTACTTCCGCCCTCTCGACTACACCGGCCGTTTGCTCGGTATTTTTTTTCAAATTTTATAAATAATTATTCGGATCAGAGTAAAATCTCGGTTGCAATGGGACCCCCTTAGGCTGCTCACCAGGTGATTTAGCGGCTCGGCCGTTCGTCTCTCCTTTCGATCGCTACCATTTCACCGCTCTGGTCCTAGATATACATACAGTTGGGGACAAAACTCTCCATACACCTTCAAAATTTCATAAATTTAGCAGAAAATGCAAATATTAATGAGAATTTTGTATGCAACTTTACTGCAAATGTATTTTTATTAACATAAATTAAAAAAAAAATACATTAATTAACTTATAACCGTAAAAACACAAAAAAAAAACGAAATTCAGTAGGGACAAAAGTGTTCATACATTATTTAATTGAATTGAAAATTCCACATTATTTAATATAATTTTATATTTCAATATTTTGTTAGGCCGCCGTTTGCATCAATAACAGCCTGCAACCGTCGTGGCATTGAATGCACCAAATTTTTAGTGACTTCCGGAGTTATTTCTCCCCAGGCTTGATGCCCAGCGCAATTTTGAGTGATTCCTTGCTGCTGATGTGAATTTTCGAGATTTTTCTTTTCATAAGTTCCCAAATATGTTCAATGGGGTTTAAGTTTGGCGACTGAGGAGGAGTATACAGCTGCCTTGGTGCATAATAAAGCAACCAGTTCTTTACAAAGCGTGCAGTATGTTTGAAATCGCTGTCTTGTTCGAATATCCAAAGCCGGCCAAGACCCAAATTGTCCACGAAAGGTTGCAAATTTTCTTCTAATAGTCTTTTATAATAGTATTGGTCTATAATACCGTCTATAAAGACCAATCTGTTAGTCCCACCAGCTGTAATTCTACCCCACACCATCACATTGCCACCGCCGTGTTTTACTGTTGGTATGAAATTCTTCAGTTGCAATGCTATTCCTTATTTTCGCCAGATTCTTTCTTTGCCATCATTACCGAAAAGGTTGAACTTGCTTTCATCAGTAAATAAGACAATTTTCCTGAACTCCTAAATATCGCTTTGCGAATTCAAGTTTAAGCTGCCTATTCTTTTCAGATATTAGCGGTTTTTTACGAGGAACTCTACTTGCATATCCATTGGAACGTAAGATTCTTCGGATGGTTTTAGGGTGAACACACTTATTCGAAGTATTAGCGACATGTTTCGCCAGTTGCCGATCGGTGATCCTTGGGGTTTTTGTCGACCTCTTTTAAGATCATGCTGATATCCCGCCTGAAAAATTTCTTTGGTCGTCCATTTCTTGGCTTTTTTTTCCACTGATCCTGTGTTTTTATGCTTTTGAACAATGCATTGGACAGTGGCATGGGATAAATTAAACAAAACTCAAATTGTGCGGTATGATTTTCCATTTCTGTGCTCAGCAATAATTAAATTTTTTATTTCAACACTAACTTCCTTACGCTTCCTCATTTTTCACTCCCTTTGCTCACAGATTACGAAAACAAACTAATCATTAGATCGTATTCACGCATTTCATAGAAAATACAACGGTTCTTTACAAAAAAACAACAGTATAGCAATGCAGTGAAGACCAGAGTACACTATCTGATCAATGTATGAACACTTTTGTCCCAACTGAATTTCGTTTTTTCTTGTGTTTTTACAGTTATAAGTTAATTAATGTATTTTTTTTTTAAATTTATGTTAATAAAAATACATTTGCAGTAAAGTTGCATATAAAATTCTCATAAATATTTGCATTTTCTAGTAAATTCATGAAATTTTGAGGGTGTATGGAGAGTTTTGTCCCCAACTGTATATAAATGTATGTATGCGTATATCCATGGTGATTCAAATCAGGGTACCTTGGCGGTACCTTGGTTGTTCAACATACAATTTACTGGCCATTGAGTGATAATGCAGAATTTCTGTTAAACTCAAATTTTCAATTTCCCCTCCCAAAACAAAAAAAAAATACTCACGCAAACCCATAGTACAATTATAATATAAATTTATGCAAATCTAATCCCGATACATGCTTCAAATTGAATTAATTGAATTACTTTCTAGTTAAATCGAATGGCATTGTTATTACGGATGAGCTTAGAGATGAATTAAATAATGCTGGCATTGCAACGGCACGAGCGTTCAGCAGTGCCAGAACTATCACTCCCGGTGAGGATAGTTCGACGCTTAGCATTGGTAGTGCGCTTGAAGATATGCTTGCCGAGAAACTCGAAAAACACAAGGATAAAGAAGATCGAAACAAGCTGTCGACGAAAGTTCTGGTGATGCAGCCAATTTTACGTTTCCTACAATTGCTTTGCGAAAACCATAATCCCGAACTGCAAAATCTTCTGCGTCACCAGAACAACAAAACCAATTATAATCTCGTATCGGAGACTTTGATGTTTTTAGATTGTATATGTGGCTCGACGACAGGTGGACTAGGCTTACTGGGATTGTATATCAATGAGAACAATGTAGCCCTAATTAATCAGACCTTAGAAACACTGACTGAATATTGCCAAGGACCTTGTCATGAAAATCAAAATTGCATAGCTACACACGAGTCAAACGGTCTCGATATTATAACGGCTTTAATTTTGAACGATATAAATCCGTTGGGAAAGAATCGAATGGATCTCGTGCTCGAATTGAAAAACAATGCCTCCAAGCTATTGCTGGCGATAATGGAAAGTCGCGGCGACAGTGAGAATGCTGAGCGTATTTTATATAATATGAATCCCAGGCAGCTGATTGAAGTTGCTTGTAAAGCCTATCATCAGGAAGAGGCAGTCGATGACAATGAAAACGATGACTATCATCCAGAAGATGCCGATGATGATGTCGGTGTATCGCCAAAAGAAGTTGGTCATAATATATATATCTTATGCCATCAACTGTCGCAGCATAATAAAGAACTTGCAGCTCTTTTGAAGTCCAACGAAAATCATCAAAACTACGATATGAAAATGAACCAGGCCCTTTTGTACTACGCCACCCATACTGCACAAATTGAAGTAGGCTTTTAGTTTAATCTTGTTAAGAAATATACTTTCAATTTATAGATGGTTGGGTATTCTAGATTGTCCGGCATGATCGTACTCTAGAGCAGATCGTTTTTCCTATTCCTGAAATATGCGAATACCTAACGAACGAAACCAAAGTGAAAATATTAAATACGGCTGAACGCGATGATCAAGGATCGAAAGTAGCTGATTTCTTTGATCGGGCCGATGAAATGTTTAACGAAATGAAATGGCAAAAGAAACTACGAGGTAAGTACTGTTAACTTTTGTTTTAAAAACAAAACAAAAATCCTATTTAATGCCTTCTAGGACAGCCACTTCTATTTTGGGTTAGCAGCTATATGTCGCTGTGGAGCAATATTTTATTTAATTGTGTTGTGGTTATAAACTTAATTGTTGCATTCTTCTATCCATTCGATAATACTGTGCCTGAGCTAAGCTCGCATATATCTTGCCTGATATGGGTCATTATGGTTTTTTCATTTGCTTTTGTTGTTACACTACCACGAGAATCCGGAATTCGAGCACTGGTAGCATCTGTCATATTAAGAGTGATATTTTCTCTGGGACCGGAACCAACAATGTGGCTACTCGGATCGATAACGGTATATTTTCATCAAAATATTTATGCGATTTTGTAAAAAAAATTTCTCAAAAATTCGCAGGTTGCACTGAAAATTGTGCACATGATCAGTTTGATGGGTAATCACGGAACATTGGAAAAGAAAATATTGAAGATGATTTCAGATGCACAATTACTCTATCATTTCGGTTATTTGTTCTTGTGCTTATCCGGACTATTTTTTCATCCATTTTTCTATTCAGTTTTGGTAATTAATAGATTTGCATTTAATTTCCATCTATTTTTTATATTTATCTGTCGTTCATAAACATAGCTCTTCGATTTAGTATATCGCGAGGAAACATTATTGAATGTCATTCGATCCGTTACTCGTAATGGACGTTCAATTGTTTTAACTGCGGTCCTTGCTCTTGTCTTAGTATATATGTTCTCGATAATTGGATATATGTTCTTTAAGGATGACTTTCTCGTACCAGTTGATAAAGATATACGATCAGGTAAATTATTACATATGTACATAGTTTAGTGTAAATATTTATTACTATAAAGCTATCGACACACACGGAGGAAATGCAGTGAGGTAGTAGAAATGGAGTGGACATGCCCATAAGATTTACATTGAAGGGAGGATGGTAGTAATTTTTTGGCTGCTCATTGTCAAATCGGGTCAAATCCAAGTAGTTCCCCTCCAATTTGGCAATTAGATCATAATGGCGGAAAGGCAACTTTAACATGCTTTGTGCGCGAGCGGATTGAAGGGATAATGGTGGAAAGTTATACCGTCCGTGTCCAGGGGCTGGGGAAAATGATTACGAAAAATGATCTGACTAGTTGTCACTTGATGTGATATTGTCCTCGTTAAATCGTTACAGTTTGAAAACATACTACATTATTATTTGTTCGTTCTTCTGTTTCATTTTATACTTGCTGAGTGACAATAAGTGAGAGAAAATTCACTTTTGATCACAAATTTTCACTTTTCCCCGACCATTTACAAGTTATTTGCCAGTACGTATCATATGCCATTATTCCGTTTGTCATCTATTCGATAAGCATCTTTGGTGTGTCAATAGCTTAATTTGTGTATATTTCGTGTGTCAATAGCTTAATTTGCAAAAAAAAATATATATATATAAATGTATATTTGCAGTCGATGCAGAGGAGCAGGAACCATTGGTCTATCATATGACCGAAGATATATCATTAAACGAAAAAACTTGTGATCAATTGAAAATGTCAATGCAATATAATAAAATGGCAATTGACAATATTGTAGAAAGCGGGAGTGGTGTAGGAGGAGGAGGAGGAGGAGGAGGAGGAGGAGAGCATAAAGAGCGAGCATGCGATTCCTTAGTTATGTGCATAGTTACAACATTAAATCAAGGATTACGAAATGGTGGTGGAATTGGTGATATATTGCGAGCACCGTCAAGTAAAGAAGCTCTATTTGTTGCTCGCGTTATCTACGATCTTCTGTTCTTCTTCATTGTTATTATTATTGTTTTGAATTTGATTTTCGGTGTTATTATTGATACGTTTGCCGATCTAAGATCGGAAAAGCAACAAAAAGAACTAATTTTAAAGAATACATGCTTCATATGTGGACTTAATCGATCGGCATTCGATAATAAGACGGTCAGCTTTGAAGAGCACATCAAATGCGAGCATAATATGTGGCATTATTTATATTTTATCGTTCTGATTAAAGTAAAAGATCCAACTGAGTTCACTGGTCCCGAAAGCTATGTTTATGCGATGGTAAAGGCTTGTGTACTGGATTGGTTTCCGCGTTTGAGGGCAATGTCATTGGCTGCCATTGATGCGGACGGCGATCAAATCGAGCTACGCAGCCTACAAGCCCATTTGGAACAGACTCAGATTCTTGTGTCAAATTTATCTCATCAGCTGCGAGAACTTAAGGACCAAATGACCGAGCAACGCAAGCAAAAACAACGGTTGGGCCTTTTGAATACTACAACTGGTGGCCTTCAAAGTAGCGCATATCAACTTAACTCGAATCTCGTTTGAAATATCTATTTTTTTTTTAATTTTGTAATTATTTGTCTAAATAATGTCAAAGGCATGAAGATAAGCATTTATTTACATTAGCATCAAATAAATACATGTTGTAATATATATATACATATATAAGTATATTTTTTTCTTTGGAAAAGTATAAATAACTTGATTCAATCAAATTTTATATTTTTCAGATATTTTGATAAATTAATTTTGATAAAACTATTCGCATATTGATTTAATGCCACATATAGCTTTATTTCGTGTCTAAATTTGATATCTTTAATTGCGACTTAAAAAATTACACTTATTAAAACATTGCATAATTCAAATAGACGATTTTCCATTTTCCCCACTTGTCTTCCAATTGTCCATTTAGTTTTACTTTTTTCCGGAATATTTTCCAGTTTTCTTTTTATTTTTTTCTTTCTTTTCCATTATATTTTCGACTTTTCTATTGTTTTACTCTCATTATCCAGCTTTTTCAATGTGAGAAAAAAATACCCTTTCCCATTTGTTTTGCTTTTTTTCCATGGAGTCATCCAATTTTTCATTTTGTTACGCTGATTCTTTCAATTTGGTTGTCCGCTCATTAATCAGCTTTTCTCATTAGGAAGGGATTTTCCATTTAGTCAACTTTTTTCCTCTCTCTTTATTAAGTTTTCCACGTTTCAATTTAGTTGTCCATCTATCCGGAAATGTTTCCACTTTATCATTCGTTAAGCAGCTTTTCCGTTAGGAAATTTTGTCCTGCTTTCCATTAAATTTTCCCGTTTTTTCCCCCCTTTTCTCCCGATAATTTTTCCATTACGTTTCCACTCATTAAGTCGCACTCTTCTGTTAGGAATCGATGCTCTGTTTTCCATTGAGTTTCCTACTTTTCCATTTATTTTTCGAATTTCCTCATTAAGTTTTCCATTTTTCCCGGCAAGTTTTCGAATAATGAAGCAGCTTTTTCTTAAGGACGTATTTTCCAGTTTTCCATGAATTTTCCTCTTTTCACTTGATTTCCGATTTTGCCAGATAAGTCTCCTACTTTTCCATTCGGTTTGAATTCACTGGAGATACAGGAGTTGTTGGTGTTTCTAATGCGTCTGTTCTAGATAGCATTGTTCTGTTATGGATAGGGGGAGCAAAAATAAAAACACACCTCTTGTTGTGGCTAAGCACCTGAAAATAATATTCCCACCATCGATCGATGGTGCTTAGTAGCCGATTTTGGAATTTTTGTGAATAACTTAGAATAGCTGAAAACTATTTACCGGCACATGTGCAGAACATTTATGCTATTTGTGGACAAGTGAAAATCGCTGGAAAGACGAAAAACTAAGTGGAAAAGCGACAAACTAAATGAAAAATAGACAAAATAAATCGCATGGATAACAGGAATATTCTTCCAAAGGGAAAAGTCCGCTTAATGAGTGAAAAATATGATGGAAAAGGGGAAAACTAAATTGAAAAATTGAGAACTATATGGAAAATTGGTAGACCAAATTGAAAAGTGGAAAATTTAATGGCAAACAAAACATTTCTTTCCAATCAAAAAGCTACTTAATTGGTAGAAAACGAAATCGAAAAGTGGAAAACTTGCCCGAAAAATGAAAAACTAAATTGAAAAGTAGAAAATTCAATTGAAAAGTAGAAAATTCAATTGAAAATAGGAAAATTTAATGGAAAAGTGAAAAATAAATGGAAAAGTGAAAATTGAATGGAAAACAGAATATTCTGGTCTTCTTAATGAAAATGCTGCTTAATAAGTGGAACACTTAATGGAAAACGGGAAAATTGAATGGAACACTTGATAGAAAGGCGAAAAACTTGATGGAAAAAGGGAAATCTTATTGGAAGAATGAATAACTGGGCAAAAACAAGAAATTTTGAAGAAAAAAAACCATTATATTTGCTTGGTTCATAGTATGGTTCAGTAAGAAACAGTTATGTCGAAAAAGTATTTATGAAATACATTGCAGGTTAATACATTCATATCACAGATATATATATATATATACTCTATAATGCCTTTCCATCAGCTTTGTAGCTGTACATTAATTTTCATGACAATATTGCCTAGGAAGCATATGAAACAAATCCAATAGCTACCGAAATTCAGTTGGCTCCACACTGTCCATACACTTCTGAATGATGAGCTATCGTTAGTTTCCGTGTCAGTTGACAAATTGAAACCGTTTCCCAAAAAAGCCAAATGTATTAGAGTAATCCCACTAAAGACCATATTTACGGCAATAGTGAGAGGTGAGTATTTTCGATGTTTGTGGCTGCACTGGCGACAAGGATTCGCACGAACACATGCATTCAAGTAGTTTGCTAGATTAGCACGAAATTTATATTCAACCAGGGAAAAAACTCCCAAAGACAACAGTACGGCGGCAAGTTGAAAGTTTAAGCCGTGCAGCATTGCAGATACCATATAAGTAACAAATATAGCCAGTATCACACTTTTGCGATGCATTGGTCGAAAGACATCTGCAATATATATAAATATATATATATATAGAATTATCAGCGAAATAATTATTTGAGAGAAATACTTACATCGCTTCAACCAATTATGAGAGGGAATGTTCCAGTCAACAACCACTTGGGTTAGAGATCGCGGTAGCTCCATGGACGCAGGCTTTACCACTTGGTATCCAACATATGGTGAATAATTTGGACCAGGCTTCGCAAAACCGCTCAATGACATAGTTAGCTGGGACAAACAGGATATGAAGTAGTGGCTGCATCTGAAGGCCAGCGCGTCATAAAATGCAATCAGCCATCTAAATCAAATCACTCGATTAAAATTTGTTCAGATGCGATTTGGTATTTACCCACATCCAAGAAGTATTGCCAATTATAACGGGGACTAGGCAGTTCGATGAAATCGCGAAAATGAAGGTGAGAACTAAATTTACCATTGCGAAAATCACAGTCATCATATCAATCTATACGAAAGAAACAAATATTGATCAACAGTCTAATTGTTATGTTGAATCAAGTAATAACCATATTGTTTTCCCTGGTAATTCGAATATATTCGCTGTACGGAGACCAAGGGCCAATTACACAATTAGCTGGGCAAAACATATATCCCAGATAACCTAGAGTATTTGGCCCCGCTTTAATATCATCGCTTTCATCATCGGTTTTTTCTCCATCACACTTCAATGAATCCCGGTCAAATGAAAATGATATAATTTTCATCGTTGCTATCATCTGCACACCACGAACTCGTCGCCAAGTTGTTGGGTTCCATTGGAAAAGTTCGAAGGCAATGATTATGACCAGACATATTGCTCCCATGATATATCCACGAAGGCCCCTCAAGCGTTCACATTTGGCCACGAAGATAATAATAAAGTAGCAGCTATAGATGTATGTGATGCACAAGCATACTGAGCTGCCTATTATTGAAATCAAAAGAAGATTTCCGCACAAAATTGACGCTGAATGAATGATGAAGCCATGTGCGTTTATTCGTTGTGCTAGGACGATGGTCGACAGATATTGAATGAAATTTGTTATTTAACCAGACACGGAAATCTGTCTAGTCGTCGACCTGATTGCAGATATCTCATATCTGCAACCAAGTTGACGACTAAATTTTCGTGTGGAAGGGCCCTATGAAGTATGGCTAAATATTATTGTTTATTTGGCATTTCTGAATGGCTTCTTATGAAGAAATGTGGGGAAGTTCCCAACAGTAGCCAACAATTGATCATAATCACGATCTAATCTTTAGAGCCTCAGACGAATTTCGCAAAAATACTTTGCTATTAAATTCAAAATAATCATACCGAAATACAAGAGGATCCGAAAGAGCAAACCATAAATCACAAATGTTTGCAGGTAATCATATATTTGAAGAAGTGACGGTTTCACACAACTTTCGTAGGCTCCGTCGAACTCAATGAAGTCGTCTTCTTGTGCTAGTTGGGAGATAGTGTAAAAATCTCCACTGTATGTAGCGTAATCATCCATGCTAAATTCCACACTACGGTTGCAATAGAACCGGCACTTTCAGCTTAGCAAAACACTATTCGACCGGTAATCTTTTTAAACTAGCAACATTCGATTTCGCGTATGTCGAGATTTTTCCTTCCACCACAAAATATAGAAAGAAATGGTTATATGATGGAAATCAATCGTCAACAAGACTCAATTGGCCGCGTCCATCCTGACATTTCACATTTGACAGCAACTACCTAGGAGTATATGGACGACTGATGAATGAGATCTAGGTTATTATTACATCTGCCGGGACAAAAAACTCTAGGGAGTTTTCCTCGAAGCATCTGCATAAGGTCTGTTCGCCTACCACGATTAATTGCGATTCATTGTAATGAATTGCAATGAAACCGTTTTTGTACTCCGTTTTACTGAAAACTGAAAATTTCCCCTCTTTCAGTAAATTTCAGTGAGATTCAAGCTACTGAAAAACACTGAAAAGTGTCAAATGGTGTGACGCGAGTAAATATATTCAAATGTGCGCGGCAAGCAACATATTTTTTTTGCGTATATGTTTTATGAAGGTCGAAGATTTTTGTGGCGATCACCGCTTACGATGACTTTATAAACACTATTGTTCTCCCAAAAACCGAAAACTGACACTTTTGTTTGTCAATTTTCAGGAAATGCATTTTCAGGAAATGCATTCTTACTTTTCATGAATTTCCACCACCACATGATTAAGGAAAATCCAGTAAAAATATTGCAGGAACATGCAAGAACATTTTCTTTTCACTTTGTACAACTCACATTTTCCTTTTGTGTTCAATTTTTACTATTTTAGAAGGAAATTCGAATGACATTTCATTCAAATCTACTCTCATTGTCATGGATGGAATTCATCACGCTCTGAGAGTAATTCCGGCGGGACAAAATTCACAATATAGTACCTGATTTATACTAGATTTATTCTGATTTATATAGATTTATGGTAAATCAGGTAGATTTGTGGTCAGCTGATCGAAAACACCTGATTTAGCCTCAGTGTGAATGGGCTATAAAGGAACTATATATTAGTGAAATTACTTAGATGCATATTGACATCATGTATTTCACTATGTGGGGAAAAAGACTCTGATGTGAACCTTCAATTCTAAATTCCCAAAAGGCCCTTATATTTGATACTCCTGTAAGTTGAGCATATGAGATAAAATTGTTCAAATGTCTTTAATATATTTGAGTTAATATTCTGAGAGCAGAGATTCTATTCCGGTAGCAGAAAATGAGAAAAAAAATTGCTGTGTGCGAAAAGACATGAACGTGAAACATTCATAATATGTAGCTGTTTCAAATGGACAACAATTATTTTCTTTAGTTACTTTTTTACATGACTTATCCACTCATTTTCTTCAATGTAAAATGAATATGAAATAATTGACATAAAAATGTTGCAAATAAAACTACTGGATGTGAACAGAAATTTTAGAGAACTAACAATTTGGAGCCAATTAATTTTCCATTCGGTCAAAGTTCGGATAAAATTATCGCTCTTGAGAAGGAGAACCAAACGCTTCGAAAAGAGCTCCTGAACCTGCAACGGCAGATGGCATTTCTTATGGAGGCCCAACCGGTGAGGTTTAATGCACAACAACCAGCGTTGATGCCAATGCTAAGTCCTGGCCCGAGAATAGTACCCAAGCAGCCCCTGCTGCCACCAATGAACAGTTCTACCTAGCAAACCAAGATGACGACAACATGTCCCACCATGATGACAGGTGTTAGTGAGCCGTCGCTGTCCTCTACTGTGAGCGATCTGGGCTCAAACAATTCGCAAATCGGCCATGACCAGGAATTTAACCTGGTAATAAACAAGAAAAAGAAACAAACAAACGAGCAGGTAACTCTTTCCAATAAAAGACAAGAAAGAAATACGCAGACTACACTTAAGACAATCCCGACTCAAAAGACCGTAAAAGTCCCTCCCATCACGGCATATAAGATGAATGTTGCCAAATTCATCTGTGAGATGAAGGTTCTTGGTATTGTACCGCTTATAAAGAATATTTCGAGTGACAAATCGCTCATCCTATGTTCCTCTTTAGAAGACCATAAAAAAGTCTTCGAATACATTAAGAGCAGTGGTCAGTTTGCGACTACGTATACTGCAGCCTCAGAAAGAATCAACCAGCGGACATCCACAACGAGCTAGTGGCGCAACACACTGACCTAAAATTAAAGTCCATAACGCATTTTCTCACCCGCAAGGACCGGGAACTGAGGAAATCTGTTGGGGCCGAAAACTTTAGACCCCAGTCCGGGCTTTTTCTAGCGCAGTTTGAGCCTTTCCAGGAGCTAGCTGCTGTATTTAAAATACAGTCCATTCGCTGGCAAAAAGTGGTGCGGGAAAAAGTAAGAAATAAGTAGAGGTTGCAGTGTTACAACTGCCAAAACTTCGGACATGTGGCAAGCAATTGCACCATCGTTCATCGCTGCGTGAAGTGCCTGGAGAGTCACACACGTGGTGAATGCCCAAAAGTAACCGAAGTACAGCCTGCATGCGCCAACTGTGGTCTTGATGGTCACCCAGCCAACTATCGCGGATGCCCGGCATATAAGGAAATGGTGGCTAGGATCGAAGCGAAGAATGTTCGCCGCGACCTGGCCCGAAAGGAACGTCAACAGTTTGTGACGCAGAGCGTCTCGAACTACAGGCGAAGTGGTACCTCCTACGCACAGGTAGCGCCTTGTGTAGCAGCTGGCTGACATCCGACCAGGCCCCGACATGTTTAAAGAAATCAATCTGCTTTCTGGCAAATAAAAACGCCAGGAGATGGTGGTAACGATTGACAATGTCGCTGTACGCAACCCTGACCGTCAGGCAGAGTTGTTTGCATCGACATTCCAATCGCAGCTGAATGCCGTTCCGCCCGACAGTTCTGCTCTTAAAAGCCAAATAGTAAAAGAGGAGGTTAATCGCTTCCTCAATACACATAATGAGCCTTTGGCCACATTTTCATCCGAAAACCCTTCGGATGATCCGCAAAATGCAGATGACCGGTTTCACTTTGCCAATAGTGAATACTTGGTGCAACTGCTGCGCAGTATAAAGAGTAAGAAGTCTTCTGAGCATGATGGAATGTCTAATTTCATTATTAAACATCTACCAATCTCTATGCTCAGAATTATTGCCATTATTTTCAACAACGCCCCGAACAATGGCTACTTTCCGAACACATGGAAAGTAGCAAAGATTGTTCCCATTCATAAGAAGGACAGCAATTTCCGTCCAATTTCCTTGCTTCCTAATTTGGGGAAGTTTTTTGAGAGAATGTGGATGGAAATAATTAAAAACCGCTGTGAGCTCACACAGGTAATACCTAACCACCAGTTTGGCTTTAGGCGCAGGCACGGCACTCAGCACGCCATCTCGTACTTGCATGATCAAATTGTGTCTCACTTGAATGAGCAAAACATTCCGACAGTAGTATGTGCCTTAGATATCGAGAAGGCTTTCGATTCCATTTGGCACGAAGGCCTTCTATTTAAGTTGATCACGTTTGGATTCCCAAAAGAGGGAATAGGACTCGCCGCAAGCTTTCTTATTAACAGACAATACTATGTCAGTGTTAATGGAGCAGATTCTCTCATAGAGCCTGTGACATCAGGAGTGCCACAAGGTTCTGTCACTGGACCAGTTCTTAATACCATATTCACCGCTGACCTACCTATTCCAGTGGACCAACCCCAAGTTCAAATCCTCCAATATGCCGATGACACGCTCTTATTCGCGTCGAGCCAAGACCCGCTCAAAGCAGCGAAGAGCCTGGAGTACTACTTGGTAGAACTAAGTCTTTACTTTGACGAATGGGGCATCAAACCAAATAGCAGTAAGACTCAGCTATGTGTATTTCGCAATCCGTCCAAGTATCGGGGATCTCAAACTATCCGCAACAAGGCCAAAAAACTCGCTGTCTCGTTCGGAACATCTAAGATTACTCCTAGTTCATCTCTAAAGTAGGGGAGACCGAGGAGGGTTGTGACAATTTTTACGTTAACTAACATAAGTCATCTAATATTACTGGTACGTCTATGAGCTCTTTTATGGAAGAAAGCTAATTTAATACACTATTTAAATTAAATATAAAAAGAAACAAAAAAAGTAAGATCCATGAGAAAATTGACATTAAATGAAGTAGTCCTCAATGTCACAACTCTCCTAGTACCAAGGTAAGTTGTGACAGGGTTCGAGGTAAGTTGTGACAGGGCTCCAAGTAACTTATTTTTGATGGGCGAGTCAGTAAGAACAGCGGATTTGATCTTACTTCTATTTGGTTGGTTGCCTTTTCTTGGAGGTACTTTTGGCAGTGGCCTGAGCACTTCCGGTGAAAATAAATTAGATTTAATATGGCTTAGATCAAAAGATTTAGTTGTGGACGCAATTGGTTCCAAGTTTGTTGGTGGTGGATTATTAGCTTGGGATGTGGGGCAACAAGTTCTATTTCTGGAGGCTGCGCATTACAGATTAGAGATTTGGAGACAACGGAGTCAGCGTTAACGTGCTATGGATGCTAAGATGTGGAAGCAACTGGTGCAAAGCTATCGTATAGAGGGCTGCGGTTCCTGAATGCAGAGGCAACATGATCTATGTTTTCGGATCCGATAACATCATTCAACAGTATGTATAGACTGGAATAACTGTTCTTATGCACCAACAATTATGTTTCGAGTAACTGTTCTTCCTTGTTGATCTGCAGTCAATTCTCGGTCTGACATTGGATCGGTCCAACCTCAATCAGTAAATTGTTCAGGCCAAGTTCCTGTAGCTGCAAAACCAACGCTGATGTTCCTTGCCGTGATCGTTACCTCAAATGCAGTTTTTTTGCATTATGAATAGCCTTTTTCAAAGGACCTTAAATAGCACGATCCATTGGTTGTAGTTTGTTACTACAGCAAGGAGGAAACGTGAGTAAGATTATGCCATTTTCTCTGAAAAACTCGATATTTTTTAAAGCCACGTGTGACGAATGGTTTTCTAGTAATAACAAAGCTTTTTGTTCTTTTGACGATCTGACATGGTTTTTGAAGTGTTCCAGAAACGTATGAAAATCATTCTCTTACATCCACTCTGAGCCGTTAGCTGTTAAGTTAGCTAAAGTTAGCTAAATATATTTTTCCGGAAACTTTATGTATGTTAAAGACACATGTATAACTGGAGAAAAATATCGCCACATTTGTTTGATTGAAGCTCGTTGCCCAAGCCATACTTGTTGCTTGAGCCAATCTTAGTGATAAATTTGGATCTCACTCCATAAATAACTTAAGCCATACCTCTCCAGCAATTTTTTTCTCTTCCCAAGACGCCGGAAAGTTCTTATTATGCTTATGTGCTAATCTGTACGCCAAGCTTTTCGTTTCTTTAGTAGTAAAGCCATAATCTGAAGACACACAAGTCAACAAATACTCGCATAGCATATTTTCTTAATCTTTGGTGAAGACTGTTGGAAAAGCATACCCAATAGATGGTGGTTTTTTCGTTTCATTGGCCCCTTAAGCTTTTTTCTTCTCAATATATCTTTGGCATTATTTTTAAGATTGTTTCCACCTAATGTAACCTCCTCACAAACTAATTCATATATTTCGATACTAGACATAGGTTTATTATTTTTTCTTGTATATTTATTTGGCATTCTCAAACAATATATAAAAATTAAAGTAGGTGGGTAAAGCATGCAGACCCCCACCACAAAGCATGTTGCCGAAAAAAGATTCGCTTCAAATTAGGAGAGTTGTGACAAGCTGTCACAACTCTCCTAGGAGCAAAAAAACATGCGTCGATCAGAATAATGGCTCATAACCTAAAACATATGAAGCAAACCAGAAAAGCTATATCAAGGTATGAAACTAGAATAGACACTGCATATCAGTAAAAATATCACAACAGCACGAGCAATACGTACATAAAATAATAGAACATTGAATTATTGACCAAAAACTTACTTTTGGCATTTTTTTTTTACAACGATGTCGTATTGACACTACCACTTGCAGTGCCGGCCTGTGCAAAATAACATATAATAACTCGTCAAAAAAGCAATAAATGCGCAGTATTGCTAGCTCTCTAGCTGTCATAGGCTCCGAGAAATCGAGTATGTCACAACTCTCCTCTGTCACAACCCACCTCGGTCTCCCCTACCTCGGAATCGATTTCCAGGAATTTTTAAAGTTTAATCCCTTTGTGCGGCGAAAAATCAAAGCTGCCAGATTCGCATTTCAACGCATTAGACATCTATTCGCCAAAAAGATGGGTATGACCACCAAAGCTAAATCCATTTGCTATCAGACCCTGATCCGGCCTATCCTGACTGATGCATCCCCTTCCTGGATTACCTGCTCAAAGACTGTCATGGCCGAAGCGGAGATGTTCGAAAGAAGAATCCTGCGCTTCTGCACTGGCAGGTTCTACAACCCGGTAACTAAAAAGTGGCCGAAGAACCTTCTCCTGTATCAGGAGTTGGGACTGAAGCCACTTAGGGACCGAGTTGTGGAATTGACGACACGATTCTACAGACAAACAGACGGACATGAGAACGGACTGATTCGGTCACTAGGGCGTACAGGTGGTTCTAATGAAACATTTATGCGCCACGCGAAGATAGCAGTTCAGCGGCGGCTCACGGATGCTGCGCTGTTCACCTACACAGGCCACCCGACGAACAGAAGGGGCTAGATTTAAGACCTAGGTTAAGATTTAGGTCTAATTAGGCTAAATTAGTTATAATTAGGTATAAGTTAGATCGTATTTTAGCGTAAGGTAGTTTTTTTAAGAAAATCATTGCTAGGACAATCCCAGCTGCTGAACAGGCTGGGTGATACAATTAGAGTGTAAGAATATAAAATTTGTGCCGAAAAAAAAGAAAACAAAAAAAAAAAACCAACCAGAGCCAGCAGGCTAAAATAGTATAGCCACTAGATTGTAAGTTTTCTTGTTACTCTAAACGTTCTCATGGACGCACACTTCCCGGGCAATTATTGCCCTATAGGGACAGTGCACCAAACGGAACTAAATTACGGTAGAGCCCCGCCGTTCAGAATATCATACTCTCAACTGAGGTGGGCTATTAACTCTTTTGAGCCGTTTAAATCCCCGGGCCCTGATGGCGTGCTTGCGGCTGACGTTCAGCAGTCCATGGAAGTATCGCTACCATGGCTCAGAGAGATTTATAACGCTTGCCTACGCTTCTCGTATGTTCCCACCAGCTGGCGGGAAACAAGAGTTGTGTTTATCCCCAAAGCAGGAAAAGTTTCTCATGTTAGACCAAAGGACTACCGTCCAATAAGTCTTAACTCAGTCCTGCTTAAGATTTTGGAAAGGATCATTGATTACCATATTAAAAGATCAATTGATCCTATGTTGATCTCGCAGTCACAACACGCTTATACCAAAAGTAAATCTGTTGAGACTGCTCTTCATGTCCTTTTTGAGCAAGTTGAAAAATCTCTTGTGCTTAAGGAATATACGCTTGCCGCCTTCTTGGACATCGAGGGGGCCTTCAACAACGTAAATTCTAACGCTATTGTTGAGGCACTCTCGGTGCTTCATGTGGACGAGCGGCTTATTGCTTTTATTGTGCAGCTTCTCAAAAGTAGAGTGGTTATCTCTTCCCTGGGGGATGCCAGCGTAAGACGAGGAGTCAGTACGGGCACACCTCAGGGTGGAGTCCTCTCTCCCCTGCTGTGGAACATCACGGTGAATACTCTTCTAATGAGACTGGACCGCGCTGGCTGCAAAGTGATTGCTTATGCAGACGACATAGCTGTGGCAGTGTCGGGAAAGTATTTATCTACGCTATCGGAGAGGCTAAATCACTCTCTTGACATACTTTCACGTTGGAGTCGTGAGTGCGGCTTGAATGTGAATCCTAACAAAACGGAACTAGTGCTGTTTACAAGGAAGTACAAAGTTCCGTCTTTTGAGTTACCCAAGTTGAATGGGGTCTCCATTAACTTGAGCCAGAGGGTCAGGTACTTAGGGCTGATCCTTGACTCGAAATTACTATGGACCTACAATGTAGCAGAAAGAGCTCGGAAGGCTTTCAATGCACTTTACTGCTGTAAAAGGGCCATAGGAGCGAACTGGGGATTACAACCTCGTACTGTTGCTTGGCTTTACACTGCTGTGGTTGAGCCAATTCTATTGTTTGGGGTGGTGTTCTGGTGGCAGGGTGCTATTAAGGCTACCTGCAAACGGCAGATTGAAAAAGTGCGGAGAATGGCTGCACTACTTGTAACTGGTGCGCTCCGCTCCACCCCTACTAAGGCACTCTTCGTGCTACTTCATTGGCTGCCAACCAATCTACTTATCTTACAGCAAGCTAATCTTGCCGCTGTGAAACTAAATTGTATCTCGGCTTGGAATAGAACGGATTTCGGCCATGCGAGGATTTTGGTCGAGGGAGTTCCCACTCCAGCGGGTGTTGACTACATCGCTCCGCAGTGCCTACTAGATTTGGAGTTCGCAACTCGCATTCCTGGTAGGGATGAATGGCGTGATGGTGTCACCCTCGAAAGTGGGCTTATCCATGTGTACACTGACGGCTCAAGGCTAAACAATAGAGTCGGAAGTGGTGTATACTCAGATGAGCTGAATCTCAAGCTGTCCCTCCGTCTACCAGACCATTGTAGTGTCTTTCAGGCGGAGGTTGCGGCTATTTTACAGGCAATCGACTGGCTTCTGTGTAATCGAATATTCGGGGCTAATATTGGCATTTTCACAGATAGCCAGGCGGCTATTAAATCCCTTGCTGGTCCTTGTACAGTTTCCATGATTGTTGCTGAATGCCGTGCATCTCTCAGGGAGATGTCGAGACATTCAGTGGTTCAATTGATTTGGGTACCTGGACATAGGGGTTTTCTGGGCAACTGTGAGGCCGATGAGCTAGCAAGGCTTGGAACCTTGTTACCGGAGGTCTCCTGCTCCCTCTCAATAGGTATACCGATGTCATCGGTCAAACTGGCCATTAGGCAAAAATATCTCGAGGATGCTAAGACGTCCTGGGCAGATGAATCATCCTGTGCAATAGCAAGGCAGTCCTGGGTATCCATGGATGCGCGTCGCACCAGGCAGCTTTTAGGCTTAACTCGAAGCGCTCTACGCTGCACAGTGGGAGTTCTTACGGGCCATTGCCTCATAGGACGGCATGCACAACGATTGGGAGTGCAGTTTAACAATTTCTGTCGGAGTTGCGGCTCTGAGGATGAGGAGGAGTCCGTCCTCCACCTCTTGTGTCAGTGCCCGGCGTTGGCAAGGAGAAGGCTGGCGGCAATTGGCGCTCCCTTTCTCTCAAACCTGACCGAGTTATCCCTGGTTGACTTAAAAGGGATAACGCGATTTGTCAAGGGAAGCAGATGGTTTCCCGATTTTAGTGAGTAGGAGAGAGTCACTAATTAGTGTGGCATCACAACGGGCCTCTTTTGTGCCTACGTGTGTCGGACGGCAGACCTCTGTAGACCGGCAGCCACTTTAACCTAACCTAACCTAACCTTGTTAATTAAACTTTAAGTTAGGCTAAGAATGTACGGTTAATTTAAAATAAATATTTTCAATTCAATTCAATTCATTTAAATTTCCACATAAACTTTATGTGTGAATAAATGGTACCTAATAAACTTACGTATATTTAGCGTAAAACTTGCGAACCAAAAACAGTTGTATCGCAACTCGAGATGATTCAAATCAATCAAAACTTAAAACCAACCTTTTAGCATCATACACATACATACATATTCAAATCATTTTTTCCTAGAGATTATCGCTCAATAATAAGGTATCTTATGAAATTATTTTAATAATTCGAAATGGTTCCAACCAAACTGGATCTTTTGACTGGTTTTTTTCCGTTCAGGTGATATCCTCTCATGCACATGATAACGTGATGTAGAGTTGTGTGTACGAAATATTGATGTGATCATACACGAATGTTCATTTTTTTTTTTTTTTTTTTTGGTTCCAGATGATGATGATTTCGGGGAAAAAAAATCCCAATAAAATTGATCGATAGCTTGCATAATATGTATATTCGCTTTTACGCGGATGCATTATTTGCTGAGCTTTTAAATTATTATTTCACATCTGAATTTCAATAAGGAGGAATCAAACAGCCCTCAGCATGTATACATATGTATGTCTAATTACCTTGCAATCAATTAATTATCTTTAGTAGCAATATAAAATGCTCTAAAACAAAGTCCCCTATTCTCTTGCTTAACAATGGCTGACAATCATTTACTGCAGCTACTACCTTTCTTTCTTAAACCTAAATTGCTGTTGTTTTTTTGCATGTGGGACCGGCTAATTTAAAAAATTTTCACAAAACTACTAGCATAAATTTTGGTGTGCTATTAAAATTGGCAGTTTCCGCTGTAGTCTCCTCCAGCCTTCCAGCAAAACACCATTTCATTAACATTTTTATTCACACACCAAAATGCTGTTGTGTCTTGTTTCTATTTCTTTCTCGAAACGATAGCGAAAGTAAAAACCAAAAATGAATACGTAACTATTGGCTGCTGCTACGGGGTGACTGTAATTTATTTCATTTTTATTTATTTTTCGGCCTTTGCTCTGTTTGTGGATTTCGAGTTGATTGCTGTTTTAAATTTCAATTAGTTTTTGGGTGGCGGCTACACGCTCGTATTGTATTATATCTCATAAATTATATGAAGATAAGTGGTATTACTAGGTTTAAGATGCGCGCCATGCTCAAAGCACAGTGATTAATAATTTTTTGGGCACCGAAGGAAAGAAACAGTTTTAACACTAAATGCAGACGACGTGCGCACCGTTTATTGGTTTTCTTCTACATAAGCTTTTTGCCTATTAATCCACACGAGATATATTCAGCAGTTTGGATAATATTTCAAGTTAGTTTTTTTTTGCTGCTGTATTCGGTTAGCTAAAAGAATATATTATCATGTGGCACACTAGTATCTGATACTAAGTTACTTTTATTTAAATAACTGTACGTTTCCAGAAAGGCAGAGAAGTTTTAAATAGAACTCAGAAATGAAGTTTTCAAGAACAAAAAAAAAAAAAAATAAATTTATGCATATTGCGTAACCTAAGAATATAAAATCTAGAATGTGATTCATATTCCAGGCACAAAACTTGATTTTCCGTCCAATTTACATAAGAATACCACCTTCAGTGTAGTTGACAACAGTTCTTACCAAACCGCACACTGACCATATATCTTCTTCTCAGATATCGGCTAGTATGCTTTTGCACCAGATTTTTTATGCATTATCGTTTGACAGGATTTCGGCTGAATTGACTTGCCCAGCTATGGTAATTTTAGTCATTTTGGTTTTTTTTTTGTTTTTTTTTTTGTTTTTTTTTTTATATATATATTCTTTTTACTCGCTATAACATCCAACGCACTCATGGGATCGAAACGAAATTAAAAAAGGATGGGTTGATTTGGTATACTTTAGGTTGTGGTGCTAGTAAAGGATTACCTGTCTGCAATATAGGCAACAGATGCTACCAATAAATTTTCATATGATAAACAGCTGCAATGAAAACAAGTTGGAAAATTTTCATGTTTTGGATTGATCGCAGATGGTAAACTTAAAAAAGCTTTCTATCCCTGTAACTTCTGATCGAAATTCAGACTGTACGTTGATTTTTCGTTTCCTCCTTCCTTCCACTCTCTCCATCAATCAATCAGTATGCACGGTCCGTGTGCATCAACGTATCATCAAACATATCGTCCTAGTACTTCGCAGACAATTGAAAGTTGGTATAAGGAAAGGTGTGTGTGTGTGTGTGTGTGTGTGAGAGAGAGAGAGAGAGAGAGAGAGAGAGAGAGAGAGAGAGAGTGCGTGTGTGTGTGTGGGTTGGGGGAGAGGCGCATTGGTACCTCTAAGCACTCAGGCCAAAGGACCCATTGTACTCATTTCCCCCTGCCTACCATAGTTTCCCAGACATCTTGATAAAGTCTAGGATCACTGAGAGGGGAAAAGAGGCTATCCTCTGCATGCGGGCAACATCCCAGCCAGAGCATTGATATCTGAGACGCGCAAACGCTGGGCATTCACAGAGCAAATGCTCCGCAGAGTCAGCCTCTTCTAGGCAGGATGAACAGAGGTCATCCTGTACAACACCTATTCGGTACATATGTCCTCCTAGGCAGTTGTGTCCAGTCCCCCCGAGGTTATGTGTGTGTGTGTGTGTGTGTTTGTGGGTTGGGGGAGAGGCGCATTGACACCTTTAAGAGGCGCATTGACACCTTTAAGCACTCAGGCCAAAAGAGCCACTGTACTAGCCCACTGTCTTTTTAAGCTTCACTATAATATCAAATGAATATCTGCATATTATGCATTTGAAAAAGATATATTGAAATTTGTTATTAGTTAACATCTTGCAGGTTTTAATGACGACCTCTCCCCTCCCTCCCTTTCCCTCTTGTGGAGTTTAATCACATTGTTTTAATCAGCGCCCAACGTGGGTTCATTCCTAGAATATTTTTCTATTATTCAAACGTGTAATCAAGACTTTCTGTTCTGCATTTTGAGTCATCCTGCACAAAACCTATTCGGTACATATTTATGTCCTCCTAGGCAGTTGTGTCCGGTCATCATGCCTACCATGGCCCTGCAAACTTTCCTGCTCTTATTGAGCAAGAATCCTGCAGTCACATGGTTGGGCTCTGAAAGGAAGACCTTCGTGTGCCTGGCCGCATCAGCAGTCGTCCATCTATCTTTGTGAGCATCATCTACCCACTTCTGAAGAATGGCACGTGCAGATGCGGTCGGCACACCCAAGGCGGGTTCAGGGCCCCGAAGTGGAAGTCCCGAGTCTTGCTTCGCAATGACGTCAGCAATTTCATTTCCCTCAACACCACAGTGCCCCGATACCCAGAGCAGATACACCCTATTGAATCTGGCGACAGAGTTCAATCGTGCTCTGGACTCTTAGACAATTTTCGAAGTAGTCAGGGGTCTACGCAGCGCCATCAGTGCAGCTTGACTAACACTGCAAATAGCAATGCCTTTTTCCCTCCATCTTTCTTCAATTGCTCTTCATTCAGCTCTCAGGATAGCAAATATTTCTGCTTGAAAAACCGAAACGCTCACAGGAATAGCTCACCGGAGGGGAGGAAGAGGGCTAAAGACTTTTTGAAACTCACTACGGTTTGCATGAATGAAAGTTATTTTACTTTTAGGGGGAAATACGTCAAAGCGATGAAAGGTGTTGCAATGGGAAATCCTTTATCCCCACTTATGAGTGAGATATTTATGGATAGACTAGAGAAGAAACTTTATGAAGAAGGTTCGCTTCTTCGGGTTTGGCTGAGATATGTAGACGATATTCTAGCTATAGTTAAAAAAGATGCTTTGGGAGAAACGTTGGAAAAGTTGAACCAAGCACATAAGGACATCCAATTTTCAATGGAAATCGAAAAGAATGAGAAACTACCCTTCTTGGATTTAATGGTTATAAGGAAAGAAGGTCTTCTTAGTTTTAATATCTACCGGAAGCCCACACACACCCAGAGGACAACACCACCCACGTCTGATCATTGGCATTCCCAAAAAATGGCCCCCTTAAATTCGATGATTCACCGGCTAGTAACAGTGCCCATGGATCAGGAAAATTTTAACTCAGAAGTTAAATATATTAAAGACACGGCGAGAAAAAATGGATTTGACGAGAGGATAATTGGAAATCTTGTCAAAAAGAAAATGTATAGAATACAGCGTGATCTTTTAACGACGCTTTTTACGCCAAGGAACAACCATAAGAGTTCCAATTATTTATTCATCGGTATTCAAAAAAGTTCGGGTACTTCTTGAACGCTTTGATATTAAAGCTGTTTCAACCAGTAAAGCTAAAAAATTTGGTACTATACTATGTCACGTGAAAGACAAAAAGGAAAAATGTGGAGTTTATAAAATTACCTGCCCAGAATGCGACAAAATATACATCGGTCAAACGAAACGGTTAGTTGGTGTTAGACTAACGGAACATAAACGGGAAGCAGCTTCAGCGAGAAAAAAGAATACAACATTAGTGCGTTCAGCAGTAGCACATATTGGAGGAGAATCACAACATAACTTGGGACAACGTGGAGGTAATTAAGGAGGTACAGCAGGTGCGAAAAGTGGATGCGTACGAAAGCCTGCACATATGGAAAACCCCTATGCATAGAAGACTAAACACAGACCAAGGAAACTGTGCATCACCATTGTTCAGGCTAATTTGAACATTCATTTGATAGTGAGGAGGAAAATTTAATTAATATGGATAGTTAACTGAATTTTAGTAAAGTAATTAATAGACAATTAGTTGGTAATTAGTACAAGTCAATTAATGGACAATTAGTTGGTAATTAGTATAAGTCAATACTTTAAAAGTAAGCTCTATAAGTAATATACATAAGTTAGATTAAGATTATACCAATAGACACTGAACAAGAGGGCAGATTACTCTCCAAATATCGATATTTGTCACAAAATTCAATATATATCTAGCTTCGAAAGGAAAAATCGGTTTTTTTATTAAAATACGTTATTATTTGTTGTTAATTTTCATTGCAGGATGATTCCCATTTGCAAATCTAATGATATAATCACTTACTTAGTAAAGAAATTCCAATAATTACAAAAATGGTCATAGCTGGCAGCCCTTTCATGTTTTTTGTACGAAATTCCTACGACACTTGGTTTACATTAAGGTCGATTCAATGCATGAGCTTCGTTTTGATTTCATGACTGGACCGGAAGTTATCCGGAAAAAAGCTTCATTTTGCTGAGCAAAATTGCAAGATTTAGGAGACAAAAATCACCATAGCTGGCAACTCTATTATAATTTTTCAACCAAAATTTCACCAAATGTTACATAAAGTAAGATTCAAGTACTGTGTGAATTTTGTTAAAATCTGATGGCTGAATCGGAAGTTATGGGCCAAGTTCTCAGTGATTTTTCAAGATGGTACCACTGCCACAGGGTTGCCCGCATTTCCACTTCTATCAGACCTGGTCCTAGCTAATACCAACATGTCCTGATCGGATAATCCGGTCGTCAGTTCTCGTGAACAGAACTTTCGAGTGCTGAAAATAGAGGTAATTTGGTGATGGGTTGCCGTTCTTGTGCAAATCGGAATTTAAAAAATTTCAATTTGACATGATGGACAAAAGTTGAAATTTATCAATGATTTGAATGTTTAGTCAAAAATCAAAAATTTTTGAGGGGGGTCAATGATTTGAAGGATTTTTTTTTCAGGAGCCTGCCGTAGCTACAGGGTTACCCGCCCTATTTTGAAAGTCCATGTGTGTTAAATCTTAGCCAACATCAATACGCTCTGCGAATTTCACGATGATCCAATGTTTTTGTCAGAAGTAATGACAAATCAAAATTTGAAAAAAATCCTTGCCTACTTTTAGGCACTTAGCGCCCATACACGGCTCAAAATTTTCAATTCTTTTTCATAGACAAGCTTAGAACATAATTAATTTTCGTTCCCAATACTTTTTTTTTAACAAAAATTTACACTGCTTGGAAATAAAGAAGTACCTGAAAATTCACTCAAATGCCCGCCGTCGTCAAAGGGTTAAAGATATCTGAATTCTAGCAAATGGTGGACCTACCTACTATATATGTCTACGTTTTCCCAAAATTTCAGTTCAATCGGATCGGCCACTCCAGAGATTATCTCCCTTAATCATTTTGCTGATATATATATATATATATATATATATATATATATATATATATATATATATATATATATATATATATATATATATATATATATATATATATATAGATATATATATAGATATATATATAGATATATATATAGATATATATATAGATATATATATATATATATATATATATATATATATATATATATATATATATATATATATATATATATATATATATATATATATATATATATATATATATATATAAAGAAATATGAATTTTCGGCGAAACGAGCTTAATGCTAATTTTCTTCGAAAATTAGTAAAAATTTGTCATATGGGATTAATGTAACCGTAATTTTATTTATTATATTTAACATTGTTGAAATGTCAATTCTGTATAAGAGGAAACAAAATGTCAGTGTAAGTTTAGAAATTAGGATTCAGGAGAACTCTCATGCAAAGGGAGGAGAATTCTCATGTAAAGGGAGGAGAAGTCTTGGAGACAACGACAGCAAAATAAGGTAGCGAAAAATTAATACTCATTTCGAACGGAAATCAAATGACATCTGAGACTCGATATACATATATTTTATATATATTACATATATTAAATATATTTTATTTATATACATGCATATATGTATAGTGAAATATTGAAATATATTATTTCTTCATTTGATCTGCAATTTTTTTTTTTTTTGCTAAATCGTTCAAACTTAATAAAAGAACAATCGACGATCGCATGGATATGCGAGGCTGAATGATGATTTCCATTTTCCACTGATCACCTACTATCCGTTTCTGTTTATAATCATCTGGTATTGAATGACGGCAAGTATAAATGAGTAATATTGAGACGTTGATGATGGCGATAGCAATCGGCAAAGAAGAAAAAGAAAAAAAAAACCAGAATAATACTGGTAAGACAACAATAATAGCTTAGTGTATATGTAAACGTATAGTGGCAAGCCAGCTACAGTGATTTTTGAAAAGTTACTAGCATCGAAAAGCTACTACTAAAACAAATAGTAATACAAGAAAAAAAAGCTTATGCCTGTTATTTCTGCCAATCGGTATAAATACCGGTGTTGCTATATTTTCAGTTCATTTCAGTACACATTTTCACTTGGTTTACACTCAACTTCACCTCTCTTTTGGAACAACTATAAGCGAAGTGCGTTTTTATCAAAAAAATAAAAAAGCGGTTTCCGAAAAGTCGGTGTGTAATAGAAAAAATAAAATACTAATTCAATTATTTAAGGCGCTATCTAAGTTTTGTTTTTCCTGCGGAAATGAAAATGCTTTATTTTGAGTTTCTTTTCAATTTCGCAGAACGCGAACGTAGCTGTTACGTATTTAATATTTAAAAACATATAAAAAAAATTATTTTATTTGATAATTAGATATTTTATTTGCAAACTAAATACTAAATATCGTTCCTAATTCTTTCTTCACATTTATGTTTTTTCGACTGTCGTGCCCGTTACTTGCAGAGCCAAAAGTTTGGAATTGTAGTGAAAATTTCTGTGATCGTAAATCAAACAAAAAAAAAAATACATTGTGATATTAATACCTAATACAAAACAAAACAAAAAAAACCGTAACGAAAATGAAATCATTCACTGCGTTCGTATGCTTGGCATTCTTCGTCGCCGCCGTCTATACAGCCGATGAGGAGAAAAAAAGTGGTGAAATTAAAATCTACAAACGTCTTATTCCTGCCGATGTCCTAAGAGGTACGTAAATACCATTGTTTCCCCTTAAATTAGACAAGTACAAGTGAAATGCAGAAAAAAAAAAATTTCAAAATTCTTAGCTTTCAAGAGATTATACGTTTTTGTAGCCTGAGAGGTCAATACAGAAGGTTTGAAAATTTAATTATTCAGATTTTACAGTGCAATTAAAAAGTAGTGAACTTTTTTTGGGGGGAGGGGGTTTCGTATAATATTTAGTCATCTTAATTGGTGCTTTGAAGTTAATTACTGAATATTGCATCGTTTGGGTAAATAACCTGAGATGAACTTCTTCTCCATCATAACTACTATTATAAATATGGTTTCCATTAACTTTTGTCCCGTCGTCTGGTTTTCCTTTCCATATCCAATTTTCCGAAGCATCCCCATACAAAGAGAAACTCTTACTTTTCAAGTCCATATTGAGACTTATTGGTAATGTGTCAGCACATGAAATCAAAGACTGTCCTCCACAGTCTCCAACACGGAGAGTTCAAGAATAGTGTGGGGTGGGGTTACATAAGACATTTTTGGTCAGTGTGATAAACAGGAAGAAACATACATACATACATAGATTGCAACTAAGATTTTCAGTTTCCAGATCTTTCTACCGTTTCAAAAAGCTCAACAGCAGGGCATCGAACGGTGGTGATGGTGTGTGATCTGATCACCATACACGATCAAGCGCTAAGCTATGTGCAGCACAAAATTTTCGACTTTTGCTTTCAAATCAAGGTTTTTTTTTTATAAATGCTACATAGTCACTCCAGCTTTCGACTATAGAGGAGGAATGGTTTTTGTGGTTAGTAAGTAGGTCGTTTGAGTTTTTTTTTCTTCTCCTTCTTTATAAGTCTGTTCGTTTTTCTCTGGTAACTTAGTTAATTCTCTGATTGGTTAAATACGGGAGAAAGATACATAAAAAAAATGCAATCTGATCAATAGTGCAAGATATTTTCGCCCGAAAGGGGGGGGGGGGGGGGATGGATAAAGCATGTTTTTTGTACACAAAGTATCGATCGCTGTGAAGAGAGTGAAAAGATAAATGCGGTAATGCAAGAAGATAAAATGTTGCATGCAAATTATCATAAGTAACTTGCATCTTATGCCCTTGACTTGACACATAGAATGTATCTTATTGGGAGGTGTAGCTTGACTTTTTTTCTGAATAGTTATAATCGTATGTAAAATATTAATTGAAATATGATAGCAAACACAAGAAGGTCGGCTTGGATACTTACGAAAGTGGTCGCTGTTCCATATTATGATTATGGGAGAAGGTCAACAGCCGTTACGATTATTGTTTTATGTTTTTTTTTTTAGATCATTCCGACTTCCAATATTTATGCTTCCAAATTCAAAAGTGGTTACTTCTGAATTTTTGGGTTCAAGAAAGATATTCGTATGTTTAACTTGCTTGGATTTTGTTTTCAGAGAACACAGCCGACACGAAACAAAAGAATCTATGAATCTTTTTAACCAATTGATTTGTATTAAATTTCTGTTTAATTACGCTAAAAGAAATTGGATATCGATTCTTGACCTTCCCATTTTACTAGTTTCTCTTTTTGATATGACTTATATTTTTTTTTACCGAACAACTAGGCATAAATAGCTGAATGAAATGCAATGCCGGTTTCTGTCAAGCAACACGATTAATTAATTCAAATAAATTTCCAAATAATTTGATATCTAATATGACAGTATGCTTTTGTGGGGAAAAATAATCAATCCCCTAATGTATCTTCACAGTACTTCAACGAAAATGAAAAATAGTGTGTACCCAATTCGGATAGCTGACCCCTTTAATTGAAAGCCCTATGCACGCCTATGCTTGTATCATTATCACCAGCAATTTTCGGAAAACCAAACCAGCTCCTCCGTGGCATAGTTTCTCAACGTTTCCGCTTAAATCTATTGTTCGTTTATTGTTATTCTTTATGTACAGTTATTCCAATGTGATAACAATAAGTGAGAGTCACGGTGCCGCCAGAACTCGACAAAAATTTCAGGATTTGTATATTAAAACTTGTATTGTTTGCGTTTGCCGTGTATTGTTTGTTAACAGTTTGCCTTGTATTGTTAACATTTCAACGCACCCACCGCCAAGGTCGTTTCGTAAGCATGCATATTGCAGATGGAGGTTTGTTTGGAGTGTTTCACATCTATATTTTCATGGGAAATTGCGCAAGATATATGACGCGATCCGCACTAATAAGACTATCACTTTTCTTATGAGTAGCTCAATACATATAGTCACTTAAGACAACTACCTTCAATATTGCACCAAACTGAGTCATGGAGCTGTCTAAATTAAAAAGTCAATACCTGAAACACAATTAACACTTGCGTGCAAAAAAAAAAAATTAGTGACCACATATAGTACACCTATATGAGTTTGCATTGATACTATTCTTTATGTTTTTTTTTTTTATAATTACATTCGTACATAATTTCTGAATGGTGATCACAGCAGCAAGATTTACATACCATGACGTTAACATACTTTTCCAAGCACTGAACTGAATTCATTCGACCATAAAGTATTAACCAAAAGCGCTCAAGTATAGATGAATCCGGAAATAAATTGAAATGAATCTCAGGGCGAAATAAAACAAAAAAATATTTAGTATGGATGAAAAATAGATATTAAGCAAGGCCTCGAAAATACCAAGGTAATCGTAGATTCTGAGATATGCTAAATCCAATTTTTCACATAACAGAGTAAAACGCTTGCATAGTCGCCGCACCCGCCAATAACAATGTCCGAAGCTCAATTATCAGTTATGTAAAGGGAAAAGAGTTCGGACATGTTGAATTGATGAGTTTGAAATTTTCCAAAAACCCAATTTCGTAGCGAATGCTTTAAGGAAAACTGTGTATTTTTATCAGCCATATTGAAAACAAAAACAATAAAATATGCTCGTATGTACTAGTAATATCGCGGTCTGCACGCATGCGTATAGCGATTATGCAAAACCATGATGATGTAATGGTAACTGAGTATGCATGCAGCCAACCGATGGAACTTGATGGCTATTTCATGCAAAATGCCATGGTTTTTACCTCGACGACAACACGAATGTGAGAAGTATGTATAATACTTGACTAGGCTATATGTCAAATACCAATACATTTACGTATTCGCAGCACTTTGAGAAGTTATACAGTGCAGTTAATATAACTTGAATTTTCAATGAATTACGAAAACAGATTGTTCAATGTCAGTATGCTAAATGCTAGCTAACTGCCGCACCGTGAATGATTTCTAAAAGCTATCTTATTTTATGAGCAAAAAAAAAGCGTGCCACTGGTAGGTACAATCAGTTGTAGAATACGCCTGCGGAGTATTTCTTTTTTTGTAGATAAAGTACCGAAATTTGAGTTGCTACAATTATGCTGTAATAAAGAATGTACACTCAGATAAATGTCACTTTAAATAACTTTTTTAGAATCACTTTAAATCGAAAGTTGAAATCACTTTGAAATAAAAAGCGAATCTTATATGAATTCCACTTTATTATAAAAATTTTCTTTTCAAATCAAAATTTTTCATCATTTGCCGTGTTCCATTTTTACTAATTAGTACTCGCAAGTACTTGGCAGTAGATCACAAATGGAACGCCATCTTCGTTCATACGAGCAGATTCTTACCTGTCAAATTGTATGCAGTTTTCATATGTAAAACAGTTAAAAATAAAAGGAGAAGTTAACGAGTATAAACTACCACAATCGGTAGAAAAGATAAAAGCAACTAACAGAAAATGATCTTTTTTAACTTTCTACACATTATCAGGGCTTTTTCTAATGTCCTAACTACGAAAACATTCAACATAACCGTGAAAAAATCAAAGCCACCTATTGACAACTAAATAGCCCCCTCACGGTAAAAAAAGGCGTAACTACTCATGAACTACTCGGGAACCAGAGCGCGAGTAGTTGGAAGTAGCCAGAAGTACTTGCGAGTACTAAATAGTAATAATGGAACACGGGCATTGAATTAAAAAGAAAACGTATATGGCGCCAAATCATATTTGAACATTTTTGATTCAAAAATTTTCAAATATGATTTGGCTTCATATACGTTTCTTTTTAATTCAATGATGAAAAATTTTGATTTGAAAAGAAAATTATTATAATAAAGTGGAATTCATATAAGATTCGCTTTTTATTTCAAAGTGATTTCAACTTTTGATTTAAATTTGATTCTATTAAATGACATTTTTCTGAGTGTAGTGAATATTTAGGTTACCTAACTGGTTAGACCTACAGGCTCATAGAAAGAAAGTTCCAGTCCAAGCGGCCGTCAAAGACCCCGGACTTTTTCACGAACTGATTGGATGTCCTTCAGCTTTTGCTCCGTCACGTGCGAGAGATCCACCAGCCAGGGATCACCGAAGTATCACAGTCTGGTTTTCCCGAGTGCCGGGCAGTGACACAGAAGATGCTGAATTTTTTCTGAGACCCCCGGCTCTTGACACATCCATTCTACAGGTGTCGCTGGTTAGGAGCCCCATTTTCTTAGCATGTGCTGCTAAAAGACAATGGCCAATAATGATGGCAACCCGTCGTTTGCAGTCAGTACGCGTTAGCTTGAGGAGGTATTTAGTCGATGCGAGATTTTATGACCCCCTCATGATTTTCGTTACCCTGCAGGTCTGAGTTGCATTCCATCTGCATGTCGCACCTTGTATCATTTTGGAGTCGATTGAGTACTTAATCGTTTGGATAGAAATAAGGATGTCTACCGATCATCCCGAAAAGAGAAGACTAGCCCCACACTTGGCTAACGAATCCGCCCTCTCATTTCATCAATGTCCTTGTGACCGGGAACCCACAAGATTCTGACTCTTTTGCTGTCACGCAGTCTGTTCAGGGCCTGAATACAATCGAGTACACACTTCGATTTGTATGTAACTGTCCGCTTGACTGTCCGTAAAGATATTTATTTCCTTACTTGTAGTATCTTTGACATATACCAGATCTGCGGTTTTACGTATCGCCAAAAACCTCCGCCTGGTAAATACTACAGTGATTCGGAAGCCTGAAAGCTGCTTCCATAGCTGCATCTGCTGAATATTCAGCATCACCCACTCCTGCAGCTGTTTTAGAGCCGCAAGTGTAGACGCTAAGAGCTACTGGGCACATTTGCTGACTCCATTCCTCCCCATCTCCGACAGTCGCTCGATATACCCGCTCGAAGCACAGAATGGAAACCAGGTAGTCAGTGCTTCCTGTGTATCCCCGTTCCTGTTGTGCTCGAAGCATCCTGACTCGAAGTGTCCGGATTCCCTAAGCCTGACAGCAGCTTTTTCGGCAATGCCTCTAGCAAAAGCCTCGTATACAAACCGGACCGACTTGGACTGATTTGGCTTGAAACGGATTGAAATGAAACTTCAAAGTAGGTTTTTGGTGCGACTGGACTAACATGGATTAACCGAATAAAATTCAGCTAGTTCTACTAAAGTGAAGTATATCGTATCGGAACGACACATATATGAAAAAAACTGAAGTGGGCTTCAAATTTTTCAATCCAGCAAAAAATCCGGATCGATTTATCCCAAATCAATCCGCTGTGGATATACAACGCGACTTGACTAATCCTAATCTACTTTGAAACCACGTTGTAGACGAGGCTAAAGAGATCAAGCGGAGGAAGATTAAGCAGGACGTTCAGAGCAGATGAAGGAGTCGAGGCTAAGGCACCTGTAGTGCAGAGGGCCGCCAACCGCTGAACTCTATTCGCCATGCTAGCAAAAGTTCGCCCACTCCTTAACCAGCCCTAGAGAGTACTCGATGAGCTGGGCAAGGGTATGTGGAAGCATACCTGAGACTAAAGTAACAATGTCGTCAGCATAGGCCACAACCGTGAGTCACTTGCTTTCCAGCTTTTCCAGAATTGAGTTTGTATAAGGTTGGGATAGAAGAAAGAGAGGGGATAGAAGAAACAGAGGGGATAGAAGAAAGAGAGGGAATAGAAGCATCTGTGGACCTTTCTTGTAATTTACGCACCCGACCATTCCGCTGATATGAGCCTGTGCTTAACCATGTTGCTTATCCAGCTACAAATAGCGGGATGGGTTTTGTGTGCGTGGCGGCTTTCCATAATAGCTGTTGTGTGCACATTATTGAAGGCGCCTTCAATATCTAGCAAGGGTCCCAAAGCGTATTCTTTGTAATGGAGTGCCCTTTCAATTTTGAGGACTACCCTATGACGAGCCGTTTCAAAAGATTGGGCTCTCGATCGAGTTTGAGTACCAAGTAGATCTAGCAATCTTTCGAAAACTTTAAGGAGCAAGAAATTCAGGCTAATTGGCCTGTAGGACACGCATGGTTAACTTTACCCGCCTTGGGTATGAAAACAACCTTAGCTGGCCTCCAGGCTGCAGGCACGTGACTTAGCACTAGGCAACCTTTGTAAATTTGTGTAAGTATGCCCGGCAGAATTCCATTCGGACCTGGCGATTTGAAGGTGTCAATTGCCCAGACAAGCCTCTGCTTGGTGACAACTTCGCCAATGCCTTCGATGTCATGCAGATCACACGCCTACTCACCAGTGAAACAGCCCGGCAAGGGCATATCTACGAGAATCTTCAGCGTTTCCGAGCTGCTGCTTGTTGTCCACACCACATCAGGCTTGTATACCAGACTAGGCGTGACAGGGTGTTTAGCCTGCAGATTTCACAAAATTCACAGCTCTTTCCAGGAGCTCCATCTGGCTCTCCTTATTTCCGTTTTTTTTAGAGCCTAAGCACGTCCTTGTATTCGTCCCAACATTCCCTACAGTCAGCTACTTTGGCTAACTTAAAGAGTTCTCGTACTTGTCTTCTGCGACAACCCAAGTACCCGTTCCACCAGGTTGGCTTAGGTTTACGCTTCGATTTTACCAGTTTATGCCTAGTACTATACTCTTCGCGAAACGAATTCAACTGTCAAATCCCATACAAAAAGAGCTTTACTGACGAATTTCGCGAAGAATATAGTACTAGGCATTACTAGTGAAAGTGTTAATCGCAGATTCCAGGTCAGCTACAGAGCATATATACTGGAAGAAGGGCCTAAGCCGTTGGTCACTACCCCGTTTGAAGTTCTCCCAGTTTGCTTTTCTGGGATTACGAAACGATCGAGAAGTGCGAGCTAGGTTGAAATTTAAACGGTAATTAATGTTACAGTGGTCAGAGAATGATGGGCTTTCAAGGACCCTCCAATTCTCTATTGTTCATTTGGGTCATTGTGAAGACTTATGTCTAGCACGTTTTCACTGCTAGGTCCCCTATAAGTGGGGGTATTTCCTCGGTTTGCCACGATTAGATTATAATTAATAATAGTTGGATATAAACTATATTTCATATTGCATCAGGTAGTAATCAGCTTTCCATAGTACTTTCGTCCTTTCTTTCCCTTAGCTCCCTTTCGCAGATTGATTCAACGCGTAACTTGAATGGTCGTATTTCCGACCTAATTCTCTTATTCCCTTTCCTAATATATCTGTATTCAGCGTGCCCCATTCCTATGTTTTAGTAAACCCTCACCACACAACCCTCTTCTCTCTCTCTCTCTCTCTTTGTGTCCCGCTGACATATCCGGCGAAGGAAGGAATCTCAGTTGCTCCTCGATACAATTTCCGTACGGCGAATTGCCCAGGAATTGCAACGGAATTTGAATAAATAAAAAAATTACTGTTTTTTCGTTCTTCTGTGAACTAAAAATATTGACTATGCGGTTTCCAAATTTTATTCTGTGATTCTATCTCTATCTATACCTCGAACTTTTACCCTCGATAATTTACACTTCTCCCTGGTTCACTCAATTAGATCTGAGGACAATCCATTTGCAAAATGTTGCTCGGAAAAGTTTCAAAGATCCAATTCTGCCTGTGATCTGGCCGAATTACAAATCCTTGCGTTCCTCCGCAAAAATAATAATGAAGCAAGTGCTAGTTTGAAGTCATCTATTTTTTCTGACTACAATAAATATTTTTGGTCATACATTCGTTCTGTGAAGAAAAATACTTCCATCCCGAGCCATGTTCCATCAATGGCTCTATCTTCTTTCGCAAACTTCCTTTGCCTTCCTCCTTCACTTGAGGTTGAGTAAAAACTGCTCAGTCTTGATTCGAATTCCGGTGGTGGATCCGTTTTGTCGTCCATCAATCTATCTAAACTATAATTCAGCGTTTTTTTTTTCTTTTCCGTTGATAGTTTTCGATGTTTATCCAATTTTCAATGCTTCTTCTGTCTCCAATTATCGTCCTATTACTCTTCTCGCTTTCTTCGGTAAGCTTCTTGAAAAAATTGTCTTCTCTAGAATGTATCCCATGATACATCCTATTCTTTCTCCGGAACAGCATGGCTTTGTAACGAGTCAGTTCCTGATTTGACTAACCTGAGCTTCTTCTAGGTCGTCACGAACAAGTGGAAGTTGAGTATGCCGATTTTGCAAAAGACCGTGACATTGTCAATCATTGATTGTTATTAGATCAAAGTCAGTTTGGTTGTTTCGGTTCACTCCTTTCTTGGTTTTCACACTACACTCTAAATCAGGCGATTTCGATCAGCTGATCGCTTTAGAGCTAAATCAACTTAAATCTACCTGATTGCCCATACATTTTTCTCGGCGTCTGACAGTTGAAATCTACCTGGATTTAGAGATAATCAAGTACAAATCAGGTACTATTGTGAATTTTTCCCGGCTGAATTGTTCTCAGAGCGTGCCGGATACCATCCGTGATGTCGTTCGAATTTCGTTCTAAAATAGCAAAAATTGAACAAAATAGGAAAATGTGAGTTGTACAAAGTGAAAAGAAAATGTTCTTGCATGTTCCTGTACCATTTTCAACAACTTTCACGCAAAAAAAAAATTGTACACATAAATTCGAATGACATTTCTCTTCACCCCTCCATTATCATATAAGTACACATATTTAAGAACTTGTAGTAGTAGGATTGGTAGTAAACAGTCATAGTAGTAAAGTAATGTTTTGTTGTATCTATTAAATCTGTAAAAAAAAAACAAAGATTAAAAGCAGCTGCATTGAAATCGACGACGTGCTCAATTTTCATTCCATTTGACATTAAAATAATAATGCATGCAAATTGTCTTTGTCAACAGATTTCCCTGCAATGTGCTTTGCCTCAACACGTTGTGCAACTGTAGAGCCAGGAAAAACATGGGAATTAACACCATTCTGTGGACGATCAACATGCGTTGTATCTGAAGATCAGGCACCAAAGTATGTATCTATTTTAATTTACATCGATTTATCATCAGTCAGAAATATTATATCATATTTCAACACACAAATACAATAACATCAAAGTTTCAACTTATAATCAATCCGAAAATTTCTCCAATCATTCTAGGCTTTTGGAATTGGTCGAAGATTGTGGTCCATTGCCATTGGCTAACGACAAGTGCAAGTTAGATACCGATAAAACCAACAAAACTGCACCATTCCCATACTGCTGTCCGGTATTCACATGCGAAGATGGTGTCAAGTTGGAATATCCAGAAATCAAACCAGAGGGAGAAGATAAAAAGAACTAAATCATAACACATCCCCCCCCTCAAAACATTCATTGAAAGTAATATCCAGTTCTAGAAACATCGAAAAAAATCGAGCTCTACTTGCTTTCAACAGAATGAAAATGAAATGTATTTGAAATCAAAAAAAAATTAGAAAAAATATCATTATATTGCAAAAATTTCAAAAAAAAAAACAAAAACAAAAAACAATCAAAAAGTAAAAGACTAATCGAAATATCTGTAGCGGGATTAGAACTTTGTACCGTCATTGATTTATTATATGATCTGTTATTTTACTTTGCGAACCGTTAAACACAACAAGAACAACAGCAATAATGAACTAAATGAAACTGAAAATGAACAAAAATTTTGATAACAAATTTAAAATATCGTGTGTTTTATGAATGTTTGTATAAATGTTGTGTAATTCTTATTTTCAAATTTTAATTCATTATTTTTTTTTTTTTTTTTAGAAAAAAACAAAACAAATAAAACACTCTTTTTGATTTTTGATACTATCTAGCTGCTAACACTGGCGGTAGGATTGTTTCTTCTATCAAAATTAAAATATATCTTGAATTTGTATTTGATAAAAATTTTGGTATTTTGAAAACAAACTAGTATATTGAATTCGAAAAAAATTCCGGATGAAGATGTTTCCAGAAAATTTCTATCTTTTAGGAAATCAGAAAAATTGTTTGTGTTGGATGTATTAAAATGCTCGACTGACACAAGCTCGAAACCATTTAAGATTTAGCTTGTTGGACACAAAAATGTATGGTATTTATGTATGCAGCGCAGCGATAAGTCAGTAAGTAATTAATGTTATTACTGTGAGACTGGCAAGTCTCGTTTTTCTGGCCGATGTATCGAGTCTCGTCGAAGAACGAAGTAGGCCTTGAGTTTATTTTTGACAGGAAAAATAAAAAGAAAAGCGAAGTGACAAAAGAGACAACAGAACGGATATTATTAAATAAATGTGTTTATAAACAAAATGCTTTAAACTCATTAAGGCTTGTCTGCCGCCGCCATAACAGTAAGCTATTAGCTAAAATTAGAAAACCGCGAAGTAATCTTCAAGGATTTTCCTAGATTTCCATTTTTCCAAAGCATTTATACATTTTTTCTAGATTTTCATTATTCTTTCTAGAGTCTTTGGATTTTTCTTAAGCACCCATCATTTTTTCTTAGACCTGATAGGGTATTTCTTGACGGCAGTCCCCCCCTCATTTACTCTTAGCTTCCATGATTTTCTACTAGACTACCAGAAATTTTTCATGAGTTCCCTGATTTTATCTAAGCTTCTATAATTTTTCCCCTGATTCCTTGGATTTTTTCTAGAGCCGTCAATTTTTTCCTTAGCTCCCATGTTTTTTTTCTATGTCTACCGGAATTTTTCTTGAAATTATTAAATAAATATGTTTATAAACAAAATGCTTTAAACTCATTAAGGCTTGTGTGCCGCCGCCATAACAGTAAGCTATTAGCTAAAATTAGAAAACCACGAAGTAATCTTCAAGGATTTTCCTAGATTTCCACTTTTCCAAAGCATTTATACATTTTTTCTAGATTTTCATTATTTTTTCTAGAGTCTTTGGATTTTTCTTAAGGGGGGAAATACATGTAAAATGGAAAAGAAATTGCTAATTTCAGATTGACTTAAAATATATATATTGTTTATTCAGAAAATTTTTAATATTAAATCCTCAAAGTACATATCTTATAGTAAATGAAAATATTTTTGTAATAACTTTTTAACACAAAATGGAGGCGATGCGAGCAAATTAAAAAACCACATCAAAAACAGCCTCGTACAACTTAACGCCTTTTCCGAGAAACTTGCAACGTTCAGAGAAAAAAAATATGCTAATGAGATCTATAATTCATAGGTGAACCAATAAAATTTAGAAAAAAAATCAAATTTTTACATTAATATTAGATTAAAAAAAAAAATGATTTTTTTCAAAAAAATCACGTTTTAAACTTTGGTAAACTAATTATTTTTCCGAAATTACAAGAAAATGTAAGTTCAACGATGAGATAATACTCTTTTGTACATGTGATATAAATTTGAGCCGAATAGGTTCAATATTTTTTGAGATATCTTGTACGGAAATTAAAAAAGTACTACTTTGAGAAAAACGCGTTTAAAGTTCTAAAGCTCCACCGACCTGGGGAACGCCGCGCTGTCTATAACTGGCTTTAACTCGAGAACTAATACGAATATCGCTTCAAAATGGTATATTTTAATTTTTTTATTTTAATTTTATTTGGTATATTTTAAGAGTATTTCGAACACTTTGATGCAATAAAAAAAAATCGTTTTTGTTTTAGCAGTTACATGTATCTCCCCCCTTAAGCACCCATCATTTTTTCTTAGACCTGATAGGGTATGTATTGACGGCAGTCCCCCCTCATTTAGCTTCCATGGTTTTCTACTAGACTACCAGAAATTTTTCAAGAGTTCCCTGATTTGATCTAAGCTTCTATAATTTTTCCCCTGATTCCTAGGATTTTTTCTAGAGTCCTCAGTTTTTTTCCTTAGCTCCCATGTTTTTTTTTTCTACATCTACCAGCATTTTTTCTAAGCTCCCATGATTTTTTTCGCGGGCTCTTAGGATTCTTACTAGGGGTTTTCCTAAGCTCCCGTAATTTTTCCTAGGACTCCCCGAATTATTTTTAGAGTCTTAGGATTTTTCCATGAGATCCCATGATTTTTAATCAGATCTCATATGGACAATGGACCAATACTGTCGTTTTACTGCAATTGCAGTATATCTGTTGCAATTTGATGCAGTTTACTGTAACATTGCATTTCAGTTTCATCTATTGCATTTTACAAAATTTGCTACTGGTTTAATCTAGCTAGCATATTTAGTAAGTTCGTTTCGCTCTGTTTAGTTATATTTGCAACTGCTAGCCATTTTGAACTCAAGAATAAATAGGAATTTCCCAAAGTCTTAATCCTGGAGATATAACTGTATATTGTAGTTTTTTTTTTCCTTAATTTTGAATTAATGCTTTTTCACCTTGACTTTGTTTATAATATTTGATATTTTTATTATTATTATTTTGTGCTCTCTATTTTACATTCATTAGTAGATTCTTTGTATATATTATATGTTTCTATATTCAGTTATTGGATTTTTATCTGTTGAATATGTAAATAAATAAATAAATCAATAAATAAAAGTTCATTTTCACCAGAATACATTTAAAATTGAAGAATCTTTAGCTCGTTAGGTGGTATCCTATGTTGGAACAATTTTGTCATTAGCTCGTCTCAAGGAATCATCTGGTAAGTTAAGCAGCGGAGCATGAGCCCTAAATATTAGGGGTACAGTCGTATATCTGCAGGAAGAAGTAAAATATCTAGGAATACACCTAGATAGGAAACTCACCTGGGACAATCATCAACACAAAACGACAATGAAGGCCATTCAGGCACTCTGGGCGACAAAACAAATGCTTGGACGCAATTGGGGACTATCTTCAAGGCAGACCCTATATGGGCATACAAACAAATGGTGAGACCTATCCTCCTATATGGAGCTGCAGTGTGGTGGAAGAAAACCATACAAAAAACTGCTATTAATAAGCTCAACAAGCTTCAAAGGATGGCCTGCCTGCTGATTACAGGAGCAATGAGCTCCACTCCAACAGCAGGAATGGAGGCCCTTCTAAACCTTGAACCGCTGCACCTCAAAATTCAGGAGGAAGCAGCGAGACAAGCCGTTAGCCTAAAACAGGCCTACAGGTATAAATCAGGGGACCTTAAAGGCCACCTAAAAATCCTGGAGGACGTCAGGCCCATAACGGAAATGTTAAACCTCAGCGACCAAACAAAAACTGAGGCAGCATTCGAGAAGAGGTTCAAGGTCACAATTCCACTAAGGGACAAATCGAAGGATGGACCACCTCCTTCGTACAAAGAAGCGCAAATGTGGTATACGGATGGTTCAGAGATGGATTGTGGAGTAGGAGCAGGGATCGTAGGTCCCAAGTGCAAAATGCATTTCCCTCTCCCAAAGGAGGCCACGATCTATCAAGCAGAACTATCTGCCATACTAAGAGCATCACAAACAATAAAAATAAGGAATACTAAAAGGGTCAAAATTAAGATCCTATCGGGTAGTCAAGTGGCTCTCATGGCTATAAATCGCGATCAAATAAATTCGGCTATTCTCCTAGAGGTGAGAGAGGCCCTAAATGAAATAGGGGCACAGAACAGCCTCGAGTTGATATGGGCACCGACGAAACGAGGAAGCTGATACCAGAGCCAAAAATGGAGCAAAAATGCCCTTCACAGGTCCTTCTCCGTACTGGGGTTTTACAAAAGCAGATACGGAAAAGGAAATTAAAACATGGAGCAAGTAGAAGATGGAAGACTAGTGGCTTAATATTGAGGGTTCGAAAAACTCAAAAAAAATAAATACCTTAGCTTCGATAATAAAAGAGCAAAAGAAGCAGTGGCTCTCTGCAAAAGTGGCATAAGATGCCGAGTCCCAAACGAGCTACATTCACATCAGGGCCGAAATTTCGAATCGCAAATGTTAACTGAGTTTTGCGATGCCTTGGGCGTAGAGAAAACAAAAATCACACCACTTCACCCACAGTCCGATGGAATGGTCGAAAGGTTCAACAAAATCTTGATCGAGTGCTTGGCCAAAGTGGTAGAAGAACACTAGCATGATTGGGATCGTTATATTAGATTCTTCCTGATGGCTTACCGAACAGCGACGCATACTATAACTGGAGAATCGCCGTCACGTATCGTATTTGGACGAAATATTCGACTTCCGGTTGATGTTAAATTCGAATATATATATATATATATATATATATATATATATATATATATATATATATATATATATATATATATATATATATATATATATATATATATATATATATATATATTATACTATAAATATATTATATGGCTTATATATATTATACTATAAATATATTATATTATATATATATATATATATATATATATATATATATATATATATATATATATATATATATATATTATAATATATTTATACATAATAGTCACCATTATTTAATATAGTAAGTAGTAATAATCCGCAATATATATATATATATATATATATTGATATATATATATATATATATATATATATATATATATATATATATATATATATATATATTATATATATTAATATATAAATATATATATATATATATATATATATATATATATATATTTTTTTTTTTATAGATATATAAATATATATATATATACATATATATATATAAATATATATATATATATATATATATATATATATATATATATATATATATATATATATATATATAAATATAATATATATATATATATATATATATATATATATATATATATATATATATATATATATATATATATATATATATATATATATATATATATATATATATATATATATATATACAGTCCCTGGCCAAAAAATTATGAACACTTGCAAATTTCATCATTTTGCTGCATTGTCTTAAGTCTTTCTTAGTTAAAACGCATGTGGCATTTAATTGCTCAATGTTCGGGATTACCTGATTAGTTTACCGTGAATTTATCATGGTTTGATCCTTTTTTCAGGTCAAAAAGTATAAATGCCTGGCAAAAGGTGTGAAAATTGCCAGTTTTTCAAGTGTACAAGAATCAGTGAGTGTGTTGTTTTCGTATTGTTGCATGCACGAACAAACATGTTTCGACGTGTCGGCGGCCGGAAGAGCGATAACCGTTAAAGTGTCTGACTAATCATGTGTTCCAGGAATGAACACAATCTATAAATAGCCAAAAACCGTAAACAATCTATAAATAGCCAAAAACCGTAAACAATCTATAGATAGCCAATACACAATAACAATCTATGGATAAAACGTAGAATAATACTCTGGAACGTAAAAAGGGAACATTCCAGAGCCTCAAACCCATGAGTCAGATCTCGCAACGGAAAATTCCCAAGAACCAGTCCCAGACCTTCAAATAGCCCTAGAGCCCTCTAGAATGCAAAAGCAGAACATTCGAGAACCCGAGACACATTTGGCACCACTATAAATACCACCACGAGAAGTACTAGCGATCATTCAGTAGATAGCGAAGACAGCGAAAGGCTGTTACTTTGAAAAGCGATACAGCAGTTCAGTGTATCCGGGCGCGATTATTTAAAAGCGATAAAGTGCTAGTAATTATAGTGCGATAATTAACTTGATAAAGAATTATAATAGTGCGAATATAAAGTGTAAATAATTAATAGTGTTTATAATAAAAGTGTAATTAGTGTTTTAAAAGAAACTGTTTTATTTCACGAATGTGAAGAATATCGAGCCTACGGAAGGTGTGATAACGGTAGATCACAACAGTATTGTTTTCTGTGAATATTTTGTTAGTTGCGTTTGAAATTTCATATTTTAGTGAAATAAACATTAAATACTTACGTAAGTAATGCAATTGGTGATACTTGAAATTTTAGTTTAGACAAAAAGGGACACAATTTACGAATATTTATTTATTTATGAAAATTTAGTATGGGACGTAAAGCAGATATCACTGCAGAGAAAAAATCTGCCATATCTGTACTCCTGAGATCGGGAAACCATTCCTTAAGATAAATAGCTCGCTTGAAGGGTGTTTCGCCGGGTACTGTTAAGCACATTCAAAATAAAATGACAGAAAATCGGTCTCCCATTGGTTCGAATCGAGCAAATTGTGGGAGAAAAAAAAAGACTACGCCCAGGGGTGATCGGAAAATTATTTCCATTGCTGCTGGACACCGCAGGGCACCTTTACGTGACCTCAATAAAATGATTTCCGAGGCGGGCGTGGATATATCGGAGCGAACTTTACGAAGAAGGTTGAAAGAAGCAAGCTTCCGATGCAGGCGACCAGCAAAAAAGCCTCGTTTAAATGAAAATAAATAAAAAACAAGAGACTTTTGTTTGCTAATGAGTATGCACAAAAGTCCGATGAATTCTGGAAAAAGGTATTTTTCATTGCTCTTTAAATATTTCTTCAATTTAAAACCAATTTTTTAATTATTTTAATTTTGAAATATTTTTCAGATAGTCTTCACTGACGAATCGACCTTCCAATGCCTGACAGAAGCCAGTCAATTCGTCAGACGGCGTCCAGGAGAGAAATATGACTCGTCCTGTATTACACAGACTGTAAAACATCCACCTTCTGTTATGGTATGGGGAGCCATAACGGCCGACGGACCGGGACCCCTGTATTTTGTCGAGGGAACGATGCGAAAAGACCAATATTTAAAGGTTTTGGAGACGGTCGCTATGCCTTATTTTGCTGAAATCGGGTTTTGGACAGTTCCATACACTTTCATGCAAGATGGTGCTCCATGTCACACAGCCAAAAGTGTAAAAAGGTTCATGTCCGACAAAAATATCCCTGTTTTACCTTGGCCAGGAAACTCACCGGACTTGAACCCAATTGAAAACGTGTGGCATGAGCGCTAAAGCGGCTTGTTTATAAAGAAAAGAATACCAGCCGTCCAATTTTAATTGAAAACATAAAAAAAATATGGCATGAGGCACCCGAAATCAAAGAGTGCATCAAAGCTTGCATAGAAAGTATGCCGAGGAGAATCTAAGCGGTTAAATCGGCTAACGGTGGCAACACTAAATATTAATTAAGTGTTAGTTATAAAAAAGTGAATTTACTTCAAACATATTTTTCTATAATCTCTGTAAACGATTTTTTGATAAAATAAAGATTAAACGTTGAGAAATGCACTCAAATCCAAAAATTGTGAATTTTTTTCGGTGTTCATAATTTTTTGGCCAGGGACTGTATATATATTATATTCAATGATATTTATCTAAACAAAAAAATAACAAAAGACTACTGTTTACTCACTATGTCGGCACCACGAAGTATTCCTTTCTGGTTTCCTGTTGTTTTCTTTTTTTGTTTCCTGTTTGCTCCTTTGCCGGTTCATTCACTGCATTGATTTGGAATCAAATAACATCACACGCGAAACCGACCGGATTCAACACAATGACAATTGCATGATATTAAATTCTTTCTTGACACTTTTTTCGAACTAAACTTTTTCAATTTGCTTTCGTAGCTTTTCGCGATATCTACATACGAGCGGCCGTTAACGAACTCTGATTTCACGATTCGATATTTCATTTTAACTGTTTTCATTCACTATCACTGGTATTTCCAAATTTCAAAGCCATCTGATGTGGCTCATCTGCAATTTCGCACCTTTTCACAGAAAGCAAATACATTTTGGATTTGCACTTTTACATGGGGGAAAAAAATGCACTTTTGATTTGCACTTTTTCATGGGGGGAAAAAACACTTTGGATCTGCAATTTTTCGCAATGGCGCATGAACTGATGATCTTTTCCTACGACCAGAGATGTCAAATTCACAAGCTGATAAATTGTCCAGCCATCTCGTACGTACGTACGTATATATTCTCAAATAGACATTTTACATGGCTCAAATCAATTCAGAAGACATGGAAAGAATCGTGTACCATCAACTTTTTGGCGTTCTCGTTAATAAAGAGACGACATTTAATAGACGCATCATTACATAAACGTACCATTTCATAGACCTATCACTAAATGAACGGACAATTTCAAAAAAAAACAAACGCGCCATTTAATAAATTTATCATTTAATCAACGTACGAAACATAAATAAATGAGTTTACATCAGTCAATGCAAATTTTAATACAGATACAGGAAATAACTGTAAAGGCGTAGGAAAATTTCGTTGATTCAGCGTGACATGCTGGAGATTCTTAGTTTGGAAGACGTTTTTTGATAAGGTTTTCCAACTTTCGGATACGCCCACGATCTGTAGTGTTGGAAACATCTGAGTACCTATCGCCAGTTAATAATCCTACACTTTTGTTGCCAACCAATTGTGCTCTATCATTTTGTTTTACTGTTTGAGTACCAGCAACCATATTTGACGAAGAGATCATCTCACTGCTTGATGCGATCGCAGTTTTAAACAATTCAACTAGGCAAAATTGATCTATTCGCTTCAGGCCTTTCATATCAAGAATTTTTTGATAATCGGTCAATGGGACGTCTGGAATTAACTTCAAAACCTGCTCAACGAATGCTGTTGGAGGGTTGATTGGTGCCATTACAACTTTGATAATCATTTCTGCCCTAGTCATGCCTTTTACTACGACCTTTGTGTAGCTAGTCGGCGCTTTTCGATTTACGGTCGACGATATGGACGGCAAATCGAGGAGGACTGTTTTTAAACTATGCGTATCAAGCAGCAACTGTTCACAGCCTAAAATATTATGAGAATTATCCGATGCATTCGTAAGGCGACACTTGAACAAAGTATTAATATATTTGGGAATAAACGAGTTGACGAATTTCAAGCAAAACTGCGTATAGTATTTTCTAGAAGTTGCGAGATTATCACGAATAATGGGAACGGTATGTTTGAAATGTGATATTATCAAGTTGACGAAAGCGCTTTGGTCACCGACATTACTAATGGTCTGCCACTGAATCTGAAAAACCAATTTCTTAAGTCGGATACAAACTAGTTCCGATACAAACCTTATTAATCATATGCATTGCTTGCTCGCAACCGTTTTCCAAGTCTTCGACAAGGAGCTGGATGCAATTGGACATGATTTTATGAAATATATCTTTCTCTTCGGAAAGATCAATTTTTTCGGTAAAGTTTTGATCAATTTTTTGCGAAAGCTTTTCTTCCAGCTGCTGTACTGTTTCCAAGCAATATTCTGCCGAAGTTAGGATGCAGCAAATTTTCACAAGCTCTTCCTTTGCGAAACTATGAACAGTGCATGATGAGAATACGTTGACAATGAAGATATTTCAGGCTTACCGCGGCGTCTCGCCTTCTTTCAGGAAGTTATGTATAACCTGGCCAGCCGCAGTTGACAAATTTTGAAAGTCCCTTGTCAGTAGCGACATGCTTGTTCCTGCGAGGAAGAAGCAACTCTAGTTCATTGTTAGCAAATACCGTCTACTCACCGATGCTCGACTGAATGGCTATTTTGGGGATGCTTGCTTCTAATACCTTAACAGCATATTCCCTTAGATACTTCTTAAATATCATTGCCAAATCGTAGAGCGGTTTTCCATTGCTTAGTTGTGAGCATTGTACCATACACTTCTTATAGAAAACAAATAAATCAGCGCAACTGCCAAAAGGAGGGTGATCCGATTAATAGCAGATTCTGATATTAATTTTACCCGAAATCAGCGCTCACCTGGGAAATACTGTTGATTTGGCTTCAAGAGGATTGAATGACCGTTTAGCAGCTTGAACGAAACGTTCGATCAGTTCTGCTAGGTTCCTGTCGATGCTGTCTGTATATATGTCCAAATGAGCTTTGAAACATGAACCGATTATATCTTTGAACTCAGAGTTTTTTTCAATTTCTTTCCCGGAAGCTTCCAAACTACTTTCCTCCAATGTTTCCAAACTATCATGTGAGGACCCGCTTAACGTCACTCCAGTAAATCTTTTAGCAACCAATTGCTCAAACGCTTGTGTTTTCGATATGGCGAACAACAGTAGCTTTACATCGATTTCGTTTCGTCGCCTGGCCATAATTTTTGTGAGCTCTTCTCGTGTCAAGTTGCAAAACTGAATAGTAACTCTTTCAGAAACTTCCCAGTCCATTGGAAAAATTTGACCGAATTTTTCTTCGAAATCGAGCAAATGCCGTTTCAACCAAGCATACCGCTTGTCGATTTTGTCTAGCCAAGCAATATCCTGATTTTCATGAAAAAGCTGGACATATTCCTCGAGTTGAAGAGCTATAATCATAATTTGTTAGCTAGTTTTGATATGTTTGACGACAATCTTCATCACACCAACAAACCACTTGAGTAAGTCCCGTTTAACTTGAGGATCTAGGACAGAAACTACTTTGCAGGCATCTGCTAACTGAGAGACAGACATCTTCGCAGTACTGCCTGACGAGAATGTGTTATGGAAATCGTCGGTTATCTGGCATGCTAGCTGCTTTTGTATATGATGAACCTTCTCTGACAAATTCTGAATAACCTTAACCGTCAATATATCTTTATTGCAAGAGAAAAAAATAGCTTACTCTTATCTGAGAGATTTCATTATATTGCTGAAAATGTTGGTTGACTTCAGTTATTGCTTGTAGCGGATTCAAAATTTCGCCATACAGACGCTTTTCTATCAACATTGTTAGACTTTCAATGCCCCCAACAAGCATGTGAAGATGATTTAGCGCTGTGATAGCGGTTGTTAGATTGCGCTTTGCGGAATCTAGTTGTTTTATGTCACGAGTTATCTCCTTCACCATTTCCTCTGTCTTCTCCGCTCTGGTTTTGATTTCCCTGATTTGAGTGAACAGTTGGGTAATTACTTTTTGAGCACCTTCAAGCGCCATCTTCCCATCTTGATTGGTATTAGTTTGGCCGCGAATAACCTTCCGAATATTATCATCCATAACGCTGACTTCGCATTCCATCTTTGAGATAACATCGTCAATGTTTGATAGTGACTGTTCATTGGGAAACATCTGATTTATGTAGTCAATGGGGTTGAAATCGGATTGATCAAGTGGATCATTACTCTGCAGAACCTGCTAGACATAATTAAAAGCTTATAGGAGAACATATTCGTCCCGGAAATAGGACCGCCCATACCTGTTCGATAGCAGATTGAACCTGCTCGGAGAATACGATTTTATTCAGGCGATCATCGCTATTGATAAATTCTTCTGTAACGGCACTCATCATATATTCTGTCTGGTTATCATGAATTCGACCCAAAGAGCGATAGATTATATTGACAACAAAAATAACTAAACACTGCGCTCCTTGCAAGGCTGACTAGATTGTCAATTTCTTCCAAAGTGTAAAGCTAAATGGAAAGGCAATCTCTTTAAATTATGTCAAACACGTCTTCTATGTGACCATAGATATGAAAGAATACGGATACGAAATGGCTATCCGTGTACCCATACGTGAATGTGTCTTTTTCAAACACGCACAACATTGCTCTCTCACACTTGTCAAAATTACATTCACACCTGAATTAAAATTCACACCTGTTTTTTCTGATTGTAGGGTAAGATCGGATACAAGGCGTTTGTTTTATATATTTTGTATGCACACACAAAAAGAATTTAATGCATGTTAATATTGCGTTTATATGTTGTATCAAGTATTTATGTACATATAAACCTCACAGCAGTTTGATTATTCCAATTTTAACCAAATTTTCATGTAATTGTTTGCAGTTATCTGAGAACGACTATTACATAAGCGAGTTTAAGCATTAGGAAATTATTAATTTAGTATGAGAAATTTTCCCCATTCATCCATGTGATTGACATATCTATTAGACGAATCCACTGACAGACTAGATTTGCGTCATATAGTCAGTTCAATTACATTCGACTAACTCAATCCCAATCCTAAACCGATTCGACATTGAATCTGCGTTTACAAGGTGGCAGTTCTGACTTTCCTAACATGACAATCATTTGACATTTCATGAAATGACAATCCTGTCATGCCTATTCGAAAACAAGAAATTAGGAAATCAAGGAGTAGGCGAACAAATTGGTAGTCATGCGCAACGTTCGGGGCCAAATAAAAATCAATAAAGCTTGCGTCGATTCGCATATTGAGCGCCTAGCAGAAAACGGATTCTACGAAAGGAATACGGTTCATTTTCGCATGAAAATCAAGTTGAATATCGTGCAAATAAGGTCTTTATTTGATTGTAGTTCTTACAATTAATTGTTAGTATTACTGGTGTTGCTTTCAATTTGGAATTGCATCAAGATTTTTTCCAGAGATCGTTGGTAATAGCGAAGTGTTATGATTAAAAGTGATGAAAAGTCCGATGACGAAGAAGACAGCACTCACGAGCCGGGTGAGCGTTGGGATCCTCTTGGAGCAGATGATGATGATGTGCAAAAAGATGTGGCTGCACGTGTTAGTACCTTCGAATCGTTTAACGATCAATTTAGTGGAGGACCTAATGACACGAATCGAATAAAGAGCCTCGAAGAAGAACAGGAGGTCCTTACGACCTCCCTAATGGCATTGACCTCGCATTTCGCTCAAGTTCAGCTTCGTTTGCGACAGATAGTTGACGCTCCTGCGGCCCATCGCGATTTACTATTGAAAAGTTTGGAGGAGTTTGCTTTTCGTGGTATACCAGAGGTACTTAAATGAGATTTGTGATGTGTTTTGAACTGAATTTTTCTACATTACTGTATTTTGCAGCTGTCCTCTGGTCTAAGTTTACTCGAATCAGATGAAGCCGTTGTAAGCCTGGAACGTTCCCGTAGTCGTCAATTTGAGCTCATCGATCGTCTTAAAAAGCAACTTACTGAACTGGAAAAATTTGCTTACGAATCGGGCGCGCCTGTTCTGCCGCAATCAATTTTGTTCGAGAAACATAAAATCATCATCGACGAACTGAAGAACAAGTTTAATTTCAATGTAAGCGACTTTGACCTACCACTATTGTCGCCGGAGGACATTAAAACACAGGTCGATACTGCCATAGGAGAGTTCGTTGGCCCGTTGAAAATGAAAGATCAGCTAGTCGCACAGCTGAAGACCCAAATTACAGACCTGGAGCGTTTCATTGCTTTTTTGCAAAACAGCAATCCACAAGCAGCTGTGGATGATGCTTCAAATCCGCCATCAGCTGGCGGTAAAGATTTCGCTGCATATAATTCGTATTCAGCCAAAAAGAAATATATTCAGACTGCTAAAAGTGGAAATGGCGAGGATACAGCAGCATCGACAAGTGATTCAGGTTCAAATCGGAATTCCATTGAAGCCATTCCAGACGATTTGAATTCAACCGGCATCTACTCGAGCAAGACGCAGTCACTGCTTAGGAAAGCTTCAACTCTCATGCAAATATTCGCTCTAACGCAATTCGGATGCGGTTCATCTTCAGATGGCAAAGACCTTCGTAAAAACCCCCTGAAGAGATCCAATCGATCAAATCATTGGGGGGATATTAGAGCGCAGCTAGAGGTTGACATACAAGAGGTGGCCGCTTTAGCTATTGCTCTGAAACATGACCAAGAAAAGCAGCTTGAAAACATGCCCCTAGAATATGAAACATACCAAAGCGATTCAGATGACGACGCGGATCGCTTCGCATGTGAGCGGAAAAGTAAGCCGGGAGTTAGGTTACAAGATTTTTCACTGACGAAAGTCGAACTTACTACGGTAGTTCGTAAGAACCTAGCGGTTACCTTACAAAAACTTATGCAACACGGCTTGCGAAGTAGTAATGCATTTCCCGGAAGTAGTTTAGTTCCATTCATCGGCTGCCTGCATTTATCACCCGACAGTGATAGGCGAACTCAAGTAAGAAATGTCGATTTTCCGGTTGGAAGGATTCCGTCTAGTGGTCAGATGCATGCGTGGGAACTAATATTGCAGTATTACTATATTAAGAATGGCGAAAATTACAATGAGACCCCATCACGGAAGCTATCACAAAGCTTCAATCTGGACATTGTTGGGAACAGTGCACCAATTTCGAACAAGCAGAGTCTCCTAAGTGTAATCGGGACCATAATTGAAATGCACAAGCCATATAAAAGAAGCAACAACTCGCATTTCAAAGCCTTTGTATGCGCTGCATTGAAGTAAGTTATATGACACGATCCTAAAGTATACTAACATTGTAACAAATTTATTTTTTTTAGTGCCAAAAAGCTTGTGGTTTGGCTAAATTTAATTTTTCAATGCACTGAACTCATCAAAACGTTCTACATCAGCTCTAGCTACGTCGCCAAGACAGGATTTCGCGATGCTCTGCATTCTTTAGATATTCTTAGCAAATATGATTTTGATTTACCGATAGATTTAGCTGTACGACACTTTCAAAATATCAAAGACGTGTTTATGTGAGCCATGAGAAGAATATCTCTGTTTACGTTGCTGTTAATAGTTAAATTTCGTTTGATTCCTAAATAAGGAAGAATACATAAGAATCAGGACGTTTGTTTAGTTTAATTCGTAACTTCTTTTTCATAACTCAGTTAATTCGGAATTTTGTTAGTGCCGATCATTTTTATTGTGAAAAGAAATGCTTGTTACCAACAACAATCAATGAAATTCTATTTGACTTAGGGAAATAAACCTGCAAGATGTTAAATTCGCTACGGACCTTCGCGTTTCCTTGTGATGTTAACGTACCCGCAACATAGAAGGGTCTCATCGACAAGGTTTTCATCCATACCGTCAATCTGCCTGGTACATTCAGGATCAACATCGTGCATCATGAGGATAAATCCAAGGTCTGTAGCGGAGTGTTAAAGAAGGTTGAGGTAGTGTAATTAGTATGATAAAAAAACTATAGCGAAACGAAACTATCTAATGATAGAGCATAGGGCAGTGTAGCTATTGAAATATCAAATATAGTTGTATGATACTTTGGAATGGCGTTTAGTGTTTTTTCTTTGAATTTATTTCAGATATGGAATACATTGATATTGAGGTATAGCTTGACTGTTCCCAGCCGGGAAAATTTAACACATGAGGGCGAAGAAGTGGTAGCAGTGATAAAAAATTTGGAGGTTAAGTCACAAAAACGTACAATAATTACACGATAAATGCCAACTTGGACTTTCATTCAAATTATTGATCGAATAAACTAGACAATGAAACTCTGATAGAAGACGTGCGAATAAATTCCGTTCCGAGGACAAAGGCAATGCAAAAGTTCGGCTCGCAACTCACAGCATTTACATGCTCCGGATGTATGCATGTAACATTGGTAACGGATCAGTATTGGGAATGTATGAATCTGGATTACACGGATACCGTGCATTAACCACCTGTACCTGTAGGGATGTGCAAATTGGGGCTTTATTGGGATCAACATACTGTTGTGGACCCACACTTAAAGTGTATGGCGTTCGAGGCCGAAGTATCATGCCGACATTGGTTAGCCCAAGTACAAATGCAGCAATCATTATTAATATACCTGTTAGACATCCAACGGTTAAAACGGCTATAGGGAAAAGGTTGCAGAGCTTCGTCGTAAGTTTAAATTCACTAAATCACTGATATTCCACTAAATACTCGCGTAGACAGCTTGCCGGCCGGCTTCTTTAAAATTCCGCGCATATCACTTAAATTAACTACGCATGGGAACGTACATCAAGCACCAAGCCCTTTTGCACCTTTTACACGAGCCAGCTCAGTGCGACGTATCCTTCTTTACTCACTGTCAAAATTTATCTTATGGTTTGCTTGGACCAATTCAATACTCGGACCGGTTATTAGTTCTATAATCAATTTTAGAATTATATGTAATATCAGAAAATTTTCAAAAAAAATTCTCACTCATTCGTGAATATGACGTAGACGAGGATGACCAAAAGGAAAACGTCAAAAAACTGCCTTCTCAAAACTCGACTTTAGTTGAGCCATGTAAAAAAGCCTGTTGGTATAGATCATGAATGTCCGAGTGTAGGGACCGGCAAACAGATGAACCTGTCAGTTTGTGCTTTTTCTGGGCGGGAAATGATCGCTTTTCCGCGAGTGAATTTTCGTGAACCGTGCCAGTCGATTTTCCGGGTTGTGTTTTTGGAAAATTAGTGTAGAGGGCGTGACGGGGATGCAGAGAAAAACGCGCGTGTTTTCTTGAATCGCTATCGAGGGCTTTCCCGTAGCGCTGATGCATGAATTACAGCGAACGAATCCAAGGCCAGACAACATGTCTGTTCCTATACTACAATTCATTGCAATGAAGCCGATTTTGTATTCTGTTTTACTGGAAATTGAAAATGTCCTCTCGTTTAGTAAATTTCATTTGGTTCTGAGCTACTAGGTATGTTCCCGTACTTTCAATCACTCTTCCCGTACTTTCAATCACTGTTCCCGTACTTTCAATCACTAAATCTTGTAGTTGGGGGAGATCATGAAAAGTACAGGGACGCTGTCAGTGCATTTCCTGAAAATTGAAGACCAAAAGTTTCCGTTTTCGAATTTTGGGAGAACAATAGTGATTATAAAGTCATTGCGGTGATAAATTATCGCCACAAAAACATTCGATCATCATATTCGATCTGAAAGGGAAAATTTGCAGTTTTCAGTAAAACGGCGTCCTCTGAACGGCTTCATTGCAATTAATTGTAGCACGGGAACATACCTACTGAAAAAATATTGCACGAGTCAATATTTTCCAATATGCACGGTAAGCAACGTATTTTTTTGGATTATATTGTTATGATGGTCGAATATTTTTATGGCGATAAATTATCACCGCTTAGAATGACTTTATAATCGACATTGTTCATCCAAAAACCGACAACTCACACTTTTGTTTGTCAATTTTCAGGAAATACAATCAGAGCGTTTTCGTACTTTTCATGAATTTCCCCGGCCACATTATTCAGGAAAATTCAGTGATAGAAAGTACGCGAACAGACCTAACGGTGGCCAACCGCAGTTAGGGATAAAATAATAATAATAAAACAATCCAGTAACGGTTGTTAACTATCGATACTTACTCGACATCGATTGAAATGATTTGATACATACTCGAATCGAGAAGAATGAAAAGCAACGGTAAGTGTTGTTATTTTATTTTTATATTCATAAAATCATACATAATTCAAATATAATAATTCAGATAAAGATACATACACATAGAATTCATAAAGTTAATTCATTTAAAGACATACATACATACATACATCATTCATAAAGACATCTATCATTAAAAGAGAGCCGTGAAACAAAATCTGCTTTTGTTATGCTGCCCAAAAATATTAACTTTTTTTCTAAGTGCTTGCCTGTTAGACGATTTCTGGATGCAGTGATTTTTGTGCCAGCTTTAGAAAACATTCTTTCGGAGGGTACAGATATCCGGACTATATTTAAAAATATACGTGCTTATTCACATGATGCTGGAAACACGCGTTGCAAATCCTCACATTCTTCTAATGGATTGGCTTTTAATGTACAGACAGGATTAGTAAAATATACAGACATCTCATCAATAATTATATGATTGTACGAATCAATTAACGAACCGCGCAACACTACTCAGATTCAAAACCAAGAGCTAAAATTTATATAATTTGTAGATGGGATATAAATTGGTATACTTACATTGGAAGGTGCAAGATTTATCATTAGCAACATTTTTAGTAAGTTAGGAATACATGTAGTGTTGCTTATATCTGCAATATTAACTTGGTTTTCTCGATGTCGCGTTCCCGTTAAGCAATCCGATGGAACCCATTTTTTAGGTCAATAATCGAGAAGTATTGCCCGTGTTCCATTATTACTATTTAGTACTCGCAAGTACTTCTGGCTACTTCCAACTACTCGCGCTCTCGATCCCGAGTAGTTCATGAGTAGTTACGCCTTTTTTTGCCGTGAGGTGGCTATTTAATTGTCAATAGGTGGCTTTGATTTTTTCATGGTTATGTTGAATGTTTTCGTAGTTAGGAAATAAGAAATAGCCCTCATAATGTGTGGAAAGTTAAAAGAGGTAATTTTCTGTTAGTTCCTTTTATATTTTCTATCGATTGTGGTAGTTTACACTCGTTATTTTCTCCCTTTATTTTCAACTGTTTTACATTTGAAAACTGTATACAATTTGACAGATCAGAATCTGCTCGTATGAACGAAGATGGCGTTCCATTTGTGATCTACTTGGAAGTACTTGGGAGTACTAATTAGTAATAATGGAACACGGCAATTGATTTTCACCTAAATTTGAATGGACATCATTAACACTTAAAGACTCGCGCCCTAATTCAAAGCACAAGTACTCGCTACTGGGTCCATTGAACCCAGGAAATATAAGCTTATGACTAAACTGTTTAAAAAAAGGAAACGTTTCCTTTCTAATAGGGATTGTACTTGGATATAAAAAAAAAAACTTATTTGAATTGAATACTCATATTGATTGTTTTTATTCAAATGAAAAGCCATTACAAAAATATACTTCTTTCTTTATGGTTTTGGCACAAAATGCAACAATAATGAGAATTTTTCTAGCGAATTTTCTGAAATGATCATAATGCACTTAATTATACAAAATAACAATTAGATATCGATCATCATAAAAGAAAACAAAAACAACGTTTAAACTATTTAAACATAAAATACTTTATTTGAAGTAAAATAACACTTCAATATTCTAAATAATATTATTAAAAAATTAGATAAAATTATTAATTCATGTGCTCTCCACAAATCGGCATACTATATTTGATGCAAATTATTTGTGTTTTTCTATCTTCTTCTTCTACCATTTACAAAGTGCACAAAGCACTTTACATCCACTCACTGGCAGGTTAATTACAGCTGTTAGTTCTGCTTCTGGTATTATGTTTCGGATCCGGTTTATGATGTCCTGTGGGATGTTTACAATAGAAATATGTTCAGGAACGTGTAATTGAATAAATGAAATAGCCAATATTTTGATAAAATAGGTAAATGTTACTAATAGAAATATGAGAAAATCACTTTGCTATTGGATTTGATGGTCATAAAATTGTTGTCAGTATGAATGATTGCTTGAAGTCCCTTCAAGGTATCGTTCCCAATTATTCCCGCAAAAGTTTTTATTGAGGGAAGCATATAAAACTTAAGTTTTTTTAGCAATAAGGTTCAAATAATAAAAACAAAATGCTTAATATTGACTGATCCGACAACGGTGTTAATATTAAAAGGTTATTCGTTCTTTATAGGTTTTCGGATAAATCGGGGGGTGAATGTAATTTTTATTCGAACCCCGTGTAAATAATTTCATCGCTCTTCGCTGCATACTCCATGTAAGAAAGCGAAGGGCTCAGCAATCTATGAAATTGACTTCGTCTTGCATATTTTCGGAATTCTTTTCAGTCGTTTCTATTGTCTCGTTGTCATATTCTACCGGAAGTTCTTAGTAGCAATTCGTCTCGGCATAATTATATTGTAGTCATAGGTATCGTTACAATCTTCAGTGCCTTCTCCTAAATGAAATACGCTATGTTGTTTGTTTGGTATATGTACGATTTGGGAGGTTGGGCTTTTGTGCCCGAAATTTCGATGCTGTAGTTGAGGCCGATTTCGATAATTCACAGCTCTTGAGCGAATGGATTGATCTACTTCCATAGGCTCGTACTCTCGTGGTTTGGGAAGCAACGGTCTATAATTTGGGTTGGCTTGGTTTGGTGAGAAGGGGTTTGTTGCGGAATTGGTTGACGAAACTGTGGGGGTTGTGCAACGTTTGGATTGTGATGTGATTCTGGTTTAGAAGTTCTTTCTTTGCGTATAATTTTGTACGTGCGGGTGGTGCGAATTAGTTCGCGTTTCGGAGGTATTGGAGGCTGTGTATGTGAATAGTCTTTTTTTTTTTTTTACTGGCTTTTATGAACTTGGGGCATTTGTTGAGCCCTATAATCCACGTTTTGTAATTTCAGGCAGAGATTTAATGCCTGTGGAAGATCCAGCGGCTCTCTAATGCGAAGAAACCGTGGAAGATCGCCCTTGAGACCATGCACAGGTGTGTCCAATGCTTTGTCTCTGTAGCATGGGGTCATTTTCCTCATGGATTCCGGTCTCATATCCATGGATTGATAATCGATTAAGGATTAGGAACAAATGGTGATAGAACATATGGTAGAAGTCATGAATTATATGATTTCTTAGCACGAGTGTCGTCATTTGGTACTCGACAGTACCAAGATCGCGTCTATCCGAATTCAATAATTCACGTCAGAATTACCAAGTTCGCAATGGACAAAGCAAAAAGATCACCTTCACAACACGCAAGCTCACGAGATCACTTTTATAATCACTAAAATCACTTTAATAAACGCACTAAAATCACGGAAAAAAGAGTACCAATGCTGGAAGAGATTTTGATATGATATTGGAAACAAGTTTAAATTTAATATTGCAGATAGAAATATTGATAAATTTGTTTCGTCGATTTTCTTTACATATATTTAATATATTCAATTTAATTTGATTTTTATATTCAATTTGATTTTTCAATAGTATTTTCCTTTCAAGTAATCAACTTGACATGAGTTTCTCAATAGTTTTTTCTTTGTTCAGTTGTTTAAAGCAAAAAGCAATCCCACGACAACCCTTGTACGGGTCTAGGGGTCGAAACTGGTAGAGAGCTTCATTACAATTTTTTTAATCATTGTGGATACGAGTGTGGAGTGATTAGTTCCACGACTCACTTTACCCCTGATTTAAATCAGGTACCTAATCAGAGCTAGGTGAACTCAAAGCTTGGTGCGCGGACCCTCGTCCGAATCTGGATTCGAACCAGGGACCCCACACGCAAGAAGCCAGTGCTCTACCCACTAGGCTACTCAAGCTAGTTGTTTAGTTGTTTAGCTCAAATTAATTTGTTTTCGATTATAGTTATTTCTTTGGATAGAGTAGAGATGGGACTGCTCCTGCGATCACTGCTACTAATCGCACTGTTCTTTGAAAAGATCAGTGAGCAGTGCGATTGCTCTCTGCTCTATTGCAGTTCAGGAAGTTTTATGAAAAACAGTGAGCAATTTGTTTGTGTTTTGCTCATGTTGTTCGACTGCTCATTGCTCTTTTGCTGAGCAGAAAGATTTGAGGCGAGCAGTGAGCAATTTGATTGTTTTCTGCTCATGCTGTTCAACTGCTCATTGCTCTTTTCGTAATACAGAACATTTTAAATGCTCTTCTATTCAGTTTCTTTTCTTTCTACTCTTGCGAGTATTTTCGGACTTGCAAGTATTTTATTAAATTATTCAAAAGTTTTTAGGGCAAAAGTAGCTGAAATCGGACAAAATCGGCCAATTTTTGGTTACAGTGGTTTCGCACATAACGGGCCAAGACTTATTGCTGTGATAGAAATATTTCGGTTTTGTAAGGGAGTAAGGGGGTACAACATTTTTTTTTATGGTCTAGCATGAATTTGGGGACATTTCTTAGTTGTTTCGGGCGAAATTTCCATACAAATTTGCGAAAAAGCGGCCTATTTTCGAAGATACGGCAAAAGTAGCCATTAAGACACCAGAATGTTTGTCGAGTTAAAAATAACAATGTTTTGGGGTCCTGCGTGACTTACTTGAGTTAACCTTTAGGTAACTCAAAAATAAAACTTTATTTCTTAATGAACACAAATTGTTTATTTAGTAGACTTGAATTGTAAAATTGTACAGTGGTGGTCTTAAGACTAAATTCTGTTTAAAATTGAGTTTCCCAAGTCAAGTACGTTTCCCAAATCGCGGTATGTTTCTCACGGCAAATTGTTGCGTTCGCAGAAATTTTCCGTGGGAATTGAAAAGTGCGGACTAACGTCTAGACTTGGGCAAAGCCTGTTTCTGAATTTATTCGGTCGACGATTAGCATTTGGTGAGTACCAGAAATCATCATCAGTAGTACAAAAAAAACGTTAACAAATAGTGCTGGAAATAATCGTATTGGAAATATGCAATTAGGAAGTGGTTTAGAGGTAGATTAGTGTATGTAGTAGTGTGTGTAGTTATAGAAGGGGTAGTGATAGAAATAAATTATCGATATCATTGGAGTAGTTTTCCTAGGACGGTTTCTAGTATCATATTTTGTCGGAGGTATGGGATGTTCTGCTGTGAAAAGGTTATGTCTTTACTCCTAGCTATGTATTCTGCTGTTATGCAGGTAAAGACTCCGCAATCGTTCTCTTTATTCTGACGAGGGGCGTTTGTTACATTTTCTTTGGTAAAAGCGGTGGTGTCGAATGTTTGGTTTTGTTTATTCAAAGATTCTTCCTTCAAGTAGTAGTAGTAAGGAGTCATAGTATTGGATAGTTTTATTTTTTAAATAGATTACCGCCAGGCACCAGTGAACCTTGTTGGCATGTACAAGAACAAGGATAATGTCGAATGAGAAAATATTAGTCTTCTTAGTCCATTTACTAACGGCATTGTATCCTAACACCAGGTTACGAAGAATGAAAAATGTATTCATTGCATAAACTCTCATTCTTTCCTGAGAACTTCCTTCTATACTTCGCTCCGCAATTAAATTTAAATAAAAGTTGATTATATTATCGTTTAACCAACTTTTATCTAATAAAGTTTCAATGTCGCTCTTTGATATGCTTATATTATATTTAGAAATAATAGTTCCGTTTTGAGGTTTGGCTAATGATTGGCTTATCATAAATTGTTGTTGGCTTGTAAGCTCAGGAAATTCTTATCTCTTGGTTTGCATTTCTTCGATATCATCATGAGCTCCCGCATTATAGTATTTAAAGGGTCTCTTAATATTGCATTCGTGAACGTTTTTGAGTTTATACTTCCTAAATTTTGGTTCTTCTTTATGACTAACTGATTCATAGTTTTTTTTAATAAAGCCTTCTGATCTTTCCTCTGTGTAATCTTCCCTTTGGAGATTTCTTTTTGTGATAACCCTTTCCTTCATTTTCTTGTTCGTTATCAGTTACAAATTTCTGTATCTTCACTTTTATTGATAGGAATTGGTGCATTTTCTCGACAAAGGTCTGGCTATTCCTGTTTTCCAAGTAGAAGCTAATTACATGTTTGGAGAATTTATCGATGAAATTTATAAAATGATGTTTACAAACAGTGAAAATGTCGACGTGTATTATTTCGTTAATAGAAGATGGGGTTTCCGTGACATGAAATTTCCTTTTGATTGGGTTTCTGTCGTATTTTGCGGTTGCACATATGTCGCAATTATTAATTAATTTATGCAGTGCAATCCTTAAATCTGGGTGATACACCTTCTTTTTGATTCTCTCATAAGTAGCTAATATACCAGAATGACCAAGTTCAATTTTATGGAATAGGGATATTTGTTCGTTTAATTCTTCGGTATCTTCGATATCAATGGCAAATTCGCTGCATTTCACAAATTTCTTTGAGTCGACGCCATAGAATAGTTTTATTAGGACCTGCTGTAGTTTATTATATTCGTGGTCGTTCAATTCGGAATAAATACCGACTTTTCCTACATTAATGTATCTTCGTAAAATATAATTTATAATTCCAGTCCTAAAAGGATATTCTACCTCCGAATCTTTAGATTCTTTTAAGATGATTTGTGTTTTAAACCTGTTTACAACTGTATCCAAAATAGGTATGTGGTCGTTGAAATTTACTTCTTGTGAATGAATTGTTTCCACTTCCATCGATTCGTCGATGACGTTAATCTCATTCTCGGATGCACTGATTTCGAATGGTTTTCTGAAGTTTTGAACATTTTGTTCATTCTCTAGAACGTTTATTTCGTTTACGTCTGGATTCATCCTACTTAGGAAATCAGCGATTTTGTTATCTTTCCCTTTGATATAATCAATTTTTATATTGTATTCTCCTAGCGACACAAGTCACCGTTGTTGACGCGGATTAATGTCTTTTCCAGCATATTTAGTATGGAGCCATTTTATTGGCTGATGATCAGTTTGGAGTTCAAATACCCTACCTAGCAAATAAGGCCGAAAATATTTGGTTCCCCAAACGATCGCCAGTAGTTCCTTTTCGATCGTTGAATAATTCTTCTCGTGATCGTTTAAGGTTCTCGATGCGTAGCATATTGGGTGGCCATCCTGTGTAAACACAGCACCCAATGCAGAATTACTTGCGTCGGTGATCAGTTTAAACGGCCTATTGAAGTTTGGATATTTCAATATTGGGTGGTTCGTGAGGATTTCCTTCAGTTTCTCAAATGCCGAAACATAATTTGGACCTTCCTTGCTTCTTTAAGTACCTTGTCAACGGATAGGCTACCTTTGCATAATTTTTTATAAACTTCCGGTAATACCCAGTTATTCCCAGAAATTGTTTAATCTGCTTTGTAGTAGAAGGTAGTTTTAAGTCCTTAATGACTCGAATTTTATTAGGGTTCGGTTTGACTCCTTCAGGGGTCAAAACGTGCCCGAGGTACTCTGTTTCTTTCTTAAGGAAATTACATTTATCTACCTGAATTTTTTTAGAATCTTTAATCCGATTGAAAACGTTTTTCAGGTTATCGATATGCTCCTCTAAAGAGGTGCTGAAAATCAATATGTCGTCCAAAAAAACCAAACAGATTCTATTAATTAAACCCTTTAAGACAGTATTGATTAGCCGTTGAAATGTGGCTGGAGCATTTTTGAGTCCAAACGGCATCCGAATGTACTCATAATGTCCGAAAGGTGTGGAAAATGCAGTTTTTTTTTCTATCCTCAAGTTTCACCAGGATTTGATGGAATCCTTTCGCTAAATCTGGCGTAGTGAAATACTGAGCCCTTCCTAGTTTATCTAGTTTGCTGTCAATATTGGGTAAGGGATATCTGTCACTTATTGTCACCTCGTTCAGTTGCCTATAGTCAACTACAAGGCGATATTTTTCTTTGCTTAGATTGTCCAATTTCTTGGACACCATCCATACAAGACTATTATATGGAGAATTACTATGTGTAATAATGTTTTGATCAAGTATTTCTTTGATTTGTCTGTCGACCTCCTCTTCGTATATTTGAAGGATTTTATAAATTTTTGAATAGATTGGACTATTAGTAGTAGTGATGATCTCGTGTTGAATTTCAGGGGTTGATGTTAACCTATCACCTTCTTTGTAGAAGAGATCTTAGATCAATATTCCCTGATTCTAAATTATTATTATTATTGATTATTATTGTTTTCCAATTGCCCATATTCGAGATTTATTTTAGCCTTTAGCGGGACAAGAAAATTTTGTCCAATGATCGCATCATATTTACGATCGGACAAATTTAAGGGGGCATCTCTAGTCTTTTTGCATAAATTTTCAAGATTTTTTTTCTTGCAGTAAACTTTATTATCACACTACAATTTTTTTTATATTAAAAAAATACATATTGAAGTCTGCAAAACAATTTTTTTTTTCATTTTTCATCCAATATGGCCCAGATATGGCTGCCACAACGAAGCTTGCCTTTTTTTTGGCTGACATCATATCTTGACACAGGAAGCTCTGAAATGAAAAATTCAAAAAGCATATTAAAGTATAAGAAAGTGGCTATAGCCCGTACTAAAATCAAGAAGTTTAAGTAAAAAAAAACAAAATGGCGGGCTTTTCTAATTTTCGGCTTATTTTTTGAGGTTATGTTGTTTAAAAAAGTGCTCAAATGTAATCGAATATTCATAATTCTAGTACGGGCTATAACTATATGTGTGACAAATAACCTCTCAAAATTTCAGCCCAATCGGTTTAATAGTTTTTGTTAAATCATGTCAGCCAGGTCAAAAAATGTTATTTCGAGAAAAACGCGTTTAAAATAATTTTTTGAAAAACTGTAAAAAATGAAAAAATAAACCTCTTACACTCAATCCGCGATACCAGCTCCATACATAATTCCTTCTTGGTCCTCAAAAAACTCATTTTCCTGCGTCTTAGCCTTTCTAACCTCGAGTCGCCGTTCTTTTGAAGCTTCAATGCTGCGACGATTTCCTTGCTTAATTCTATTTTCGTCCTGTCTCTGCGCAAAATCCACTGCTATGCTGCCAATCGAAATACCCATGGTTTCCATGATTTTTAATAAAGGTAAAAATCCTTCATTGAAGACGTACACAGCACAATAGGTAGCAATTTCAACAATTTTCTTCCCAGAAAACATGTGTTTTGGAGCTATATTCCAAACACAAGCGTTGAAGCTTTCGTTGGTGTTTTGTGTGTGTGCTCCGATGCACCTTTCTAGCAGATCGTCTGTGGTAAGATCTTCATAAATCTTTTTTAATAAAGGTTGAATTTCTTCGTCTAGTGCTGGAGGGTGCACAAAATTTTTCAACTGGCCGGTAGCTTCAGCAACTCGGTATTTGCACCATGAGTCTGACCCAGCGGGACAATTCATATGTTGAGGCTTATCATCCGTAGAAATCGTGTGGTAAAAAGTTGCCCAAATAGCATTTCTCATATCTTCAACAGAATCTGGATTTCGGCGAACAGCTAATTCGTAATATTTTGACAACTCGAGCATGACTCTATTAGTCAATGTAGCCGTTTTAATTTTAGGCTTTTCAGTTTTTTTTTGGTTTTTTTGTCGTTTTTTTTCCATCAGCACCTTTTTGTGAAGCTTCTAACGCTTTTTGAGCCTTTTTTATCTGTGTCAGTTGTTTTTTAGCATCTTTTGCTCTCTTATAAATTCGCTTTTTAACATGTAAAACACACTCCTTCTTTTTTACACTCAAAACATCACCATAGGGCTGTATATCTTGTAACGATGAGAAAGTCTTCGAATCGCCATCACCAATATAATATTCATAATAACTATCATGCAAATCTACAGATCTTTGGAACATTTCTTTTATACCATTAACTTCCATCGATCCCGCACTGCCTTCATGATTTGCACTACAATCTGGCTCGTGAGTTTCATACCAGTCTTGATAATCAATAGAATTTTCCTTTCCAGCCCATTGTTCACAAGCTTTGCATATTCTACTTTTCACAATGACATCAAGAACTTTTCCAGAAAATTTTCCAATCAATGTAGCAATCCCGACAAGAGAAGAAAAACCCCTTCGAGCCCAAGAGCCGTCACCAGAAACTGTGAGCCGATTTTTTACATTACCGGCAGCCTCATTTTCTCTTTGCTCTTCACTAACTGCTTGTCTAAAAACTAATGTAGCTACTGCTTCTGCTGCTATCCAAATGTGGTTTACTATTGCATAATAAGTAGCTGAAGCATATCCTTTGCTGATATCCATCATTGCACAAAAATTATTTATACCTTATATAAATACAGAAAGAAGCGGGAATGAGCGTACCAAAACCAAGTATATACCTCTCCGATCGCCAGCTGTCTGAATTGCTCCAAAATCACACTTGCGCGCGTACCAAGAATACACGCTATAGCAACATTTTTAGAGTGCGCAAGTTAAAATAAACTATTGTACGATGTTACTATTAGTATACTAAATGCAAAACCGGTGTTTTTGGAAAATTGATTTTTTCATCGATTTAGACTAGAGATGCCCCCGACTTTCCAAGATAATGTGCCAGGAATTTTAAATTCCTGTAGTATCGGAGCTACTATTTTCGTGGACACTTCATTTATGCCATTCAGAGTAGTGAAAAAAAGAGGTTTACATAGTTTCTCCGCAGCGTAATTTGGCAATATTTTTGGATTTAAAATGCTCGTTTCTTCGTCCTGTATCGATCAAGTGTCTAATTTTAATATTATCGACAGTCAGTATTGCTATTGGTAGTTTAATTGGGCAGGCTCTTCGGAAAAATTTACCTCCTGCTGTTGAATGGTACCGATTTCCATAGGTTGTGTGTCTTCTTGAATTCTGTTTTGTTTATACTGGCCTGAGCTATTGTTAGATTGTTTTCATCGTCCAGTATTGGTATTGTCAAAACGTCTATTTCGTCCTTCATTATTGTTATGTCCAAAATTATCACTTTGCCGATTTTGCGCAGGTTTGTTGTTATTATTTTGATTGAAATTACGAAAATGTTTGGGTGTATTTTCACGTCTATCGTTAGCATGGTGTTCACTGTTTACATGGTTTGAATTGAATTTTCCGGAGTGAAATTATTTATTGCTTGAATTATAATCGTTGTTTCTAATTTTTGTGTTTGAATTATGGTGGGAGGATTTCCGAAATTTATAGTGAATTGCATCAGTTTCATCGAGAAGATACAAATCATCAAATTTATTAAAAACTTCCAAATCTTGGTCGAAGCAATGCTGTCTCAGGTTACGCTAATGCGTTAAGAAACACAAACTCGACTCATACAGCCAACTTATTTACTTTTACCGAAATAAATTCTTTGCTCACTGAACTAATATCACAGTTGAGCTTATGCACAAATAGATCTGAGCAATTTAATGTAATTACTCAATTAGCGATTAAGTACTTGTATGCTGGTAAATAACCTCACTTCACTAAAACTAATTACCTGGAACGCTAGAGGTATTAAGGCTAAACTTATTGAGCTATTGAATCTGCTAGATTCTGAAAGCATAGATATTGCCCTCATTACAGAAACTTATCTGAAGCCTGATTTAAGGTTGCCTGTTTCAAATTATCAATCCTACAGATGTGACCGGCCGGGCGATGCAAAAGGCGGAGGAGTATTAATTCTCATCAACAAAAAAATAAAACACACTGTCAAATTACCTCCCAAATTAAAGTGCATCGAGGCTGTAGGAGTAGTAATTGAGTCAAATCCTCACCCAATTACACTTTTTGCTGTATACTTCCCTGGTGGAAATGGAAACTCGGAAAAGAAAGCTACGTTTCGAAACGACATCGGTAAACTTATCCGCGGAGCTGGAACCAATTTCATACTGGGAGGGGACCTCAACGCAAAGCATTCAAGTTGGAATTGTCCAAGATGTAACTGCTGGGGCAATATCCTGTCCGACATTGCCACCTTCAACAACCGCCTTCACTTGCTTTACCCTTCAAAGTGCACGTACATACCTACATCTACTAAAATGAGACCCTCAACTATTGATATGTTCATTACTGACAGCTACCTTGTCGGTAATCCTATAACCCTAAATGCCTTAGGCTCGGATCATCTCCCAGTTATGGTTACTTGTTCAGCTACACCTCAGTTCGCTGACAGACACCCCACACTTAATTACTCTAGAGCGGACTGGAAAAAATACAAAAAGTATCTTAACAAACATCTTAAGCTCACAGCACCTCCCTTTATCAATGTCCAGTCCACTGATGATATCGATCGGATGATCAAACTGTTTGTTTCCCATCTTCGCTTAGCAGCAAACTCAGCTATCCCCCTTCGTGATAACTCTGACCACCCACACAACTATCTCCCTAATTATGTTACCAATTTGATAAAACTTCGTAACATTTGCAGAAGAAACTGGATTAGATATCGGCTGCCCTTTTACAAGCGACAATTAGGTGATCTCAACACCGAAATCAAGCATGAAATTAATAACTTTCGAAACAAAAAGTGGAATCACCTTCTATCTTCCTTTTCTAAGGCTTCTAAACCATTCTGGAAAGTGACTAAAATCATTAAAAAGAGAAATTCCTCAATTCCGATCATGACGCATCAGAGCGTCATGTGTAGCACCCCTGAAGATAAAGCAAATGCTCTTGCAGACATGTTTTACGATAATCACATCCTATCTCAATGCTTTTCTGACCCAGAAACAGAAAGAATTGTTAAATCTTCCGCTGAGAAAGTCAATGAATCCAATAATCAAAATATCACATCTGGAACTGTTTCTATATCATACCTCAGCAGCTTGATTGCTTCTCTTAAAAGAAAGAAATCCCCTGGTTCTGACAACATTCACAACTTACTTATTAAAAATATGCCGAAAAAATCCCTAGAAGTTTTATGTCACATCTATAACGTTTGTCTAAAATACTCTTATTTCCCTAAGGCCTGGAAAAAGGCTAAAATAATACCCATTCTTAAGCCAGGTAAACCAAGTGACAGGCCAGAAAGCTACCGACCAATAAGCCTTCTTAGTGTCCTAGGTAAATTACTTGAAAAAATTATTAAAGCCAAACTGGATGCATTCATAAACTCAAATAATATTATTCCTAATGAACAATTTGGTTTCAGGGAGCAGCACTCTACGACACATCAGATGCTTAGGATAAAAAATCACATTCGCTCTAGCTTAAATACTAAACTTTCCACGGCTCTAGTTCTGCTTGATATAGAAAAAGCTTTCGATACTGTTTGGCACGATGGTCTAACTCACAAACTTATCAAGTTGAATATCCCTTTTCCGCTCGTTAAAGCTATACAGAGTTTCTTAAATGGTAGATCTTACACTGTTTACCTAGGTAAATCTATGTCATCTCCACGTGGCATACCTGCTGGTGTACCGCGAGGATCTGTACTCGGTCCCGTATTATTCAATATTTATTTATCTGATTTCCCGTCTCTAGCCAGAAGTTGTCAGCTAGCAATGTTTGCAGACGACACTGCATTGTTTGCCTCAGGCGAGACCCCGAACGCAATCATTCCCGGCGTACAAACATCCCTGAATGCCATCTCAAAATATTTTTACAAATGGAAAATCAAAGTCAATGCTGGAAAATCGCAGGCAATATACTTTACTCGGAAAAGAGCTTCCAAATACTTACCTGAAGCCAAACTGTCGCTATCCAACACTGACATTGAATGGTCCACGTATTGCAAGTATCTCGGAGTGTTCTTTGACCAGAAGCTTACCTTCAACTTGCACATTTCAAAAGTAGTTGACAAAATCAATTTACTTATTCGCGTTTTGTACCCTTTCATTAACAAACGGTCTGAACTAAGCTATGGCAACAAAATGCTTATATTCAAAGCCATCTTCCAGCCTGTAATTCTCTATGCTGCTCCTGTATGGGGTGATTGTGCCAAATGTCACATCGCAAAATTGCAAAGAGCACAAAACAAAACTCTAAAACTTATCCTGAAAGTTCCATGGCATTTCTCAACACGAACACTACATAATATATCTCAGATTGAAACTGTTTCCATATCAGTGACAAATCTCAAAGAAAAATTTCTAACCAAATGCCGAAACAACGGCAACCCCTTAATTACCAGCTTGGTTTAAACTGGAGACTGTAAATGAGTGCAATATTGGTTAAATTAGGTTAAGTTTTAGCATTAGTCCTTCTAGCTGTAAGTCTTATGTACACATGGAGGTTTTTATTTTAAATTTTTTCCTCTAATTACCACATTGACTAATCTGAAACCGTTGTCATTATATAACTATAACTATATCATAGTAGTAGAGAGATGCTTAAGCTCTAAACTCTAAAAGTACTGAAGTTGTATGCAATATTATTCTTGTAATTCTATGTTTGAAATTATGAATAAAAACAATCTTGAATCGTGAATCTTCAATTAATTTCTATCGTTATTATCGAGGGAATAATTTTGCGGTTTATGGTCATCAAAGTCATACAATTCGTTTAACTTAAAATTAATGTTGCGAATGGTATTAAGTAATTCTCGAAGTGTATCATTTGTAGTTGGTTCTGGGTCGATAGTGTGTTTTCAATTCGTCCTTCACTGCATCCCATGTAGTATTTTCTCCCAGCCGCTGGATACACTGTTTGGCCTCTCCTTGTATTTTCTCCTTCACTGTCGCTGAACTCCCATACTTGAATAGAGCTTCGTTGTTTCCACATAATGATGCGACGTTCTCTACTGCCCGGACGAATTCCTCAAGGGAATAATCAGGATTATTGCCAGAAAAAGTCCTTAGAACTTCCTTAAGATTTGATCTGGTGTCAGTTCGAAGTTTGCAACTTGGTTTTGTGTTGCCTGTTGCTGTAGTAGATGTTGTTGGATCACTTGCTGTTGTTGTTCAATAAGTTGGTGTTGTTGCTGCAGTTGTGCTCGCAATGTCTCCATCTCATGCTGATATTGTGATAGGGTTTCCATATTTTGTGTTGCCATTGTTTCGTTGTTTATGTTCCGATTGTTGTCAAAAGCCACTGATCTCCTTGAAAACATTCACCTTAGATAACACTTCCTCAATATCAACGTTAGCTTATTTCCCAGTATTTCAACTTTTTAAATTTGTTCAACTTGTAAGTCACTGAGTCACTTGTTTTAATAATTACTGTTTATTTTATTCAGCAAGATCATTTACCAGCCTCAGCAAATGATTTGAGCAATTGAAGTAGGCTTCTGCACTTGCTGTTAGTATCAGTTAAAATTATAATTTTTCACTGTTCGCTTAACTTTTTTCACTTTTCAAAAACTTAAGTTTGTTTTGGTTCTTAAGTTCGATTATTGGATCCCTTTCTTTAGAGAGAGATCCTACCGACTGCGCCACTTATTTAAGTTAACCTTTAGGTAACTCAAAAATAAACTTTTATTTTTTAATGAACACAAATTGTTTATTTAGTAGACTTGAATTGTAAAATTGTACAGTGGTGGTCTTAAGACTAAATTCTGTTTTACATTGAGTTTTCCAAGTCGAGTATGTTTCCCAAATCGCAGAATGTTTCTAACGGCATATTGTTGCGTTCGCAGAAATTTTCCGTGGGAATTGAAAAGTGCGGACTAGCGTCTAGACTTAGTCGTTTCCAGTCGAGCTGACTGTTACCTGATCCGTTCATTTTCCGCGGATCGCAAGTTTCGGTTAAAGTTTTTATGTTTTCTGTGGATTTGGGTAACGTAACTCGAGTCTTGGGATTGATGAATGTCGCAGAGAATGATGATACCACGAGACGGGTATTGTTATTTTGTCTAGGTGGTTTTCGCGTGGGAATGGGTATCAGCATTTGGTAAAGTAGCTCATGTTCCGCTGCTTAACTTACCATATGATTCCTTGAGACGAGCTGATGACAAAATTGTTCCAACATAGGAGACCAACTAACGAGCTAAAGATTCTTCAATTTTGAATGTATCCTGGTGAAAATGAACTTTTGTTAATAAAATCAGCGGATTCTAATTACATATTTTTATTGCATTTGAAAGCTATCACAATTAACCTTCAATTGAGACATAATAATAATAATAAGTAACGGGTATTCTAATACTTATCTTTTTAATACTCGCTCTAGATCTGCTTGCGCTCTATGACTCGACAAAAGATGTAAAGATAAATTTTGAAATACCTTAATTTTTCTAATAATTGATTACAATCACATTATGTGTCATTTGAAATGTAATTGTGTTACATTCCGAAACAAATAAAAGTAATTAGAGTACGCAGGGCTGATCAAAAGCTAAAAGCAAGCAATCCTACATTCAAAGTCGGACAACCTTTCACGTGCTACTGCTCGTCATTCTCGAGGCGTGTATGCCGAACAATTTTTTCATCAGCTCACCTCAAGGAATCACGATATATATTATCACAAGGTGCCTTGATCTGAATTACCCTGTCTATATTTTTATGCATATATTTATACATATGTATGTACATATATATGTTCATATAAATGTATCGAAACTTCTAATCAAATTCACACAAATGGAACTCTCGATAAAACCATAAACTACGAAATAATCGGTCGGATCGGTCGAAGAAACCCAACTGTGTTCGACGTCAAAACAAAAAAATTTTTTTTGACTACTGTTGTAGATTGTTTTTCCCTTCCATTTCCAATGTATATAGTCCATTAAAGTGAAGAAGGTAAACGAGATGTATTAACAAAAACTTGATTTTCGATGCTCACAGTAGGATGCCCTCTCAAATTAAAAAGGACAAAAGCGTCGATGGGAAAAATTTCTTTCAACAAACGACCGCACTTAAAATCTGACGGGTTACAGAAAAATGTCAAAGCAGTGTGTTAAGACGAGAATGGTTTTTTGTTTTTTTTTTTAAAGAAAACGCTTAAGGAGGTGCTTTCGTTCGATTCACGTCGCTAATGATGTGTTTTCACAGGAAAATCGTTATAGTATATTTTAAGGACGATTGATTTCTTTATTCACACGCACATACGTTTATATATTTCTGCTTTCAATATTAGCAAAAATCAGCATGAATTCAATCAAGCTATAATTAAGATATTTAATTTAGAAGCATATGTACATTTCCATGTTATTTTCTTAATTGTTTTATTTTGAGAAATACTTTTAAATTAATAAATGCCTTTCGAACGGATCGTGGGATATGCTTCGGCGGAATTATGGCACTGGTAGGATTTCAAATAGACGCAATTTATGAAAATTTGTGGTTTTTTTTTATCCTAGATTCTCGATTCTCTGCGGAAAAATCAAGCGAGGTAAGAAAATATCGCTAGATTAAATTCTGGGAGTCCTAGCTTTGGGGGGCTTTGAACAAGTCAAGGTTACTTAACAAAAAAAAAATCGTACAAGGATGCGAAAAAATAAACAGAGAGAGAGAGAGGAAAAATCAGAACACCTTAAAAACAATCTTAGGTAGGTACACTACCGTGCAAAAGTACAAGGACATCATCTAAAAAAACGATTTTTTGAGTTTGTGATTGTTTTTTATTGTGTTCAATAGCATTTTATGATTAAATCTTGTATATAAACTAGAAAATATACTATTTTCTTATGATTTCTGTTCATTGAATGTAAATTTCGCATAAAAATTTTTAAAAATACCCAAAAAATATCAAGACAAGTCATATCAGGTTTTTTCATCAATGTGATTGCAGTGCAAATTCTTGGAAGCCTTTCGACCAATTTTTGAAGTGTTTCAGTTGCGAGATTGTTTCCACTAGTCACTTGCATGTTCTTCACCTGCCGCACCTCATCCCATAATAATTCGATCGGGTTGATGTCAGGAGATTGCGGCTGCCAATCCATGATTTTGAGGACACCTTTCTCTTCCTTAGACCGTAGATAGTTTATGCACAGATGTGAGATGTGTTTGGGATCATTATCTTGTTGAAAGATAAATCCATTGCCTATCAAACCAATGCCAGATAAAATGGCATACTGGCGCCACCTGGATCCAAAAATCTCGAACTTTGATTCATCGGTCCATAACACAGATTTCCACTGATCTACTAGCCAAACTTTATATGTTCGAGCAAACAATAGTTTTTTCCGCTTGTTTTGTGGTCGCAGAAGTGGTTTCTTCACAGCAACGCCACCAAAATAGCCCTTCTCTTGCAAACGACGTTTGACAGTATCCACACAAATTGGGTTCGTCAGGGTTTCGTTGATTTCAGCAGGAATATCTGGTGCTGTTTTGAAACGATTTTGCTTGCTTATCAAAAAAAATGTGTCGATCATCAGCTTGAGTTGTTTTTTTTTTTTGGTCGACCAGAGCGTTGGTTTCGAGTTGCTTTCGGCGAACCGCTTCAACGTGGTTTCAACTCCACACTTTGAAACACCAATAATATTTGCAATTTCACGAATTGTTTTACCCGCTTTTCTCAAAATAAGTATTACAGCGCAAAAATGATTCTACTTAAAAATAAGAATTTTTGGTTCCTTCATAATTCCATCATTTTGACAAATAATAATCAGCTGATTTCATGCTAATGTATGTAAATCATAATGAAAAGGTATATTTTCTAGTTTATATACCAGATTTAATTATAAAATGTTGTTGAACACAATAAAAAACAATCACAAGCTCAAAAAATTGATTTTTCCGATGATGTCCTTATACTTTTGCACGGTAGTGTAGGTAGGTTGAAGTGGCTGCCAATCTACAGAGGCTGTTGTGATGCCACCATCATTTATTACTCCATCCTACTCACTAAACTCATGAAACCATATGCTTCCTTTAACGAACCGCACTATCCCCTTTAAATTAACCAGTGATAATTCGGTCAGGTCTGAAAGAAAGGGCTTACCAAGTGCCGCCACCTTTCTCTTTGCCAAAGCCGGGCACTGGCACATAAAATGGAGGCCGGATTCCTCCTCGTCCTCAGAGCCACAACTCCAACAGAAATCGTTAAACCCTGCACTCAATCGTTGCGGCAGTGTGTATGAGACAGTGGCCTGTAAGGACGCCCACAGTGCAACGCAGAGCGCTTCGAGTTAACCCTAGAAGCTACCTGATGCGATGCGCATCCATGGATACCCAGGAATGCCTTGTTGTCGTACAGGATGATTCATCTGCCCTGGAGTTCCTAGCGTCTTCAAGATATTTTTGCCTGATGGCCGATTTAACCTATTGAAAAAAAGCAAGAGACTTCCGGTAGCAAGGTGCCGAGCCTTGTTAGTTCATCGGACTCACAGTTGCCCTGAGAACCCTATGTCCAGGTACCCAAATCAATTGAACAGCTGAATGTCTTGATATCTCCCTAAGAGATGCACGGCATTCAGAAACAATCACGGATACTGAACGTGGACCAGCAAGAGATTTAATAGCCGCTTGGCTATCTATGAAAATACCAGTCTTGACCCCGAATATTCGATTACACAGAAGCCATTTGATTGTCTGATAAATAACCGCAACCTCCGATTCAGGTTCAGCTCATCTGAGTATACACCACTTCCGACTCTATTGTTTAGCTTTGAGCCGTCAGTGTACATTTGGATAAGTTCACTTTTGACGGTGAGACCATCACGCCATTCACTCTCCTACCAGGAATGCGAGTTGTGAGCTCCAAATCCTCTGAACGATTTCCACTGCGACAGCCATGTTATGTTATCCTTGTCACAGAAATTGTGGAGTACAAGGACGTTAATGGTTTTCTTGGCAAGAATACAGATACGAGGCTTGTGTAAGCCATCAGGTGCTATCAGTCTGTATCCATTGGTGCGGAGCCCGCAAACCGGGTTTTTGGCAGCCCATGGTTCTTGGATTAGAATCAGCTCCTCCTCTGTCCTGGACAAGCAGAGCAGCTGATGCTGCTTTGGAATGGTGTAGCAGTACCTTCACCATCATACATTAATTGATAAGGGCTAGGTCGAGGTCCTCCTCCTCGGACATAGAATCTACAGGCTCGCCAATCTTGGCAATCCTCCAATCCTCCGCAGGAAGATCTGGGTTGAAGAGCAGCACTATGTTCAATGAAAACAAGGAATCCATGTTCTGCATCTTCTCTGACTGGGGATTTCATCCTTAAGCACCGCCTTAATCTTAACGCCCGGCCAGAGTTCCTCCAGCTCGGATATTGCCCGTTTGTAGAAATCGGTCCATCGTTGGTCTCCGCACGCAACCAGCCTGATTCCTTTGTACCATCCCGCGTCGTTCACTCTAGGTGGAGGACTCGAGCTAACCTTCTCCAGCTTGCAGCGGACTCCGAATATAGCCTGCTTTATTTTGAGCCAGTTTTCGAAAGAGATGATTCCATCTCCCTTGCTTGCATCAATCATGGCCCAAACAAGGCACTCTTTGGCCATTTCGTTAAATGGCCGAGTTATCCTTGAAGGGGTTGCCATTAGCTTCTGCTTTTTGCATTCTTGCCTGCCCTGATTCTTCCAAAACAAAATCTGGGCGTCATACAAAAGTCATACGAGCTTACGAAAAATCTTAGGACTCCAGAAAAAATCCTTGGAGTCTGCGAAAAAAATAATGAAGGCTAAGAAAAAATTCTTAGAGTCTGCGAAAAAAATATGGAGGCTAAGAAAAGATCAGGCAGGAAATCGTAGAAGTATGGGAAAAAATCAGGAGAGCTTGGGCAAAAACAGGGGATTCTTGGAAAAATCATGGGAGCTTAGGAAAAATGGGGACACTCTAAAAAAAAAGATTCTGGATGTCCTAGAAAAAATCGAAGGCCGTTAGAAAAAATCCTTGGAATCTGGGCAAAAAAAATCATGGGTGCTTATGATAAATCTAAGGACTCTACGAAAAATCCTTGGACTCTGCGAAAAAGTTTTACGGGCTTAGAAAAAATCAGGTTAGTCTAGAAGAAATCGTAGAAGTGCTGGAAACATTCAGGGAAGCTCAGGAAAAATCAGGGGGATTTAGGAAAAATTCTGGGAGTCTGAGGAAAAATCATGGGAGCTTAAAAGAATTTCAAAGACTCTATAAAAAATACTAGGAGTCAGGGAAAAAATTATGAAAGGTTGCATAACATCGGGCGACTCTGGTAAAAATTCTGGTAGTTTTAGAAGAAAAAAAACATGGAAAATCAGAAAACATCAAGAGACTCTAGGAAAATTCTAAGAGTCTGGGAATGAATTTTGGAAGCTTGGGTAAAATCCAACGACTCTAGAAAAATTCTAGGAGCCTTGGAAAGAATTATCGGAGCTTCGGAAAAAATAAAAGACTAGGAAACATTCTAGTTGTTCGGGAAACAATTTCTAAGAAAACATTTTCTTAAGTGCTTCACCCTGAAATCATATTTTTTTTTTATTATTCGTCCTGTACATAAGTAAATAAAATACCAAACGATACGGAAGGACTATGCAATAATGAAAAAAATTTCAAAAAATTAATAAAGAAGGAAAATGTAATAATTCTTTCATTAGTAACGGTGACATTAATCAGTAGCGTTTCGTGCGATTAGCACTGCACAAGCAATTTCTGACACGACTGTATGTGTCTAATCTAGTTCTCACCAAAATGTAATGCTTCGCTTGAGCTAAACGATAGGAAGGAAACAATATTAGAATGAAACCATAACAAAAGCCAAGCATACAACATTTTTTTTTCTTCTTACATTTTCCTCTTAAAGTCTTGACAACTCAACATGAATGACTTTATATAACGCATAGTCGATCAAAACAAAAGACTTCAATAAATTTTGTCGTCCCTTTATGATTTGAATTCTAGAATTTAGTTTCTTGCAATGATGCATAGGGGACAAGATACATACCAACATTGCAATTTGCCAATACGGAAAGTCAATTGTTGGCTCACTTACATTAACTACGTGCCTATTCCCAGGGAAAATACAGAGCCTTACGAATAATATGCCACCTATACACAGACGACCCGGTGTGGTGTGGTATTTCGAACAAAACCCTTTGTAAGATTGTGTCGGCATGTCATTTCGCGTGCTCGGTCTATTGAAATTCAAACTATCGGCTCGTCTTTTTCAAGTACACTCGGTGCAAGAATGTTGAAAATGTTCGACGCTAATCAAGTACTATTTTTTGATTCGTCACTACATGGTCGAGTACAACTAAACAATTCACCGTAAACTCAACGAGCTCTGACAGCGGGGAGCCCAAGTAACTTCCCTCAAGCCCAAGGAAATGAATGATATTTGCTTGTCGACTTTCGGGAATAGTTTGCTTGCGGCGATAAGGAAAAGAATAATCGAAAAGTAGTGTAACGTGCTGATATTCCACGTACTATTATTCTCGATGCATACAAGTAACGAACTACTGTGCTACACAAAGCGAACAAACCGATGTCCTTATCGTATTTTGAAATTGCCAAATATGTCTTCAGCCGCTCGAAATCTTTAATGAAACCCGGCAGAGTCGAATTGAAGTCTGATTGCTTGAAAAATTTGCTGGTTTCGTTTATTTCTTGGTTCTTATTCGCCATCAAATACAAGCTGCATTTGCTTTCTAGACCCAAGTCTACTATGCAGTTCGGGTGAAATGTCAGCTTTCTTACAATTTTTACTGCAGGTAAAATAAAAAAAAAACCGTTAGCGCATCAGAACCGCTAGAAACTTTAATGTTCGAAGAACAGTAGAGAATTTGTGCAGATTTTGAGTGTGTATTCTACCACTACTTACTTTTCTTACTTAAAACTAATACACCCTAAGTAATAATAGAATCTAAGCTTATTTTAATTTCGGTGACTTCATCGAAAATGTGCAGGTCTTAGGTCACCTAACCCTTATCAATTAATGTATGATGATGAAGGTACTGCAAGTTAACCTACACCATTCAAAAGCAGCATCAGCTGCTCTGCTTGTCCAGGACAGAGGAGGAGCTAATTCTTATTCAAGAACCATGGGCTGCCAAAAACCGGGTTTGCGGGCTCCGCACCAATGGAAATTAAACGCGATGGAGCATCAACTTGATCGTATCTCAATCTCCCAACCCTCAAAACCTGCATCAAGATCCATTGCCTGCCAGACGGTTCCGGAAAATGAAATACCGACAACTTCTGATAGTGTTGCTACAAAACACAAACCGATTTCTGATAATGTTGGCGCAAAACATAAATCAACTTATAAAATAGCAGATGCAGCAATGAGTGAACGGAAAGCGAATTCAAAAAATAACGTCAAATGTTCAAAATCATCTGCTAATGCGACTTCGAAATCTCCAGTCTCCGCATCTAATGTAGCTAAGAAAACTAGCTCAAAAGCAGTAGATGCCAACATCGTATTAGATCCTCATATAGTATCAAATGATTTGAATATTTTCAACTGCACCCTCAGAGGTGTCACACAACCCAGAGCTATATTTGTATCTAGGCTTGCTCCTGATACCACAGCAGATGACGTGAAGAAAAATGTTGAGGGAATCCTTGAGCATACAAAATCCTTCATCCCTAAGGACTGTGTATCAGTTATTAAGATAGGGAATCGGCATCGTGTATCATCATTTAAAATTATAGCACCAGATTGTTGCTTTGATTCCATTGCAAATAGCCTTTTCTGGCCGCCGAATTCTGTTGTGCATGAATTCATCAACAAACGAATAAGTAAATCAAGTGCTGCAACAAAAAACGGGACGAACTCATCTCAGCACTTTACACCAACGTAAGTGGAATGCGATCTAAACTTAATAAGTTCTATGAGCTGTCAAACTCTGAAGCTTTCGATGTCATTGCGATCACCGAAACGTGGCTTTGTGCAAATATTCACAATGCTGAAATTTTTAATTCGGAGTATACTATTTTCCGCCGGGATAGACATGGAGATCTTACTGACGCTCCTGTCGGAGGTGGTGTTCTTCTGGCGTTTCACAAAAAATTCAAAGTATCTCTAATCGAAATACCGCATACAAATAATGAATTTATTTGTGCCCAATTCGAACTGACGTCAAAGAAAATATTTTTCGGTGTCAACTACACGCCACCAAATTCTTCGTATGATGTTTATGCTTCGCTTATACATATTATGCAGCTCATATGCGATCTTGCGGACAATAACGACGACGTCGTCTTAATGGGTGATTTCAACCTACCTAGAATAAACTGGTGCCCTTCAGCGGACGGCACTTTCGAAGTTCCGAGCTCTACTTTTATTGGCGGACAACACGATATCAACATTGCAAACGAATTTATATCACTTGGTTTGTTTCAAGCCAATTGCATCCGGAACGCAAATGGAAAAATGCTGGACCTGATTTTTTCGACTGATGCCTCTTCTACTGTGGTGAAACCCCTCACATCATCTCTCATCGACGAAACCGCGCATCATTGTGCACTCAACATTATTTTCGAGCCAAAGTCTAGTAATTACTTATCATCGAGCACATCTGAACTTAAATTTAATTTTAGACGAGCTAATGTTGATCAAATACGTGACTTGCTTGCTAACTATGATTGGTCCTCCGTGTTGCAGGAACCTAATCCTGATAAAGCTACGTTCTATTTCCACATTCGGTTGTTTAGCTGTTTTTTACGGTGCGTGCCAACTACCTTCACTAAAAGCAAGGTTCGTTTTCCTTGGATGTCTCCACAGCTTTGCCATTTAAAAAATTCCAAAAACAAAGCCTGGAAAAAGTTTCGCCTGACTCGCTCAGAACCTGACTATCAACGTTTTTCCACATTACGAGATCTGCATCATAATGAAGTTGCATTCGCATATCATAGACATACGCAACAGCTTAGATTTAATTTTCAAGCTCAACCTAAGAGATTTTGGAATTTTGTTAATTCTAAGACTTATAACGATGGGTATCCACTCACATTTAAATCTGACGACTCTTATTTTGATGATCCCTTTGATATTAGTAATTTATTTGCTTCCGTTTTCCGTAAAGCCTATCGTACGGACTTTCCTAACTCCAGACACTTTTCACCCTACTTGACGAACTCAACAGTTTCTTCTTTGGAGATGAAGGATTTAAAAATTGACGAAGACACTATTATCACATTTGCTAATAAACTTGACAATAATATAACACCTAGCCCAGATGGCATACCTAATTTGGTCTTGAAATATTGTGTGTCGTCACTACTACCTGTGCTGTCTTATATTTTCAATACATCCTTAAAAACAGGCATCTTTCCTCATTTGTGGAAATACTCCACCGTCACTCCTATATTCAAGAAAGGGAGTCGTAATAACGCTTGCAACTATAGACCTATTGCAAAACTTCCCTGTGTCGCAAAACTTTTTGAAGCCATAGTCACGAATGTTGTAGCCTTTCATTGCAAATCAATTATGGCTCCGTATCAGCATGGTTTCATGAAAGGTCGTTCAACCACAACCAACCTGCTTGAATTTTCTCACCAAATAACCAACTCAATTGAAGCTGGGCTCCAAACTGACTGCGCCTACACAGACTTGACGAAAGCCTTTGATAAGCTTGATCACTCTATACTTTTAGCTAAGCTTCATTCCTTTCAATTCCCTTACTTGTTTTTAAATTGGGTTGACTCTTACTTGACGAATCGAACTCAACGTGTATCCTTTCGCGGTGCCTTGTCATCTGAAATTAGAACCACGTCTGGTGTTCCACAAGGTAGTCATCTAGGCCCTTTACTGTTCGCATTATTTATTAATGACGTAGGTTCCATTCTACAGTCATCTTCTGTTCTTCTTTATGCCGATGACGCTAAAATTTTCAAAGTTGTGAGAAACCTTAACGATTGCAATGATTTGCAGCAGGATCTAAACAGATTTGCCAAATGGTGTTCCGATAACAATCTCCTAATTAATCCTGACAAGTGTACGATTATATCTTACACACGCAAAAATAATCCTGTAATCTATGAATACTCACTTTTGAGTACATCTTTAAATAGATCAGCGAAAGTACTCGATTTAGGAGTATTGCTGAATCAATCCTTCACATTTGACGATCACATCGATTCAATCGTTGTGAAAGCTAGCAATGCCTTAGGTTTTGTCAGAAGACGTTCGAAGGAATTCGACGACATTTTTCTAACTAAGACCCTCTTTTGTAGCTTAGTAAGACCTATTGTCGAATATGCAAGTATTGTATGGTCACCATATTAAAAAGTCTACATAGACCAAATTGAGTCAATTCAAAAGAGGTTCTTACGTTTCTGCCTCCGCGGTCTTCCGTGGTATGACCCTTTACATCTACCTCCTTATCAAGACCGCTTAAATCTTTTACGAATGGATACCTTGGACTCTCGACGTCAAAATTCCAAAATCTTATTTGCCGCGAAAATTTTGGATGGCACCGTTGACTCAAACTACTTATTAAGCCAACTTAATTTTAACATTAATAACAAACGTGTCAGGCGTGTTAACTTTTTGTCGATCCCTCAACATCGGACCAATTATGGTTGCAATGAACCAGTCACTTCAATAAGTAGATGCTTTAACGAAGCTTATTATAAGTTTGATTTTCATTTATCTACAGCATCACTTAAACGAATTCTGTGTAAGAATAATTAATTTTTATTGTATGTGTATAGTCTGCATTAGACGAATTTAATAAATGATTGATTGATTGATTGATACAGACTGATAGCACCTGATGGCTTGCACAAGTCACGTGTCTGTATTCTTGTCAAGCAAACCATTAACGTCCTTTCTGTGACAAGGATAACATGGCTGTCGCAGTGGAAATCGTTCAGAGATCATGTTGGTTTGTTTCTTGCTACATGGCACACGATCATGACACTTGCCCTCCGTGCGACATTGTCAAGGGTGTTGTGGCTGAAGCAAAAAAAAAATGGTGTACCTCTTATTCTGGGGTCTGACTCTAATGCTCATAATGAAGTATGGGGTAGCTCCAGCACAAAGGGCCGAGGTGGGGAACTTTTTGACATCATCCTTGCCCACGAACTTTTCATCGCCAATACCAACCATAGGGAGATTCTTGACGTTACCTTGGTCAGTGAACGGCACTAGCATTTTCTCCAAGACTGGAGAGTTTTACAGGAGTGTTCTTTCTCTGACCAAAGGTATATACCGTTCAATGTGGGTGGCGGCAGCTTAGCTGAGCAGGCAGCCTTTATTAACAGAAAGAAGACGGACTGGAAGTTATTTAAATTTCTGATCCGATCCTCACTGGAAACTGCTCCTAAGAGCAGTTTAACTAGAACGATTTCCACGACTTAAATGAAGGTTTTTGGGCTACAAATAATAAAAAATATTTGCTATTTTGGGCTAGAAATTGGGCTATTTTTTCACCCAAATATCTGGCCACGCTGTTCACAAATAAAATAGCAAAGAGAGACAGTTGTACGTCTAATGGCTCAGTTGGCAATGAGGAATCGTTGAGCTTGTCGTATTTTCATCGCACAAGAAGAAATAATTTTTTATTACACAAGGTGTTGGAATGAAGGTAATCGGCCTAAGTGGAGTTCATACAGCAAATAGTTTAACAGAAATTGGTGCAATTATGCTGTGCAAATCATTTTGATTCGCTTCAATAAAGAAAATGCCTTGCTGCCACGTGAATTACATTCATTTCAATATAACATTTTGATATTGGTACAATTATTGAACTTCATTCATTTTGATCTTAATAAAAAACTGAATTTAATTCAGCTAATCAGTTAAAACAACATTTATTGATTTTGAGGCGGTACGAAGTTTGGCCGAATCAGCTAGTAGATAAATATATAGGGCAGACCGGGGTTAGTAGACCCATTTTTCATAATTAATTTTATACAAATGTTACTGTTAGGTTTTTAGCCATAATAAATACGTTTTCGCTTTGATTACTTCAATGGGGTTTTTTCCTTTTCCTCTGTCTTTCCCTTGTGTTTTTTTTTCTGTTTTTTTACTTTACTTTCCATTGCTACTTTGCGTTGTTTGGCCAATTTTTCTTCTTCCAATGTCTTTTTTTCAGCGGTATCTGTGTATATAGTGCTTGTTCTTTTTCGGCGATTTTTCTTGTTGTCTTACGGGGTCCAGCTTTTGGGAATGGTTTTAATTGCTCAGGTGTAATTTTCACTCTCGCTTCATTTGCTTCAATTAGTACAGCAGAATAGGATGTTGATGGCTTGTTGGTTAAATCTGCCAGTGGCAAAAAATGTGATGTATAGTAATTCGTACTTATAACTTGCTCTTCAGGAGTCTAACTTGGATCACTCAAAATCGAATTTCCAGTCAATAAATTATCGGTGCCGACATTTTCATATGCTGGCAATAGGTTTTGTTCAGTGTTTCCAGGATGCGGCCTATCAGTCACGTATGCACCTAAAAACTCAGAATCAGGAAATATATTTTCATTTAGCGGTGATATCCCAGTGACTTTAAAACCTCCCTGAATATTTTCTATAGTTGCAGCTCGAAGGAGAGCAACTTTCACTACCTCGGGGATGTTGTAAATCGTGAGTGTTTTTCCATCATTAGTAGCAAGCCAATTATCACATGCTGTATTTACATATCTTTTTAATGGACCATATACAGATCGGTCAAGTGGTTGCAGTTTGTGGCTGCAATGAGGTGGAAAAGAAAGTACTGTCACGCCATTTTCTTTGAACTAACTAAGTGCAGCGATGGATAAATGCGAATCATGGCTGTCTAGTAGCAATAGTATTGATCTTTCCTTAGTTGGTCTAGCATATTGTACAAAGTGTTTAGAGAATATTATAAATTGCTCCTCTTTCATCCATCATGAAGGAGTGACAGCACCCGCGGTTCCAGTTGGCCCACCTTGGACAAAATGGTCTTTGCAGTTGACACGGGGAAATACAAAAAAAGGTGGAATGAAGTTTCCAATTGCTGAAAGTACCACTGCAACTGTAACTAATGTGCCACGTTCAGCCGAAGTTATTTGTCCCAAATGCCTAGTCCCTCGGCGAGCTATGACTCGGTTTGGAGAATGAACAGTGGTAATACCTGTTTCGTCGACATTCCATATGTCGGCGGGAGTCAAATTCAAGCAATCGTATACCTTTTTTCAGTTTGTGAAGAATAACTGAACGTTATGTTTGTTAAAAGATGTAGAACGAGACAGGCTGGTGGCTTGGGGCGACCTAATAGACAACGTTGTGTTCCGTTTCAAAAAATATCCTAGCCAGTCTTCTCTTGCCATTTTCTTCAATTGCCAAGAGTCTGGAACTTTGTTGCTACAGCAAATTCAAATGCAAATTTTTTGACTTCGTAGGGTGTCATACCGTAACAAATGTCAGCAGCCTTCTTTATGTATTGCGCCAAAATTTGTTCTTCTTCATCACGAAAAAACTCTTGTGTTGTTGTAATACCCGACTTGTTCCAGTTTCAGCGCAGACTTTTCAATTAACGGATGCTTCTCAACTTCATTTTTCATTTTGACGACATATCTCTGTAAAGTTTTATATGGTATTCCGTACTTAACCGCCGTACTTCGAATACTTCTATCGTCATAAATAACCTCTTTGCAAGCAGTTTCCATCACATCCTTAGATGTATTCGATCTTTCCGTTTTTCGTTTGTAGGTCCTCATCGTTCTGAGTGTAAGATAAGCATGTGATTAGTAGTAACTTAAAAGATAAGCAAAATAAAAACCAAACATGGGGCTAGTTGACTCATGAGCAGTGCTGTCGTTTTGTGCTTTCGGTGTGCAGTAAATGGAAATTTAAAATTGCAGTATACTGCTTGAAATTGCAGTAGATTGATTTTCCTGTATGCGTTCACACTTGTGTGTACTTACATATGCAAAAAATTGAACTATTCCCATTTACAAAAAAAGCATGTTCAGTAATTGCAGAAATTGCAGAAAAACTTAAATTTTTACAAAGCTACTTATGCATACATATATATTGAATTTGATACTATTGAATTCGAATTGGTTGTTTGGTGAAAAATATATACAAATATTCATTAACTTCAGTTATGTCAGATTAAAGATAGAAATGCAGTACATATTGCTGTGTACACACACTAAAATTCACAGTATTATTGAGGAAATTCTTGTGTATTGTGATTTAAATGGTAAGTGTATCAATAGTTTACAGGGAAAATACATCTTTTTGATTCTATTCTAAGCTTGCAAACAATTTCCTTTCTCCGTTTTCATTAAATAAATTTGCGAAAAAATTCTTTCAACAGTTAACTACTATGTGGTAAGTTGGAAGCATTGGCTCGTTGGAAACATTTTTCACCTTAAAAACTTTACACCAAAATTCTTTAATATCCTCTTCTGTCTCTATATTTAATTCAGAAAAATCCAAATTTATTAGCATCCTCCATTCGTTATCTAATTCTTCAATCCCATCGTAGTGTGTTATATTTGGGAAACGTTTAATTATATCTGTCAACGAATATCCCAGCTTTTTGGGATCTATGATTGCTAAACTATTCAAAGTAACATCATTAAGGTCAAATCTTTTGAAAATTTGTTTGGTCAGCTCTTGATAATAATTTAAGCAATTTATTTTTATAAGGATTTGATCGTCATCATCAATATTACTCATTAAAATATACGCTTTTGCGCCTATATAAATATCTTTCAATTCCATACTCTGCTCATCTTTCAAGGATTCAAAGATGCGTTCAATAACACTTCGTTTAAATATTCGCTTCGTACGAAATTTTGTAGGATATTTTTAAGTGCGTTTTTATAGTAGGATCGATTAAATGAAATTTAGGAGTTTCCGACTGAAATTCAGCATTAATTTTGCTGGTTATATTTAAAATATAAGATGAAAATGTGTAATAAATTTTGTTCTTAACATTTAAATTTTGAGCTATTCGCACAGCTAGGTCTGGATTTCTATCAAAATTTTTTACTTGTTATATATTGATGTAAAAGCTCCCAGTGCTCAATAATTCGATTAACTACTTGTTCCAATGCAAGCCACCGAGTAATGTTTTCAAAATCTTGTGTACCTTAACATTGAAGTATTCCTGCAGCTGCTGAAATTCGCTGGTTCGTTCTGGGGTATGCGAAATAAGAAATAAACGTTTCTTGCTAGATTTCTATATTTGACGGCAGTTTTTTTGCAGCTGTTGGCGAACACAAATCGAGAGAATGGCAAGTACATCCTATAGTGTATATGTTTAGCAATATATCCTTAAACATTCGTTTGATGCCACTTTTTTCACCCATCGTCACTGCTGCATTGTAAGCCACATATCCAATAATATTTTCAATTCGAATTGAATGTTGGGCCAAAAATGAAATGACGGAATCGAAAATTGATTTCGCATTATATTCTCGCAAAGCTATTAGTGCTAACAATCTATCTTTAGCTTTTCCACAAGCAAAGTCAAAATATCGACATGTTAACGCCAAACTTTTAAAGTTTCTGCAACGTAATTCACACTTTCAGGTAACATTGCATCTTTAATAGTTTGGACTGATTTCGTTTTCCCTAATTTGATTCGTTTTGCTATTTCAGAATCTATAGCAACTGATTTTATCAAATCGATTAGCGCTGGAATTAAAGCAAATGGCAGATTGTTTGAGATCACACACATAATAATTCTAAGCTCTGCCATATTAAGCAAATTTAATGTTTTCGTAGCTTCCACGTTACTTTTCATGTCTAACAATTTCGGCTGACTCTTTGAACTTTTGACATTTTTTCGGTTTACTCCGCTTTCACCGTATCTTCGCAAAGTGACAAAGTGACAAGTTGCCATTTTTCTCACTCATCCATTCAAATTTATCCTCCCAAATTCTTCTATGTTACTGTTCGTATTTCGGTTTTTTTTCGCAGTCTGAGCTTCATCACTACTAGGACAAATGAATTTTTAATTTTTTGTTTTAATTTTTTTACAATAATTGCATATACCTCATATCGTCATGTAAATTTATCGTGGATCTATCATCAATACAGACTGAAAATTCTTCGTCCTATATTTATTGACTTACTTGTCCATTTTGCTTTTTATCACCAATTTCACCAAAACAACGCTTCCTTCCTAATAACCACCAGATTGCAAAAATAGCTATCATATGACTGTATTAAGAAAAGTGCATTCTACTGCTTGCAGTTTCGTGCAGCGAAGACTAGGCAGATGTAGATTTGCTCGTTATATTAAATGTGCAGCGAATCTGTTAAAATGCAGTAGATGGCACTAAAATGCAGTGTTGCAATAGATTCTATCAAATTGCAGCAGAAATACTGCAATTGCAGTAAAACGACAGCACTGCTCATGAGTCGTCTAGCCCCGCTATGCTGTGAGTCAATAAGCCCCAACCCGCCATTTTCTTCTTAAAACACTCATGACAAAAGGTTATTGCAATCACAGGAAAAACAAGCTAAGAACACTTTTAACCAATGCATACACTTTCAATTGAAACCACTAGACAAGCAAATATCATGAGCGTGTATATTATAAGACAATTTAAATCTGAAACAAAATTTTCACTCACGTACTTGTAATTTCGTTTTTTTCTATTATTCCGTGAACGACAAGCGCTGGCTTCGACGACTATTGCTGCACTGAAGTAGGTACTTCAACTAAGTACACAGTCAAATTTTTACAGCATAGTTGTCGATTTTTACTTAGTTAATCGTAATGAGTCTACATACCCCTATAGTCAACTAACCCCGGTCTGCCCTATATGTAGAATTCCGCTAACCTGCTCCTGTTTTTTTCTATTGCCTGTTAATAATAATTCTCTGTCTTAGGGGCTAAATATATCTTAAAGTGCCCAGGGCCCCAAATTCATCTAAGGCGGCTCTGCTCATAGGATTATCCCATGCATGCTCATACATCTGTTTAACATACCTGGGCTTGCCGACGGGTTTCATCTCTTTGTCCTTTTTTTTTGCTCCTTAATCTCAGCGACACCGAGCCAAGGAAAAGACTGAGGCTTAGTTCTAAGAATTTTGGACGACTCGACTATCAAGCAAGGATTTCGCTTGGTTCATAAAATAAGCATAACTACAAAATTCAAAAATTTCTTAAGGCAACGTAGCACCTCCAAATTTTTAAAAAATCGATTTTTGTTTTTTGATTGAATATGTTAGAATGAAGGTTTTAAAACATGATTTTAATAATATAAAATTGAAATTCTAAAACAAAAAAATTTTATGAGTATATATAGCGAAGCGCCCCAAGGTCATTGATTCTATGATTTTCGTTCACTTCGCTATATCGCTACATCGAATTAAGCCAAAGTGTAGACAAAGATAAATGAGTCATCTCCTTTAAAAGAAGCAAAAAATAAACTAGCCTTGGCAAAAAAAATAAAAAAATAGCTGTTAAAGATGTTTCTAAAAAAAAGTGTAGAATTTCCAAAAAAAGGTCCGAAAAAAGTTCACCTGGCACTAAAATTAATGAAAAATTTAGCCACGTATTATGGCCTAACTATAAGACGAAATCCTGATTCAGTTGAAAATATGCGCAAGGAAATTTGGGCAGCATATTACCACAAAATTTCAACTGATGAGAACCCTCAACTTTGTTATTGTCCTGTTGGAGAAACGGCTTGGTGTAACTGGCGCAAGGCGGAGGCAGCGGGTGATAATGCATTAAACAATTTCAAGCATCCTCCACCTTAATATGATGAGGTAAAAGAAATTTTAAAGCCTATTAATGATTACTTATCATCAGAAGATTTATTAAAGCGTTGCTTGGGCAATTTTGCGCAGAATAATAACAAAAGCTATAATTCTTGTGTTTGGAATTTGGCCCCCAAACATACTTTTTGTGGGAAAAACGTACTAAATATGGCTGCAAATATTTCTGTATGTACATTTAATGAAGGAATTATGGCTTTCTTGAAAATAATGCAAGTCATGGGAATTGCAATTTGCCAATGTGCGCTGGAACATGCAGAGCATAGAGATGCTGGAAGAATTAACCAGGCGGAAAAACACTCAACTGAGGCATCTAAAGAGGCCAGAACTGCTCGAAGGGAGCAAAAATCTTTAGAAGAGGAGGAGTATGAGCAAGAAGAAGGTGTATTGTATGGTCCAAGCATCGCAGATTAATTTTCGATAAGATTTATTGCAAAAAATATTGAATTTCAACTTTAAACGCGATTTTCTCGAAACAACGTTTTTCAAGTTGGCGTGCATGATTAAGAAAAACAATATTATCCAATCGTTTTGAAATTTTAACACGTTAATTTGCACATGTTAATGCTCAGAATGAACCTCGGATGAAAAAATCGGCATTAAACTTTTTTAGTTATAGCCGATTTTTGGGGAAAAAAAACCTCGATTTTCGAAAAAAACGCCGCCATTTTCTTATTTTTCAACCAAATTTTTTTTTTTAGTTCATTCCAAGGCCGCTTTGATGCTGGTCAAAACCCCGTTTTTGTTTTTTTTTCAGACTTTCCTGAGGGCAGTTATCATGCACGCCAGGTTTTTTTGGTGTATTTTCCAAAAAATTGTAACAGGCGACAGGGGGCCACAAAACATTTTTAACAATTTTGCTTATGTAGTCTAAGACATATAAAGTATGTGTAAAAAGTTTCATTAAGATATGTCTTTTTATTCAATTAAAAACAAGCCTTTGAAAATAACATATGTTTTTCAATTTGAAGGTGCTATGTCGCCTTAAATGCTGAATTCTGTCACTTATTGCCTGAGCTCTGCAAGTAGCTGTTTTCGAATTAATAATTTTTGCTATTCTCCTGTATTCGTAATTATAATGCAAATTCATTAAAACATTTAACCATCGATATACATATTTTATTCAAGGTCGTAACAAGATATTAGATAGTAAAATAGGCCAATTCTCACAACGAATTGCGTATATATTGGTTTTAAAATGATAATAAAAGGTTTGCCATTATTTGATATACAAAATACTTCACTTATTTGCATTTAACTTACCAAAGAAGAGGCATGTATCGTGGTTACGACTGATTTCTCCCGCGTGTGAGTTTGTGGCCACAATCATGTTATCATCAATTTCCCAGCATCATTGCCCAATACGAAACGAATCCCCTAAGCAAATGCGACTGATGTACATGCATGTAACACATATATATATATATTTATATATTATGTAATATATATAAATATGTGTCCTCATACCATGTATATATATATATACATATTTACAACCAAATCTTTGTTGCAAAATGTTTGTTTATGGTTTTCCTGATTTTCGGATTCAACCAGCTGTAAGGGAATTCAGGTTGAATCGAAGTGGATATTGCTTTAGGTGTGATTCCTTACCACATTGGTGTACATACTGCCTGTTTGTTGCCGCTGCTCATTGTACAGTTGAGTGGGTCATTACAAAGCACATCATTTATGGATGGTTCGGTCCCTTTTGTTTTCTACTATTAGTGTCCATCTCCAACAGACAGACAGAAGTCTCGGTTAGAGGCTTACAATAAACGGTCTCGACATTTATCACCACCACCACCACCAGCTGCGTTAGTTTTGCATTTACAAGTCTTTTACATATGCAAATATGTACTCATTAGTTATTACAAGCTTATTAAACGCTTAAGGGGGGGGGGAGTAGGGTTAATTCGTGTAAAAAAAAGGCACATTTTTGTGATTTTTTTTGTTTTTTAGATGAAACAGTTAAAATCAATTTATTAAAACCAACGGTACATTAAAGTATAACATTTGAAGAATATTTTGTGAAATTTTCATGAAAAAATATTAAAAAATACGGCAATAGCAGCAATTCTTCTGAATTTCGGTGCCCATCATAACTCGGTGCCGGATCATCTGATATCCAAAAATCAAATGTATTTCGCTCGATAATCGCTTTCCCCAGGTATTCGAAATTTCAATTTTTTCACTTTTTGTGAGCACTTTGAACGAAATAAAAAAATCGGTTGATTTGTTATTGTAAAATTAAAAATATAAATAAATTCGAAAGTCGTCCCAGCATCCGACTAGTCCCCGATTGGCCCGGAACCATATAAGCGCTCGGGAATCAAAAAACTCTCCAGCGTTACCTCGTAAATTATGTAGAAAAATAGTGTTCAAACCTTCAAAAGGATCGGTGCAGTAGTTTTGGAGTTATGATGGGCATCGACTTTGAAAACGTGAGTTATGGGAAAAACGCTTTCAAGTTTTGAACACTAAAAAATTTGGGATGAGAAACGTTCATAAGCGAGTTCTATCGGCTTACCTCACACTGAATCATCGATGCCAGGTCCATAAAGGGATTTTGCTATCATCTACCTCCCGTCGGAGTTAAAAGGAGGCAATTTCGGGTGGCTTAGCTCACGTGGAGAATATGGTGAGTCAAAATTTCAGGCGCCAGCCCGCGAGGTAGGAGGCACAAAAGCTGCCACAGACGCTCTTGTCGCATCCAAGGTACGGCCCATCTTCACTAGATCAGCAATGGACTTTACGGGGGTTAAGCACAATTGTTACTGATAAAAAGGTGCGATGTTTCTACGCAGCACCTTTAGCTTTTCCTCATCCGAGGAACTCATTTTCAACCTGCTGAATGCCATTACGGCCACATACACACCCATTGATTCGCTTTCCCCTTGGGTACGTTTGCGAATCTCGTCCCACAGGCGATCCTCGTAGTCGGACGGTAAGCATTCGGCCTTGAGCTCTTCCACCAGCTCGTCCCAGCATCCGACTAGTCCCCGATTGGCCCGCAACCATATAAGCGCTCGGGAATCAAACAAATCCACCGCCGCTCTAAAAAGCTGTGATTTAGTCAGCCCCCTTGCCTGCCGCAATTCCTCCACCCGCTCGAGAAAAGCGTTCACGGAACCTGAGGAGTCCCCGCAAAATTTCAGGCCCCATTTAGCCACCTCCACCTGTTGCACTATGGAAGTCACTTGCGCTTCTCCGAATTGCTCCATATCATCTTCGCTAAGATCCTCACTTTTTTTCCGCTAGGTTCTCCATCGCCAAGATGAGCCTGTTCCGGAGCTCCTTCTCGGCGTCCTTCTGCTCCTGGGTCACGGAACGCACGTTCTTCAATCTGCGGAACCCGAACTCAATCCTGACTCGTGCCTTTAGGTATTCCAGCGAAGCCTTATCGCCCGACACCCTGCCTACCAATTTTTGAGCTTCCAATACTTTCGCCGTGAGCTCCCTGTAGTCTGTCTCGTAGTCAAACTGGTATTCCGCCTCGACGTACGACGTGTCCAGACCTCAAGGTCTTCCTCATATTATCCACTGTTTCCGACGGGAAGCCGCTGCTATTTGGCCAGCGACCACGATTTTGAACGAATACTGAAAAAAAAACGTTGGTGGAATACACGAGCACAAGCGATAAATACGAGCACAAGGAATCTGGCGATTTTTGGTGCGATTGGAACCGGCGTGTGCGGCGAAATTGATAGCGAGCGGAGCGCAGGATATCGACATCTATAACGAATAGCAGAAAGTGCAACGGCGAAACAATAGGCGAGGCGACTACGCGGGGAATTCCCATATACGTGAAGAAATAACAACTAGGGAGTCTCGGCGAAACGAACCCGACCTAGAGATAGCTCCAGGTATTTGAGTAGTATCTTAAATGTAAGTAAGTTAGTAGTAACTAGTTTCATTTGAGTTTGTGAACATCAATAGTAGTGTAACGCGGCGCCGGCGAAAGAGATTGAAATTTGAAATTTTAGACTGATTGAATATAATTGTGATATACTTTGTAATGCTGGCGTTATCATTGTGCATTAGTTAAGTTTACTGAGATTCGTGATCGGGAGTGTAGGATAGATCGTCGACGATTTCTCGCTTCTAGGCGACGGTCGATAGGCAATTTCGGAGTAAATCAAAGCGAGTGACGTCTGAAATTGAGACTCACCCTATTCTCCACGTGAGCTAAGCCACCCGAAATTGCCTCCTTTTGACTTCGACGGGAGGTAAAGGGAGCGGAAACGATTGTGCGATTAGAACGGTAACAATGTCTACAGCATATTTTTGCTCCTGTCTACGATGAATCCTGCCTTCTTTTGTTTGCTTTTCAGCTTCCTGCTCTGCTCGGCCTATCCGCATGGAGTCAGTTGATCGCGCCCACTCATGAGCGTTTGATCCACTACTGATTCCCATGCCTTGCATGAAGGTTAGATAAGCAAAAGCATCTTCATTGATGACACAGGCTGCCACATAAGCTACAATCTCAACAATGACAGAGGCTCCACCCAAGTGCTCCCATTGTTGTTCTGCGTAAAGCCTCCGACACATCACTCCAGGAGGGCATCTTAGCTCAGATCTTCATAGATAGGCTTGATGGTATCCAAAACATCATTGGGAAGAGCACTGTACGTATTTTTGAATGAATCCAATGCATTACTAGCTTCAGCTCTTTGCCATTTGCACCACACTGAAAAAAATCCACATGGCGCCCAGAGCCATGTAACATAGCGCATTATTTATGGTCACATACGCCATGTACATAGTACTCTGAGCCATGCAATATGGCTCCTAGCGAGATGTCAGAATCTACAAAGCGCGTGGTCCCATGTAACATGGCGCAGCATTTATGGTCCCACACGCTATGTACATAGTATCCTGAGCCATGCAGTATGGCTCCCAGCGCCATAATTACATGGCTCATAAATTATGGCGCCACACGCCATATTACATAGTACCATGAGCCATGTAATATGGCTTCATTTATAGGTGAGCGAATTTAGATATTGTTCGTTATTTGAAGTATATTTGAATATACGGCCATACCATACTGGGATAACCGATTCTCGTCAGATCACCGAAGTTAAGCAGTGTTGGTCGCACTTAGTACTTAGATTGGGGACCGCTTGAGAATACCACGTGACGTTAGCACGTAAAACTTTGTGCTGTCCCTTATCCAAACAAACTAGTTGTCTGGGAAGCACTATGAAGAAGAAAATAAAAGAAAAAAAATTAAAAACAAGAAAATTAAAAAAAAATTTTTTTGGAGGCATATATATCTAGTGTTTAGCATGTGTGCAAATATTTTAAGAGTTAAATTTTTGATTAGACCTTTATTGTGGTACTTTAGTTTGCATAAAGTGCATGGCGTGGAGGACTATAGTAAATGGCGTGTGGGGGCCATAATACATGGCGTGGAGTACCATAGTGCATAGCGTGGAAAAGCATAGTACATGGCGTGGAGGGCTATAAGCATAGCGTCTGCTCCTATGTACTTTTCGCCATGTAATATGGCGTGTGGCGCTATATTTTATCACATTCCTCAAATCGACTATGTACATGGCGCCAGAAGTCCATAAATTATGGCGTCTGATGCCATGAGTTTTTTCAGTGCAGGAGTCCGCGCAGTGAGTTCGTCTTCATCTTCAGTATTTTTCTCTTCGGCTTTTGCTGCTTTTTCTTCTTTTATAGCAAATAAAAAAATCTATCCGCTACTTCTCTTACAGTCGAGTACATTTTTTTCATACAATCATTGTACGTCGATTTTGGTAAAAAAAAAATTACAAGACAAATCCATCAAGCCGCAAAAATTTTCACAGCCATCTAATCCTAAGCCTAACATCCTCATCATAAAAACAAACCGATAATTAACTTCGTAAACACCTGAATTTATTCTTGCACTAGACGGAACATTTGTAATCTGTTTACAGCTTTCGCACGACTCTTTGTTGTTAAATCCAAAGCCTTCTGTTTTAGTCGAATAAAAAATTTATTTTTCCATCACATTTTAATGTATTTCACTAGCGTTGCAATTTTTGAAAAGACTAATAAAAAATCTATTATCCTATAATATTTTTGAAGGTCCTCCGTAACTTGATCTTCAATGGTCACTTTAATTTTTTTTAGCTGACGCGCTACTTGTCCAAATGTCTTCATTTTTACGTTTTTGCGGAGATACAACTTTATTAGGTCGATATAATCTCGCACTAGTTGATGCTCTATCAGGTCTTGTAAGTTTTTTCGGCATTTTAGCAATATTTTAACACAAAACTGAACGAAAATGGAGTGAAAATGATGCGAAAATCGGAAAGTGCGTGTACGTATGCTCGATAGAACGTGTATTGTCACACAAAATTATATACTCTACATTGACTTAAGTTATAAATAATATAATATAAAATTATTATTGACTAAAGTTAACACGTTTGTACTCGTTTTTAAACATCTATAAAGAAAGATAGGGGTAGCTTTTAAGTTATTCTATAGAAATCGAACCAGCTGCCTGGTAACAATAGTACGCTCGAGAGTCAGATAGTTATCAAAATCTGACAGGTATAAAAACAGTCAAAGCTTCGTCAATTTTGCTGCGATCGATTTGAAATGTAGACACCACATTCTTGAGATATAAGTCATTCATTTAAAATAAAAAATAAAATCGAAAAAAAAAATAAATTAAAAAACCCTATTCCCCCCTTAATACGTTATGTTTTTCAGCATCGTTTTTTAAACACATGGTCCTGTAGCGATTTATGGGATGGAGGAGTGCTAGCCTTAGCACAACTCAGAACCAGACCGAAGTCCGGAACCAAGATGGCCAAGGTCCAGCACAGGTGGAATGGCTGATGCCATTCAAGAGGCAAAACAAAATAAAGGAATTGCCACGAGAGCAGGGTGCCCTAGAAATGGTCGTGAAGGCCCCTCGTCCGCATTAGCGGAGCACCCTTTAACCAACCCCGAGGGATGCTGGTTTGCCGCTTTGCTAGCTCGCTGCGGCTGGGGTTTTCAAAACAAACGCAAAGATGGTGACATTTTTTTATGTATGAATGAGTTAAATTAATTGTGAAACATGTTTACGTGTGAAAATTGTTTAAGTGTGAAAATTGTTTAAGTGTTAAAATTGTATGTAATTAAATATTAGCTTGGGTCCTTTCCAGAAGGGAATCGCCCACTATGGGGGACTGTTCGCCCACCCGAAATTCCTTGAAAAGAGAGGAGCAGATGATCAATATACACAATGTTGTTGCTTGACTCAGATGTAGCAAATGGTCCAAGTCTGGCCAAGCTGCAGGGACGTGTAGGCGGCACCGCGCCAACCCCACGTAATCCACCACAGCTTGAACCAGACCCGAGCCAAAAGCCGAAGCTGGGTCAAGACAACAAGGATAAATCAAGTTGGGATAGCTTCCCGACACAAAGTGGGGCAGGGGCCCTTCGGATGACCGGGACAGGATTGGCGGTAAACCACCAAAACCTGTTATCCGCGGCCAACCTCCAGGTTGCACCCATAGTCAAAAAAACTCAAGAGACAAAACAAAGGGAAGCTATCCAAGAGGTATGCTAAAAGGATTGAATTTAATAGGATGGGATTGGGTAGGATGTTTGAGGCTAATAGGGGAAAGAGCGAGCAATGCATGTCCTGTTTTGAAAAGCCAGCCAGCCAGCGGACCTGAAAAGTGGAAGGAATGGACCGGGTTTCGCGCAATAAGAAGGCCTACCTTTCTGAGAAAAAAATACTTTTAATATTCTTTAATAATTCTGAGGAAAATACTTTAATAAAACCCCTGTCGAAAAGAATAATTTTTGTAAAACACTTGTACGCACATTTAACCTTTTTAAACCGTTAGGCACCCCACTAAGTGTGCACTGATATTTGTGAATTTTCGGCACTTTAGCCTATTAACTTCGTTTTTAGCTTTACCTCAGCATTTGGCTTAGGTTAAGTACTCCTAACATTGATTGGTTAGACACACCACTAGGTGTGCACTTATCTTCTATTTTGAACTTTGGCACTTTGGCCTACTAATTATTACGTATTGCTCATAGCCACTTTGGCTTAGGTTAAGATACTTATACAAAAGAGTTAGACACACATTGTTGTGCACTTGGTTGCTGCCTGGATTATCAGTGAACCAACTTTAGCTTTAAGCGTATTGATTTCATTAGTCACGTTATCGTGCAATTAATACTTAAATTTTCAGAATTTCTTCAAACTTAGACATGCCACTAAGGCACAGTAGTGAGGACCTGTCTGGCACCACAGTGGAGGCACAGTGCTCCATATGTCAGCAATCATTCACTACTGGCCAGGCCACGTATACCACGAAATGTGGACATAATTTCCACGAGACGTGCCTGGAGGAATGGCTTAAACACCACATGGATTGCCCGCTGTGCCGTGGACCACTGAGTCTCCCCTTAGAAGCCAGACAGGTCCCCACTGCTGCAGCATCTATGCCACGAGGGGCTCGGCCGAAGTCACAGCGGCCGGGACTAAAAACCCGAGGCATGCGATCCGAAGAATTGGACATAAGGGACTTTGATCTACAAGCCGAGTCGGGGGCGGAAGCTTTAGTTCAGCCACCTGGCCCGTCATCGAAAGTGTCCCCAATATCTGACGTACCCTCAGAAGCCGCCGCAGTGCGCTCTATAGTGCACCGAGAATCAGGCGGACTGCAGCAACAGATTTCAGATCTGCAGAGGGGCATGGCAGAATTGAACCTTCCGTCCCAAGCTGGGAATGCAGAGTCGCCGAGATTAAACCCTCGCGCGCAATCGTTCGTACCCGTTCAGCGTTCCTATTCACGTCGCACCCCTCGTGGCAGCAATGTTCAGTTTCACCGCAATAAGGTGGCTAGTATTATTGGTGGGTGGGGCTTAAAGTTCTCGGGTCGAGAATCGTCTGTGCCAGTAGAGGTATTTATTTACAGGGTCCGTGGAAGGCCTGGCTGGCCTATGAAGTAGTGTTTTCGTGAATTTTCAGCATTTCTTTTCTTCAAAGGGAGGGATACTGGCCACACATAGTAGTTCAGTTTTTTTATTTGGTTTTTTTTTGAATTTTCTTGATATTATGGCCAGTATCAGAGGGTGGAGAACCCCAGACCATCGGGGCTAGGGCTCCGCCACCATGGGGGGCCCGGGGCTGTCTGCCTCACCCGGGTTCCTCTGAAAAGAGAGGCAGCGTTTTTTCCTTCTTCCTATTTAGATTTTCAATTTCCTGGCTCCGTGCGTTGTCACGAGCACTGGGTCTGCTTAGTCGGCCCATGTTGCAGAGCCATGGGTGGTTTCCTTTACGGAACTATGCCCCCTTTGTCCCTTGGTATTCTTTTATATACCAGTTTGCGGCTACATATTCATGACGGATGAATAATAAGTAGCATCCCGTTTTCTGGAGAGCAAACCATCCCCATTATTTCATGAACCCACCCCAGCCGCAGCGAGCTAGCAAAGCGGCACCCCAGCATCCGTCGGGGTTGGTTAAAGGGTGCTCCGCTTATGCGGACGAGGGGCTTTCACGGCCATTTCTAGGGCACCCTGCTCTCGGGGCAATTCTGTTTTTTCCCCCCTCTTGAATGGCATTAGCCATTCCCACTTCTGCTGGACCTTGACCATCTTGGTTCCGGACTTCGGTCTGGTTCTGAGTTGTGCCAAGTCTAGCACTCCTCCATCCGATAAATCGCTACAGTCCTGGGGGTTTATTTATCCGTTGTAAAATAATTATTGTTGACTGAATAACAATATGTTAGCTATTTGTTTCTGTGAGCAATAAATAAGAATAAATCTGAACTATACGACTCTTTTCCGAACCGAAATGTACACATATGTATATATTTCTGAGTGTGATAGTGAACTGCTCCTTTGCTACCCCAAATGCTGAATTTTCTTTCAAGCAACCTGTCATTTGTTTTCATCTGCTTTTGTCTTACATGACTTTTGTAGCCGTTCGTTCCACATACATACGCCCGCCTGTCGTTAGTAATTAAGTGCTGATTTTCATTGAGAAAATAGCGGTATAACTTCGAGAGGATCCTGTCCCCTTCGAAATTTGTCATGTCGATACGTCAACCTCCCACTGTTATTTTTAATCACAAAAGTATTTCCTCGGCTGTGAGATTATTCATTTAGGTGGCATTTTCCCATTCCAAGGCTTTTTCGCTTGTCAATCCATCCGATAGGTGTAAAATCTGCCTATTATTCCTCATGTGCTTTTTGGAGAGAGTGAGAAGAAAAAAAAAACCGCCATGCAGAATTGCAATGTCAATCAGACCAGTGCAAGACTTTCAAACGGATATGCTGTTCATACATATGCTGTAATATTATGGTCGTGCACGAGTCCTAATGCTATCCAACAAAACATAGCTTGGTCGCGTGGGGTCGAATGGTGTGTGTTCATCTTGATAGGTACTTTAACGTCAATATAATATAAACGATGTTGGCATATGATACGGAAGAGCTATAATAACGTGTCGACATGATCAGACCGCACTCAGATACCATTCCCCCGAATGCACTGTGTATAACATCGTTACAACTTCTGTAAATCATCTCTTGTCCTAAATGTTCCAATTTCACTGTGAGATCTCATTTCGCAGATACGAACACAAAACATGACAAAATGTACATTTTCTTGTTCATTTTAAAACTTCATCTATTTGAGATTGTTCAGGGAGACAAGGGATGCTGTTTTGTTGCTGACGCGTTTTACTTTTGACGACATCACACAATTGAAACGATATGGAGGGACCCCGATAGAAAAGCATAGGGTTGGTGGATGAGACGACTCCGAAATACGGTGACTGGAACACAGATAAGTTTTATGCTAACAAGAATAATGGGCCACTGAAGCGGTAATGCACATTAGGGCGAGAAATGATGTGTTAATATCTACGATGCATGTGATATACAACATATTTTTGATAATTACATACATGCTTACGCACTTTTCACAACCCGCTGCTTGTATAATGAAGCTTCAAATAAATCGTTTCGTTGAGGGATATGCGCTTAAATTTTTTTTTGGGAGTATTCCGATATTTCGCATCGTAAATTTTTTACGTAGCTAGTTTTTAATGGCACCGATCGATCTCATTTCGATTCGGATATAGCTATTACCGGATTGGATTGTAAATTGCAAACTACTTCCAATCATTGAGTGCAATTTGTAGGCTACACCGGACCTAACGGCAATTATTGACGCCATCATTCCTGAAAAGATGTAATGATTGCCCTAATCGAAAAATGACGTCATTTTTCGGTTAGGTGAAAGTTAGTTCCCCTCTTGCAAGAATCGACCCGAACTTTTTCGGCTAGCGATTTCATGCAAAGTGGTTCCGGCTGTCAAGTACCTCTACAGCTCATTAATTTAATGTTGTTTGTGTGAGAATGAGTGAAACGGAAATATAGACGGAGACGTTATTTTTTTTTGTTTGTTGTTGTTGTTATAAAAGGCATTTTGGGGTTCCTGTAATTAATACACTTAATTTTGCTTAATACAAATAGCTTCTTCTTTATTGATAATGTAAGTGAAAGAATAATATATCAACTTTTTTTAGAAGCATGGTTCGACTTCACTCTTCACATGACTTCACACGAGGCTCGATTCTGATCGACTGACTGTTACAGAGAATTTCATTTACTCTTTCTCGCAATGCAATACATCTCACTCTCAGACAGTGTGGCCAGATATTTGCGAGAAAATATAGCCCAATTTCAAATTTGCATAGCCCAAAATAGCCAAAATTTCTTATTTAGAGCCCAAAAACCGCCACACGAGATTTATAACTAAATTAATTCACTTAAATTGATTAAACTATAATATTTAAATTCGTAAAATTCGTTCGAAGTAACATAAATGCTCTAATTGTTGCACAGAAGTCGTTTGAAACAGTAAAAATTTTCGATACCATATAAAGATAAAATTTTATTCAGAAAGTATTTGAAAAGGGGAAAATGTGAATAAATTACAGGAACTGTGTGGAAATTTTAGAAAAGTTCTAAAATGTTCACACAGATTTAAAGCTTGCGAAAACAACTTGCAAATTTGCGTGGCACAAAAATTCAATTAGTATAAGAAACAGTCGTAATGGCTAGAATGGCTGAATATTTTATTTAAAATGTAAATATTTTATCCGATTTCATACATTCAAAACTATGAATGCAAGTTTTGAAATAAATTATTTTTTCGGTTACACGATCAGATATTAACATTATGTTTAGACGTTTAAATACTTTCACAAAGAGATATACGTCAAACAATTTCACTTGCGGGTCTCCAAGTGACGTTTCGCGAAAAAATCGAAGTGTGCTTTGAAATAAAATGAATAATTTTTAAACATTGAATTTTGAATGACTGTGATTTGAATTCACTATCGGAATTAGCAAAAGCTGCTATGGCTTCTTGGGTTTAAAATTAAAAAAGACATAATCATCCTTTAAAAAAGACATCTACTCAATCTTTCGGGAGAGATTCGTTTGTGGTCGTACATTGATCGTATCCGGCAAAATTTTGAATGTCTGCTGGAATATTTGAATTCCAATCACTTTGAATTTGAACTTTCTTCACGATTCCGCTTTCGACCCTCAGATTTGGAGGGAACCCACATTTCCAAAAACACTTTTGTAAATTGTAAGTGGAGACACTTTATTCCAAACAGATCGTAACCAGCAGAGAGTTTCAAATACAGAAGCTAATTTTATTGGGTCTGAAGAACGTTCAGTATTTTGCAGAGCTCCCAATATTAGATTCATCATGTAAGTGCAGTAATTTAGATGTATGTTTGGTTTAATCCTCTGATCTAAGGGCTGTAAATAAGAATTGCAAATAGGTCAAAAAAATTGTAGCTTGATATCTTAGAGATTATCAATGCTATCACATCTAGCTTTATCAAAAAAGATGGTAATGTTTCGGTTTTGTGTTTCATTTCAATATCAAGTGTGCATCCATTCTTTAAAAATAGCACCCGTCATCTAAGATTTTGTGTTAGCTCGCCAAGTTGTGCCAAAACTTCACCTAATGTCAATTCTTCCCAAAAATCTTGATCTTTCGGTTTTTCCTATGCAGCTTCCATTGCAACTGCCACGCGTTTTTTTCAAGGGTTTCCATATACACATTTTTTCTATTAAAGACGTAGTGGTTTTTGAGGTGTTGCTCTAAAAAATACTCCTGTCTCAACAAGATTATAGATATTTAAAGCATCATAGCCATCACATAATATTCTTAGCTGTTACTGAAATGCCTGAACTGTGTCTAAATCAACATCAGCTTCTTCGCCACAAAGCGTGCCGTAGTGAATTTTTGAAGTCCTTTTTAACGGATTTTAGCTTTCTGTTTGATGCCTTGAAATCACAAAGTTTTAATTTTGTAGTGATTTGACGGGCTTTACTGTGAAGTATCTGGCCGGATATTGGCAAATTTTTGGAGCGTGTCTTAGAAGACCATTAATACAACAATTTATCTTCAACCACTTTCTCCCAGTGTCTGCAAAGTTTCCAACGTTATTTAATTTTCGTTTTAGTTGGTTTTTGTTTTTTTTTTTAAATACGATGCACCTGACTCTTACTAATTTTAAAAGCTATCGGCAGTTTTTCTTTGGATGAGCAATTGTTTGTCGGATGACTGTATTACTTCTAACTTATTGCGAATACTTAGAGCGTTGTATTTTGCACTCAGAGTAGATTTTTTCAGTTGTTTTGGCGTTACCTGAACAAACGCTCAAATATTTACATTATAATTATTAAATGAATTGCATTCATACTTGCTTAAAGGGAAAACATACGCACACCAATACTCAAATAAATCAATATTTTATTATTATCAGAATACTAATAAAATTCAATCTATCTATAACGTACCGAATTCTACACATAACATATTTTTTCAGCAGAAAGTTATGCAGAAATTATACGAAAAATGTTCTGGACCTTGAACAGATATTTTTCTGGAAAATTCATTTTGGCACCATTTGTCATGCTGGTCTTAAACCCGTTTTTGGCCCGATTAGCAAGTACTATGAATCACATTTTTGTGTAGCTAATCTGGTCCACGGTCCAATTCTAGAGGTTGCCCGATTACAGAGTGAGTTTTCTTCAAGAAATAGTATGTTCGATGATATTATAGTTCAATTGTTCAGTTGGTTCCAATTATAGTGTCCCAACTAGTAAGTTTTACTGTATAGCCCAAATATAGTTTTTCATAAAAATAGATAGCCCAAAAACCGCCAACCCGCGATATGAAAAAACGTCCCGCGAATTCAAATTTTAGATAGCCCCATTGGCGGGAAATAGCCCAATCTGGCCACAGTGCTCTCAGACTAGTTGACTCACTGTAACAAGTACACTGTCAAAAAGTAGATGGGACAACGAAGATGTCTATGAAATTATTACCACTGTCGAAACATTCACAATATTACAACACGCCTCCTTGAATTTTCGACTCTAGACTTTACATGTAAATTTTCAAAATTTCAATTTATCTTTACCATCTTTGAAAAAGAGCTTAGCTAAAAACAGTCCATTTTGACTGATTTGTTGTAAGTTTTAAATCTATAAATACTACTAGTCTGTATTTGGCGAAATTCTTTGAAAATAAATAAATAAATAAAATAAGTAAAAAAACATTTGGTGTTAAAGCTAGAAAAATTCAAATCGAGTAAATTCAATTAAATAATCCGGAAATTTAAAATAATTTTCATACTCACCTATGAATTCAGAAGTCGGCTAGAGCACATTTGTCAGCCTGGGCAGAGTAAAAGGTCTCCATTTGTGCGCCCCCTAAATATAATCTATGAGTTATATTAGTGAAATTAAATAGGAAAACGATCATTTAAAAAAAAAAACAATCTTTATTGCTCGCGCGCTGATTACAAACTGCCAGTTAAATCTAACAATTGCATTTTCGTTACTTCAACAGAAATTTGCTTATTTGCTAAAGCTCATATGCATTCGCACGAAAGTGCACTATTTTGCTGACAAGACTGTCTGGATGCTTTTCTGTGAGAACGAGGTAAATTCGCATTAACTCTTCCCTCTTCAAACCGGTGTTAAAAATATGGTAGTTCGTTGAATTTATTGATGGGCAGCACCTGTGCGTGCTAAGCACAGTGTGCTAGCACACTTCGGTGTGTTGTGCGAGTGCGACACTTTATAAGTATGTCGGCAGCACAATGACACAGTGCCGACACACTGACACAGTGCCGACACAATGACACACTGCCGACACACTGACGGGAGGCGGTTTGTTAAATGGAAATTCACACTGAGGTTGTTGAGAATTTCGTTGGTGGAATCGTGGTTTTTGTTATATCTGCGGTTTATGAACAAGCTCGGTATAAAATTCGCGTCTAGGGGCCAGAACGGGAGTAGGCCTTGGAGCACTAGGCATTGTTTTTTGAGGTGAAGCCGGAGGTGGATTGTAGTAATATTTTCGCACATTTGGGTTAGAATTATTCGCATAATGGGCACGATAATGCATGCTCTGTAGCTTGAAACATAGATGTAGAGCCTGTGCTAAGTCCACTGGTTCCCGAATATTTTGAATATATAAAAACATAGTACTACTTAGCATAAACCTTCTATCTGCAGCAGATCATTTTATCGCATTTTATCGTTGCGTGTTACGACAAAACCCTTCTATCTGCTCAAAACCTATTTTCCACAAATACTTTTAACGTGAAAGCATTTCTTTCAGATCTACCGCAAATAAACGTATTTGTATCTGTGTTTAAACTTTCATCTCGTTTGAAGACGTCCACAGCATTTAGGAAAACACAAATCATCAGTAGTGTACTCAAAATTAAAACTTTCACCCAGAAAATATACGAATAACAAATCTTATCTGCCTTTTTTCGTTCCCTAATTATCTCAATCATCAGCTAATGTATTCAATAGCTAATGCTTTCGAAACCGCAAAATGTGTACACATTCTGCAATGCAAACAACGCCTTGTTAACGAAACACATCATATTAATGGGCAAAATGAACGCCACTCGTACAGCATTCGTTCCTAAGCACATCAGTGTGGAGTGTACCTGCCAGTACAAGTGTGCCGGCAGTGTCAGTGAGTCGGCACTGTGTCAGTGTGTCGGCACTGTGTCAGTGTGTCGGCACTGTGTCAGTGTGTCGGCACTGTGTCAGTGTGTCGGCACTGTGTCAGTGTGTTGGCACTGTGTCAGTGTGTCGGCACTGTGTCAGTGTGCTGCCGACATACTTATAAAGTGTCGCACTCACACAGCACACCGAAGTGTGCTAGCACACTGTGCTTAGCACGCACTGGTGCTGCCCATCACTAGTGGTAACCCTAAAATTCTTTTCACCCGTATAACTTCCAGCGCAGTGATTCAATTACTGGTTGGGTTTAACTTAACGTGAAGCAGATTTGGTATGTATTTTGCTTTGCTGCTGACACAGGCTAACCAGCATTAGCCATTTCCGTAAATATTGCACCAAAAGATGCTTCAAATTACGTTCTCATATGCATAGCATTTGCAATAAAAAACGAAACCAATTTATAAATTTTCCGAGTTTTGAACATTTTTCGGATGACAGCCTTAAACAACGTTTAACCGCTGAAACTTTCGATGAAATCCTCCAATGAGAAGAAATAAGTATGAGTTTGTTATGGTAAATTTATTGCTGATTCGTTCGGAAAGTGTTGCCAGCACTGAACATTTTCATAATTTGTGTTATAGTTGAGTTTTGTTGCTTGGGATAAGGAATGGTTGTTATGATTCTACAAAAAAAGTGTATAACGTCTTTCCACATTTTTTTATCACTCAAAGACAATTTCTTCGAAATTAGTTTTCTAGCGGTTCTTATGCGCTAGAATTTTTTAGTATCAGAACGCAAACGACGGAATTCCTGGAGGTCAGTGAGTGAACCCATCTTCTTCAGCTTTTCACGAATTTTTTCCTCAGCTTTAAGAGCATCAGAGACTTTCGATGTGAACCAAGGTACATTATTAGGTTTGAGAGGACGTTTAATGGGAGTAAAACGAAAGATAAGGTTAGAAAAGAAAGAGTAGAACTTGGACAATGCACAATTAACCATTTCCCTAAAAATTTAATTGATTTTGATTTTTTTTTTTCATTTATTGATAATTATGGTGCGTTCTTTTTTTTTGTTTTTCAACGGAAATATATTTGTTACTGAAATATAACAGTAGATACGACACAGAAAGTTTGATTTTGTTTTTCTTTAAATGAATTGATATGAAATTCTGACAGCTTTATAGCTATTTCCTGTAGTACATTGAAATATAAAGTAAGTTCACTGAAATTGGACACTATTCACATGATTTCAAATCGAATGCGAAAAAGTCATGACGAAACAAGTTCGGTGGCATTTGGGTGAGTGCAGTAGCGAACCCAACATAGTTACGGTATACTAGATATTATACGAAATCGGCGTTTTGATTTTTAATGCGTTTCGCGAAGAATGTATTATTCGTAGTCTTATCAATAAATCGGTTTTTATTAAAAAACATATGTAAAACCCTTACCTCTTATTATACAGTGAGTCGAACAAATCACAAAAGAACGGAACGAATCACCGACAATAAATATGAAACAATTGAGCGAGGGACTGTGCTCAGTCACGTGACCGATCGGCCGGCCATTCAAACGGCGGCAGGACAGTCGCACCATTTTCCTTTGCCGGAAAGAAATTCCGGAAAATCATTGAGTACAATACAAAGAAGTGATAATAATTTTAATACAAAAGTAAAAAGGAGGGATTTTATGTGATATTGACAGGGGAGCCGAGCCGTTTAACTCAATCTTTTCAGTTCATGCATCATGCAAGATAGATTTGTGTATGTGTGTATATGTATGTGAAATGCACAGATAAAAATTACTGCTTCGACAATGGAAAATTCAAAGTTTTTCGGTCGAAATTATTCCTTGGATAATTTGCCGTCAGTATGATGATTATATACGGAATATAGCGAGCGTACCAACAACAGATAGATACAAAGGGCGAACAGTGCAGCAACAAGCATAATCTTTTCTAAGCAGAGAAGCAAAGGAATCTGAAAAAAAAATAAAACCAATTCCTCGAAAGGATAGCACACGATAAGAAGGACACGTGTCAAAATCAATTTAGATGCATGTTTCTTTGACTTTTATTGCTAACTGCTGTATCCTTTATTCGATGATAGCAAAGCTATTGAATCTCGGAAGAGAAACTTGATTTAGCTTTTGATAACGATTCCGACGGTTTGATGAATCACCAGAACGTTAGAAAGAAGAAGAAAACAAAAATGTTATTTCAAATTCATATACCAATGGAATGATGATTTTCTTCCATAGAAAACTATTTTGAACGTAAGAGTTAGGCAATGGCAATCGAGAAAATGGTTTGATGTTTTCGATTTCTTAAAACCTTTTTTGTTTTTTTTTTGGAATAGAATCAACGCTAAGAATGCATGTTGGGACGACTTTTTTTCTTAATCACAGATAACACGAATTGTCAGCTTTCTTCTTAAATTTATCAAATATTTCATTTTTATAGACTTTCGAAAAAAAATTCGTATTAGAATCGTTCTACCGAAAATTCGTGATTTTTGACGTATACACATTAGTGGCCAAAATTGTCGAAACCTTTTGGAAAAAGCTTATTTGTGAGGTGAGGTGTGCGGGCTCAAATCTATAAGCTTAATTATTACAGTACGGTCGGTCCATTGACCCTCGACCATAAAACTCAATTCAACTCAATTAAAATATCATATTGCTTCATAAGCGTTTAAAAGATTATTTTTTTTAAACATAAATCTACGTTTGATTAATTAAGTGGCGCCCAGCGTGGGGCCACTGGTACACGCATTTATTTTTTTAATTAATTTAAACAATTGAAATGAAGTGATATTGAACAAATATTGTAACAGCAACTAATTCGAATTAAAGTGATTAAATTTTCTTGAAATTGAAGTTGATATGCAATTGTATGATCCGTTTTTTAAACAAAAAAAAAATTTTTTGATTTCAAATTTTAGTCTTCGACTTGATATTTCAGATTCTACAATATATTTGATGATATTTCGTATACTATATTTTGATAATCTATTGTATTTCCCATTTGTGCATTTTGCCGATTCTATAAGTGAACTTTGTCGATTCTATGAGTGACAATTCGGGTTCTCTCTCGTTTTTCGTGAAAAAAGTGCGTGAAATGAAAAAAAAGTGCCAAATTGGAAGGTAAGCGTTGGAGGTGAGAGCGGGGGGTTTTCTTAATATTTCTGTTTTATTTTCAGCCATAAAGTGGCTGGCGTATGAAATACCAGGCCGGACCGTGTTTTGTATGGCTGCAGCCACAAAGTCATTTCTGCGTGCTTGCTTTCTCTGTTTTAGCAGCTTTGCGACGCTCTTCGATGTTCTTTGCCACTGGGCAGCCCCTGTAACTTGCTGGGTTGCCACTTGTTTTGCAATTTACGAAGTAAACTGCATTCTATCCCTTTGGTACATCGCACTCCTTATAATATTCTTTTTTTCTAAGCGGTCCCACTCGATCCACTGGTGTAACAGGAATTTGATGCTTAGGACGACCTTCGCATCTACTCCAGGTGCGAGCTGGACTAAAAATATCCCTAGGTTTTTAGACTCTTTCCGTGAGTGGACAGTAGAAAACCGTTTCACGTTAGAAACTTGCTCTCTTAGGAGCCGTGTGAGCTCAGCGGAGACATCTTCTTCGTCGTACGAAGTGTGAACTCCCTTTAGGTCAGTTGTCTTCTTAACGCTTTGTGGCGTGTACGTAAAACAAGGTACAGACTTTGTTTTTAAAAATTTCGAAGAGCCGCTAATGCGACTCAAGGCTCCCACGGAAGAGGGTCGTTTTATTGAGGTTAGTTATCCTCGCCTCGATTTCAGGAATTTTTTCCCCATTTCTTGCGCAAATTGCTTCAAGAGTTTTCCTAAAGCCTTTAAGTTCTAATCTGTGGCACACTATGGGAGGGATCCTTCCACTTTTTTTCTTTGGTGGCTTGGCCTTGAAGATTCGAAACCTTTCTTCCTACAGGATTCGGGGCCATTCGACGTGAAGTTGGGAGAGTAGGTTGAGGGGCAGCAGAACTAGCCCTTATGTCTACCTCAGACAGTTCTGGAAAGCTGACTGATGTGTCATCGGTGGCTTCGTCAACTAACTCCTAGGTCAATATTATTATGGACTTCGTTTCTGTCCATTTTTTCTTCGTTCCCACTTTCCTCGATCGTGGTTTCTCCCACGTGCGTTTCGAGGTCCGATGCAAGATCCTCTGTCTCTTCGTCGCCAGTCAGTTAACCGGCGCACAGAGACAGCTTGCATTGCTCGAGAAGCTCCAGAAAGAAATCTTCTCGGACGTCTGTATTAAATTTTTTGCACAGCTTCCCCAGTCTCTACTTCGTTTTCTTCGCGAAGTAATCGCGCTGCTTATCTAACTCGGTGGTGTCCGTCCCACCGTCCATCATCGCGACCAGTTGCTCACTTATTAACTTTTTACTTTAATATTTTTAAACAAGATGAGATAAAAGGCAAATAAGAAATATGATTTTAAAATGATTCCGGCAATTCCGCCCGCGATCCGTCGCAAACGTGTCCCGAAATATACGTTTTAAAATATAAATATTCAAAAAAGATGCTTTTCACTAGGAAATTCAACTTACTTACACCATACATACGGCTGCTGCACAGTCCACAACCGATCGGCTTCAGCTTTAGTCGTCCTCGGCTCTAATCCACGAAATCAACGAATTTCGCTCCTAGCACGTCTGACTCCTTCGAGTGCTCGACTCGAACTCTCTCTTACATACATATCTTACATGCAGTTAGTATCTTTTCATTATTATCTACAAGAGGTCATGCACTATTCAACACACACATCATATGAAAAGGTAAAATGTTAGAAAACTGGTTTTGCTGTTTGTTGTTCACTGTTCTTTAATCATGTCGTCTACGAAGTAGGAAGAAGACTTGGTCTTTGTTTCAACAAGCAGTGAGTGCACACCTTCCAAATTTGTTTTTGAGCTTCAAAAAAAAAAACAAAATACCGATTGAAAAATATTTCTGATTGAGGAAGATTAAACCTTTATTCGTTTAAAAAAATATACTAAAAAATCAGTTCCATATATTCACTAACGAAAAATTTACAGAACAACAAAAACAAAAAGTCAATGAAATACGAGTCAAAAGTAAGTGCACACTTCATATGATATATAATTCATATAATAATTTTAAGAAAAACTAGTCTTTGGTTTGGCGGCCTTTTGCCTTTAAAATTACTTCCAGTCTTCTAGGCATAAATTCTAATAATTTTCTGGTAAATTCTGCTGGTATATTATCCCATTCTTCCTTAAGAGCATTTTTCAAACTTTCCTTGCATGTGATTAGACGTTACCGAATTTTCCTGTCTAAATAATCCCATAAATGCTCAATGGGGTTGAGGTCTGAGGATTGGGGGGGATGATCCAATACCTTGGGAGTTCTATAAAGCAACCACAACCTTACTAAATCGGAAGTGTGCTTAGGATCGTTATCTTGTTGGAAGATCCACGTCCTAGGCAATTCCAATTTCGCAAGACTGTCAGCCATATTTCGCTGCAAAATATTGAGATAGCCTTGCTTATCTATTGTACTATGTATAAATTCAAGGTTTCCAACTCCCGATGCTGTCATACACCCCCAAACCATAACAGATTCTCCGCCATGCTTCACTGTGCCGAAAACATTTTTTTCATGGAACTGAGTATTTTTAGTTCGCCAAAGTTTTTTATTTGTATGCTTGCCAAATATTTAAAATTTACTCTTATCAGAGAATAAAACGTTTTTCCAAAAACTATAAGTACAGTTTTTTTTATATTTTTTAGCACAATTTTTGCGTTTTTTCTTATTCGCTTTAGAAATAAATGGCTTCCTTCGTTGTGCTCTGCCATGTACCCCATGTTCATTCAATATTCTTCGAACGGTGGCGGCTGAAACGGATTGATTTTGTGACGCGGAATAATTTTCATCTATTTTTGCTGCACTTGACCGTAGATCACCCTTAACTTCTTTCACTTTATTTTTTATTTCTTTGCTATTTAGTTTCCCTGGTCGTTCAGATCTTTTAAAATTGTCCAATATTTTGAATTTATTGTATTTGTCAATAATATTTTTAACTGCACTGTGTGTTCTTTTTACCATTTTTCCAATTTCCCGTCAACTTTTATTTTCACAATGCAAATTCACTAGAATTTTATTGTGTTTCTGGCTCAGTTTCTTTCCTCATTTTCACATGTTTCTTCTAGCACGTTTTAAATCAAACTAACTCCTTCAAAAATGACTTTACCCAAGAATTTTTGCGATTACCGTTTCGTAGAAATTAAATTGAAGTCGTATTCCGTTATAGTAAAAGTTCCGTGACTATGTTTACACGTTTGAACAGGTGTGCACTTACTTTTGATTCATATTTCATTGACTTTTTGTTTTTGTTCCTCTGTAAATTTTTTGTTATTTAAAATATGGAATTGATTTTTTTCGTATAAAGTTTTTAACAAATAAAGGTTTGATATAACACAATCCGAAATATTTTTCAATCGGTAATTTGTTTTTTATCGAAGCTCAAAAACAAATTTGAAAGGTGTGCACTCATTTTTGACGCTCACAGTACTTTACCTTACTACTATTTTCTTCCTTCTTCGTTATTTTCTTCGTTATATCCATTGAAATGTCAATTATGTTCAATTGTTATGTGTTTATCAATAATACCTTAAGTAAATACACGAATTGTGTGAGTAAACCTGCAACCAGAAAAGCAGTGTGACCAAATATTGGATTATATAAAGAAATTGAATATTAGCAAGAATACAATTACAAAAAATGAGTCATACTAAACGTTTGGTGTAGGAATTGGTGACTACACAGGTTCTTATGCCGGATTTATACATAGGGACGAGCGTCTCGTGGACAAGACTCAACAAGACATAGGACGAGACTCAACAAGACATAGGGTGAATTGTTTACTTAGGATATTGCACCATGCATCTTTCGACAGTTGTGAGCTGTTTTGTTCAGTTCAGTGAACGATGGCTGAGGTACAGGCTGTGGCTATTGCAACTGCCTGGTGTGCGTTGAGTGATTTCAATCTGGGACACGTTAAGACATGTTTGAAGTCCCAGCGAAAAATTCGAAAATGTGAATGAGCACATGCTACCCTCTCGAATCCCTTTGACTAAAACCGACTTCGCTTCCAGCGGCTTCGAGCTAGGACGAGACGGTCATAAACACTCAGGCACAGCAATAAAAGGATCATTATCCCTTCATAAAACAAACAAGAGCCGACGAGCAAACCATTTACACACGCGTGCTTGCCATGAAAAAAACAGCCGAGAATAGACAAGGAGACCATTTACACACAGACCTCGTCTACATTTAGCATTCCTCGGCGAGAATATAAATCCGGCATTAGGAACAACAATACCCTTTGTTTGCCTTCAAATAGTGTGTCTTCCTTAATTTTCCATTCGTTAGACGAAATCAATTCGCAGCAACCGGAACAGAGGCCGAATGCCGGGTTCGAAACCGACCGTGCATCTCTTAATCGTATCCGATATAAAAAAAAATAAAATTTTAATTCCTGACACATATATGCTTAGCTAACAAGTTGATGTCGAAACAAATAACAAACAGATATATATATATCAGTCATAAGGGGTTGAAATATTATTATATACAAAGTGAATATCCATGGTAACAATGGCACCAGTAAAAAATAACAGCAACAACAATAAGTATTAACTACGGCTGTACAAGAAGCTCGAACAACCCTTGACTGAGTCGATAGGCTCTTAGCTACGTAAACATAGCTCTGCAGCTTGCTTTTTATACCCTTTAAATGATACACACTCTCCAATCAGGATTAAGAGAGTACGTCATTCCGTGGCAAACAAGGAAAATATCTCGATAATATTTTCCGGACTATTGTAATTCAGCTATGAAAATCTAATATCTTATAATTTAAGTCGAGAGGTATTGCTTTCGCTTATTTACACTCCGTAGCCCCAGCGATGAATGGTCGTGTATTTTTACTACGCATAGCAGGGATGATATTGCTATCCTTAGACGGATAGGCAGGCATTCGAATTGTGTTCAAGTGGAACAATATTATAAATGCACTCGTTCATATGAGTTAAATTGACTTTAGAAATAGAAGTGGTAAGAAAATAATCGCTGGCGTAGGGTCGTTATCGATTTTAAATCAAAGTATGGATCAAGAGAAGTGGAAGAAAACAGATAGGAAATACTGCTTATATGTATATATTTTAAGAGCTCTTCAGTTCCGAGTTCACGGTTCAAGCGGTTCACTTGACTCAAGTGAACTTTATCGAATCGAAAATATGTATGTATATTCGAATTTTCGCTGAGCCAATATAATAACAACAGGTCGCGTATCAAATATATTTTTGTAAAAAATACCGAGGCCCGAAACTTTAAAATTATCTGTCATTTCTATTTAAATCGAACCAACACAATCCGAAACTTCGGGGAGAACATCTAGGGGAGTTTTTACTAATTTTCGAAGAAAATTAGTATTAAGCTCGTTTCGCCGAAAATTCATATTTCTTTATATATATATTATCTCTATATATATATATATATATATATATATATATATATATATATATATATATATATATATATATATATATATATATATATATATATATATATATATATATATATATATATATATATATAGAGATAATATATATATATATATATATATATATATATATATATATATAAATATGTATATATATATATATATATATATATATATATATATATATATATATATATATATATATATATATATATATATATATATATATATATATATCAGCAAAATGATTAAGGGAGATAATCTCTGGAGTGGCCGAGATCCGATTGAGCTGAAATTTTCGGAGAACGTAGATACATATAGTAGGTAGGTCCATGACTTTCTGAAATTCAGTTATTTTTTTAACCTTTTGGCGGCGGCGAGCGTTTTAGTGAATTTTCAGGTACTCCTATATTTCCAAGCAGTGTAAATTTTTGTTAAAAAAAAAAAAGTATTGGGAATGAAAACTAATTCTGTTCTTAACTTGTCTATGATAAAGAATTGAAAATTTTGAGCCGTGTGTGGGTGCTGTTAAGTGCCTAAAAGTAGGCAAGCATTTTTTTTCAAATTTCGATTTGTCATAACTTCTAAGGAAAGCAATGGATCATCGTGAAATTATCAGAGCGTATTGAGCAGAGCATAAACGGAGACTAGAGTTTAACACACATGGGCTTTTGAAACGGTGTGGACAACTCTGTAGCTACAGCAGGCTCCTGAAAAAAAATCCTTCAAATCATCGAGTCTCCTGAAAATTGTTTGATTTTTGAAAATAAATTCAAATTATTGATAAATTTTGACTTTTGTCCACCAAGTCAAATAAACATTTTCAAAATTCCGCGGTAAACAAGAACGGCAACCCATGATCAAATTACCTCTATTTTCAGCACTCAAAACTTACAGGACATGTTCGTATTAGTTAGCACCAAGTCTGATAGAAGTGATTTTGCAATACGGGCAACACCGTGGCAATGGTGCCATTTGGAAAAATCGCTAAGAAAAAAAACTTGTTTTTGGCCTATAGGCAGTAGGTGGACCTTACTCTAAGATAAATTTCGTAGAAATTTGGTTGAAAAATTAGTATAGGTTCGCCAACTATGCCAATTTTTGTCCCCTAAATATTGCAAATTTGCTCAGGACAATAAAGGTTTTTTCCCTATAACTTCCGATGCAGTAACGATATCAAAACGAAATTCGCGTGATAAGTGGATCCTGTTGCGTACCTAGTTTTGTAGGAATTTCGTTGAAAAATCGTGAAAGGGTTGCCAGCTATGATGAATTTCGTAATTTAGTTTTATTGCTTTATCGAGCGATGCTGTCATGAAATTTCCAAAGGGGAATGATCCTGCAATGACAATTAACAACAAATATTTACGTTTCAAAAATTTAAAAAGTTTGGACGTTGGTAACCCTTAAATTATATTCACTCCTATAAATTACAGCGCAGCCATTCAATCGAAACTAAATTCATAGGGTGGGTTTAACACAACGTGAAGCAGCTCTGGTGCTAGCACATGATTATATTACACATATTACCCGATCGTCTTTCAATACACATATGTCTCCAACGCGCGGTCCCTTCACTTCCGTGAGCCACTTAGGACGCGATTTTAAGCGTGATAAATAATCAGTTTTCCACCTTCGCCAAAACATTTGTACTAATCGTTGAACATATTGCCATCGGTCCAAATGATTTACACTCAAATTCAATAGATTCTCTTCCGGTGCTGCGATCAAAGATCCACCGATGAGGAAATGTGCCGGTGTTAGTGCGTCAAGGTCCATTGGATCGTCAGCAAGAGGGCATAGTGGGCGTGAATTGAGGCAAGCTTCGATTCCTATTAACACATTTGTCATTTCATCAAAAGTAAGAGCTGCTCCTCTAACAACTCGTCGTAGATGCGCTTTTACTGACTTGACTCCTGCCTCCCAGAGGCCTCCAAAAATGTGTGGACGCAGGAGGGTTTAAATGCCACGCTATGTTTTCCATTGCTAGCCTCTCTGCAGCACAGTTATTGTGAGATGCTATAATCCGCTTTAATTCTGCATTGGCTCCAATAAAATTTGATCCACAGTCACTGTACAGATGGTTGCAAAGTCCTCGACGCCCCATGAACCGTTTCAATGCTGCTAAAAAACTTGCAGTCGTAAGGTCAGAAACAAATTCAAGATGTATTGCTTTTACTGCCAAACAAATGAATATTGAAATATATCCCTTCTGTAATCTTCCACCACGTCCACGCCTATCCTTGTATTCGAACGGTCCACAATAATCGATGCCTGTATGTGTAAATGCTCTAGAAACATTAACTCTTGGCGTAGAAAGGCTACCCATTAGTTGCTTCGATAATAAAGGTTTAGCTCTAAAACATTTAACACATTTGTGAATTTCACGTTTGATTGTGTTCCGTCCATTCAAGATCCAATAACGTTTTCGGATTGTGCTCAACATTAATTGTGTTTGGCCATGCAATGTCGTGTGATGAACTTGCTGAACAATTAGTTCAGTTAGTTTGCTACTTTTGGGCAAAATGATTGGAAATCTTTCGTCATATGCCACAAATGCACTAGTTAAACGTCCGCCAACTCTTGAAAACTCCGTCACCATCAAGAAAAGGGTGTAAGCGTAGTAACTTACTATGGTTGTTTAAACATTCTTTGTTTTGTAGAATTGAAATTTCTAACGCGAACTCCGTTTGCTGACTATATTTGATCCAAAACTGGAGTGATCGAGCCAATTCATATGTTGTCAGATATCCTATTGGTTTGGCTTGCTTTCATGTAACTGCAATAAAACGTAAACAGTATGCTGTTATCCTTATTAAACGAGCTAAACTTGAAAATTTATTCAGAAGGCCTGTTAGGTCAGAGTTATTATTCTTGATAGTATTAACCATTACATTTCGTTTGCTCTCTATCTTAGTGTAATAATATGTGTTGGCGATAGGCCATTGGTCTTGGCTTTGTGTCAACCAATTAGGACCATTCCACCAAAGATTATTATTAAAGATCTCAGGTATATTAGTTCCAATGATTTAACCTTAGCAACTAGTTTTGCCAGCAGCACTGCGCCACACAGTCTGGTCGGAGAGACTGGTCGGACAGGAGTTAATTTAGTTGTCGAAATAATGAGATGTGCATAATATGGGTTTGATTACGGGTAACAAGGTAAACTGCTGCAGCATACGCTTTAGATGAAGCATCGCTAAACCCATGCAGTTCAATTTTTGAATTAGTTCTATAATTAATCCAACGTGGTATACGTAAATTTTCTAATGTCTTCAGATTACTTCGAAATTCACTCCATAATTTAGTGATATCATTTGTCAACGGCTCATCCCAGCAAAGTCCGAGCAGCCAAAGTGACTGCAGAATAATTTTTGCTTTGACGATAACAGGTGCCAATAATCCCAATGGATCATATATTCTTGCAATGTCAGATAATATTTTTCGTTTCGAATATATTGCAGTTCCTTCGTCCAATTTGATGCAATAACTAAAATGGTCATGCAAAAGGGTGCCATATTGTACCGAGTGCATAGGCGTGCCGTAGGGGGGGGCCAGGGGGGCCGGGACCCCCCCAGACCCTAGGTTGGCCCCTCCCAGAAAAATAAATACTTCCAACAGCAGACACTTAAGTTTTCGCCTGCTTGGTTTTTGTGGTTACAGCAAGAGTTGAGAAGTGCAGTAGTGTAAACCTATACCAAAGCATACACACTACTTATAAGATAGAGACTGTGTTATTTGCGGTATTAATTACGATGTTATGAGACTCATTTTGAGAAATGGACGGCAATATTTAATTTAAAAAAGCGCTTCGCCAATCATCCTTTTTTTATTAAGATTATCTGTTCATTCTTACTAGGCAATATACAGGTATTTAGATAATAACACTTTTATAAACTGGCGTTTTATGCAATTATGTTTTTCACAAAACATACTCTAAGTATTAAAATGGTAGGCAATAAGGTAATTAACGTAGGATACAATTTTCGAAGTCATTTGGAGAATAGAAATGGCATCCCTGCCACTTTTATGCTATTTATGACCTACTTAGTTTACACTCAGGTTAAATGTTTGTGAATTTTATTATAATTTCATAACTTCATCGGAAGTTAGAAGACATAGCACTTCAATTTCACCGAGCGTTAGTATCATAGTGACACAGCTGCCACATGGTTCTTATCATATTCATTGAACTTTTGTCAGACCTTTATCTTTTTATCCGGTCGCGAGATACCGTAAACGCCAGTTCCAGGTGCTAAAAATATAAATAATTCGGGGCGATTTTTGTGCGATTGGGAATTTTACAAGTTTACATTTGAGTGTATAAATATAGTATCAAACTTATCAATCATTTGCATTTTATTCTAACAGCCGTGTGAAAGATTTGTGTTCACGCACTTATGGTAGCTACAAGGTAGCCCAGACATTATTTAAAAACGACAGAAACTTATTTTTTATGCCCATTGATGAGTCTTGCAAGTTTTGTGATTATCTGATAACTGGGTGTGAAGTTATCATAATGCAAAATTTTCCATAGAATTTCGACTGTCGCCCAAAATACACCAAAATTTCAGCTCGATCAAACTTTGCGATCCGGATATGAAAATTCTACTAGTGCTTGGAAGACAGTAAATGATATGGTGCTTGAACAGTCTTGGAATATTGTCAAGATGAACCGAAATTATTTGGAAAAGGCTATCGACCTTACGACGTGTCTCAGTCGCCAAAGACGTGCTTTCAGAGAACATGATGAAAGTGGTACCAGTGATAACCGTGATTTTTTTTTGGAATGTTGTGAATTATTCGCGATGCATGATTCAACTTTTGAAAAACATTTTAAAAACAAGGTTGCAAACTACTGTAGTGGCAAAACACAAAATGAATTAATGAAAATAATTGCTGAAATCGTTCGTGAGGACAATACAGCTGAAATAAAAGAGTGCGGACTGATATCCATTATGGCAGTCGAAGCAAGGGTCCACAAAAGGAACAACTCTCCGTGGTTGTCAGATTAGCTAAAGAGCTAGCTGTTGAAGAAAGTTTCTCAAGCTTTGTAGACTGTTTAGGAGCTAGAAATGCCTCGTATTTAGCAGATATAATTTTGATCCTGTTAGACAGCTACGGACGAATTGCCTGTTGTTGGACAGTCTTATGATGGTGTTAGTGTCATATCAGGACAAAAAAGTGGTGTACAAATATTAATTAAGATTAAAAACCCTGTAGCCACATTTGTACACTGTCTAACTCATAAAATTATCCTTGCTGTGATGGACACATTTTTCACAATCGAAACGTGTACATCCTTTTTCAATGCCATCGAATCCCTACACTTTTCGAAGCCATCACAACAAAAATTGTTGAAGCAGCTTGAAGAGGCAGTTGGTCTAAATACAAGGCGTGGAATGAGAAGTTTAAGCTCGACTCGTTAGTCAATGAGATTTCACAATTGCAAATATGTGATCGAAGGCTATGGGACCATGAAAGAGGCCTTAGAAAAAGATATGAATGAGGGAAAATACAACGACTCAGTTTATTCATTGGGGATCTTTTATTCAATCAGTAATCCTAAATTTTTAGTAATTCTTTTCATCTTTCACTATGTTTTTTTATAACAAACATTTTAAGCACATATTTCTAAACTAAAAATACAACTCTTAGAGATGGGATAGATCTAGCGAATGGAACAGTTAAAACACTACTAAGTGAGCGATTAGACTTGTACTTAGTTTAGGAAAAAATTAAATCTGGATCTCACATTTCCCAGAAGATAGCGAAAACGGAAAACAGCAAAAAGCACTAGTAGTTAGGGTGCAGTTAGGGCTACAAACCAAATGGCTCGAAAAGAGTAAGTTACAGCACTTTTCATCTTGCCAAATTATTTTTGCTTTTTCTAGGTTTTCTAGCTTATTTTTTTGAAGTAAGAGATCAATTCCTTCCTTCTAAGCTTAATATATTCCAATTTCTTCAAAGATATTTTGAAGCTAAGCTATCTTGTACTTCAAGTATAAGTTGAAATATATTTAGCTTCTAAACGAACAAATATTCTTATATTTCCAATTATTTCCATTCTATTCCCATATAATTCACACAAGCTTTCTTTCTTAGCGGTCATAGATAATTCATGTGTAGTTCATACCTACCATTCAAATTATATGCATGTGGTAGTAGCTCATACGTATTCACAGACAAGAAGTTTATTTGATAATGCATTATGCATTAGCAAATAACAAAAAATAAATCAACAAATATATAATGTATTAGTAAATTATATAAGTTGTATCAACAGTGCGTGTACCTTACGGAAAACCAAATCATCGCATGTCTTGAACCTTTTGGTACCTGGCCCCTGCCAGATTTTAGGCCACGGTACGCCTATGTCCAGCACAGTGATTCAATCGAAACGAAATTTACTGGTTGGGTTTAACTTAACGTGAAGCAGATTTGGTATATATTTTGCTTTGCTGCTGACACAGGGTAACCAGCATTAGCCATTTTCATAAGTATTGCACCAACAGATGCTTCAAATTACGTACTCATATGCAAAGCATTTGCAATAAAAATATGGAATTCTTTTTTAAATTTTTCGAGTTTTGAACATTTTTCGGATGGCAGCCTCAAACAACGTTTAACCGCTGAAACCTCCGATGAAATCCTGCGAAGAGAACGAAATTCAAAGGATACGTTGATTTGAGTATGAGCTTGTTATGGTAAACTTATTGCTGCTGCGTTGGAAAAGTGTTGCCAGCACTGAACATTTTCATCATTTGTGTTATAGTTGAGTTTTGTTGCTTTGGATAAGGAATGGTTGATATGATTCTACAAAAAAGTGTATTACGTCTTTCCACAGTTTTTTTGTCACTCAAAGACAATTTCTTCGAAAATTAGTTTTCTAGCGGTTCTGATGCGCTAGAGTTTTTTTTAAATTATTTTCGCGAAACTATACATACATACATAAGTAATTCGATATTCAATCATTATCCATTTCCATAGGATATAGAAATAAGCCAACAGTGCTGAAATTCTTCAAGTTTTATAAATTTCACAGATTTCACATTTTCCACCCTGTAACTTCCGATATAGTTATCGAATATAAAATTAGCGGCGTTGGAGCACTTGAGACAGACTTTTGAGCTGCGGTGCTGCTAAAGTGCTGCCAGCACTTAGCATTTTCATCATGGATGATGCTATAGGAAATGATACCATCAAAAAAATTTTTTTTTAATTATAAGCATCCGGTAAATAAATAGCATACGAAATAAAAGACGAAAATTCTCCTGTACCATAGTTTTGTTTGTTTGTATTTCATACTCATAATATTTTTTCTTTACAATACCTTAACTCATAGCATGCTGTTACATTCTCAATAATAAGAAATATTTACCGATTATGTATGAGTGTTGCTATAAACTTGCTTATACTACCGTTAGAAGTAAAATTTTTTTTAATAATCCTCTAAGTTTATTTCTTTGTAAATTTTTTGTTTGTGTTTTAGTTACCGCCATTTGTCTTAAAGCAGGCAGGCTCTTGACATCGTATTTAATCTAAAAAAATAAAAAAATTCAGTTTTTGGGCATAGACGCGAAAGAGATTGAATCCAAATACTTTTATTATTATATGCCGCAATTACATGAAGCCTCATAAAAGCAAATCATCAGACGTGTGATTCGAAGGAATAGGGTGTAAAGGTTTTTTTTTTTTAAAAAAAATTATGTGTGCTTGAAATTGATTTCAAAAATGTTGATTTGCTTCAATATTTCGGACTTGTATAAAAGTTACTTGTGTAGATATGCACAGGTTTTCCTTTATTAATCATGTATACGCTAAATTAATATGTATGTAGAATTTTTCACGGTAATCTTTGCTCTATTAAGTTAATTTCATATCTTTTATACATGCTATTCCTATTAATATGATAAAATACAATCTCACAATCTTTCTATAATTGGATATAAAAACAATCACATTTTTAGACACATCTAGACAACCATTGATAATATATGATTGACTAAAAAAAAAAAAGTATTTTCTCTTTTCAAACCTGGTTCCATAAACTATGTACAGAAAGTGTCGTAATTGCGAATAGAATACGATATTTTTCTATTTAATATAAATCCCAAGAATAAAAAAGAGATGAAATTCATTTAAAAGAACCATTCGCCACATTTTACTATATAGCCAACACAAATCTGATTTACCTAAATTTTCTCAAATTCCTGTTAGAGCATGAAATCTAAAACCTTTGATGCTTAACGGTTATTATTGTGCTTTTAAAATCTTTCGTAATTTGTTGTGAGCGTATGATTGGTAACACAATCCAGACGAAATTGTAAAACGAAAAAAGAAAAAATCGTTTATATTTATAAATGCACCTTCTCTCCGTAAGTTAACACCAATATCACTGAAGTCGAGGCCAATATTGCGACGGCAAGTCTGGTGGTTGGCCGGGGACAGCAATTGGAACTGAGACCCCAGGTGAAATTAAGCCTGAAACAGAATAATCGTGGAAAAAATATTCGGATGAGAATAGAAAAAAAGCTAGTTTTGACGAATTGACGCAAATTCGAATCATTTCTATATATTTCTAAATATTTTTTCTGTCAGTTTTAAGTAAAATCTCTCGTTTTTGTGTTTTTGGGCAGATGAGAAAGCGCATTAAATCAATTAACAAGCTAAAACGAGACGCAATAACTTCAAATTTTGATTAATTTGGTCAATATTCACTAACATTATTCCTCTTTTATATTATCATGACTACTAAAAATCGACAAATCTACTTCAGAAATTTTTCTAGAGCCTTTTGATTTCTTCTATGCTCCCGTGAATTTTCCTGAGATTCTCAGAAGTTTTTCAAGAGGCTCCTGATTTCCTCTAAGCTCTCATGATTTTTTTTTTAGGACTGACAGAAGTTTTCGTAGAGTCCTTTGATTTTTTTTTAAGTTCCCAGAATTTTCTCTAAGACTCTCAAATGTTTTTCTACAGTCCTTTAATTTTTTCTAAGCCCGCATGGTTTTTTTCTAGGACTCTCAGATGTTTTTCTAGAGTCGTTTGATTTTTTCTAAGCTCCCAGGATTTTTTCTAAGACTCTCAGATGTTATTCTAGAGTCCTTTGATTTTTGTCTATGCTCCCAAGATTTTTTCTAAGACTCTTAGATATTTTTCTAGAGTCCTTTGATTTTTTTCTATGCTCTCAAGATTTTTTCGAACACTCTCAGATGTTTTTCCAGAGTCCTTTGATTTTTCTGAGCTCGCAGGATTTTTTCTAAGACTCACTGAAGTTTTCCGGGAGCCCTTTGATTTTTTCTAAGCTCCCAAGATTTTCTCTAAGACTCCCAAAAGTTTTCTAGAGCCCTTTGATTTTTTCAAAGCTCCCAGGATTTTTTGTAAGACTCTCAGATGTTTCAGAGGATTTTTTGTAAGACTCTCAGATGTTCCAGAGTCCTTTGATTTTTTCTAAGCTCCTAGGATTTTTTCTAAGACTCTTAGATGTTTTTCTAGAGTCCTTTGATTTTTTCTAAGCTCCCAGGATTTTTTTAAGACTCTCAGATGTTTTCTAGAGTCCCTTGATTTTTTCAAAGTGCCCATAATTTTTTCTAAGACTCACAGAAGTTTTCCTAGAGCCCTTTGATTTTTATATGCTCCCATGAATTTTCCTAAGACTCTCAGATGTTTTTCTAGAGTCCGTTGATTTTTCCTAAGCTCCCAGGATGTTTTGTAACACTCTCAGATGTTTTTCCAGAGTCCTTTGATTTTTTCTAAGCTCCTAGGATTTTTTCTAAGACTCTCAGATGTTTTTCTAGAGTCCTTTGATTTTTTCTAAGCTCCCAGGATTTTTTCTAAGACTCTTGGATGTTTTTCTAGAGTCCTTTGATTTTTTCTAAGCTCCCAGGATTTTTTTAAGACTCTCAGTTGTTTTTCTAGAGTCCTTTGATTTTTTCAAAGCTCCCATAAATTTTTCTAAGACTCACAGAAGTTTTCCTAGAGCCCTTTGATTTTTATATGCTCCCATGAATTTTCCTAAGACTCCCAGAAGCTTTTCTAGAGTCCTGTGATTTTTTTTAGCTTCCAGTATTTTTTCTTAGACTCAGATAATTTTTCCTAGAGTTCTTTGATTTTTTCAAAGTTCCCAGGATTTTTTCTAAGATTCACAGAAGTTTTCCTAGAGCTTTTTGGTTTTTTCACTGCTCCCATGAACTTTCCCAAGATTCCCAAAAGTGTTTCTAGAGTCCTTTCATTTTTTCTTAGCTCCCTAGATTTTTCCCTAGGACTTTCAGAAATTTTCCTAGAGTCCTTTAATTTTTGCTATGCTCCCAGGATTTTTTCTAAGACTCTCAAATGTTTTTCTAGAGACCTTTGATTTTTTCAAAGTTCCCAGGATTTTTTCTAAGACTCACAGAAGTGTTCATAGAGCCCTTTGATTTTTCAATGCTCCCAGGATTTTTTCTAAGACTCTCAAATGTTTTTCTAGAGTCCTTTAATTTTTTCTAAGCTCCCAGGATTTTTTCTAAGACTCCTAGATGTTTTTCTAGAGTCCTTTCATTTTTTCTTAGCTCCCGGAATTTTTTCTAAGATTCACAGAAGTTTTCCTAGAGCCTTTTGGTTTTTTCACTGCTCCCATGAATTTTTCTAAGACTCAGAGAAGTTTTCCTAGAGCCCTTTGATTTTTGCTATGCTCCTAGGATTTTTTCTAAGACTCAGATGTTTTTCTAGAATCCTTTGATTTTTTCTAAGTACCCAGGATTTTCTCTAAGACTCCCAGAAGTTTTCTAGAGCCCTTTGATTTTTTCTATGCTCCCATGAATTTTCCTAAGACTCTCAGATGTTTTTCTAGAGTCCTTTGATTTTTTCTAAGCTCTCATGATTTTTTCTAAGATTCGCAGAAGTTTTCCTAGGGCCTTTTGGTTTTTTCATTGCTCCCATGAATTTTTCTAAGATTCCCAAAAGTTTTTCTAGAGTCCTTTGATTTTTTCTTAGCTCCCTAGATTTTTTACTGGGACTCTCAGATGTTTTTCTAGAATCCTTTGATTTTTTCTAAGTTACCAGGATTTTTTCTAAGACACACAGAAGTTTTCCTAGAGCCCTTTGATTTTTCAATGCTCCCAGGATTTTTTCTAAGACTCTCAAATGTTTTTCTAGAGTCCTTTCATTTTTTCTAAGCTCCCAGGATTTTTTCTAAGACTCCTAGATGTTTTTCTAGAGTCCTTTGATTTTTTCTAAGCTCCCAGAATTTTTTCTATGACTCACAGAAATTTTTCTAGAGCCCTTTGGTTTTCGCTATGCTCCCAGGATTTTTTCTGACTCTAAAATGTTTGTCTAGAGTCCTTTGATTTTTTGAAAGTTCCCAGGATTTTTCCTAAGACTCACAGAAGTGTTCATAGAGCCCTTTGATTTTTCTATGCTCCCATGAATTTTCCTAAGACTCTCAGATGTTTATCTAGAGTCCTTTGATTTTTCTATGCCCCCAGGATTTTTTCTAAGACTCTCAAATGTTTTCCTACAGTCCCTTGATTTTTTCTAAGCTCCCATAATTTTTTCTAAGACTCACAGAAGTTTTCCTAGAGCCCTTTGATTTTCGCTATGCTCCCAGGATTTTTTCTAAGACTCTCAAATATTTTTCTAGAGTCTTTTGATTTTTTCAAAGTTCCCAGAATTTTTTCTATGACTCACAAAAGTGTTCAAACCTTTTGAGGTGTTAAAAATGATTTGATTAAAATATTGTGGTGCGAAGAAAGATTTCCAAATGTTAGTAGAGAACGCCATAAAAAGGCCACTTAATATTGGGAGAAAATTTGAATATTTTAATGATGAAACCTTGTGTAAACTTCTCAACAATAAAGCAATATGGTGCAAGCTATTTGGCGTTTATGAATTTACTCAACTTTCATTTTGTTTAATTTTGCATGACGTGACATAACTTACCTGCACCACTGTTGTTGCTCGAATAAGCACACGCACTATTATTGATCATTTGGTATGTTTGATGTGGGCCGCAAGGTGAATGGCGTGTTGAAGTACCTGATGCAGGGAATGATCCCGGTCCAGATGGCAGTGGAGGTCCATATTGTCCCAAGTTTAAGGAATCGTAATTTCCATGAGCATGAGCTGCACCTCCGACTGGTGTCGTTCCACCGGGCGCTGTATGATGGCCCAAAGCTGAACTAATGCCCCCCGACAGTGATCCGGCAATAGACGTTAGCGAGTTCCGAGATGTCATATGGCATTGGTATGGCGAAGGAGATGAAAGGTTTCGGTGTTGCTGTAAACATCCTACACCACTTGTTCCTGCGGGAACCAGACCAATATTGGGCGATGATGGTATGGATGTGACCGAAGGATGGGAAAATGATGCCATAGACGTCATAGGGCTTTAAAAAATAAGAGTTTCGACAAATATCGTTAGCACTCTAATGGTTTGCACAGCAGATACATTAAATTATTTGACACAGCTATACAATGACAATGATACTTTAAATCAGTTTACCTGTATGAATCACTCATTGGAATCGGAGGATGATGAACTGATGGATATATACTGGCCATTGATGAACTGAAGCTGCTGTTTAAATTCAAACGTGGTGAAAGTGAAGATATACTGGGAATATTGTGATGATGGTGGTGATGGCCTGCGATTCCTGCCCCCAAAAGGCTGGCAGTGTTTGATTGAATGTCAGCACCTACAACCGGTAACGAAGAAGAAACCAAAGTGGATGCGCTTGAGTTCGTTCCCACTGTTGAAAGACCCAAGCAAACCAAAATTGAAATTGAATCAGAAACAAATTAAAAATCACTACTCCCAGAATTTGGGATCATGCAATTGCAAGAGGCATTTTACCCAGACCATTAAGCTTGATGCATGCATTGTTCATAGTGCTTTTGCGAAAATTGATTATTTGATTATTCGCAATTTAACAAGTACCTCCAGGACATATAGAAGAACTGCCATTGCTTCTACTGACACCAGCGCCAGATTCACCACTACCGTGATTTGCGGTAACAACGCTTGTGCCGTCACTTGAAGGATTCGAGGTGCATCGCTGATTACGTAATTTCTCCTCGCGACGCCATTTCGCGCGGCGATTAGAAAACCATACCTGGATTCGTGCTTCGGGCAGACCAATCTTAGCAGCTAAACGCTCTCGCGCAAAAACATCCGGATAATGAGTCCGCTCAAATTCTGATACATAAACAAAGCAAAATTAGTCATAGATTCATTCGGTTTTTCAGTTCAGCATTTAAAATTAAATATTATTTAAATTAAATTAAAATTAAATATTATTTAAATCTATACATTCAGATATACATACAATAACACTAATCAGATCAACTAATCAATTAAGATGCTACTAACCTTTTTCTAAACTGTCTATTTGATCATTTGTAAATGATGTTCGGTTTCTTTGCAATTTCCTTTTTAGACGTAAACGTGCTTGGTCATCATCTGTTATAATTATATTTGATCCTGTGTTTGAATTTTCACCTTCACCAGAGCCCGTTTCATCTGAATGGTGGCCATCAAGCTCTTGAAAGAAAAAATCGGTCTGAAAGATATTTTTTTTAAAGTTGCCAACTATATATAAATATATATATATATATATATATATATATATATATATATATATATATATATATATATATATATATATATATATATATATATAGATATAGATATATATGTATATATATATATATATATTTATAAATATATATATATATATATATATATATATATATATATATATATATATATTTATAAATATATATATATATATATATATATATATATATATTTATAAATATATATATATATATATATATATATATATATATATATATATATATATATATATATATATATATATATATATATATATTTATATATATATTCATATATAAATATGAATAGGCATATGTATAATATACATATGAATATGTACACTGCATCAAAAAATTGCACGTACACCACCTTATCATAAATTAAAACCCATTAATTTTTTAAATAAACAAAATTTTCGTCATTTTTATTAATTTCATGAGTTCTACACAACTGAAACTATCTGAAACAAAAAAGCATTCCGTAATATTAATGTTAATTTTGAAAACTAAGCTATAATTCAAGTAAAAAAATCGCACGTACATCAAAAATTTGCACATACATTCAGCAAATTAATTACTTTTTCTACTTCTAATAGCGTGTGTGGTGTCCTTTCGCTGAAATTACATCCTTTAAGCAATTGTTCATTGAATGAGCTAGTCTTCTAGTAATTTCAGATGTTATTTTTTCCCCACTTTTCTCAAATAACATCCTTGAGGTCAGCTCGGCTTATAATATGATGTTCCCGCACTTTTTTTTCGAAAACATCCCAAATATATTCAATGAAATTAAGGTCTGATGATTGGGGTGGCTGAGGAAGCACAGATTTCACGTTATACAGTAAACACTCTTTTACTGGATGCGAGAAATATTTTGGATCATTGTTATGTGCTAGTGAAATTTCGTCGCTAATTCCAATTTTCGAAGCACTGGCTCTTAAATTAGGCTTTATTATTTCTAAGTATTGATGCTTGTCCATAGTGCTTTCCACAAATACCAAATTTCCAACGCCATTTGCTTCCATCGCTCTCCAAACCATAACATTTTCACCTTCATGTTTCTCAGTGGGGCCCGATTTTTTTTACTCCAACGCTGATTGACTCTCTGCTGTACAAATCGCCGCCCATCAGAGCCAAAAAGATTATACTTACTTTCATCTACAAAAATAACAGTTTCCCAAATTTAGTCTGACTCTTTTACATACTCTCTGGCACACTCAAAGCGTCGGGCAACATTTTTCCTCGAAATGGACGTTTGTGTTCTTGCAATGCATCCCTTTTAACACTTTTTAGGGAGAAAATTTCGCTCTGTTTGGGCATTCAAAGATATTCCGTCGTTTCTTTTAAGGTCTGCAGCTCTTTTGGGAGCACTTGTTTTTGGATCCTTCTTAATAATTCTCTAAATTTTTTTATCCAAATGCTCAGCTAAAATTTTCTTCCGACCTCTTCCTTGGGCAATTGCAAAGTTTTTGTTGCTTTTTAACATTTTTATATCGGTTTGCATGGTCGAACGTAGTGTGCCAATGATCCTTGATACTTCAGCATAACTTTTGCCTTCCTCCTTAAAATTTACGATTCATTTCATCACTTCAACAGGGACATTGCGGTGTGTTTCGCCTATTTCAGAATTTAAAAAAAAAAAAAAGAATTACTGCACTGCTCTATTGAGCATTTACAACTACTACCTTCAATAAATGAGGATAGTGTGTAAATCTGCACTGGAACTAAGTACCATTACTTTTCTTTTACAAGAGATCATAAGTTAATCTTGTGTGTATGTGCAATTTTTTGATGTACGTGCAATTGTTTTAAGTATATTTTTGCTGTACTGTGACAGTAAAAGCTAATATAGCAAAGTACTGTTTTGCTCTAAAAAGCTTTAACAGTATAGAATTTATAAATACTTAAAGAATGAAAAAAGTTTTTTTTGTTTAATAAATAGAAGAGTTTTTATTGGAGTAAGGGTACTGTACGTGCAATTTTTTGATACAGTGTATATACTATATACAGGGTGATTCATTATGAGGTTTGATTTTCAATAGGCTTTTTTTGACAGATCACGCGTGACTCCTGTCAAACTGTAATGTAATTTTGTATTCAGTATTGTTTGACAAATCATCATGCACTGAAAAAAATCCACATGCCGCCCAGAGCTATGTAACATAGCGCATTATTTATGGTCCCATACGCTATGTACAAAGTACTCTGAGCTATGCTGTATGGCTTCCAGCGCCATAATTACATGGCGCAGAAATTATGGCCCCACACGCTATATTACATAGTGCCATGAGCCATGTCATATGGCTTCAGTTAAGTCTTCAATTATAACTCGCAGCCATACTGTGTGAGGGGAAGTATAAATGTCAGCAAGTGACATTTGAGTAACATCAATAGAAGTGAGAATTCAAAAAGAATAAGTTATTTAGATTCCCATAATAGTTCAAACATTGGCTTCGAATGCAAGACACTACAATGACAAAACACATAGTGCCAGACGCCATAATTTGTAGACTTTTGGCACAATTCGGGATTGTGATAAAATATGGCGATAAAAATAGTACATGGTGATAAAAATAGTGCATGGTGAAAAGGTAACAGGAGCAGACGCTATGCTTATAGCTCTCCACGCCATGTACTATAGTCCTCCACGCCATGTACTATAGTCCTCCACGTCATGCACTTTAGTCCTCCACGCTATGTACATGGCGTGGAGGACCATATTACATGGCTTGGAGGACTATAGTACATGGCGTGGAACGCTATAAGCATAGCGTCTGCTCCTATGTACTTTTCGCCATGTACTATGACGTTTGGCACTATATTTGATCACAATCCCCAAATCGACTATGTACATGGCGCCATAAGTCCATAAATTATGGCGTCTGGCGCCATGTGTTTTTTTCAGTGTGGAAAGCCGGGCGACTTAGGTTTGCGTCGTGTTATTTTTTTTGGTGAATGGGCTCTGAATCAGCTCAATGAAAATTCACTGTTTTATTGCGAAATTTTCAGTTCAGTGACGGGGCGCATTTTCGGCACAATCGATACGTCAATAAGCAGAATTGCCGTATTTGGGCTGATGAACAACCTGAAGAGCTTCAACAGCTATCATATCACAGCCTTAGAAATGCACAGTTTGTTGTGGTTTATGATAGGCCGGTGGAATCATCGGTCCATATTTCTTTCAAAATGAGTCCGGTCAGAACATAACCGTCAATGGCGACCGCTATCGTACCATGATAACGGATTTTTCGCTACCTGAAATTGAAGCCCGTGGTATCGGTGAACATTGATTTCAACAAGACGGCGCTCCTTCGCATACAGCGCGAGAAACAATGGACTTATTGAGAAATCATTTTGGTGAGAACCTGATTCCACGTTTTGGACCAGTAAATTGGGTGCCTAGATCGTGTGATATCACACCTTTAGATTATTAACCAAAAGCTAAACATTAACAAAAAATCTGGCCCTGACCTAATACCTCCCTACTTTTTGATACAGTGTATCAATCAATTCGTAACCCCCCCTGTATATCATTTTTAACAAATCGCTGTCATTAGGCGTATTTCCATACTTTTGGAAATCTTCCCATCTTACGCCTATTTTCAAAAGCGGCGATAAACGATCTATTGACAACTATCGAGGCATCGCTATTCTCTCAGTGATCCCCAAACTCTTCGAGAAGCTCGTCTGCGATCAACTGACTTTCATAATAAGTCCCCTTCTCAACGAACAGCAACATGGGTTTAGAAAAGGCAGGGTCAACTACCACGAATCTCATGATCCTGGTTTCGGATGTCCTTTGTGAGATGGAAAAGGGAAACCAGGTTGATGCGATTTATACTGATTACAGTAAGGCCTTCGACAGAGTCGAAGAAAAAAAAAAGAAACTACAACTGCAATGCGCAACTACTTTTCTGATATTGAATCGTCACTTAGATCAGATGGTCCTAAGAGGTTTTGGTCATATGGGCGTAGTTTAAAATCTTCTTCCTCTATACCTGATTCTGTTTCTTTTAATAATTCTAGTGCTTCTACTCCGCAAGGAATATGTAATCTATTTGCAGACTTTTTTTCCTCTGTATACTCTAATTTTTCTTCTCATATCTACAGCATTCCTACTTTTCACTTTCCCACTTGCCTATCTGTGCTGGAGACCAACCCTCTTAAAGTCCAATCTATTATATCTACGTTTGACTCCAGCTCTTCTCTTGGTCCTGATGGAATTCCCAACTTTTTTGTTAAAAAACTTGCTTCTTCTATTTGTGTTCCCTTGTCCATCATTTTTAACATTAGTCTTGGTAATGGTATTTTCCCAGCTTCTTGGAAAGTCTCAAACATTTTTCCTATCCACAAGTCTGGTGATCTAAACCTTGTCACCAACTATCGCCCGATCTCTATCATTCCTTGTTTTTCTAAAATCTGTGAGCGTCTAGTTTTTAATCGCGTCTATGATTCTCTTCGTCTCGTTTTTCCTGCTCAACAGCATGGTTTCGTGAAAGGCCGAAGTACTACCACTAACCTTGTAGAGTTTGCTCATTTTGTTGCTTCTGCTTTAGATAATCACCAACAAGTAGATGTCATATACACTGACTTCTCTAAGGCCTTTGATTCAGTCAATCATGAGCTCCTTTTTCTTAAATTAGAGCATTATGGTATATCGGAGCCCCCTCTCTCGTGGCTCTCATCATTTGTATTTGATCGTGTTTGTTATGTCTCTCTTCGTGGCTCCTCGTCCTCTCCTTTTTTTCCTACCTCCGGTGTACCTCAGGGATCTATTCTTGGGCCTTTGCTGTTTAATATCTTCGTCAACGATCTCCCTAATGTGTTTGAATCTCCTTGTCTAATGTACGCCGATGATTTGAAAGTTTTTCGAGTTATCAATACTCCTTCCGATCAACTTGCTCTTCAAACCGATTTGAACCGTCTTGTTTCCTGGTGTGACTGTAATTACTTGTCCTTGAATATCGCCAAATGCTACTCAATGTCTTTTTCATTGAAACCTAGGGCATTTGTGTTCAATTACTCTATTTGTGACATCACCCTTTTAGTTGTGGATCATTTTACTGATCTCGGTGTTACCTTCGATCGGAAGCTAAAGTTCGACATTCATATTCGAACCATTACTCGTAAGGCGTCCCGGATTGCTGGTTTTGTTATACGCGTTTGCCAAAATTCCTTTAACATTTCCACTTGTGTGCGTCTTTTTCTTTCCCTTGTTCGTTCTATCCTTGAGTATTGTTCTGTAGTGTGGGGTCCTCGTTTTTGTTATTTGTCTGAGTCGGTTGAATCTGTCCAGCGAAGGTTTACTCGGTGCCTTATTTTCAAGTACATCCTACCTTATTGTCCTTACAGTGAACGTTTATCAATCCTCAATATTCCTCGACTTGACCAGCGCAGAGTTTACCTCGATGAATGTTTTCTTTTTAAAGTTTATTGCGGCCATTTATCTTCATCTTTGTCGTGTTTCTTTACGTTGCGCCATCATGACAGACCTATCAGGGCAACCTTAATATTCAATGTACCTTTTGCACGTACTGACGTTTTTTTCCATTCGCCTGTTTTGCGCTTACTAAGGACGCATAATAATCTCCAGCTTGGTTTTCTCCCTCAGTCTATTGGAATTTTCAAAAGTTTAGTGCGTAGTGCACTTTTTCCGCCCACTTAATCATTTTGTTTATACTTCCATAATCCTTTCTTTAACTCTAACTGTATTCAAATTTTGTACTTCTATTATTATTCTGTATTTTTGTATTTTGCTGTTTTATTATTATATCCATGTTCCTTTTATTAACTATTTTTACTTTACTGTATTCTAATTTTTGTACTTGTATTCTTATTGAGTTTTTTATTTTTAATTTTTAATGTTTTATTATATTTTATTCTTTATATTTTTTATTCATTTTGTAACTAGGTATCTTGCCTGTAAAATGATTTTTTTTTTCAATAAATAAATAAATAAATAAATAAGTTCAGAGTCGACCATCAAATTTTGACACAAAAACTACTTAATTTCGGTATATCTGGCTGCCTACTTATCTGGCTTAAATCTTATCTTTGTGACAGAACCCAGATTGTCAAATTCCAAGGAAAATTTTCAAAAACAGTTTTTGCTCTGTCGGGGATGCCGCAAGGCAGTCATTTGGGCCCTCTTCTCTTTCATATTTTCATTTCGGATCTATCTAGGATTTTATTTGATACCGCACACCTCTTCTGCGCGGATGACTTGAAATTGTACCATACTATAAAATCTCAGGCCAACATTGATTTTCTCCAATCAAAACTTGTATCTCTCGAACAGTGCCGCCTCCTGAATAAACTAAATCTCAACGTCGACAAGTATCGAATGATAAGTTTCTCCAGGAAAAATAATGTAATAGTCAATTCATACTATCTTCATAGCAACGAACTTATTAGGGTTGAACATATCTAAGACCTAGGTGTAACCCTAGATACCAAATTGTGCTTTAACTTGCAGATCGACAAAATCTTGTCGAAAGCGAGCAAACAATTAGGTTTCATTAACAGGCGCGCTAAAGAGTTCAAAAACATTTGGGATACTAAGTCTCTATATACATCACTAGTGCGGCCTCTACTGGAATACACCTGCATAGTCTGGTGACCAGCTTTTCAACTAAACAGCGACAGGCTCGAATCGGTTCAGAAACAATTTTTTGCTTTTCGCCTTGAGGAGGCACCTCCATAATCCAAACGACTTTAGTAATCTTCCCTCTTACGAATACAGACTTGATCTTTTAAACCTAATGACTCTTTCATCAAGAAGAACCATAATTAGCGCATGCCTAGCCTTTGACATCATTAACGGAACAGCTAGTATAGCAGCTCTCTCTAACCGAATTACTTTCAACAATCAAATAAGACGGACTAGGCATTCAACCCTCCTTAACACATTGACCGCCTTGTCAGTCACCTGTGACTGACACTGGAATACTCTAATGGGACTATGTCAGTCACCAGTGACTGACACTGAGTACCTCATACTGAGTACTCATAATTTCCCACAAAAATGCATCAAAGTAAATTAAATAATCATATCTCTACATAATTTATTAAATATAACTTAAAAACAACGAATTTTTTTTTTTACGTTTTATGAAAAAACCTGTTGGCGGAGAATGTGTTAAGGAATACCAGCACCTTACAGTTTATGGGTATAATAAACCCATCAATAGTTGCTGTAGAACATTCAACACTGTAAGTCATCACTACTCTTTAGGTATCACCAAATCTATTTTCAAAAATAACTTGACAAGGGTCCTATTAACTTCTTAACATACTTATTTCCCATCCTTATTCGCCTAAATGCAAATAAACATTAACTTGAAATACTTGCATTTTTTTTTGTAATACTTGCATATTCTATTGTAATATATATTTTATCATGCCTTGTTTGGCAAATAAATAAATAAAAAGTCGCTAGTCTTCAGGGATAAGCCAGCCTCATTCGACGCTTTGGAAGCCAACGCGTTGTCCGAAATTGGACCCTCAGGATGGACCATTTACGGCGTAGTCGCGGTTAACATTTAAATGAGATAATCTTTAAAAATTAAATGTCATAGATTGTTTTCTTTCGACTCACAATACAATTTTTACTATAGAATTCAACTTTATGCCTTTTATTTGAGATTAAGAACCAAACCTAATAATAAATCACCCTATATATTATATGAGTACATATATGTATATACATGAGCCTACTCTATCCTGTTTTGCCCCAGATAATGGTGGAATGTAGAATATTTATATATGTATATATTACATTTTTCTCGTAAATATACAAAATTATAAAGCTAGGATCAAGGCCTTTCCAATCGTTTTCAACGTATTTTTTTTCAGTTGTTGGGATAGAAGTCTGGCCGGTCTTAACATAGAAGTCCAGCAAAAACATTTCGATTGGCGTAATAAAGAATGAAATAAAAAAACTCAAGTACTTAAACAAGGCATCCAAACCATTCGGGAATCTAACAAAGTCTTTATGTAAACAGTACCAGACTATTTCAGCATTAAATATCGACGAACAGCTCGTTGTTTCACCTCAAGAGAAGGTAGAGATGATCGGAGAAACTACTTTTCAAAAATATCACAATGCGAATCAATGCACAGTAGGCCAAACCCTGGAACGAATAATTAAAGACGAGTGGCTTTTTATAGACAGTGCGAAACTGCCAAACAAAAATGCACTTTAAACCGAAATAAGCAGCTTGATGATTCCCGCAATGATACCGAAAAGCTCCTTAAATTCGCGTTAACAGAGCGTCCATTTACGTCTAACTCGGAAGATATGCTGACCGTCTGTAAAGCGACTACGATCTTACCAACTCCTTCACCTGTTTCTCTTGAAATTCCTCTACCAGGTGGAATTTGTACTCGCATCCCAAAGCAACTGCATTCAACTCAGGCTCAGCTGCTGCAGCCTAACATTCAAGCTCGGCCTGTTCTTACAGCGACGGAGCGGGTACCACCAGTCGATCTTCGTCAAATTAATTATCCGAGTTCACAGGCGCAAACTCATTCATTGTCCATGCCTCTAGCTCAACGTAAACGTTCTTCACCAGTCCCACAATGCGATATTTCCGCTAGAGATGCTGATGCTGTTATTATTGCCTCATCTTCCGACTCTTTGCTATCGGATCATGCACCGACTACAGTTCAACCTGGACCTTCAATAGGACTTCCTCAGCCTTGTCAACCTGGTCGTACGTTACCGCGCCTTGTTGTTGCTTCGCCATCTTTACATGTAGTTGTCGCGCGTTTCGCATACAATACTTCAGCAGAAAGAATTATGGAGTACACAGCTGCCAAACTTGGCCACTCATCGCCCCTGCTTCTCTGTAAGAAGCTAACACCAGATAACCTGTTCAAAATAACGTTAATTGCTGACACTGATCTTCTGCTTCACAAAGACTTTTGGCCATCTGGAGTACTGTTTAAGGGACTCACCAGGAGAACTCGTAAAAATGTTCATCCAACAAAACTAAAGCTCTGCATAACGTAAAAACTCTAGCCCCAGATGACAATGTGTGCTTAAAAGGAATGAGAACCAATGGAATCAGAACTTTCGAAAATAATAAGATCAATCCAATTCATATATACTACCAGAACGTTCGTAGACTTAGGACTAAGCTGAGTACGCTGAATCTCTGCTTTACTCTTTCTTCGGATCATATAATCTATTTTTAACCGAAACATGGTTAACAGTAGATATTTACAATAACGAACTGCTCCCGTTTCATACAGTCTTCCGCCGCGATCGTGATCGAGTTACATTAGGTAGAAGCGATGGCGGTGGTGTGTTAGTTTGCAGTTCACAGGCCTCTTCAATGACCACTCTGTATGGATTTCTCTCCTTCTCCTCCTATTGAATGTATTGCGATGAGCGTTACCTTTACTCCCACAAAAGTTCTCATTGTTTTTTCAGTATATGTTCCTTGTAATTCCACAGTTGCGGTTAATAGTGAGTTATCCACCTACAACGTTAGTTCTCTTTCTGCCGTATCTTTAATATGTACTGATTTCAACTTACCGAACCTGGTATGAAATCATAACTTCTCTTCCATAATCTCATCCAGCAATATTTCTATGATAATCTCATCCTTTTTATCTTTGTGTTCACTCTCCCAATTAAACTGTGTTCCCAATATAAATAACAAAATACTAGACTTCGTTCTACCTAATATTCCCTCTCATAATATCAGTGTTCATGCCGCCTTCTTCCCCTTTGTCTCCTCTTTCAGTCGCACTTCATGTTGATCTTCAGACCTTTAGAGATCCTTCCCCAGCCATGCGCTTTAACTTCCACAAAACCAGACTTCGTTGGTATGATGACTGAAATGAACTAGGTTAACTAGTTCCTCATTTACCGCAGCCTCACTGTCAATGAGCTTGCCATAAAATTCCACTACTTCCTATCCAACCTTATCTTCCATTTCACTCCTTCCAGATGTCCTCGCAAGCCTAATGACGCTCCTTGGTTTCGTCGTGATGTGGCGTCTGCTCTGAAAGCTAAAGATACAGACTCTCATGATGACTTCCTCGAATTTTCGAGGCTATGATCTTCTGCCAAAATTGCCGTCAATCAAGCTATCCGACATTACTTTTCCAGCATTGAGTCCTCTATCTGCTCTAATCATCAAAAACTTTTTTGGTCTTATGAACGTTCCCTCAAAAGTTCCCATCTTTTTGCCGATTCCTCTTCGTAAAATATTTTTCTTCCTTCTTTTCTCAACATAATCATATCTTGCCTTGCGAAATTCCCCATGCTGCTTCATCTTCCCTATCTATCATTTACAGCAATCGTCTAGAAATTGAATCCTTGCTCGAGTGTCTTGATGTCAATGTCGGTTATGGTTCTGATGGTATCCCTAACCTATTGGCCAAATCACTATCATCGTCCTTATTTGCTTCTTTGTCTATTATAGTTAACCTCAGCCCTTCGTCCGGCTCCTTTCCCGCCAGTTGGAAATCTGCTTATATTTCCCTCATCCACAAGTCTGGAGACCCAAGGTGTGTTTCCAACTACCGTCCAATTTCCCACCTTCCTTGTTTTGGAAAAGTTCTTGAAAGAGTGGTTTACAACAGGCTGCTTCCTCTCCTCCATCCCTTCCTTGGTCCAGAACAGCATGGTTTTGTTTAAAGGTAAATCGCCCACCTCTAATCTTATATCTTTTACTAACTTGGTTGCTTCTGCCTTAGACCAACAGAAACAAGTGGATGTGCTATATACCGATTTCTCAAAAGCTTTTGATTCTGTTGATCACCGAATTCTTCTTGCAAAGCTTCGAAGTCATGGGGTGTCGGGTCTACTTTTGTCTTGGTTTTCATCCTATGTTTTTGGTGGTCGTTCTTGTGCTGTATTTATCCAATCCTTCATCTCTTCAATTTTCTATTCGATTTCCGGTGTTCCTCAGGGCTCCATTCTCGGTCCATCATTATTCCTAGTCTTTATAAATGATCTTCGTTCCTTTATTGGTTTGTCCTGCCTCTTGTTTGCTGACGACTTCAAGATTTTCAACGTAATTGAATCTACCAACAACTGCATCCAACTCTAAAACGATCTCTGTACACTGAGCGACTGCTGCTCTGAAAATTCACTTACTTTGAACATATCCAAATGTCACCAAATGTCACCCTTAATATAATCCTATACTCTTTACGGATCTTCCATTACGGCCGTGGATTATTTTAAGGATCTTGGTGTGTACTTTGATCCAAAGCTCAAATTTGACCTGCACATTGCCTATATAACTGCCAAGGCCTCTCGTCTGTCCGGTTTCATTCTTAGATGCTCTTCTTCTTTTACTAGCATCGCTACCTCTTTCCATATGCTGCATATTGTAATGCTTTATTTCCACTCCGAATCTCTAGAGGGAAAATGAAAGAAGCTTATAAGATTTCTCTATCGCTTTCAGCTTTATCTCAATAGAACCAATCACTTCTACACAAAACTGTAGTTTTACCAATTATCGCATATAACACGCCAGTTTAGAACAAATAAAAGTGCAAATCGCAAAAGGGTGCAAAATAAATGGCTTCAGCTCCCGCTCAAGAAACCACCGTGTGACACACGTCAACTCGTCTGATTGACGAAATCATTGGCATCAAGTACACACATCACGAATGTAAATTTATGTCGTGCCTTGACATTGCTGAAAGCTCGCTTATAACGGTAATTGCAAAAATAACCTTACTCTCAAATTAACTGAAGTTACATCCAGAGTCATATTGAAATTAACAATGGGTGTTTCAATTGTAATCTAATTAGTGTAGAAATGTCAAATAATAAAAGCATTAAATCTATTCCGGTCAGTTGTATCTAATAATTTTCATCAAAATGTCTAAACGAACTGTTCGAATATATACATATAAATGTTTTTCTGTTTTATTTAGGGAAATAGAAAATAGGTTTCCTTCGATGGAACGGAACGCAAAATATCATGCATACTGACGACAATGGCTAGGATGATGGTTCTGTCTGACACCCTTAACATAGAAAAAAATTAGATGTATAAATCATGCCTCATGTTTTATTCAACTACAGTACTGCATGCGTTCACAAAAATCGAACACTCCGTCAATCAAAGAAATGTTTGTACGTAGTAGACGACACTTCAGCTCAAGTAGCTTCGAACAATGCAATTGTATATTGAGATTGAATGCAGTATCTCTGGAAAAAGGGATACACACGGATAGGCTCGAATTTTTCGAAATCATTTTTGTTAAAGTCAATTTGTTGATTAACATGTTAACATCAACATAAAATTAGCATTCAAGAATGTAAATTTTCTTGTGCATTTCAAAACAAAATGATACATGAAAAACTTTCAATCCAGATGATGCAATGAAATCCGGCAACCATAATAAGTCTGAATATTTTATGGTTGCCATTTTAAGGGGAAATATACACCTAGGAGCCGTAAAAAACGGTCGTTTTTGTGCATTTTTTTGAGGAAAACTATTTGAAATATCGGATTGGGAGTTTAACTGTCTAAAAGTATACACATTCAAAAGTATGCTTAATTTTCTTTGTTTAAAAATATAAAAAATATACAAGGATATTGTATGATCCTTGGAACGCCGTAAAAAAATCAGCGTTAACGGTACCCACTGGCATTTCTTCAAAAATCATCTGAAAAAAGAACCGAAAAAGATTATGAAATCAAATACTATAATCTAGTACGTGTCATAGCCGATTTTGAAAATTTTTATTAATAACAAAATGGCGGACGTTTGAACATGAATATTGATTTTTGGACCAAAAATTAGATATTATTTTGCCTATAAAACAAAAACGAAGTAACGAAGAAAAAAAATCCTATGACAAGTACTAGATAATGCTATATGGAATAATCACAAAAAGAATTAAGGCAACGAGTTAATTGGTTTTCGAGAAATTTTGGGTACCGATTTGAAAAACGTGTTTTTAAGAAATACGCTTTTGAAAATTTAGGACTGAATAAATCATTAAATTTTTCAACTTACATGAAGTCATTGATACGAGGCCCATAGTGTGAGTGTAAGGAATATTCATAGCTTCTAAATTGTGTTGCCGACGCCGTATTCAGCCTTCTTTCGGCTGTTCTTGCGCTTGCAGCTCGGCTTTTGCTATGCGAGTTTCGTCTTCTTGCGCTGCGTACAAGTGCGCTCCCGATCCGACTGACTATTCTTAACACATTTGTGACTTTCAACAATGAGGTGAAACCATTGTTAAATGTACATGCTGCAAGGTATACTGCAATGTCAACGATTTTGGCCCCGCTGTTCATCGTTTTTGGGGCTATCTTCCAAAGAAGTTGGTTGCAGTTTTGGGTATATCCACCAACACTGCGTTCTAACAAATTTTCATTGCTGAGGTCTTCGTATACTGGTTTGATGACATCTAACACCATTTTTGGCAATGTTCAATAATTGTGACGAACATTTTCCAGTTCTCCTTTAGCCTTCGCTTGTTGCCACTGGCACCACGATTCGGGGCCTTCGGGACAGAAATGATGTTGAGGCTTGCTGTCTGTTGAGCCTTACTGGTAAAATGTTGCCCACATCGCTTTTTTCATTTCATCCTTAGAGGCATAGTTTCTGCGAATAGCTAAGCCATAGTAAATGCTCAGTTTATCTATAAACTTTGCCCTCAATTTGTTTTTGCTGGCGATTCCAGGATTTTTTTTCTTGCATTCGCAAAGACGGGCTCCCATTCGCTTTTGACCGTGTCCCATGCATTCTTTTGTTGTAATTTCAATCTCGTTACCAGACGGTTTCGCATTCACTAATCCTGTGTTCGCCTTAGAGTCGCTATCCCCGGCGTAATTAGTGTACATAACTCTATACTTTTCGACAGATCGTGAAAAAAATTCTTTCATGGCGTCTACTTCCATTTCACCTGCCGATCCGTCATGATTGACCTGGCAATTTCCATCGTGATTCGATTTCCATTCCTTATATTTGCTCAGTATTTTTGTGTTTATTCCAATAGTAACATTCAGCACAATAAGAAGATTTTACAAGAAAATCAACAACTTTTCCTGCAGGTAAACTGTCCAATGAGAACCGCAACTCCGTACAATGAGGTAAAACCACGCTTTCGCCACGTATCATCTCCAAAAACGGTTAGTTTTACTATACCACCACTCGAATTTTGTTGTGTTATTTCCTGTTGTTCTTCTTTTGTAGCTTGTTTTAACACCAATTGAACAATACTTGAAGTAGCATAATGAATGTTATTAACTATATCATACGTCGCAAAACACGTTTCACTCTCTCGGCTGTAACTAGCTTATTTACAGAAATATTAACTTGGTATTTTCACCAGATATTTCTGAGACCTGAATCTTCAAGAAAATGCAATAAAAAATAAATCGATTTTTTCGACCACTCTAGGTGTATATCTCCCCTTAAAACAGCCAATTCGCTTTAGATTTGCATTTCATACTGTCTCTAATTTTTTTTTCTTTCAATAAATTAAACTTGTAGTTCAACAGAAACTTCATGTAGATAATAGTATTGAATTTCACTGAATTTGAAAAAAACATATCTAAATTAGAAATTACATGCGATTACATATCGAATCTCTTTTGACATTACTCTATTCTTGCCTAGGAAACTAAATAAAAAACCAAGCTGCAGACATAAAAAGCTTAAATTATAGATACCAAACAAAACGGTAGTATCAATTAGAAACAGAAAAAAACTTGCTCGTATATGTATGTAAGATGTAGCCAACTTTTTAGTATTGATCTGAATAGGCAATATAACATCTTCGAAATAATTCTCTCCTATTCACATTCGTTTTACCAAAGATTTCTGCTATAGATACTTAGGTAAAAAAAATTTTGTTTGACATATGACATTAGTTATGATAATAAAAATTCATGGTGAAGCCTATTGTTATCGAGATATTTAAGCAAAAATTGATTTTTGTGGCATTTGAACCTTAATAAATTTCATTGCGCATACGATTTCGTAATGTACTTTTCACATTATGTTGCACATCTTGCATTTTTGACTGAAAGTGTGTGCGCCTAAGCATTCTTTGGGTGGCTTTAACTTTTCTACGTGGAGTGCAGTGATTTTTGACACTTTTGACATTTTTGACATTTTTTGATATCCCTTCCTGAAAGTGTGTGCGCCTCAACTTTTCTACTTTTTGGTCATGTTAACTCTGCTTACACGTGTGACCAAATCACTATGTCTTTCTGCACAGCTGCAAAGTGTGCTGATAAGGCAAATAAATCGCCTTATGTTATGTGTGCGGGTTTTTGCTGGCTATGATTTCATTCGAAATGTGCTGGAATGAATGCCCATGTCGCATACGCTGTCCGACAAACCTCATCTGGTGTTTATTGGTTTTGCTCCCGTTGTAAAGCCAACTCCATGGTATCATTTGTTAATTGCTTAAAGTCAACCAAATGTGTAGTTGACAAACTTTTTAAAGAATTTTCCTGTCTGGGCTCAAAACTGTCAGAGTGTCTGCGGTGATATAAATACACTCTTGTCAGTTGCTCGGACTGAGCAACCTTCTGGCTCTCAACCTGCACCTGCCGATGATCAGCTTCACCAGGAAGATTGCCCAGCTGTTCAACGTCAACATATATCTTTCAACACTCAACTGCTGCCTCCGCTATCTCCTGCAGCTACTTCACCTCAGGCCTTTGGAGTGATAAAACCTTGCAGCCTTCAAATCCAAAGTCAACCTCAGCGCGATGTATCTCAGATGCTCACACGCGGCCAGCGTGCTAACCTGCAGCTGCAACTTCACCAACAACATGAACAGCATGAACAATCATTGCAGCAACAACGTCAACCGCAACAACAACATCCACTACAGCAACAACAACAACAACAGAACCAGATACAACAGCACGCTCTCGTGACCGTGTGCGAACCTTTGGTGAATTTGGTTGCTGACAGGATGAGCCTTTCAACTCCTGCTGCATCATCTCCTGCGGTAACCCAGACGTCTTATGCTGATGTACTCAGTCAGCCTGGACCATCTAGAGGACTATCTGAGCCCCATACATCACTCCCTTGCTTGGAAGTAATGGTCCCACCTCTGAAAGTCTTCGTATCACGTTTCGCTTACAAAACTACTGCCGACGAAGTCTTAGCATACATTAAAGCTAAGCTCGGATACACTCCCTCGTTGCTAATGTGTAGGAAACTCACTCGTGACAACCTCAATCACCAGCTGATATCTTCTTTCTGCATCACTGTCGCATCCGGAACCTCTGATTTGCTGAAGAAGCATTTCTGGCCTGCTGGTGTTTTTGTCAAAGAGTTCGTAAAAACAACCTCTGGAAATTTTCATCGGAAACCGGCGACAAAGAGCGTAAGGTTAACCTTAAAGTTTACTACCAAAACGTTCGGGGGTTGAGGACCAAAACCAATGAGCTTAAAATTTCCTCAACTATCGGGTCTGACGACATACTATGCTTAACCGAAACCTGGCTGACAGGGGATATATTTAATAATGAAGTTTTACGTCTTTTTACTGTCTTCCGCAAAGATCGTGATCGCTCAGCCAGTGGTTTATCTGACGGCAGCGGTGTTTTAGTTGCTGTTCGCAATACACTTAGCGTGTCCTCCTATACCGATTTCGTGCCTTCTCCGCCTGTTGAATGTATCCTTGTTCGTATACCCGTTACTCCATCTACTGCGTTACTTGTATCCTCGATTTATGTCCCATGTAACAGTCCTATTGTAGTTTATGAACGATTTTTCACGGAGATTTCCTCCTTTCTTAACACTTGCTACCCCTCTTCTTTCGTTCTTTTATGTGGTGATTTTAATATTCCCAGCTTAGTCTGGGATACAACCTTCACTGAAATTTTATCGAGGAGCAATATTTCTTTAGCTACATCTTCCTTTTTCTCTCTTTGCTCTTTTTGACAATTGAATAATGTGCCTAATGTCAATAACAGAATACTTGATTTTGTTCTTACTAACTCTCCTCTGTCGTCTGTTCGTTTGTGTGCTGCTCTGTCACCTTATGTCAGTCCTGATCCTCACCATCCACCTCTGGCTATTGAACTTTCCTTCACCTCATTCCCTAAAAACGAAAAAAAAAATCTGCGCTGCGTTATAACTTTGCTAAAGCTGACTTCACTTCCATGTCCAATGTTATTAATGCTGTTAACTGGTTTGCTTTTTTCAGAGGTCGAAGTGTTGATGATGGCCTTCATGCGTTCTATGATTTCTTGTCTAATATTGTTTTCTGTCACACTCCCGCTTTTCGTGTTCGCAGAAGTATTGATCCGCCTTGGTTAACTGTTGACGTGATGCGTGCTCTTAAAACCAAAGGTGAGGCGCGTCGTAGATTTCGAAGCTCCGGCTTAGAGACTGACTTGCTGAGATACAGAAATTTACGCTCGTATGCTAAGAAGATGGTTAAAGATGCGATGAGTGCTTATCATGCCCACATTGAAGCCTCTATATCATCCTGTCAACAGAAACCCTTCTGGTCCTATATCCGTTCCCTTAAAAAGTCTCCCTCTATCCCTTCTCTGATGCACCTTAATGATTTGTCTGCTTCCTCGCCTAATGAAATATGTGAGCTGTTTGCTCTTTTCTTTTCTTCTGCTACCTCTCAACCTAATCCATCTCTCTCTCTTTGCTAATATTCCCTCTCCAGATGTTAATAATTGTTGTTTGTTTTGAACGAACCCGTTGGAGGTCGAAGGTTTGCTTGCTAACCTAGATAGTAGCACCAGCTGCGGACCCGACGGCTTACCTAACATATTTGCAAAGTCATTGTCATCATCCTTGTGTGTTCCTTTATCTGTCCTCTATAACCTTAGTATTGCTTCCTGTACGTTTCCTTCTTCCTGTAAGTCAGCAAATATTTATCCCATCCTTAAAACCGGAAATTCATCCTGCGTCTCCCATTATCGTCCCATATCCCTTCTATCTTGCTTCAGTAAGCTTCTCGAAAAAGTTGTTTACAATTATAGGGTTTACCCTCTAATTGAACCTCTTCTCGCTTCTGAGCGACATGGTTTCGTCAAAGGTAGGTCAACAGTTTCCAACCTTCTTTCGTTCACCAATACTGTTGCCTCCGCTATCGACCAGCAAAAGCTAGTGGATGTATTATATACAGACTTTGCCAAGGCTTTTGACACCGTGAACCACGAAATCCTCCTTTCAAAGCTTGATGGTTTCAATATTTCGGGTCAGCTCCGTTGCTGGTTTTCCTCATACCTTCGTGATCGTGCCTGTTTTGTAACGTTGCACTCTTGTTCTTCTTCCCCGTTTTATCCTACTTGTGGTGTCCCGCAAGGGTCAATTCTTGGGCCTCTCCTTTTCCTCCTGTTTATTAATGATATTCCTTCTCTCTTCAACTCCCCGTGTCTCTTGTACGCTGATGATCTGAAAATTTTCAGGGTGGTTGAGTCAGTGAACGACTGCTGCCAGCTGCAGGATGACCTGTCTGCCCTGGGTAACTGGTGCTCTGTCAACTGTATTTCCCTTAAAGTTGCTAAATGTTTCCAGATGTCCTTCACATGTAAATTATCCCATATCACGTTTCCCTGTTCTATCCTTGGCTCTTCTCTCCATCCAATTGATAACTTCATGGACCTTGGTGTTGTGTTTGACACTAAATTAAAATTTGATGTCCACATTTTGCGTGTCACATCCAAGGCCTCGCGCTTGTGCGGCTTCATTCTAAGAGCGTCCAGACCTCTTACTGATATTTCCTCGTGTATACACCTGAACATCTCCTTCGTGCGTAGTGTCCTCGAATATAGTTGTCAAATTTGGTGTCCTCATTATCGTTTCTTAATTGATGCTGTTGAGTCTGTATAACGTAGATTTAGTCGCTCACTATTCCTCAAGTTCCGTATTCCTTACTGTGAGTATAGTATGCGTTTTTCAATCCTTGAAACCCCTACCCTTATTTCATGCAAAGTGTATTTCGACGAATGTCTCCTATATAAAATGATTACTGGTTCTATTAATTATAATCCCAGAGCGCAGCTTTCTGTTCGTGACCCGGTACATTCTACCAGGTCTTCATTTATTCTCAACGTACCATTTGCTCGTACTCATACATATTTTTACTCTCCTCTTTTACGCTTGCCTAGGCAACATAATTCTTTGAATATTGGTCCTCTTCCGCCTCCGTTACGCATTTTTAAAAATATGTTAAGAGGATGCGTTTTATCGTATAAAATAAAGTAACTCTTTGAATTTTTAATGTCATATCTGTGTTGAATTATGATTAAATTTCACCGCCTCATTATACTTTGTTTAGTTTTAATTTATAGTCTCTTTTCTTTTTATATATAAGTTTATTCCTTGTCTAATCTTTAATTGGATTTGTATCTGTTGATTTAGACAATAAATAAATAAATAAATAAATATACATATATATATATATATATATATATATATATATATATATATATATATATATATATATATATATATATATATGTAAATATATATATATATATATATATATATATATGTGTATATGTATATATATATATATATATATATATATATATATATATATATATATATATATATATATATATATATATATATATATATATATATATATATATATATATATATATATATATATATATCATCAAAAAATTTTCAGGGTACATTAATGTATATGTAGAATAGTGCCAGGTCTCACAAAACGTTAATAATCTTTAACTCTTTGGCACCGGCGGCCATTTTAGTGAGTGATATTTTAAATATACCTACTATTATTCTGTAAAAAAAAAAATAGCTTTTGCAAAAATAAAGTCTTTGTAATGAATTCCGAACGTGTATTTAATGTGAATATGATAATGTTATTGAAATTTTTAACCCTATGTGTGTGCGCTAGGCGCCTAAAATGAGATTTGGCAAATTTGCAAATTTTTGAATTGCGATAACTTTTTAGTTGATATAATCAAATCATTATGAAACTTACAGGACATATTAATATTATTAAGTTGCACATTTGCATAGTTTTTGATGATCGTGCTGGCAACCCTGTAGCTACGGTAGACACTGCAAGTGAAAATATTCAAACCATCGAATCTCCTAAAAAATTGCCGTTTCTTACAATGAAAACCAACTTGTATGCAAATCTTATGCTTTGTCTACACAGTCAGAGTAAAACTTTTGGAAATTTCTTGCCGGACAAGAACGGTAACCCTTTCCCAACTTACCTATATTTTTAGCATCAAAAACTTCTGTTCACGGGAACTCACGAAGCAATAATCAGATGCAGTTGAAATTTACAGAATACATTGGACTTAAGTAGGACCAGGTCTGATAGAAGCGATTTTGAATTGTGGGCAACACTGTGCCAGTGGTGCCATCTTGAAAAATTACAAAGAAAGAAAACTACTTTTTGCCCTATTTGCTATAATGTTGGAATGATGTTAAAATACCTGCTCCTTCCCTTATACCAATAATTCTAATACCAGTTTTCCGACACTGACCTCCAGTTTACAATGGATACCAATTATTATATTAAACTTGTCCACTAATTTATAATATTAACTACTTATTTATGCATGATATAAACGATATAACAGTTAAAGTAAGTAGTATGTTCGTGGTTAATTTGATATACCGTATTGTAATGATTCAAACGTTCAAACTCTAATAAACAAACTCTAATAAATTCCATCTAGGCTGTACGAAATGGTTTAGCATAAATATTATCCCGTAAACCCACATTCTATTTGACTTAATAGCTTATCGCAACCCCGAGAGAGAGAGAAAGAGAGAGAGAGAGTGAGAGAGAGAGGGGCGGGGAGAGAGATAAAATTTCCGTAATTAACATTTTCGCGCTTCGTAACGCCGTAGCGAACAAATCTTTAACAAATTTCAATACTTCAATTGAATATCATGCTGTGCTGAAAATCATTTACTCAGAAAGATATTCGAAAAAGGGACGAGAAGAGAATAGCAACTGCATATTTAACATACTTCAATGACATCAGCAATGTTTTTTGCTCTATTGGGCTGGAACGTCACGAGGGGGTTTAGTTGTTATCGGTGTCTGCGACACTCCAACACTGTCGGAATATCTTCTAAGCAGGAATTTCGAAAGGATTTTCGCTATGGTTTTGTTTTACTTTTTTTATAAAAAAAATTTTCAAATCCACCGACTCGGAGCATTCCAGGTATTTTATATTGGATACTCCTATAAATTTATTTTGTGAAATTTAGCTAAAACAATTTTCATTGCCGAAATGAACGTTGTGGGTTATGCTGATTTCCCATTGTACTTACCGTTTTTTTTTTTTGTTTCCATAATCAAAAATTCAACTGAAATTCCTTTTGATCTTGCATACTCATTTCTTTCATTGAGACTTGCTACTGCAGCACATTTGTTCTGTCATTGACATTTTCTCCTCTAATTCGCAACAAATGGTTAGTTTTCAACCGAACCGAACCACATCCCCATAGTTGAGTACACAATGCCCCAGGGACATGGCGTCAGGGTCGAGGGACTATTTGAATTACGCAGATATGGTCGGTGTCAACTTCAGTCAGCCGCCGAACATTTCCGCTACATTCCCCGTGGGATATAATATGGTTAGAGTGTACAAGGGCGACTTATCGAAATCTAAAGATATGTGGTTAACGGCTGAACACGTATGTCGGGGGGGGAGCTAAATCATACAACCAATTTCATAGTCGTTAACATAAGCATCCGGCAAAAGTTTTTAAGACCACATAGCGGTTAAACACTTTAATCGAAACAGAGTGGTTGAGCTAATTATGTTTGTCACGTTATCACTGAGCTGTGATTGGAAATGAAACTCAATACCGACTCGTTGTAATATCTCAACAGAAATGAACGCAAAATTCGTTGGCATTCAAAATCGGAAACAAGATGAGGGTTGCTCAAATAAGCGCTCGAAATCCTTTAAGTAAACCTCTTTTGATGTGGTAATCGTCAATGTAATCCGATTAATTAGAAATGTGCCACAGAAATTCGGAACAAGCATTCTTTTAAGGAAACGCGCAGCGGAGGCACGTTTCAAAGGGCCATCCGCATCATTCGGATTTGATCTCACGGTTAAAATCGTGTTGTTTACTCATCGTCAGATTTGTTCGTATTGACGAAATGTTTTACAACTAAAAATGTGGGTAACATTTCATACATACATATTTATGTACATGAATTGCCAAAATATCAAACATGGCGACGACAGGCATGAGTTATGTCAACTAAAAAAAAAACAAAAAAAAAAAACAGTTAACTTATTGAAATGTTTGGTGTCGTGTTAAGGCATTAAACGACATTGAAATTGAAGCAACCATTTGTCAATGAAAGAGCCACCTAGTTCGTATGCAAAGCGCATGAACAAAAAGTAAATTTTATTCACCTAAAAAATCGGATAATCTGATGTGACTTGCCTGCAAGTGAGTTTTTAGCCATTGACGTCACAGTGGGTTGTGGACATTTACGTGCTGCGATACTTAACACCAGATGCACTTTATCGGTGAGTTTACACGTGAATACACAATTACGATAGACAAGAAGGATACATATAATAGTGTAAAGAGATTCCAAAACAAATGGCGCTTGGAAAGAGCCCGGACATTTTGTAATAAGTACATGTACTTTATGATAGGAAAAAAAATTGATAGGAACATAATCTGATTTGTGAGGTGAGAATGTATTTTATCCTGTCAAATGTAAGGTAAATATAATTCGCCAGTAGTAAGTGATCCGTTTTTAGAAAACTTAAGTATAGCTGCCTTTGCTCGCAACTATTAATAGCATTTGCTCTGTTTAACTGAGTCCATTTTTCCGGTTGACGAATGATTATTGGCACTGTTGATTTCGTCGCGGCTGTATCCTTTTTTTTGCCTGGGCTTGTGCATCCGGTTTGCTGCTTTGAGGGGAGGTTGACTTATTTGGCGTTGGCAGCACGGGGAACTCTCTCTCTCAAAATGTTTTCCCGAAGAAGTCTCTGCCTCCATTGGTGAACTTTCACTCTCTTTCTCTCTGGATTTCATTGCGGTGCTGGTAGGTTCATCTTTTCGTTTTCCTTTCGATAGTACTGTTGATGGTGGCTAGCTATTTACTCTCAACAGTTGGTGCATCAGCTCCTGGTTTTTTCTGGCTCTCTTTGAACTGTTGCAGGATCTCCTCCATCCACTGATTAATTTGACTTATCTGAGCCTTAAGCCTTGGTCTTGGCTTTCGCGTCTTCATCCACACTTGAGTCGCGGTCGGAATCTACGTCCCCGATTCGCAAGCCTCGTTGTCAGAGACTTGCTCCGAGCAGTCGCTTTCATCTTGGTTGATAAGGAGCTCTCTCTCTCCAATCTGTTTGGAATTAACAATTAAAACAGTAAATCGATATCGTGTTATTAAAACAAGACAAAAATAGAACAGGTCAAAACAAGTAATTATAATTATAAAAGGTTTCGTCGTCGGCTGCCAGGGTTCCTTAATCGTTTCCGGATGAAAATTTTCTCGCACGTGTTTCATCCGATCTGTCGTCGCTTGCTTGCGGGTTTTCCCCTCATTAAGTCAATCGTTGACTCTCTTCGCTGTTCTAATGTTCGGCGCTGATCGTTAATCCGTCGGCTGATTATCGGTTGTGCGGTAGCAATTGAAATTGCTGTTTTCAAAATCCTCCTAATTGCCTTTGTAAAAAGCTGAAAATCGAATACGAGACGACCAAAAGAGTATACCTGAGAATCCAGGTTATCCCGAAAACCCCGCAGGACCACAGAAAACTAACCAGATTGCTGACGGCAGAGAAAATAGAATTCCACACCTATCTTCTGCCCGAAGAAAAAATCTAAACATTATCATTAAGGAGGCCTGCACGGCCGAAATAAAAGAAGACCTTGAAGAGCAAGGCTTCTACCCAATTGAAGTGTTTTTCCTCAAACTAAGAAACGTTCCTTCAAGACTTGTTAAAGTCCTTCTTCCTAGACAAGAACTCATAAAATACGATCTCGATTGATGGCGGTAGCGTTTCCGCGAGTGTCAGCCAACGAATCAAAGGAGTAGGTAAAATCATGGGTACTTTCATCAGCAAAACTATTTATTGGATTGGAGGTTTTAGATAGCAGATCGTTATTAAATAAAATAAAACAGAATTGGAGGAAGGACAGTGCCTTGCGGAACTCCAGCATCAATGGTATGGATATTTGACACAGTGCCATCCGGAAGATTTGAAGTGCGCGGTTTTTGAGAAAACTTTCAATCAATTTTAAGAAATTGGAGTCAAGACCGGAAGGGTAGAGTTTGGTGAAAAGGTAGGCATGCCAGACTCTATTAAAAGTCTTTGAAATATCTCGAGCAATGACTTTGGTTTCACCGCGGAGACATCGATTCCACTTCTCAGTGAGAAATGCCATCAAGTCTTCAGTGAAGCGACCAGAACGAAAGCCATACTGTTTGTCATTGATTAGCCAAGAGATAGATAGATAGTTTATTAATTTTTTTAATTAAAATTAAGAGCTGCCGGTTGGGCAATTGAAGAAAAATGGAGAGGAAAAGACATTGCTATTTGCAGTGACAGTCAAGCTGCACTAATGGCGCTACGTAGACCCCTGACTACGCCGAAATTTTCCAAGAGTGCAGAGCACGATTGAACTCTGTCGCCAGATTCAATACGGTGTATCTGCTCTGGGTACCGGGGTACTGTGGTGTTGAGGCCATTGCGAAGCGAGGTTCGGGACTTCCACTACAGGGCCCTGTCGACCCCATCTGCACGTGCCAGTCTTCGGAAATGCGTAGATTATGCTCACAAAGATAGATGGACGACTGCTGATGTGGCCAGGCACATGAAGGTCTTCCTTTCAGAGCCCAACCATGTGACTGCAGGATTCTTGCTCAATAAGAGCAGGAAAGTTTGCAGAGTCATAACAGGCATTCTGACGGAACACAACTGCCCAGGAAGACATACATATGTACCGAATAGGTATTGTACAGGATGACTCAAAATGCAGAACAGAAAGTCTTGATTATAGGTTTAAATAATAGGAAAATATTCTAGGAATGAACCCACGTTGGGCGCTGATTAAAACAATGTGATCAAACTCCACAAGAGCGAAAGGAAGGAAGGGGAGAGGTCGTCATTAAAACCTGCAATATGTTAACTAATAAGAAATTTCAATATATCTTTTCCAAATGCATAATATGAAGATATTCATTTGATATTATAGTGCAGCTTAAGAAGACCGTGGGCTAGTACAGTGGCTCTTTTGGCCTGAGTGCTTTTCAAAACACAAAATATTTTTAAAATCCGACGTCTAGAACTCATTTTATGAGGTTTTGAATATTCTACACATAGGTGTACACTTTCTTATGACGCTCACAGTACCTTACGACAAGGAATCTTTCGAGGAGCGGGCTGATTTGACTGAAAAACTTTGTTTTTCGAATCGACCGACTGATCCTAAGATCAAGGCGCCTCCTTACTTTCAACATGAAAGAAAAATTTGAAAATGAATCCATGCCGTGGATTAATTGTTGTTGTTGTTTTCGATTTTATGCTCATAAATTTAAGTTAAGTCCGTGATTTAATATTGTTTGAAAGTCTCAAATAGATATTTCATTCAAAATCGCTCACACTATATCATTTATTCGATTCAAATAAAAATTATTTCCGTTTAAAAACATTTGCTTTCCTTGAAAGTTCACTGATTATGCATTCGAATAATTTTGTTTTCCATTTTTTTTTCAGGTATGTTTACACAGAAATGAATAAATAATGCTTTCGAATCAGTAAATATGTGAGTACAATATTAAATCATTCATATATCGATTGACTTTCATAGTGTAATTGTTAATAATGGCGTAGCATTTGTGGCGCTTATCACACTGAAAAAAATCCACATAGCGCCCAGAGCCATGTAACATAGCGCATTATTTATAGCCCCATACGCCATGTACATAGTACTCTGAGCCATGCAATATGGCTCCCAGCGCCATAATGCCAGAATCTACATAGCGCGTGGTCCCATGTTACATGGCGCAGCATTTATGGTGTCACACGCTATATACATAGTACCCTGAGCCATGCAGTATAGCTCCCAGCGCCATAATTACATGGCGCAGAAATTATGGCCCCACACGCCATATTACATAGTGTCATGAGCCATATTACATGGCTCATGGCACTACAATTATAACTCGCAGCCATGCTGTGTGAGGAGATGTATAAATATAAGCAAGCTTCTTGAATATAGGAGAGAAGAATTCTTTGGTAGAATTTCATCACTTAACATCAAGTGCTCTACCTCCAGATGCTCCGAACTGAGAAAGTTCGTGGCCTTTTGTTGGATGCAAACTGGATCATCTTCAGATGCACTGAAAAAACACATAGCGCCAGACGTCATAATTTATAGACTTCTGACGCCATGTACATAGTCGATTTATATCGATTTGTGATAAAATATAGCGCCAAACGCCATAGTACATAGGAGCAGACGCTATGCTTGTAGCCATCCACGCCATGTACTATAGTCCTCCACGCCATACAGTATAGTCCTCCACGCCATACAGTATAGTCCTCCACGCCATGCACTATAGTCCCCCTCGCCATGTACATGGCGTGGAGGACTATAGTACATGGCGTGTAGGCCTAGGTACTTTTCGCCATGTATTATGGCGTGTGGCGCTATATTTTATCGCAATCCCTAAATCGACTATGAACGTGGCGCCAGAAGTCTATAAATTATGACGTCTGGCGCCATGTGTTTTCTCAGTGCATAAAGACTAAATTAAAAACTTCCAACCGAATGAAAATGTGCAAAGTTTTACCCTAAATTAAATACGTAGAAATGATTTGACGTAAAATTTGACGTAAGAAAGGCGAAACTTCGGAAAAATTAGGGGAAAAGCTGAATTTTGGTGTGAACTTTGATACTGGCGTGTTGAACAAAATGTCACAAGTTCCCATCGATCCGAGTGCTGCGTTACTTTTTATACGGGTTCAAATGCCAACAAAAGTGACTTTTCGCAAATATCTCAGTAACGGTCACGTCTTCAGAAAAACAATGTATGACGAATTTGTAGCTTAGAAAATTTTCAACAAAAAAGCTTAGAAAACTTTTTCTTGTTGTCATAACCGTTTTTGAGACATATTGATCTAAACATTTGTAACTAAAAGTATCTTCTTTCTCAATGGCATGTTGATATTATCCGATTTATATACACCTGTGTGCAAAATAATAGCAGTGCCGGTAAATTTGATTAAATTTTCAAAAACAACCAGTTTTGTTGTAGGGAACAATATAAAATGTATTCATAAATGTGGCAATACAAATATAGCAAAGACAAAAAAGTGTTTTAAGGTGCACTTTGCCTCAAATTTCATAATTTTGATAAACATGTTTGAAATGGGCTGTGCAAAAAATAGCAGTTTTTCAACGTATAGCTAATAATGATGCGAAAACATATATTTCATAGGGGAAAAATAGAAATATTAAACTTCTAAATTAATAGTTTATTGTATAGCTCTTGTTGGCTATTACTTTAGCACATCGACGTGACACTAAAAACTTTGACATCGTTCCGTGGTAATAGAATTCCATGCAGACTCCACTATCCGCCAAAGATCTTTCACTGTTTTCGGCTTTACTTGAAAAACCACCTTCTTAACATCAGTCCATAAGTTCTCTATGGGGTTGAGGTTGGGAGATTGAGCGGGCCAGTCCATAACTTCTATTCTATTGGTCGACAACCAAGTCTTGGCTAAGCAGCTGGTGTGTTTAGGATCGGTATCTTGCATAAGGACCCATTTCAGGATCATATTTTCTTCCGCAAAGGGTAAGATGACATTTTCCATTATGTCTACGTAAATTTTGGCATCCATCGTGGGTTTGATCCAAAATATAGGGCCAGGGCCGTAAAATGAAAACGAGCCCCAAACATTGATCTTTGCCCCTCCATGCTTAACTGTCTTCGCGGTATACCGTGGATCATGAGAAGCATTTGGCGGTATTCTTATATATTGTCTCCTTCCCGGACAGCCAAATAATACAACTTTTGATTCATCAGTCCAAAGGATATCCCTCCATTTGGAAGCAGGCCAATCCTTATGGTCTCGTGCAAATTTTAACCTGTCTCGAGCGTGTTTGTCTTTTAGAAAGGGTGTTTTCCTCGGACTTCTACCTTTTAATTTGGCGTTGATAAGGGTTCTTCTGATTGTACAAGTGTTGACTTCCAACTTGAGTTCCTGTTTTATATTCGTTGATGTCAAAAAAGGGTCTTTTCGTACAAGCCGAACCACATTTTTGGCATCTCTCCTGCTGAATTTCTTTTTTCTTCCACGAGTTTCAGGCTTTTCCACTCACTTTTTTGCATTTGAGACCATTTTACTAAAGCAGCCAGGTGTTTCCTCAATAAATTTGTAGGTTTTGCCATCCAAAAGCATTTTTTTGATTAAATCTCTTTGTTCGGCACTGCAATGTTTGGAGCGGCCCATTATTCCTCAATGGTCTATTTTATACTAAAACTAACGAAACATTTGAAAACTGTCAACCTTCTTTGCCCTTACCGTATCCTATCTGCAAAATTGAAACAAACTTTTTCCCAGAAAACGACTTTGGTTTACCTCCGCTGCTATTATTTTGCACATTCAAATGACACCTTGTCCCTGAAAATTAGGTTATTCCCCCGATCTTTGCTGACGTTTCAACAAAATAGGTTATGTAAAACATCTGGGAAATTATTGCCATCGATCATAAACAGATGGCTCTAGTATGCAATCGAAATTTATGTTGGAATTCCAAATAATATAACGCTTCGAGTGTGCACTGCTATTATTTTGCACACAGGTGTACCAATATATCCTGTGAAAATCATTTGGTTATATGATCGATCAGGGCCGAGTTAGGCTGATGGCCTGTCAAACTAGTACAGGTTGTTTTTTTTATTTAGAGGTATAGAACTTTAAAATGAAATAAAATACGGATAAATTGCTTTAATTGCCATGGAATTGGTTTTATTGGAAAGATAATTCTCTGCCATTTTTTATTTGAATATGATTTCGGGCATGTGAGCGCCACGACTGGCGCGGAGGAGGTCCGAACGAGAGTTCCAATTTTCGATTACTCTAACCAATAATTGGGGCCGTATCCTGCCAATAACGCGGAAAAAGTAACAACAAGTAACATACAAGTAATGCGTCTGACTTAACTCTGTCGAGTCGTCGTCAGTGCAGCATATATTTATTAGAGAGCTTCCTTTTCTTGCCCGGCGTGTCTTTCCCAGCCGACTAGCTCAGTTTAGCGTGGCTTTACCGGCGGAAGCATCTCTACATGCTACGGCACGCAGACAAAACCACATTTTAAGACATCTACAACATCCACAAAACTAGATGGGAAAGGAACAGAAGAGATTCCGATAAAAAAAATCACTATTCACAATTCATTCTATATATTTAAATTATAACCAAAAAAAAAGTGAACATCACAAATGAGAGGATAAAAATGATAATTTATGAAAAAAATTAGAATATAAGCAAGCAAGATTAATTCATATGAATAATACAAAAAATTCAGATAACAGCAAAATAAAAAAAAAATCCCAAGAAAGGTTTGCTAAATTGGGTGGAGCTAATTATACGCAGCCCCGGCCGGAGTTGAGTTCACAACTAGTTTACATGATATTATGGTATGAACAAATACGCACAATCAAAAATAATCAGAAAATGTTAAACTTAAGACTATCGCACAAGTTCCACATCAATTGCACCAGCAAAAGAAAAATAAATATTCAAAAATAATACGAAAATAATCATAATTAAATTGAATCAAAAAAGAAAAATGAAATTCACCAACTAGACATTCTACCATTATATCCTGGTAAATTAATGAATTGATTTGATTTACTCAACGTGTTAGCAAAAAAAATATATTAATGTTAATTGAGTAGATTCTTCTACTTGGTTGTTTTTTCTTGGTGTATGCGCTATTATAACAATGTGCAGTACTTTGCTGAAATCCTTATCTACATCCCAATCCGTTTCAGCAAATATGCCTTTTCCTTCGCAGAATCGGTTTTCGTAATTTACCGCCAAATACAGGACAATTCAGATCATAAAATCTGCAGAAACTTTCGACTTGAGTGTTCTCTTTTTTTTTTCTTTTTCTGCACCAACCGTCTTCACAGATTCCGCAGATGGGGATATCAGAGTTACTTATCGCGAAAACTCCCAACACTGGACGCCAATTTGGACCCCCGAATTCACTTGTCTTTCTTGAATCATTCAGCTTCTTACACCTTTCTCCCTTCACACTTCAAAGAAAACTCGCATTCTTTACTTTTTTCTTTGGAATTGAACGCAACTAAACTGTTCCAAAAAAAAATCCCCTCGCAAACGAACGAATGCCACTTAATTTCCTTATTAACCAACATCTACTTTTTAGTTTTGTTTGTTTTTCGTAATATTCAGCCGCCAAGAAAAATCAACCGAACTTTTCACTTTTACCGCCAACGCCAGAGTGCCTTTAATTTTCCTTCTTTGTTCCGAAATTTTTTCACTGAACCGAGCGGTTCCTTTCCAAATTTCCCATTTGAAATTTCATTTCCCCGCGCTATTAGGGCATCACCAATCCTGTTGGTAGATGCATGAGACGCCATTTTTGCTGATTTGCATCGAAGGTAAATTGAGAAAAAGCTTTTGCTGAACAGCTGAATTTGGCCATCTCATCTGTCAGTGATAACTTGTATGGGAAGGTGCATGAAAACAAACTCTGCCTTGACGTGGAATGCTTGCTCGGGCATAATTATAAAACATGCAAAATATCAGACGGTAGTAATGTTGCTATCACCAACATTAAAAATTTAAGTTCATCTTGTATCTGCTTTGTACGATGGACATTTTTATTAAATTTGTTAGGAGAAAAACCGTCTGATCATTGCCTGAAATCTGTTGGTGAGTAAGTCAAAGCCTAAAATCAGCTGCTATTGAAAGTTCAAGTTCAGAAAACACCGGAAAGTGAATATTGTCTGAGAGTTGCAGTCGCATCTCAAATATTTGTGTTTGATAATTTAATTGAAATTGTCCCAGGTACATAGAAAACAAACAGTCTGCAACAATATGTTGTCTTTCAAATGATCAAGCGTCTCGGGCTTGTCGGCGTCGAAGAGCGATTTGACGTATCCCCACAAGAAATGGTCCAGCGGTATTAAATCACAAGATTTTGCAGGCCAGTTTACAGGTCCAAAACGAGAAATTATGCGCTCATCAAATGCTTCTTTCAATAAGTCGATGGTTGCACGAGCTGTATGGCATATTGCGCCATCCTGTTGAAACCAGAGGTCCCGGAACGAAAAAGTCATTGATCATGGCTCTATAGCGGTCACCATTGACTCTAATGTTATTCCCAGCAGGATTTTTGAAGACGTATGATGGACCAATTATTCCACCGATCCATAAAGCACACCAAACAGTGACTTTTTCCGGATGTAACGGTGTTTGGACAACCGCCTGTGGTTGCTCATCACTCCAAAAGCGGCAGTTTTGTTCATTGACGTAGCCATTCAACCGGAAATCAGCTTTATCGCTAAACAAAATTTTCTTATGAAATTCGGGATACAATCACCGAATCTACGCCGTGCCCGGTGATCGTTCGGTTTCAATTCCTGCCCGAGTTGGATTTGGTACGCGCGCAAACCAAGATCCTTCCTTAAAATCTTCCATAATGTGAATGGGCACAGGTTTAATTGTTGAGCACGATGTCGAATGGACTCACTTGGGTCTTCATCGATACTACGCTCTACAGCTGCTATGGTTTCTTCATTACGCACTGTACAACGTCTGAATGGATGCGTATTATCAGTGACAGTAAACGTGTTGCGGAAACAATCCATGGTTAATCGTATAAATTGTTCTGTTGCCGGCCATAAAATTGACGGAGTGACAGAACCGTTTTTTTTTTCGAAATAAACCTGCACAATTTGCAGTTGTTGCTTGGACGTCAATCTATTCATGATAAAATGGCAAACCAAACTAACCATAAAACGCACGGCAGCTGTCACACCATATGTAACATTAAAAAGTGTTGCCAACTTAAAGTTCTTTACCTCTAAAACCAAAAAAAAAACAAGCAAATCGAGGAAGTGTGGCCAGGCACGAAATTGACGGTAGTGCTGAGGCACCAGATTTCAAGTAAACCCAGATCCACAGCGTGGATCCCCGCAAGAAAAAGAAATTTTCATTTTCATTTGCACAATTTGCACAACCCCGTTCCGCTACTCGACGACCCTTAAATTGACCCTTAAAGATGATCCCGTTTTTTTGTAAAAGGAGTGCCAGATTCCACAGATAAATTTTGGCTTAACAGGATCTTAAAGGAAAAACTTTCTATCAGTGATTTTAGAGTTGAGATCTTACCTCAACGTAATAAACATGCAAGCAGGTGCTTCAAAGTTTCAATTCCCGAAAAGTATGCCTGGCTTTTTACTCACGTGAATGGAAGCAGTAATAGCTATAAATGGAATGGCATCATATTTCGTCGTTGGAGGACCATCATCGCTAGCAGCAACATCAAAAGTAGAAATAAGGACTCAATTGTGACTAGTAATTGTACTTCATCTGTATCTACTAACCAGATAGCTCCTTCAAATCTTCCGACTAGAGATTTCCCCAGCTTTAATCGAAATTCTACCGTCAGGTGTTTCCATCCTGAGACTCATGCTATATTATATCCAACTCAAGCCTCCTCTCCATCTCAGGCTTCTCATCCCCGTAAGGTATGTTCCGACTCAATCGTAACTCGTAATTCAAATTCATCCAGTCGAACATCAACTATTGACACTCCTCTTGCTACGAATTCTGCTAATTCTAATTCTTTACGTAAAACCTATAACCGTTTCCGGTATCGCTCCTAACAAGATATCCTCAATCAAAAGCCCCAGAATTTATTACCACAATTGCGGTGGTATGAGGGGTAAAATAAATAAACTCTTTCTTGACACCAAATCTTGCCATTTCAACGTGCTTGCCTTCACTGAAACATGGCTAAATGACTCGCATATCAATGAGGAAATCCTTGACAGTACCTGGACAATCTTTAGAAATGACCGAGACTATGTTTCCACTGGTCAATCAAGCGGTGGTGGTGTCTTACTCGCAGTTAAGAACACTCACTCAAGTGAACTTGTAAACTCTACCTCGCACAAATTGTTCCAGCACATATTTATCCGCGTTTCAATTGGCAAAACCTCGATTTATATTGGTTTATTTTACGTCCCACCGAGATCTGACGAATCAGTGTACAATTATATATGCGAGCAAATATCTTCTCTTATGGCTTCTCGTAGTGCTGAGGATAAAGTTATATTCTTGAGTGATTTTAATCTCCCGAATTTGCGTTTTGTTTCTGATAAGTCTGATGATGGTTTAATACCAGTAAACCTACTTGAGTCTTCTGATTTTCACCTTGTGAGTACGTTGTATGGCCATGATTTGCAGCAGGTTGTTCCGACTCCCAACCAAAATGGTAACTGGTTAGACTTAATCTTTACAAATGTTTACGACGATGTAGTGGTTAGCCCAGCTAATGACGCAGAGAATCTCTTTTCTAATAGTCTTCACCATTCCGCTCTTATAGTTGAACTTTCCACTACAGATTGGAACATGTTAAGTACATACAATAATACGATTGTATATGATTTCCATAATGCTGATTATGATAGCATTCACAATTTCCTTGAAAATGTCGATTGGACAAATGCGTTTATATGCCATTCCCTTGATGATGACGTAGCCATGTTCTATAGAATAGTATTTGACGCGGTAGATAAGTTTGTACCCAAGATTAGGAAAAAAGATAAACTCTTTGAACCTTGGCTTGACAAGACCCTTAGACGTCTGAGAAACCGCAGAAATAAACTTTACAGACTAATGAAGAATCAAGTCGACATTAACCACCGTATTAAAGAAGAATACGATTTAATTGCTCAGGAATTCTATACCAAATCTAATGAAGCGTATGACAGATACATTAGAACTACTGGGGAGAATATAATCCGCGACCCTAAATTTTTTTTTGATTTTGAGCGGAAAACAAGCGGCTACCCCTCTTCAATGTCCACTGAAAGTTCAATGTTGTCTTCTTCTCCTCAGGAGATATGCAACTTTTTTGCTGACCATTTTCAAGAAGTTTTTAGTCCAGCTAGCATCCCAACATTGTATCGATTCCCGGGTGCGACTCAAACAATTTTTGCTGAGGATATGACCATATCTAGGAGTGAAATATTTACTGCCATTATGGAGCTTGACAGTAACAAGGGCCCTAGACCTGACCTCCTCCCTCCTATTTTTCTGATCATGTGAGTAAAACAACTGATCTCGCCCCTTCATACTATATTCAATAATTCTCTCTCCTCTGGACTATTTCCTTCGTATTGGAAATCTTCTTATATTACACCTATTTATAAAAGTGGCGATAGACGTCTTATTCAAAATTATAGAGGCATCGCCATTCTATCTGCTATTCCCAAACTATTTGAAAAAATCATCTACTGCAAAATTTCTCCTATGGTCGACGCTCGACTGAACGAGCAGCAGCATGGATTTAGGAAAGGTCGTTCTACTACAACTAATCTTATGGTGCTTGTTTCTGATGTTTTGTGCAAAATGGAGAAAGGTGATCAAATTGACGCAGTCTATACAGACTTCAGCAAAGCATTCGACCGAGTTGATCACTCCATTTTGATCCCCAAGCTGAAACACGACCGCTTGCAATTCGTGAAATTCCAAGGTCTCATTTCTAAGAAAGTCGTCGTTAAATCCGGTGTACCTCAAGGAAGTCATCTTGGCCCTCTTCTTTTTAATATCTTTATATCTGACTTATCGGAGGTTTTATCTGATATTCCTCATTTACTATATGCGGACGACCTCAAAATCTACCATGTTATCAGGTCACAATCTGACGCGGCCTTTTTTCAGTCTAAACTGTATTCTCTAGACCATTGGTGCTCGGCGAACAAACTCCCTTTTAACATTGCCAAATGCCGCGCAATCAGCTTCTCTCGCAAAACTGCACGCGTTCATTATACGTACAGCCTCAACAACACGGCACTCAGCAGGGTTGACAACATATTAGATCTCGGTGTCATCCTGGATGAAAAGCTCTGCTTTAATCTACATTACGATAGAGTGCTTTCCCGAGCAAATAAACAACTTGGTTTCATTAAGCGACGGGCCAAAGAATTTAAGAAAATTTGGGTTACTAAATCCTTATATATTTCACTCGTGCGTCCTCTTCTCGAATATGCGTGCACTATCTGGAACCCGGCTTTCGAAATTCACAGCCAAAGATTTGAGTCTGTTCAGAAGCAGTTTCTACTGTTCGCTCTGAGAGATCTTTTTAGCCCTTATGATTTCAGTAATCTACCACCATACGAATATCGCCTTAAATGTATTAACTTCTTACCCCTTGCATCAAGAAGATTAATGTTATCTGCCTGCTTCAGCTTTGATGTCATCAGAGACGTGGTTAATGTCGTCTACTTGAAAGAAAAGTTTGTGCTCAATCAGCCCTTGAGAGTCACTAGATCCCGACGATTGCTTATTGAATACCAACACAACACAACGTATGCAGCAAACGAGCCAATAAATAGGTGCTGCAGGCTATTCAATAGCATGAGCGAGAACTTTTCCCCTACGATATCTAAGGCAACTTTTAAAAAAAATATTATGAGGGCTCTCGCTTCATAGTCTCTCCCTTTCCCCCGCCATACTAATATATATATGTATTATAAATTTAAATTCACTTAACTATTTGTCATTTGTTATTTACTTAGTAATTTGTCATTTAGCTATTACTTTATTTGTTATCTATTTGTAACTAGTTTATTTTTGCGTTATTTATCAATCTTGCATTCATATATAGTTTTGTTTTTTACTTTGTTTCGTATATTATTTTATTTTATTTTGTTTCGTAATTTTATCCATGTACTATATTATTTTATCTTCTGTACATGTACACCTTGCTTGGTGAATAAATACACTGAAAAAAATCCACATGGCGCCCAGAGCCATGTAACATAGCGCCCAGAGCCATGTAACATAGCGTATTATTTATGGCGCCATACGCTATGTACATAGTACTCTGAGCTATGCAATATGGCTCCCAGCGCCATAATGTCAGAATCTACATAGCGCGTGGTCCTATGTAACATGGCGCAGAATTTATGGTTCCACACGCTATGTACATAGTGCCCTGAGCTATGCAGTATGGCTCCCAGCGCCATAATTACATGGCACAGAAATTATGGCCCCACACGCTATACTACATAGTGCCATGAGTCATGTAATATAGCTCATGGCACTCCAATTACAACTCGCAGCCATGCTGTGTGAGGGAAGGTATAAATGTCAGCAAGTGACATTAAAGCTTGGGTCTACATAATTGACTCATTTTGAACTGAAGTACTGGCTCCGATATTTTCGATACTTCGACCGGTGAATTTTCACACTGGAGCAGGAACATTGAATAGTGAGTATGTTGACTTGTTGTTGAATTTATCGAATTTATATTTGGTAGAATTTATGTTTGGTGGAATTGATATTTGGTGGAATTTATATTTGGTGGAATTTATATTTGGTCCACTAAAAAAACACATAGCGCCAGACGCTATAGTTTATAGATTTCTGGCACCATGTACATAGTCGATTTCAGTCGATTTATGATCAAATATAGCGCCACACGCCATAGTACATAGGAGCAGATGCTATGCTTATAGCCCTCAACGCCATGTACTATAGTCCTCCACGCCATGTACCATAGTCCTCCACGCCATGTACCATAGTCCTCGACGCCATGGACTATAGTCCTCCACGCCATATACTATAGTCCTCCACGCCATATACTATAGTCCTCTACGCCATATACTATAGTCCTCCACGCCATATACTATAGTCTTCCACGCCATGTAATATAGTCCTCAAAGCCATATACATGGCTCCTATGTACTTTTCGCCATGTATTATGGCGTGTGGCGCTATATTTTATCACTATCCCTAAATCGACTTTGTACATGGCGCCAGAAGTCTATAAATTATGGCGCTTGGCGCCATGTGTTTTTTCAGTGTAAATAAAATAAAATAAATAAAAATAAATCAGATTTTTTTTTACGATAGATGTTTAATTTAGTTAATTTATGATTTAATTCATTTTCATCCACACTCAATTTAAAAATTCTCTCTTCACTCTCTGGGAACAAATCATAGTTTTTTTTATAATCCATGGGAAGCTACTCACCTTTTTTCGTATTTAGGTCATCTGACATTATTGTACAATTCGCTGCTGAGGCTGATGATGGGCTTAGTGACTGCATTGGAAAAGGTGAGCTGCTGTTTTGCAAAGGTGTCGAATACCACGAATTCGGAGCACGAGGCCAACATGATGTAGCTCCAGGAGGTCCATTGCTTTGATGATGGGGATGATGATGATGGCCGTTCAAAAGACGCAGCTTGTCGTAGATAGAATCACTTGAGCTACCGCCACCAGCACTGCCACCACTTCCTAGTGGTGTCGCAATCTGTGACTGTGATTGCTGCTGCTCTTTTTGTGCCGCTAAATTCCGCAAAACTCGATTAATAGAAGATACCTGCCGGAGTATATATATATAAGAAGTACATTATTTTTTGGACATTGATCTTTGGTATATCAGTTTTTGTTTTTGCATTTGCAAAAAACTGAAATGCTTGTGTACTATATCATGAACATTTTTAAATTTATTTTGATTGGTTTATAAAGATTCGAAACGCTCTCAAAAAAAATCTAGCACTGACCAGTCTCTAAGATATGGTCCGCTTTTTTCAGCACTATGATTCGATTTAAAGCACCGTTGCCCACAATAACAAGCTTAAATGAAATTCGATAAACTTTATTGGCAGGCAGAATCAACTTGAAAAAATATCTTTTAAAATCATCTGATTCCATTCAGAACCATCTCCCGCACAAACAAGAGAATATTTTCTAATCCTGACGGTATGATGGCCACCCAATATAATGATAATTCCCCATCTTTCGTCATTTCACCAAAGCACCGGCATTAAGAATAGACAATTTTTCTACTTGAACGATTAAATATATAAAGCGACAGCAGCAAGCGAAAGCCGTAGCGAAAGGGAAATACTGGAAACCGTAGCAAAAATAAAAATTATACGAATTGATTTTCGTGCAATGATTCGAATGGTGTAGCGTCAAGAAAAGACAGCCTGACAAAAGGATGCTGTGACAAAGTCAAGGAATAATAATGAAGGAATATAAAGCCGATGGGACTAAATGATAATGGTGGACAGAAAACATCGTAGAAAAAAAAAATATCAGGGGGATGTTGAACGGGAACGGAAGGCGTCAAAGAAAAAGAAAAAAAAACATCACGGGATGCTTTTGCTTTCAAATGCTATTTCTTTGCCGTATATCGATCTCATCATTCTACGTGTGAGATATTGTTCATTTCGACGCCTTCGTCCATTCCTTTTTATCATCCCATGGATAAGGGCATCACTATAGGACTCTAGTATTGTGTGATTTTCTTAAATACACTTTGCACCCTTCGAAAAATATTTCCGTTAACGGAGTGTAAGAAATTGTCATCCTATTGAATATGAATCAACTGGCAAGCAGTAAGTCTCCCCTCCGGAACAAAAAAAGTGAAACGGAAAAATGATGCTTGTGGGTGGAAGCTGTTAGTGATGTATAAGGCAGGCAGTTGATGGTTGCATCCATTAAAACAATTCCAAGGTCAAATCGGAGTACACTTTCTTTTTCTTCTTCGAATTTTGAGCTTTTCGTCTAGTAGTGGCATAGACACTTAACGCAATAACAATTATCTCGAGTAGACAACTATTGCTAATTCATTCGCTTCAACACTCAACACATGTGTAATACTATTTTAAGACACACATAATGGGACTAACGATACAAGATTCATTATGAAAAAAACAATATATTATTCCGAGACTCGTAGGATTTTTTCCGAGAACAACATTATCCCAGAAGAGCAATTCGGCTTCAGGCCACAACACTCCACGGAACTCCAGTTAGCAAGGGTAGTGCAACATATCCGAACAGGACTCAACCAAACAAAGCATGCAGGACTAATTTTCAAAATGCATGAATTCAAAATACCTCTCCCACTCATTCAGATCATTGGATCATTCCTCAAGGGCAGGACATTCAGAGTGAGGATCGAGGGTCGTCTATCAACAGAACGTGTAATTGCTGCTGGAGTACCACAAGGCTCCCCGCTATCACCACTTTTGTACAATTTATACACAGCAGATATCCCCAAACTGCCCGTAGCAAAAATATCACTCTTCGCTGATGATACGTGCATCTTTCACACGTCCAGGCAAGCAGAAGCCATTACTTCAACTCTTCAGTCCTCCATAAACACGCTAATGGAATATTTCCAAACAAGGAAAATCAAAATTAACTCGGACAAAACTCAGGCAATTTTCATCACGCGAAAAAGACGGCAGACACCACACAAACTGACCGTGAACGACCAACAGGTAGAATGGCAAAGGAGCGCAAAATACCTAGGACTCACATTCGACGACAAGTTAACTTGGACGGAACACATACAAAATAAAAGAAAAACATGCAACAACCTTCTACAATCCCTGCTCCCACTTATAAATACCAAAAGACTACATATATAAAAAACAGAACACTTATATACAAACAAATAATTAGACCGACTATGTTATACGGAAGCCTAGCGTTTGGACAAACCACAAAAACGATAAACAAAAACTCCAGACATGTCAAAATATCGCACTGCGGAGAATTTTCAGGATCCCATGGTATGTTAGGAACAAAGACATACACAAAGATCTACGAATAGAGACAATCGAACTGTACTTACGTGACAAAGCCCTTAAACTCTTTGACAAAATAGACCGACACGCTAACAGTACCATGAATATCCTGAAATTTCCGAGCAGAGGACACGTGAAGTATCCACACTTGAGGAGTCTCGCAAGTCTTTAAACAAATTATTGAACGCACAAAAATGCACTTATTGAGGCTATGAAATACAGCTGAGCGCAAGACCGCTCACTGATCGGAATGGAGTAAGAGTGAGCTGATCACTAGCTCCAAAATAACCCAGTTCTAAGGATTTTTTCCAAGTTCTGATAATTGTTTTCTAGGCTCTTGAGAATTTTTCTGGACCACCTCTGATATTTTTTTTTTAGGTCCTATGATTTTTTCCTAGACTTCCGAGATTTAAAAAAAAAAATCTCGCTAGTCTGGGAAAACATCATGGGAGCTTCGAAAAAAATACTACCAGTCTCGGAAAAAATCATTGGACTAAAAAAAATTCACTGAATCTCGAAAAAAATCTCAAGTGTCAAGAAGTGGTTCATAGACGCTAAGAAAAAATCATCATACTAGTTTCCACGAAATTATGAGTTTAAAATTTTTTAATAGGCTGCCCACTGAAATTTCAAATAATCAAATGTCTGTGTACATTCCGTTGCATTAACTAGGTCAGGTGCTAATATTTTTTTTTGAAGGAGTAGTGATTCAAAAGAATTTATTTTTTAACACTTACGCTAGGAATATTATCATTGGAGCACACTCCATCCTGCAAAAGTCTATCACGAATTTCCCAAGCAAATATGCTTGGGCATTCACGTTTGTACTGTGAAATTTTACTGACAACTTCGGCAGTTGCTACTCGTGGTTTCGATCCACCAATGGCTCGCGGTCGTATACTTCCGGTTTCATAGTATCTATAAAATATGAAAACTATATTTCGGCAAACCGATATATATATGTGTGTGTGTGTGTAGGTGTTTATAATAAAACGCAAATGATCAAAAAAACAAAAAAAAAAACATTAATAAATATTAAAGCCTTTAAAGAGTGTAAAACTTATAATTGAAAGAGGGCGATATCATCGATACCTTTGTAAATTCAACATACCTTCCGAGAATTTTACTAACACAGCCGTTAGAAACTTGAAGTATTCGAGATATATCACAGGGTCGTGCACCACTGTGCGCTAATTCCACAATTTTCTGTCGCGTCGAGTCAGGTAATGGACGACCTCCAACGAAAACTCCACCCAGCTGATTAACTCCACTATGACCTGAAAAGTTTGATATGATAATGGGGCGCAATAACTGTATTGTTCTCGGATTTGTTATTTTATCGAGCTTTATAAACTTGTTCGAATAAGTATTTTAACTAGGTGGAATAAGTATTTTAAATCGGTTTGGCCAAATATTTATATATATTTATATATATATATATATATATATATATATATATATATATATATATATATATATATATATATATATTTATATATATATATATATATATATATATATATATATATATATATATATATATATATATATATATATATATATCATCGAAAAAATTCAGTGGCTATTTCTCGAGCACGCGCGCCATCCGATTGAGCTGAAACGTTCCAGATACATTGGTGTATATGTAGAATAGGTCCAGGTCTCACCAAATGTCAATTATCTTTAACCCTTTGGCACCGGCGGCCATTTTAATGATATTTTTAATATACCTATTATTCTGTCACACAAATAATTTTTGGATAAATTAAGTTACCGAAATGAATTTCGAACGTATTTTAAATGTGAATCGGATAATGTTTTGGATTTTTTTTAAACCGATGTGTGCGCTAGGTGCCTAACAAGAGGTCGGGAAAATTTAAAGTTATTTAAATTGCGATAACATTTTTGACAGAGCTATCAAATCATTATGAAACTTTCAGGACATATATTTTTTTTTATAATACCTTTATTAAACTGTTTCCTTCGTATAAGAAGGAAATAAAAGGAAATGGACGAACAGGATAAAAAGCGATAAAATTGAAGGTAGTGAAATGTCTAATCTATCAAATTTTCTAAAAATGTTTTTTCTCGACGATGATGAGCTCGTTTTTGTTCGAAGAAGCTAATTACGATAAAATTTTGAGATGAAAAAATACAAAAACTATCGTTGTATATAATGGAAACATCTATAGTCTTATTTTATATCATGCATTTAAAATTTCACCGAAAATCAAACTCAACGAAATTGTATTTGTTATTCGATGTCAAAATACTCATATAGATACAATCTTTCGTGTTTAAATGTCGTCGTCTCTTGGTAATTATTTGTGAAACGTGCAAAGCACACCGAATCGATGATAACAAAGCTAAGAAATTTCATGATTTTAATATTCTACACTTGATATTTGGCGCGTTATCATTGTTATTATTGCTCATACACGTCGAATTCTTACGCGGTTTCTATTCGAATTATCTTAGCCACAGATCTTTAGGTTTTAACTGGATATGTCGTTGTCGTTCACGTAGCCTTCCACTTCTATATCATATTTATACATAAAAATGATATTAGCTGAAAATTGTTTAGTATTCAGTCAGGTTTCGCAACACAGAATTTTGTTTAATTTGTACAAGGAATAGGATGCTGCTATTTATCAAAGTAGTATTCCTTAAAAGGATCGCTAAATGCGTTTAAACTTGAATGTTAATATCTCTGCGTACTGAATAATAAATAGATTTAATTTTGATTGTGACAAAATTTTTTTTGGATACTTTAACAGAAGCAAAAATCATCTATCGGCAGAAATATCTTAGTTGTTAGCGATTATTTCGTTTTGTTCATACTCAATCGCCCGGTTTTTTTCCATTTTAAAACCTATCAAAACGACCTTAGAACTAGTATAAAAAGTTAGATGAAAAAACCGCAGTTAATAAATAACAATTTTTACTAGATAATAACCCACACTGGGCGCCAAAGTTTACATAACAATTTCTTACCAACGAAATAATTTTCAGTTCGAATTGTTGAATTTAATGATGTCTATTGAACGAAAAAACACACAAAAAACAATCAAAATTCATTAAGAGTGGTTAAACCAATATTTTTTACTCTGAATAAGACTTTTACGTTCAAGTCGTTCTAGCTAGTTACATATACTTCCACAGTCGAATTGCTACAAAAATATGATACTCTGTTGATGGATGTAACCAAACACCTGCAACAGGTAAGCGATAAATACGCCAGGCAGGCAGATTCTCACAGAATCGCAGACATTAGGTCAGCACAATTATTTCCATAAATGTGGAGCATGTGTAGCTTATCGTGGAGTTCAGTTTTAGTCTTGCTAAATTGCAGTCGTCACTCTGTCCATTTTAAAAGTCGTCACTCTGTTCACTTTTAAAGTCGTAAATAAAAGTGCTTGTATAAAATTAAAAGAAGTGTTGTTTTTTTAAATATATTCGATAGAACAATACGAAACTAGCTGGCTTTGTAAGCTATAAAACATAGCATTTGCTGCAACCTAGCACCTGCGAATAGTCCTAGAGATTTTTTTTTGCTTCGCTCTAATTTATCATCAGATGTATATGAATTATGATAACTGATGTTTTGATGTTTCTTAGTGCACTGTAATCTGTACTGATTATTGTCTGTGACGTTTTGTGATTGATCTACATTTTTTGCTTGTGAAAATTTTATGTTGACAGTATTAACTTAAGATTACAGAGCTTTGAAACCATATCGCGTCTGTCGCTTTGATATAGAAAATGGACAAATATAATCCACAAACAGGAATTCTTTTGTTATTCTTGTGGTGAATAAGTTCGCTGCATAAAAGCTATATATATACATATATATATATATATATATATATATATATAAATATATATATATATATATATATATATATATATATATATATATATATATATATAGATATATATATATATATATATATATATATATATATATATATATATATATATATATATATATATATATATATATGTATATATATATATATATATATATATATATATATATATATATATATATATATGTATATATATATATAGCTTTTATGCTTAGGAGACGAGATAGCTTCGTTTGTTTTTTGTTGGATGCTCTGTAGGTAGCTGTCTTGGACCATGCCTCGGATGAAAAAGCAACTCATATATAAATCCTCTGCTTTCTTTACATAGCCAAATCAAAAGATTTGAAATTTTATAATGGACAAGAACGGTAACCCTTCCCCAATTCATCTCTATTTTTAGCATCAAAATCTTCTGTTCACGAAAACTCACGACCCAATTATCAGATACAGTTGAAATTTACAGAATGTATTGCCCTTAAGTAGGACCCGGTCTGATAGAAGCGATTTTGTAATTCGGGCAATTCTGTGCCAGTGGTGCCATCTTGAAAAATCACAAAGAAAAATAACTGCTCTTGGCCCTATAAATTCTAACAGTAGCTCAACCTTACTCTGAGCCACGTTTGATAGAAATTCGGCTGAAAAATTCGGCTGGAGCTGCCAGCTATGGTAATTTTAGTGTCTTAAATTTGAAAAAGTCGCTCAGGAAAATAAAGCTCTTTATCTTATAGCTTCCAGTGCAGTCATGGAATCATAACGAAATTCATATGGCAAATAGAATTTATTGTACAAAATACTCAACAGAAATCTTGTTGGAAAAACAATGATAGGGTTGCCAGCTATGGTTGGTTTTGTTTTTTTTTCGCCATATCTTATGTAAGTAATTTTATCATAAAATCGTAGTAATTTTGTAGGGAAAATAAACAACAAATATTACAATCTAAAAATTTGAAAACTTACGGGTGGTAGCCCTAAATATCTTTGTATCCTTATAACTTCCAATGCAGCTATCGGACCAATACGAAATTCGCAGAGTAGATTGACTTCAACGTCAGGTAAATGTGACATATTTTTGGCTTCGGTGCTGGCAAAAGGTTGCCAGCACGACGCGTTTTTATTATTTCCGAAACCAATAACTGCTGACATACGCATTTTAAAAACTAGCAAAAAAAAAATAATTAAACAATGATAGCGTTTACAGCAGACGTTTAGTCCGCGGACTATACACCAAATTCCATCTAAATGATTTAGTCCACATGCTGTCAACAATCAGTACCCGACCCAAGCAATAGGTCACTACACGATTTCAAGCGACTGTATCGCTGTAAACACACCCGACCTAAGCCTTGATTTTTGCGTGACTATTAATAATATATGTACGTTGAATTTAAGCTGGCAACCCTCCTGTTTGACTCAAAATCATTTAAATCAAACTAAATGACAGCTGCCACCTATATACAAACAAGGACTAAATTCAAATTTGAGGTCAGATCGATGTTAACACCTTAGGACTTAATTCGGTTGAGTCTGTGCTTTAGTTCAGGTCACATTTGGTCCAACCGCTGTAAACCCTACCAATGTTTAAATTTTCTAAGGTCTGAACATTTTTTTGGATGGCAACCCCAAACACCTTTCTATCGCTGTAACTTTCGATGAAGTCATCGAAATTAAATTGTGCTTAGGGTATATTATTACTTAGGGTGTCCTTAAGTAGCTAGTGGTAGAATACACTTCCGAAATCTGCACAAATCCTTTACTGCTCTTCGAAAATTAGTGTTTCTAGCGGTTCTGATGCGCTGGGGTTTTCCTTATATAGATTTATTGTTCGATGCTTTTCACACGATATTCCAACAGATTTTCCAAATACTCTTTTTACCGTTTATTTTGTTCTAAAGCCTTATAAAGAGACAATAGAGCCTTTGTTATCCTTCAAAAAGAAATCAAAGTAGTAACTACAGAAACGGGCTTCATACTCGAAAACTTATCAAATATCTTAACTTGGCTCGCTACATACATACATAAACATTTTCGCAGTAAGGTCCCCTCTTTAAGTTGTAACTTTAGACTTGGATCAGCGACCTAGGAAAGTTCCATGGGAAGAGCAACCTGATAGCCGATTGATGAGCGTTAGAAATATTTTTTTTTTTTTTATTATTATTTTCACTTGACATGTCAGATCAAATGAAAACGAAGAGACGAAAGCAGATCTTGCGATTAGCTCAAGTATAGTTTAAACAAAACAGCCACAAATACGGATAGATTAATGAGCGTTAAGACGATTAATGGAACCGATACTGCCCTACCAGCAAACATATATGTATGCACATAACATTTAGTGCTGTTCTTGGTAATATGTATAGGTGATATAGGTGGCTGCGGGATATAAGGAGAGACGACTCCTAACTAACTTCTTTCTGGCCTGTTGTCGGTAAGTCTACGTAGAATTTCGTTATAATCGTCGACCGTTATCTAATTTGTGTTGACACTTTTGAAGAATGTCTTATCGCATTATTCGATTGATTGAACATTTCATTTTCGGCATATTGAGAGGAGCCATGGTACGCGAGACAAGACGGACCGACCGACCGGCAGTACATCAACGCGTCATATCAACATCGAAGCAATGAAACACATGCTTTCGGACCCAAGATGCATTCAGTGGAAAGTGATCAGGCTGCAATGTGGAATATATACCTCAACGCGGTCATTCAGGTCTGTCCGCGGCCATGCATCGAAACGATATATGTATGTGTTTGTTGGTCCGAGGAATTTACTGAAAGTGAATAAAGCTATTTGGAATGAAATATGACCAAAAAAACAAAAAAAAAAATTATCAATAACTGTTCTAATCGTACTTTGATTACTCTTCGTAATCGTGGATGCTTCGGTTACTGTCGCATTGCCCACAGTGTACTTGCACATGTTACGGAAACGCCCTTATATCAGTTAAGTCGATGCATCTTATTTTCATATCGCTTGCTATTAAGAATTGGGATTCAATTGTCATCACTTTTTGTTCCGGCACTGTTCCGGGTTCCGGCTATTGTATAATTGGAATCTTTTGATAATTGAAATTGTGAACAGGGTGTCAGTGTTAATTTGATTGGTGCTATTGAAGCGTAATTTTCAAAACACCTGCAGTCTAGTTTGAAGTTTTCTGGACTAGCATACTAGTGTCATGGGTTCGATCCTCGACTCGTGCGGATTTTTGTAGCTTTCTTCCGAGCGTTTTCTTTTTGCCTTGAATTAACTTTTCTTGTGGCACGAAAATCAACTAGTGAATGAAGATAAGTAACAAGTGTAGCCTTGCTAACGGCAAAATCTGTATGATGCAAGGGATTTTGCAACAGGAAACTGCACGGTGCTTGCATAGGTGCACCGAGAGATTGCTTTAATCTCGACTTGGAGTCCCATTTTTTTTTGCTCCGACTGCCAGCATACAGAAAAACTCATCCAGAGTATGTATAGTAATTTAGCAAGCTACATCGGCAATCTTAATAGTGAAAAAGAAACGAAACTCTACGATGAAATTGTTATGGTGGCGGCAGACAAGGCTTAATCAATTTAAAACAGTTTGCTTATAAACACATTTATTTAATAATAATTTCCGTTCTGGGTATTTCACATTTGTCTAATTTTTCACTTCGCTTTACTTTTCTTTTTCCTGTCCAAAAAGAAACTCAAGGCCTTCTTTGTCCTTCGGCGACACTCGATATATTCGCCAGAAAATCGCGGCTTGCCAGTCTCACAGTAATAATATCAACATCCTCTGATTCACCATAAACAGTCAATAGGGCTAATTTAGTAGCGGACCGCCTCAGCACGCCCGACTTTGTCTTTACGTCTGCAAATCTTACTTGCCCCTCTTTGGATGGAAATATTTTGATGATACGGCCCTTTAACCACTGACCTCGAGCTAAAGTAGTATCGCAAATAAGGACCTCATCGTCAACTTGGATTGGCTTCGACTTATCGTACCATTTAGGGGGCCCGGTAGCTCTGCTCGCTAAGGTGTCTGACCGAAAAGCGGCGTGCTACGGGGCCTGTGGGTTCGAATCCCGCCAGTGCCATGGCTGTAAGTGTGAATGCTTGTGATTGTCCATGAGGGTGGCAAATGGGCCGAAACTGTTCCCGGCAGCCCTCTTCACTAACCTAACCTAACCTATCGTACCATTTTGGGCGACTCAGTAGCTGAGGTAGATATTCGACAGTCCACTGCTTCCAGAGGCGTTCTTTTAGGTTCTGGGCAATTTGCCATTGCTTTCGTGGGCAGACAAATTCATCATCAGATACTGGAGTTTGCGTGGCGTTTGAGCATCCAATGAGGAAGTGGTTAGGAGTTAATGGTTCGGCTTCATCTGTAGTCAACGGTAATGAAATTTCGTAAACAAAGTAGAAAGGCCTGTTGATAGGTTTTCTGCAAGGTCCAAAAGAAGAGCTTTTATCATCATACATGTAAAGACAACTGCCCAGCGTTTTTCATATCGATGGCCAATTGTGACGTTGAATGGTCCAAAAAGATCTACGCCAGTATAGGTAAAAGGGCGAACCATTGACGTAAGGCGGTCTATTGGCAGCTGGCCCATCTGTGGCGGTGATGGCTTGGCACGATTAAGCTGGCACTTTGTGCACTTAAAGCTAACAGACTTCAATATGACTTTTACGCCCAATATCCAGACCTGTTGCCGGACTTCGTTCAACACCAGTGACGCATTTTGATGATGAAAAACATAATTGCATAAAACGCCAGTTTATAGAAGAGTTCTTATCTAAATACCTCTATATTGCCTAACATCGTAACTAATACCGCAAATAACACAGTCTCTATGTTATAAGTCACACTACACTATAGGCTTACACTACTGCAGTACACAATTCTTGCTGTAACCACAAAAATCAAAGAGGCGAAAACTTAAGTGTCTGCTGTTGGAAATATTTATGTTTCTGATTTATGTTTCCCCTACTGCGCGCCTATGCTCGTAGTATGGGACTAACCCTATGCAAAAGATTTACAAAATTTTAAAGGTTTTCGGCCCTGCCGTCAAATTCAGGGAGACTATGGAGATATTTGAGGAGATCAATTTGGATGGCAGGGTTCTGCTTCAGCGTTAGGCATTTTGAGAGGAAAAAAATTTCATTATTTTACCCGAATTCCAAATCAACCTTACAATTTCTTCACATATACATATGTAAATATAGTTATTAAAAGCGAGGCGGACAGGATTTGAGCAGATGTCAATTTTATGGTATTTGAGTGAGATAATAATAATTATTGAATATAAGACTTTGATAGAATTTTCTAATTGTATAATAATAATAATAATAATAATCATATTAAAAAAAAAGTTTTAATGAAGATTGCTAATAATTTACTTTTTAATTTGTCAGGTTTATTATGATTTCCCTTATTTTCTTCTCGCTATCCACTATTTCTTGTCACCGTTGTATATTTTCTTGTTATATTCACTATTTTTGTTTGAATCGCACTGGACACGTTTTTTATGTTGCACACTATGCAGCTAATATTTCGTCCTGTCCGGGAATATTACGTTCTTCTTCGAACACTTATTCGCGCCGGCAAAAGCAAAGAAACTTTCTTCCTCTTGGGGAATAATTACGTTAAACTTTTTCGCGAATTTTTTACTAAGCGTATCCTACCGACTGCGCCAATTTTATTTCTCGCGGACTTTATGGATAAAAAAATAAATAAATAAAAACACGACTTCGATTTTATTTAAAAATGCTCCTTATTTCTTTATCTACTTTATATTTGTAATTCGTGCACTTGAATCGACAAGCACCCCAAAGCAGCCTCACTCTGGGTTCCCGATATTATGGTTTGGCCAGTGCTGCCATTTATTTTTTTTGGAATAATGCTAGATTCAATTTTATTTAATGCTAAATAATGCTAAATCCTATAAAATAATAATGCTAAATAATGCGTTTTTATTGGATTAAAATAAACATATATTTATGTAATTGCCGTGTTCCATTTTTCCTAATTAGTACTTCCAAGTACTTTGGAGTAGATCGCAAATGGAACGCCATCTTCGTTCATACGAGCAGATTCTAACCTGTCAAATTGTATGCAGTTTTCAAATTTAAAACAGTTGAAAACAAAGCGAGAAAACAACGAAAATAAACTACCGAAATCGCTAGAAAATATAATAGCAACTAACAGAAAATTACCTCTTTTAACTTTTGACACATTATGAGGGCTATTTCTAATTTCCTTACTGCGAAAACATAACTACTCATGAACTCTCTAAATTTTTCAAAATATCAGGAATTTCACAATCAAAGCAGCAACAATTATCTATTTTTAATTGAAGAAAAAGTAATAGTGTCAGTTGAGAAAATTCAGGAAATAAAATATATAACTAGAATGCATTTACTTTGGTAAACTTGAATTGAAGGCTCCTGGGAGTCTGAAGTGGATGGGACCACATCACTAATTTTTAGCATCATCACGATTTAATGGAACGAAAAACCTGAATTTACCATATTTAATGCAATCCAAAATTGCCTTAATATTGGAGTATCTAACTTTGCATTTTATTTTACTTAATATTTCGCTTTTTCTGCAACATTAATAGCATTTGTCACTAGCCCTGGGATTTCTTGGGAACCGTAGACGAAGAATAGAAGATCGACTATATATCCTTTGTTCTCTTGCAAGCACAAAGGTGTACTACTAGTTCTAATGTACTTTTGGTCTGCAGCGAAATCATTGGCAGCAGGTGGGTTTGCAGCAGGGATCGATTGGCCGACAACGGTTTCGTTCGCTGGGGGTAAGCTTACAGTTGACATTTTCAAAATACTCCAGCTTAAAGCGCATATTTGTTGAAATGAGGCAGGATTACATCATGTTTTCAAATGTTAAGTATGTTCGCGTACTCTAAGCACTGCCATGAAGTCGTTTTTGTACGCTGTTTGACTGACCACTGAAATCTTTTATGAAATAGCATGAGATTTCAGTTGAATCTGAGCTAGTGCTAGATCCCGAAAAGTGTCAAACGATTTGGCGCGAATACATATTTTCAAAATGCGCCACAAGGAAAATATTTTTCGCGTAATGTTATTATGAAAGTTGAATTTTTTTTGTGGAGATACTTTATTACTCCTTAAGATGACTTTATAATCACTATCATTATTTCAAAATCAGGCAAATGTTACTTCTGATTGTCACTTCTAAAGAAATGCTAGAAATGCTCGTACTTTTCATGAATTTTCCCCACCACATGATTCAGGAAGTTTCAGTCCATGAACGCAACTGAAAGCACACCGGGATGATTATGAGCAAGATTGGGAATAGATGACTGCCAGATTATTCCGAAATCTAAATTTAAATGTTAAAAATAATGCTAAAGCTAGAGTTACAATCAATGCAACCAACATTTGTTGCACAACAAAATGAGTTTGAACCCATGAGAGCGTATGAGAGCAGTTACAATGATGCAACACAACTTTGTTGCGCAGCAGAGTTTGCTCATATCTCAAACTTGGCATGGCAACAACATTTTTGAAAATATCCAATTCCACCTGTTCCTATGAGAATCCGGGAAATGGGAAATGTCATATGCAAATGACAATCAAAATTTGTTTTTCTTTTGCTCAGTTTTGCTCTGCAATATACGCTGCAGCTTTTAAAGGATCAAATACTCACTGATTTCACTTTCCGAGACTGTAAAGGATCCATATTATCAAACAACAATTTCGTTAATATAGCCAGTGACAGATGACGGTAAATGTTGTGTTGCATTGATTGTAACTCGTTCCACCAACAAAACTTGGCAGCGAATGTTGGTTGCATTGATTGTAACTCAAGCATAAATGCTAGCTCCGAATTTCTAATGCCGTTTTAGAAAAAAATAATGCCAGATCTAGCATTCAAAATCAGTGGCGGCTCGTCAGGGTGGGCCAGGCGAGGCGGGCCGGGCCTACTGAGTTAAAGTTAAGTAGATATATCTTGTTTGTATCCGCGTATACCTTATAATAGTGTTTTTGTGTCGAGCGGGCCCAGTGGCGGCTCGTCAGGGTGGGCCAGGCGGGCCGGGCCTACCCTAACGAGCCGCCACTGTTCAAAATGTTAAAATGGCAGCACTGGGTTTGGCCCTTGCTTGATTACCGCGAGTAGACCAATCCAACCGATCGAATGCGATCCGCTGATATTTATGTGAAAATAATTGATGATCTGTTGCAATAATTAGTTCATGCTCATTGTTGCAACAGCAAAATCAACAAGATGCATATATGACACCTGTACATGTGCGATCTACTTTTCAAAAAAGATGCGTGTGACGGTAAAGCTTATGAAGCAATATGATATTTGAATTGAGTTTAATGGAGTTCAAATAGTGGAGGGTCAATGGACCGTACTGGAACAGTTCAGCAGCTGACTAATGATGGGCTCAAAAACGCCAAACAGTTTGAAAAAAACGTTTGCTGCATAAAACGAACGAACAGTTTTTCCAAATAGCGTCAAACAGTTTTTCTAAAACGAAATGTTTTTCTAAAACGAACAGCATTTCTAAAACGAACCATTTTTCTACAAAGAATAGTATTTCTAAAGCCAATCGTTTTATTTTAAACGAATCGTTTTTCATCGTTTTTCGTTTGTTAAAACGAACTGTTTGGCAGTGGAAAACTGTTTAGCTGCGGAAAATAATATTTTCGTACTTGCGAGCATTTTCGTACTTGCAAGTATTTTATCTAAATATTCAAAAAGTTTTTAGGGCATAATGAGCTGAAATCGGACAAAATCGGCCAATTTTGGGTTAGAGTGGTTTGTGACATAACGGGCCAAGACCTATTACTGTGATATAACAAATTCGGTTTTGTTAGGGAGTAAGGGGTTTTTTTTAGCCATAATTTGGCAAAAACTGCCTTTACCGCGCTTTGGATGATTGGAAGTGGTCGACGAGTATATTAGTGATATTTTAAGGGCAAAAAATTTTTGATAGGGGAAATTGGGCAAAAACGTCCATGTTTTCCAAAAATTGACCTAGCATGAATTCGGGGACCTTTCTGAGTTGTTTCAGTCGAAATTTCCATACAAATGTGGGAAAAAGCGGCCTAGTTTCGAAGATACGGCAAAATGAAATCAGCCTAAAAGTAGCACTAAAAATACCAAGGAGGAACAGGTTGAGATCCTTTTTGGTTCATCAGTTGGCATCTCCGGGCATGCTGAGGCCCTCCTCCTTACTGCAGGTCGCCACGAGAATGTCTCTATACCTACCGGGGCTGTAAAATTTACGAGACCACGGGAGGTAAGGTGCCCCTGGACTCATGCCCAGGCTTACGGAAGAGGTTGGCCCCCTAGTGGGTGCATGTTTATTAAAGTACTAGCACAATTTATAGATTTAAAAAAAATCGTTTTTTTTTTGTTATTGCATTTTTCGACTCAATATAACTTCAAAAATGACCTCCTGAAATATTTTTTCCAAATTCGAAACTTTAATACATAAATATTGACTTTGAGCGCATGCAACTTCTAATAAAGAATATGAAAAAAAAACTTTAAACACGTTTTTCTCGAAACAAGGTTTTTTAAAACGGCGGACAGATAATCTCCGGACTCACCGAACCAATTTTGAAAAACTTTATGGCGTTTTATTTGTTAGAGTATCTTACATCGTAATATACCAGAATATGACAAAGAAAATCAATAACAAATTTTTGGCGTTAAAGAAACTAGAAAAAAAAGGTTCGATTTTTGACATTGTTTTTTCACAAGTCCGCCATCTCCTTTTTGATTTTTGGTTTTTACAAACCGTGGTAAATTACGATGTAAGAGCAGTGGTGGCTCGTCAGGGTGGGCCCGGCCCGCCTGGCCTACCCTGACGAGCCGCCACTGGGCCCGCCCGACACAAAAACACTATTATAAGGTATACGCGGATACCAACAAGAAGTATCTACTTTACTTTAACTCAGTAGCGGCTCGTCAGGGTGGGCCAGGCGGGCCGGGCCCACCCTGACGAGCCGCCACTGTGTAAGAGACCTTAGTTTTTAAAACCCCGTTGAAATTTTTTGTTTCAAACCTACCAATTCATAGATTATCTGGCCGCCGTGGAGTAAAGATTTTTCTCAGAACATGATTTCAGCGCCCTTTATAAAAGGCAAAATAAATAATCAAATAAAACAAAAATTGTTTTTGAATTGTTTTTTTTATAATATTATTTGATATTTTTCAAATATCAAATAATATTATAAAAAAAGATTCATGTTAATATTTAAGTCAATCTCTGAGAAAAAATTTCTTGAAAAATGGTCATATTTTTGCCTTCTAAAGTGTACTAGTACCTTAAACGAAACATTTTTTTTATTTCTTAATAAAAACTTCATGCTTCAGTGAGGCGAAGTGGTTTTAGATTAGCCAGGAAAAGTTTGGTATCAGATATCGCTCGATGAAAAGTCATATAGATAACAACAGGATTAGTTAGTCTTATCTTAGTAATTTTTTTACTTTTGTCATTTGAACGAATACAGGAGGTATTTTTTGCATATAATAAAATGAAAAACAAATTGAATTTATTGAATTTGGTCGTTTTTCTTTAGATGGCCCCTAGATTGGAGAAAAACTTGCCAAATAAATGACCGACCATTGGAAAGTTACGGACAAGCTGCACAGACTAATGACTCGGTATTCTTTGAAGGTCATCTTGCACCATCACCATTCTAGCTTGGGAGCGTTGTGTCTGGAGGGTGGAGGAGGGCATATTAGTCCATTTCATTAAATTACTGCAAATCGTATGCATTGTACGCATACATGTACATACTTCAAATAGGTATTTGAAACAGGTATTTTTTCGTACTCGTACTAGTTATACTTAGTATGTGAAAATCCTAGTACGACCCAACTCTAATTGTCGTACACCATAAAATTTGTTCCTCTCGTTAATTCAAACTGTTTTTTTTTTCAAACAGTTTTTAAAAAAACAGTTGTTTTTCAAAAAAAAATAGTTCGTTTTCGTTTTTTGAAAAAAAAACCGAAACGCCCATCACTACAGCTGACACACTAGCAAGGAACGTTTGGTCGTCGATTTTTTTCTCCATGCATACGATCTGCCATACGATCCAAAAACATCATAATTGCTTTTGCTGGTTAATGAAAGCTACTGCCGAAATGAAAAGTCAATTTCTCCGTACTTCGTACTTACTGGCTGGAGGCTTTCTCCTTGCAACCCGTTAAAACGATACTTCCGAACAATTATCCTTCTGGTTTTAGGATTAGCTTTTTCCTCGACATGTTTTTCCAGATTCAATGGCCAGTTTAGGAGCAATAAGATGGTATTTTTTTTCGTTTATCAGTCGCACTAACATTTTTTGAAAACTCCCTGTGGATTATTTTCATAGTCTGGTTTTGTGGCTACAAAAATTCATGAATTGTTTTTCTTTAATTTCATTCTTCTGGTACTTATTTTACTTGTTAGTCTACAAAGTGTATTTGTTTTGAATTTTGTAGCTATGTAAACCTAATCGATGTATCTCTCTTTCTTCTTCGATTCGACGCTGCTCTTTACAGAGTTTATGCATAGTTTACAATATGTTACGATAAGAATCAATCATGAACATTTGGCCAATAGACCATAAAACAATATCAATTTAAGCTGGGGAGCGTTTTACGAGAATAATACTTTCAATTATCTACCTATCAACTCGCGACTGGTCGGCTAGTCTCTTTCGGTTATTTAGAGCCGTAACTTTGACCGTATAATCATATCTTAGCCACTAATCCAATGCGATTCGGTTCGCTTCGGGTAGCGCTTTGTCGTCAACAAAGACATAGGTCTGACAGTTGGGTTGATGATATATCTATCCATCAACTGTCACCCAAAAAAAATGTTAGGAATATCCATAAGTACCTATGTACGTACATACGTGTGTATCAGTTGACGTTGACATTTTCAATCGCCGAATCAATGAACGAACGCACGTCGATTCGGAAATGCACACGAAGGACTTTCTCTCTTTCTCTCTGTCTGTCTACAAGCGTGAAAATTATCCTTAATCCATCCCGAAACTTAAAGTGTGTTTATTTCTGTAGCCATACTTAATAATTATTATGACTTTGCTTCGATTCTTTGTCCCTTCGTTTCATTCACGTAGTCTGCTATGTCCATACGCGTATGCACGTAGCTTACGTTTACAGTTAGACATTGACACCATCAATAATAATATCGACGTTACCGTTCTTGTGTTGAGTAGTCCTTTCACATGATTTTCTTCGCATTTTATTGTAAAAGTAACCTTTTGACTGAGCTACCGATTTTCCTGCTTTTAACGTTACTACCGTTGTTTCACGGTCATGTAGATACAACAGCAGCGACCAGGTAGTTACACTTCTACTATCATCTGCTGTCGATTCTTATTGACCAGGGATTTCATTTTTTTTTTTTTTATAACTATGCACAATGGCAGAGTGTGTTAATCGGGGTTGTGGTTCAATTTGGCATGGTCGCCGAGCTGATAGAACCCCTGTTACAAGCACTAAGCATATTCAAGCGAACAAAACAATTGTTGAAAAGATCGTCAGGAAAATAATGAGACATTTCACAAATAGGAGATGTATAAAGCATTGACAAGGATGTTTTCATAAATGCATGCATTGTGTGTGAAGTTGCTGAGGATTTATTTGGCTGTCGACTGAAAAATAGATTCTTTTTTTTTTCGCTCAAGAAATATAATGATCACAAACGAAAACTTCGCCGGCATTACTGTGTCGGAAATTTACTGAACAAATAAGTCAGCAATGGGTATTAATAGTGCCACAAAGCAAAGAAGCCGTATTTTATAGAATGAAGTTCATGTGTGACCCGTGTTAATATTTTAAATTGAATTGTGAGGTTAATTGACATTATCGTGATGTGTATACGAATTTTTGGTGTTTTCATCGGAAAATACAATTGATCAAATATTTTTTTTTTTTGCTCCTTCTCACAATAACGTTACTTTGACAATGGCCGTAGAGAGCTGTATAACGAAATCGCTGGTCACTGAGTTCTTTTTTTCTCACTGTACTTCCTTTGTAGTACTTTGCACCGATTTCACGCTTATGAATAGGATATGACTTTAAATGCGCACAGTTTATATTTCTATCAAAGAATACCGAAGGTGAAATGAATGGACTAAAACGAAATAAGATTTCAGAAGAAAACATGTGTAGTATGTGAAACATGGACATTATTAAACCAAAAATAATATTTATGGTGATTTGTTGAATGCAGAAAAATTGATAAGATGTTGATCAGATGAGCCACGAAAGGTGCTTTAAGGGGTAACACCTATGTGGAACGCTGTTTTCGAGGGTGATTTTTTGCATTTTTTTCCAAGGAAACTTCATATTTGATTGAAGAAATAATTACATGGCTTTATTATACATGTTTTGAAGCATACAAATTAATTTTTACAACGTCCTAAAATACAAAATGGCGGCTGTACCAGGCTGCGAGCATCAGACGATTTTTCAAAGATGCCTCAACGGCCCGCAACTTTTCGTCGTCGCAAATGGTCTGAAACACAAAAATCAAAATTTTTCTTCAAGTTTGAACTAAAAGCAAGGGAAGTACGTACGGGTTTTCAAAAATATTGAATTTTAAAAGATTGGCGTACGGTTTTCAAAAAAAAAATTTTTTTGGTAAAAAAAAATCGTACAAAATCAGCCGTAAAAATGAAAATTTTCCATTTATCAACAAAATATTACGTACTTCTCTAGAAAATGATGTTGTGAAATTGATCGGATGAAAATTGGCTGAAAAATCGTGCGGGCCGTATCAAAGATTGTGGTTTCGAGAAAAACGCATTTAAAGTTTGAAAACAAACTTTCCCATTTCTCGTTTTCGCTTTGTGGATTTATTGCCTTTTTTGTGGCAAATGTTGGTCTACTACCTGTCATACTCAATGGTAATTTACTAATGAGAAAAGTCGCTAACGAATACATGTGGTAGGTATAAGGACTTTGGAGCAGAGCGTATCGTGCGCGCGCCGCATAGGCCCCGACCGCATGGTGGGGCGTCCAACGTTTATGCTCATAACTCGGAAAAAAAAAATTTATTTTTGAAAATGACGTTGAAAATAACTTAAGACGTTATTCTAGACATGTTTCCCTGCAATTTTAGCAAAAACAAAAAAATAGATTTTTTTGAAATTTCTACATAGGTGCTTATACCGCGACCAATGCTTTTATGGACCGCCAGAGAAGTATGATGCTTCACCACACTTCCTTCGTTCTGAGTGGTGCACCCGCAACGATCGCCCAACTATCGACTTCGAGTATTGCACCCGAGTCTTAGCGCTAACCTTCCTTCGAATGTTACACCCGAAAGATGATATTGCCGTGAATCAAATAGTGCTAGCGATTCGCCAGACCATTTACGCCTCGAGTCGTACACCCGAAATTACCTTCAACCTGTTGACGTCGAGTGATGCACCCGAGTCTAATTACTAGTGATGGGCATTTCTGTTGTTTTCAGAAAACGAAAACCAACTGTTTTTTTCCAAAAATAACTGTTTTTTTAAACTTTTTGAAAACTTTTTTCACTCGACCAGCAGCAAATTGATACTGGGTGTTACAGTTAGTGATTGGCATTTGTGTTGTTTTCAGAAAACGGAAGCTATTTGAAAAAAAGCAGTTTGAAAAAAACAGTTGGAAAAAAACAGTTTTTTTCAAACTGCTTTTTTTCAAATAGCTTCCGTTTTCTGAAAACAACAGAAATGCCAATCACTAATTGTAACACCCAGCATCAATCTGCTGCTGGTCGAGTGAAAAAAGTTTTCAAAAAGTTTAAAAAAACAGTTATTTTTGGAAAAAAACAGTTCGTTTTCGATTTCTGAAAACAACAGAAACGCCCATCACTACTAATTACCCGATTCTATTACTGATAACAAACACTTTAATGCCGGTTAATGAAAAGAAACACTGAGCAAGACTAACTCTTTTATTTTCGATTGATTTCTTATATACTAAACATTTTATGACCTAACTGTTATTTACAAATATAAAAATTGAAATATTAATTTAAGTTCCCGGTTACGCCGTCGTCGTTTCGAGCGCGGTATTAATGAATGCGCGTGAAAAATTTGAAGTTCATCTGAACATCCTCCCCGCCTTGAACGACGTTCAACTAAGGTGCTAAATTGGTATTGGAACGAATTTTTTTAAAAGATAACTTATAGCTGCTGTAGCGACGAGTCGTTTTGATAAAGCAAGCTGCGGATGATAGTGAGGTGGTGTATATTATTTACTGGTTGTAAGCCTTCAAATGTGTGAAGCAGCGCGGTGTCGTTTTGCGGACTCCAATGGTCCCTCATTCTCTTCTGCTGACCTTACTCGGCGACTGGATTCTCGTGCTTCAGCCGAGTCTCCAATGGGTGAAGCGTTGGTAGTGGGAGAGTCTTCATTATGATTCGCGATTGAAAGTGGAGCCAGATTATGAATTGGTCTTCTGAACACTCCTGAAACTGTTCGGATGTCTGCCACACGGACGTCTTTTCCTTCGATGGTTTTGACAACTCTTCCTAAGGGCCATTTTAGTACAGGCACGTTGTCTTCCTTTACTATGACCATTGTTTCTGGTTTAATGCTGACATGTTCTTGCTTCCACTTGTACCGGTGTTGGAGCTCGCTTAAGTATTCCCTCGTCCATCGGTTCCAAAACTCAGTTTTTAGGTGGTTGACAAGTTTCCATCTTTGCAGCAAACCTCCTTTCTGTGAAGTCGTGGTCGGATCAGTTTTACTTGTTAATGGCTCTCCAATGAGGAAGTGACCTGGTGTCAGGGCGAATAGATCATTGGAATCGGATGACAGTGGAGTTAATGGCTTCGAATTCAAAATGGCTTCAATCTCAGGCAGTCATAACAGTTTCCAACTCTTCGTATGTCAGCTCTGCAGGTCCTACCTTTCTTTGAAGCAGATATTTGGCTGACTTTACGGCTGCTTCCCACAGCCCTCCAAAGTGAGGAGCTCTGGGAGGAATAAAGCGGAAGTCGTTGTTTTTACTGGCGCAGATGCGAGATATCTTTTCTTCAGCTTTACTATGGTATATTGCGTCCTTTAATTCATGTAATTGGTTTTTCGCACCCACAAAATTAGTGGCGTTGTCACAATGTAAGGTTCGACAGTTGCCTCTTCTGCTGGCGAAACGCTTTAATGCGCCTATGAAAGCATCTGTTGTCAAATCACTTACAACTTCAATGTGAACGGCCTTTGTTGAGAAACTGCAAAATATTGCGACGTAAGCTTTTTGAGGTCGCTTTCCTCTAATCTTGTAGTAATGGAGTAAGGGTGTTGAGTCTACTATTTGCACTGACATTGCCCGTGCGCTTAAGCTGTTTAAGTTCGTCTCCGAATCCTTGTTCTTGAGCTTCTTTAATAATTATTGTCAGAGAGTTTTTTCAGTTCTTTGACCGTAAGTCCCGAATGTAATTTCTTCTGCTGACGGCAATTGTGCACAAACCTTAAACCGTAGGCTATTACTCGTTGCAAACAACCGAACGAGTTGCGATGGTTAATTGAACTGGTCAAGTACGAAGGTTCAAGCGTAGCTGACATAATTATTTTTACTTGTTTATGAATGGCTGCAATGCGATTGGCCACAAATGTATGATACCTTGATGGTGATGAATTGATCCATGCTAAGACTATTTCAGAGTCTGTCCAAAAGTAACAAGGTTGATCCCATTTCAAATCTTGTTTCACCCGAAACACAAGCTGAGAGGACAACTTAGCTGCACATAGCTCTAATCGTGGCAAGGTGATGGTCTTTATTGGCGCGACCTTTGACTTCGCGCACAATAGCCTGACAATAATGGTACCATCTTGGAGTTTGGAACGTATGTATAACGCAGCGCCGTATGCCTTTTCTGAAGCATCTGAAAATGCATGGAGTTCACTTGTTTGAGCTACCTCTCCCGAAAACGTATAATCAAACATACCTTTTATATATGCTCTGGCTGGTGAATCGCAAACAAAACATTTAGTTTTCACTGAAATTTTGTTTCTACAAACGGTCACTCCTTGTTTTAATATTGAGGATAACTCATCAACAAAAGGGTTGAGAAATTCTTGAAGCGGAGGTTTAGCTTCGCCACAATAAACGCCGATAATAATAAGTGGTAAGCTTACGACCTCTTCAATAGCACAAAGAATAGGCCAAAATTGCATTTTTGAGCTATTCGCGACGGGCAAACCATCGACATGAATGTGTAAGGATATACTCTGTGGATAATCAATTTGTGATAACAAATCTATCAAATTTTTCATTGTATATTTACATATTTTACATATTTTTCATTTTCCATTGTGCCAATAACTTCCATTCCCCATTTGCTTTAAATTTGAAATATAAGTAGGAGTATTCAAAAGAGTTCTACAATCTTTTTGTAGGTAATCAAGGCCATATTCACGAAGGAGTAGAAGAAGATCATTTATGGAATTCTGTGAGATATTTTCGCTTTAGGCCCAAGTTTTCAATGCTTCTACAAAGTTGCATTTCTTCTCCAATTCTTGGCAGCAATTTTCACAAACACTATCACCATCTTTTTCTGGTATTTCATTTTGAAATGAATTTTGATATTGATCATTTATTATCGGATGAGAAAAGATTTCATTAGAATTCAAACTCTTCTTGTTGATTTGCAAATCAAAAGTGTTATTTGAAAACTGAATTTCTACTTGGATTCAAGCAGTTTGTATTAGGCCGCACTCTATATTTTTTTAGTTTTTCGATAAAAGGTATTAGTTGTCCTGAACGGTCGAAACTTTTTTATTAAACCGGCTTTATGGGATTCCATATTGACGTTTAAAGAATTGTCAGAACGAATTCATCATGGGCATAGGCGCCACTACGTAACCATTACATGCGAGTTTCCTTGATAGGCATAGGCGTATTAAAGGAATTATGTGTGGTAACTTTGACGTACAATGTGCCTTATTGGGATTTTGATTAAGTCGCACTGAAGGAACTAATCCCTAATGGACACAATGCCTGTGAAGACACGTCGGAAGTAGTCTTTACCACTTCGTTACTAAAATTTTGCCTATCAAGGAATTTTACTATGAAGGAAGAATGACGAAATAATTCCGACTCGACATAGTATTCACGACGTATTCGCGTCAAAAAAGTGCATTTAGTAACATATGGGCGCAAATTGTTAGTTGGGTGTAATATTAACTGAATTTTCGTTATTGCTCACTATTTTATTGTACTTATTATGCATTATGGAAATAAATTTATTATTTTTGTTATAAACATTTTGGCTTGCTTTTCAAAAGGATTAAGCGTGCGAATCAAGATCAAACGAGAAGCAACGATACCTCTACGAAATACGAAATGTTTTTTGCAAAAGGAGCTCCTTATTCTGCAGATGAAAACTGGATGCGAAAATTTCTCGAGAGGGAAGCTTTAATTAAAGATTGTAAGGTTACAATTTTACCAAGGCGGATGAAACGCAAGAATTTCCGCAGGTGTTTTAAAGTGGAGATCCCAGCGAAATATGCTTGGCTGTTTACCAACTTCAGTGGATCTATCAAAACACAAACCTGGAAAGGAATCTCGTTCAGCAGCTGGAAGAATCAGACTAGTCATAAGAAAAACATAACTTACAATACTAGATATAGAAAAAATTCAAAATGTAATGAGGCGTCGTTCCAAAGCGTTACCCGTTCCTTTTCAGCAAATCAAACTGCCAGTGATCCACGACCTAAACCCTCATACTCAAAGGTAGGAGCTTCTACAGTTACCTCGAGAATAGAAACCACTCAACTAGAACCCAGTCAGATAAACCACATTCAAATGGACGCCTCTCAGATAGATATGAGTACTAACTTGGTAACCAGCCCTGAGTCAGTAAATGTTGCCGGAAGTATACTAACGACAGCTCTTCCTAATATAACATCCAATGCAGCAGCACACTCCCCATATAAGAATTTCTTGCATAAAATGAAGAAGAAAATTTCTTTAAAAGAAAAAAATAAGGCTAAAGCGGGGAACGGCAATGTCGCAAGTATCAATTATAGCATAATTGCTACCGATAAAGCGACAAAAAAACATACTAATGTAGATTCCGGAGCAGCCCAGTCAATATCTTCCTCTTATCCTAATTTTATTCGTGGTGAAGACTACACACCATCCACTACCAACGTAGTTGATTCACGAAGTCCTTCCAGAAATCCATTACAATCTGCATCTAACTTTTTAGACCCGTTATTGCCGCCACATGTGAAAGCCACCATTACATCTAGTGCTGACCTGGAAAGTAGGTATCTACTCTCTCGGCTAAGAGATTGTAAAATATATGACAATGTTCGTCTCTTCCTTGCTTACATGCACAATGCCAGCGATTGTGCATGTTTCGAGGGTAAAACGAAAACCCACTTGCAAATTATGATCCAGCAAGAGGGTCTACCAACTGACTTTGATTCCCTTAATATTCTTTTTACTCGGTACCACGAACAGCTTGGAGTATCCTCAGACCAAGTAAAAAATGACCTGAAAACCTATGCCTCACACGTTTCCTCAAAACATATTTCTCACCTTCAGAGAGCAAGGGAGGATTTTACCAAGTATCGCTCCTAACCAAAAAGCATCAACAGATGGCCTCAAACTATTTTACCACAATTGTGGTGGTATGAGAGGCAAATTAAATAAACTCTACCTTGACGCCAAATCTTGCCAGTTCAATGTACTTACTTTCACAGAAACCTGGCTAAAAGACTGCCATAAAAACGAAGAAATACTGGATGGCTCCTGGACCATATACAGAAACGACCGCAATTATCTCCGTACTGGACAGACTAGAGGTGGTGGTGTGCTCATAGCCACTCATAGCTCCCTGTCGAGTGAAATGGTTGAAACCAATTCAGATAATCAGTTTGAGCACATAATTATCAGAATATCTTGGTCCAAAAGTTTCCTTTATATTGGAGCTTTCTACATCCCACCTAATTCAGAGGACGCTGCGTATAATGCTGTGTCAGAAATTATTTCTTCTCTAGTATCATCTCTTAAAGATGATGATAACATTATAGTACTAGGAGATTTCAATCGCCCAAATTTAAAGTTCACGGCTGATGAAAACGACACCAACCTTCTTCCAGTAAATATTATTGACTCATCCGATCTAAATCTTGTAAGTACATTTTACAGCAATGATCTGCAGCAAATTGCACCGACTTCTAACCAAAATGGTAATTGGTTAGATCTTATCTTCACTAACAGTTACGACGATGTAGTGGCTACTCCGACTGTTGACGCAGAGCATCTTTTCTCCAATACTCTTCACCACTCTGCCTTTACAGTCGAGCTATCCATATCTGATCTAATAACTTTACAATCGTACAACAATTCTGTTGTATATGACTTTCGTAATGCTGATTATGATAGCATTAACCATCATTTGAGTAATATTGACTGGAATAGTACACTTTTAACTTTAGAATTGAACGAAGCAGTGTCTCTATTCTACCAATTGGTTTTTGATGTAGTTGAAAAGTATGTTCCCAAGATTAAAAAGAAAAACAAACTGTCTGAGCCATGGTTGGATAGAAATCTGAGGTGTTTACGAAATCGGAGAAACAAACTATATAAGATTCTAAAAAACAATAGCAATGCCAGCCATGATATCAAGACAAGATATAATGACTTAGCTCATGAATTTTTAAGAAAGTCTCGCGAAGCATATGAAAGCTATGTCAATATAGTTGGCGAAAATATAATTCACAATCCTAAGACTTTTTTCGACTTTGTGAACACCAAGCGAAAAGCTTCTGGCTATCCCACTTCGATGCAAAAAAACAACTTAGTTTCTTCTGACCCACAGAGTATATGTGACTTCTTTGCCGATCATTTTCAGGAAGTTTTTTGTCATCTCAGCGGCTCGCATAACATGCCACTGTCCCAAACACCTCAGCTGTCTATTGTTGATGCAATATATTTAACCAGAGAGGACATTACTAAAGCTATAAGAGAGCTTGACATGAAAAAAGGGCCTGGACCAGACCTACTTCCTCCAAGCTTCATAATTAAGTGTGCAGAAACGATTATTTCACCCCTACAGATGATTTTCAACAAATCGCTACATTGCGGTAAATTTCCTCATTTCTGGAAGTCTTCTCATCTTACACCGATTTTTAAAAGTGGCGACAAACGATCGGTTGAGAATTATAGAGGCATCACCATTTTGTCTGCAATACCAAAGTTGTTTGAAAAAATAGTTTGCGAAAAACTTACAATTGTTGTTGACCCTCTTTTAAACGAACAACAACATGGCTTCAGAAAAGGTAGATCCACTACTACCAATCTTATCATAATGATTTCAAATGTGCTTTGCGATATGGAAAAAGGACGTCAGGTTGACACTATATACACTGACTTCAGCAAAGCTTTTGACCGTGTCAACCATGATGTTTTGAAATTTAAGCTGCAAAAATTTGGCATCTCAGGAAATTTGCTAAACTGGTTGGATTGTTACTTAAGAAATCGAACACAGCATGTAAAATTCCAAGGTTTTATCTCCAAAAAAATTACCGTCTCCTCTGGGGTATCGCAAGGAAGCCACCTAGGGCCGCTTTTGTTTAATATTTTTATTTCGGATCTATCGGAGGTGCTGTCAGACATTCCACATCTTTTTTATGCGGACGATCTCAAGATGTACCATACTATTCAATCGGAATCTGACTCAAAATTTCTTCAGTTAAAACTCTTATCGCTTGAGCAATGCTGCGTACGAAACAAACTTCTTCTTAATATTGACAAATGCCATTCCATAAGTTTTTCCCGTAAAACCTATACAGTAAATTTCGATTACCGCCTGAATAATCAGCTGCTGAAGAATGTAGATAGTGTTATAGATCTCGGTGTCGTACTGGATAAGAAGCTTCGCTTTAACCTTCAATACGACAAAATACTTGCAAGAGCCAGCAAGCAGCTGGGATTTATTAAGAGGCACGCAAAAGAATTTAAGAACATATGGGTCACAAAAACTCTGTACATATCTTTAGTTCGTCCTTAACTCGAATATGGGTGCATCGTCTGGAATCCTGCTTTCAATATTCATAGCGATAGACTAGAATCTATCCAAAAGCAGTTTGTTCTTTTTGCTCTGAGAGATCTATACCATCCACATGATTTTGAAAGCCTTCCATCTTATAGTAACAGGTTAAGTCTCTTAAATTTGAAAACACTTTCTTCAAGGAGAACGTTATTGTGTTCATGTTTTATTTTTGATGTGATTAGGGGTTTGATTAACGTTGAATACATTTGCAATAAAATAACTGTCAATGATTCTGCAAGACGGACTAGGCACACACGTCTCCTCAATGAACACCAGCACCACACAGTTTATGGTGACAGAGAGCCAATAAATAGATGTTGTAAAATATTTAACAAATTTTCCCACTGCTATTCCCCGTCTATCTCTAAAGTCAGGTTCAAAAGCGCTTTAAATATAGCGAATTTCTAATTCCTTTATTTTCTTTTCTTGGAATTTCCGCCTCAAATTGACAACCAGACAAAAGTCTGGGAAATGTTATCATGTTTTATTTTAGTTTACCTTGAAAAAATGTAAAAATGTAAATTGTTATATGTTTTATGTATACACCTTGTTTGGTTTGAAATAAATAAATAAATAGATATGAGAAATTTCTACGGAACAAAGTTGGCCGTCTTTCAGTTTAGTCGGCGCACTATCCAGGCAATCGATACAAAACGTCCAGCCTGAACAAGAAACCCAAAGGCAAAACACAATATACGCACGTAGATAAAACGGGCTGTACATGGTACATTTGTATGTACATAAATACATATAATGCACCAAATTGAGTCCTAGGTGCATATTAGATTTCATAATCCAACTTTTTCTCCGGATTCATTCGTTCCAGACTGTGTCAGTGCGTGTTTTCCTTGATTGAAGAGTGTTCAGGATATAAATAACCCGGAGTATAGAGTTTCAGGTGCAAAACGGATGGACGCGTATCGAATTTCGTTCGTGTTCATCGAACAGGTGATCGTTTCCCAGAAATTAACCAGTGTGGCGCTAACTATATGGCTTCATTTTAATAAATTTTTTTTTTTTTTACATATTCAAGAATTTGATTTTCCCGTTAACACGATAGATTACATCTTTAGCTGTATTAGCACATCCAGATTAAAGAGAAATTTCAACAAAGCCGTTGTCAATGTTGCGAGAAGAACATAGTATTATTCTTTTTTGTTGACTATTCGGACAACAAAGCGTAAGAACAACGTTCTGTAAGACGCTGGTTGCATTATAAAAAATTGTATGAAAACAGTATAAAGAGATATTAGATAGATATAAGATATAGTCATATTATGAAGGCCACATATCAGCCACTCAGATCCGTTAATCTGGCAACATAACGAAAATGACCCCGAAACGAATTACGTTTGATTCCTCATCTCGTCTTCGATTGATCTTGAAATGTATCAAAAAAAAAAAAAAAAAACTGTCTCTGAAACATTGAATAATCAACCGTAATCAACAACCCGATGACACATTCAAGTGATACATGTAGAGAAACAAATGAAAATAAAAGAAAAAACAAAAGGGAAAGAGATACACCGTCACATCTTTTTCATTCATCATCATCTTGCCGTGTCAGAAAAAACAAAGCTCCATCGCCGGAAACTGGCACGAAGAATCTTATTGACTCGACTTTATCGATTTCAAGAGATTTGTTCGTTACCGATGTTGTTGTAAATTGACATTTTGTCAGAGACATTTTGACAAGAGAGAAAATAATTTTTATTGTTTTTGCATATATTTTGTGAGTAAGAATGTGCTTATTTTGTCGTTCAATAATATTTTCACAGCGAGATAATTTGTGTGACGTCTGCAATCCATAAAAGTGAAGGTATTAAAACTTCAATGATGTATCGTTGTTTTTTTTTTGGGCCTTAGCTCAATCATCATTTTTCGATAGACTTGAGATTGATTTGTATTTGATTGACGAATAGTACAGTGAATATGTGAAGTATTTTCATATTCATATATTTCGGAGATTTAGTACTAATGTTCGAAGAACATTAGTATTAAAATCGATTTGGCCAAAAATTCATATTTCCATATATATGTTTATATATATATATATATATATATATATATATATATATATATATATATATATATATATATATATATATATATATATATATATATATATATATATATATATATATATATATATCATCAAAAAAATTCAGTGACTATTTCTCGGGAACGCGTCATCCGATTGAGCTGAAATTTTCAGGATACATTGGTGTGTATGCAGAATAGGTCCAGGTCTCACTAAATGTCAATTATTTTTAACCCTTTGGCGCCGCCGGCCATTTGAGTGATATTTTTAATATACCTATTATTCCATAACCAAATAATTTTTTCGAAAATAAAGTTGACGAAATAAATTTCGAACGTGTTTTAAATGCGAATCGGAAAATTTGTTTGGAATTTTTTTTAATCCCATGTGTGCGCTAGGTGCCTAAAAAGATAACGGGAAAATTTTAAAATTTTTAAATTGCGATAACTTTTGACAGAGCTATTCAATCATTACGAAATTTTTAGAACATATTGGTATTATTAAGTTGCAGATTTGTGTAAATTTTAATGAGCGTGCTGGCAACCCTGAAGCTAGGGCAGGCACTGAAAGTGAAAACCTCCAAATTATCGTCTCTCTTGAAAAAATGCCGCTTCTTCCAAAAAAAAGCCACTCAAATGTAAATTTCGTGCTTTTTTTTACATAGACAAAAAATTAAATTTCATATGGTACAACGGGCACGCCTGGTAACCCTTGCCCAATTTACCTATATTTTTAGCATCAAAAACTTCTGTTCACGGAAACCCGCGATCCAATAAGCAGAATAAATTCAAATTTGCAGAATGTATTGGTCTTAAATAGGACCAGGTCTGATAGAAGTGATTTTGAAATGAGGGCGATTCTGTGCCAGTGGTGCCATCTTGAAAAATCACGAAAAAAGATAACTGCTTTTAGCCCTATAAATTCTGATTGAATCGTTCGATTTTAACGAAATTCACACAGTAGCTGGAACTTACTTCAAAACACGTTTGATAGAAATTTGGTTGAAAAATTCGCTTGGAGCTGCCAGCTATGATAATTTTGGTGTCTTAAATTTGAAAAAATAAAAATTTGGAAGTGAAAATATTCAAAACATCGAATATCCTAAAAAATGTCCGTTTCTTACAATAAAACCAATCTGTATACAAATCTTATGCTTTATCTACACGTTCAAAGTTAAACTTTGGAAACTTCATGTCGGACAAGAACGGTAAAACTTTCCCAGTTAACCTATATTTTTAGCATCAAAAACTTCTGTTCACGGGAACTCACGAACCAATAATCAGATACTGAAATTTACAGAATGCATTGGACTTTAGTAGGACCAGATTGGATAGAAGCGATTTTGAATTGTGGGCAACTCTGTGCCAATGATGCCATCTTGAAAAATTGCAAAGAAAAAAAAATTGCCTTTTGCCCTAGGAAATGTGAATAAGTTACCAGATTTTGACACAGTATCAGAATTGACACGATAGCTGAACCTTACTCTAATCTCTGTTTGGCTAAAATTTGGTTGAAGAATTTGATTGGTGCTGCCAGCTATGGTAATTTTTGTGTCTTTGGTTTTGAAAATTCTCTCAGGAAAATAAAACGTTTTGCCCTATAACTTCCAGTGCAGTCATGAAATCAATACGAATTTCATACAATTAATGGAACCTATTATAAACATTATTCAGGCCAAATGTGGTTGAAAAGCCACGATAGGGTTGCCAACTATTGTTGGTTTTGTATTTAATTGCAATATCTTTATTAAGCGGTTTTATCGTAGAATTTTCAAATGGTAATCATATTGTAGTGACAATTAACAGCAAATATTAAGTTTTCGATTATTTGAAAAAACTCGCTTTAGGTAACCCTAAATTTCTTTATATTCCTATAACTTCGAATGTAATTAAACAACGTGAAGCAGATGTGATATATTCTTGGCTTTGATACTGGCAGAAGGTTGCCAGCACGAGTCGGTTGTGCTACTTTTGTATCAATAAATGCTTACAGTTAGTATTCATACCGGAAACATTTCCAATGAAAATAAATAAATAATGTTTCAATTCCCAAAGTTCTGCAAATTTTTCGGATCGCAGCCCCAAACACCAACTTCAGTTACAGTGCTGCAGGCACTGATCATTTTCTTCATTGATGTTATATGAGATGCTGCTTTCAAAATTTTTCATTTCAAACACTCAAAACCTGCACGATACTTCTACTGTTCTTCGAACATTAGTGTTTCTAGCGGTTCAGGTGCGCTAGAGCTTTTAAAATAAGCTGTTTTTCTGCAACGAATAGTTTTTTGTTTTTTTGAACCAATCGTTTTTCTAAAATGAACCGTTTTTCTAAAAAGAACAATTTTTCGAAGAGGAATAGTTTTGCTAAAACCAATCATTTTTCTAAAGCGAACCGTTTTTCTACAACGAATAGTTTTTTTTTTGAAAACCAATCGTTTTTCTAAAACGAATGGTTTTTCGTCATTTTAAAACGAATCGTTTTTCGTTTTTTTTTTAAATGAACCGTTTTTCGTTTGTTAAAACGAACTGTTTGGCAGGGGAAAACTGTTTAGCTGTGAAAACAGATTTTTACAGGCTTTAGAGATGCACTATAGGTATGTATGTATATATAATACGAGATTCTCCAACTTATTAGGTGCTTAGAACAGCAACGCCCATCACTAGTTTTATTAGATAAATTATTTTTTTGCGATTATGGCAGCACCAATCTCAAGCGTTACACTATAAAAAAAAATTTATATTCGCAATCACGAGAATCGACTCGGAAATATTACATAACTTGTGAATAGAAGAGAAATTTCCACATACTTCCAAATGTTCAAACGAATAACAATTGCAAAAAAAAAAGTCAAAAAAGCCGAACATTTTACGTGGAAATGACAATTTCAGTAAAAACTGACTGTCTGAATATTGTCAAGCGTGTGTATGCATGAAGTTTTAGAAATAACGTATTTATTAACGATTGGTTCCAGTACCGTAAAAGTTAACTGAATGTTACACAATGTTAAAATAGTTACACTTAAGTTAATAATCCTCTTGTTAATAATTAAATAGATTCGGGGATCCATTAAATTCTGAAGTCTAAATGCTTTGAAAAATAATCGTTTAACACTTTCTTCCAATATTAAATTTTTAAATTTTAAAAATTTAATATTGGAAGAAAGTGTTAAAAGAAGTTCGTCAGATATCAAAACTTAGATCGCATTCAAATTATTTTTTAATCATCTAGGAGTGTTATTATATCAGCAAAGTATAGTGATAGAATATATGACAGAAATTATGCTAGACGCGAAATTCATCTCTTTTTTTGAAACTGCATGCGTATTAACTGTGCCAAAACAATCTTAAATATTTAGTTACAGTATTTGTTTAAAACAAAAGCATGAAAATGATTGAATTGTGAAACGTACATTCTTCATCAGTTAGGTGACGATAGGCTGAAGTGAAATGGGATGATCCAGTTGTTTGCACAGCAAAGCCTGAATTTCTCACCGCAATGTCTACAAATTAAAAGAAAAGAAAATGAAAACCATATTTTTGTTTGTTGGTATTTAAATTGATTTTTTTGTTCACTCTTGTATATTTTTTTTTGGTAGTGACTTTTAGGCACACAACAGCTATATATACTTTGCTCTTTATTTGAGCGCTCATAGAAATTAACATATGCTATATATATTTGTAACTAATATTATTACTAAAATTGTTTATGTCACAAGCTTATAGACTTGAAATATCTAGTGATGGGCAGCACCTGTGCGTGCTAAGCACAGTGTGCTAGCACACTTCGATGTGCTGTGCGAGTGCGACACTTTATAAGTGTGTCGGCAGCAAACTGACACACTGTTACGACAAAACCCTTCTATCTGATCAAAACCTATTTTCCACAAATATTTTCAACGTGAAAGCATTTCTTTTCAAATAAACGTATTTGTATCTTTGTTTAAACTTTCATCCCGTTTGAAGACGTCCGCAGCATTTAGAAAAACACAAATCATCGGTAGTGTACTCAAAATTAAAACTTTCATCCAGAAAATATACGAATAACAAATCTTATCTGCCTTTTTCGTTCCCTAATTATCTCATTCATCAGCTAATGCATTCAATAGCTAATGCTTTCGAAACCGCAAACAACGCCTTGTTACCGAAACACATCATATTAATGGGCAAAATCAACGCCACTCGTACAGCATTCGTTCCCAAGCACATCAGTGTGGAGTGTGCCTGCCAGTACAAGTGTGCCGGCAGTGTCAGCGTGTCGGCAGTGCCAGTGTGTCGGCACTATGTCAGTGTGTCGGCACTGTGTCAGTGTGTCGGCAGTGTCAGTGTGTCGGCAGTGTCAGTGAGTCGGCACTGTGTCAGTGCTGGGAGCACAGTGCTAGCACACTTAAGTGTGGTGTGCGAAGTGTGCTAGCACAGCAAAGTGTGCTGGCTTTGCCCATCACTAGAAATATCCCAATTTTGATTGGCATATTTCAAAAGATCACATATTTTATATTCATCCAACGTTTTTGAAATGTTGAGGTCGGTTTCAAAGTTCGAGTTCAAACTAAATATTCGGTTTGAACATAAGTTTGAACGGAAAATACGTTTCACAGTGGCTCTTAAACTCAAGTTTTGTTTTGAATCAAGGATTTTTTTTATTATTTTTATACTGAATCTTGTTTGCAAAGGATTAGATTGGCTAACCACGATATGTATCAGTCATCGCTTTCCGATACCACCATAGTTTAAGTTTGGCCTTAACTTAAATATATACAGTGGTGGACAAAAGTTTTCGCTCATAGCTGTCTTTTAAATAAAACATGTATTAAAACAAAGCCAGAAGAAAATACTTATTTCATTATTTTGGGAAAACAATTATTCATCCTTAAGCTATTAAGTACCTTCGAAATGAAAAAATAAAAAAAAAATAATACCCTATTGAGCACTCTGAATAGGGACATAACAAGTAGCTATGAAGAGGCCCGCCCGTTCAGTAAGAGCAGAGGTTGCAAGACGGTTCCCTGGATGGAATCGGAAACTACAGCAACTACGGAAAAGTTCCAGAAATCTTCTCAACAGAGCTTGTACGACCAACACTGAGGATGACTGGATCGTCTACAGAACTATGCAGAGAACGTATAAGAAGCTGGCGTGGACCTTCAAGGAGGAATCATTTAGATCTTACTGTAAGAGACTGGAAGGCGCACGGGTGACGTCGTGGCTTTGCAAAGCCCTAGAGAAGGATCGAACAGCTAAGCTGGACTCTCTAAAACGCTCGGACGGTGACTTTACCAAGTCCAAAAAGGAGTCTCTGCGAACTTTACTTGGGACTCACTGCTAAACGAACTGCAACAAAAACAGCTGCACGCGCAGGCTTCTGCTGATGACGTGGCCGCACTGGCTGTCGGTAAAGATCTGAATGTAGTATGTAGAAATACACAACGTGCATTGTATCTGATAGACAGTTGGTGTTCGAGGTACGGCCTAACAGTGAATCCTGGTAATACGAAACTTGTTTTTTTTTTACCAGGAAAAGAAAACGGGAAGGACTAGTGCTTCCAAATATGAAGGGTGTAACTCTTCAACTTTCAGATGATGTCAAATATTTTTGAGTAATCTTGGACAAAAATTTCTGTGGAAGAATCATGTGGAAGTGAAGCTTACTCGTGCTTCAAACGCTTTCGGGCAGTGCAAGAGAGCCATTGCTACCACATGGGGTCTAAAGCCTCGTGTAGTGATGTGGATCTACGCAGCAATCACTAGGCCGAGGTTCACGTACACATCCGTAGTGTGGTAGACTATCGTGAAGCTATTGTATGCTCGAAAAAAGTTAGCCACGCTGCAAAGGACGGTGTGTCTCGGTATTTGTGGTGCCATGAGCACTACTCCGGATGCGGTTCTTGATGTGCTTCTCAATCTGCCTCCTCTCGACATTCAAATGCAAAGTGTGGCGATGAGCTCTGCCTAGAGACTAGCTCAGCTTGGCTTATGTGTAGATGAAGACGATGGTTCGATGCGTGAGATCTTCCCGATTCTCACTATGCCTTCGGACGCTCGAGCGCCCTTCTTCGACTTTGAAGTAATCCTCTTGAGCAGAAGTGACTGGCACAATCCACATCTCTGCACGAGGGCATATTCCGAGATCTTTTTGACGGACGGCTCGAGGACAGATGGTAGATCTGGAGCTGGTGTCTATCTGCATTCATCGAATGACAGGTGGGCTTCTTCTCTCGAAGAGCACGTTTCGGTTTTTCAAGCAGAAATATTCGCTATCCGGAAAGCTGCCTGTTTGGCAATGCAAGGAAAATGGAGAGGAAAAGGCATTGCTATTTGCAGTGACTGTCAAGCTGCACTGATGGCGCTGCGTAGACCCCTGACTACTTCGAAAATTGTCTAAGAGTGCAGAGCACGATTGAACTCTGTCGCCAGATTCAATAGGGTGCATCTGCTCTGGGTACCGGGGCACTGTGGTGTTGAGGGAAATGAAATTTTTGACGCCATTGCTAAGCAAGGTTCGGGACTTCGGCTACAGGGCCCTGAACCCGCTTTGGGTGTGCCGACCGCATCTGCACGTGCCATTCTTCGGGAGTGGGTAGATGATGCTCACAAAGATAGATGGGCGACTGCTGATGCGGCCAGGTACACGAAGGTCTTCCTTTCAGAGCCCAACCATGTGACTGCAGGATTCTTGCTCAAGAAGAGCAGGAAAGTTTGCAGAGTCATAACAGGCATTCTGACTGGACACAACTGCCTAGGAGGACATACATATGTATCGAATAGGTATTGTATAGGATGACTCAAAATGCAGAACAGAAAGTCTTGATTACAGGTTTGAATAATAGGAAAATATTCTAAGAATGAACCCACGTTGGGCGCTGATTAAAACAATGTGATTAAACTCCACAAGAGGGAAAAGGAGGGATGGGAGAGATCGTCATTAAAATCTGCAAGATGTTAACTCAGATGTTAACTAATAAAAAATTTCAATATATCTTTTTCAAATGCATAATATGCAGATATTCATTTGATATTATAGTGAACCTTAAAAAGACAGTGGGCTAGTACAGTGACTCTTTTGGCCTGAGTGCTTAGAGGTGCCAATGCGCCTCTCCCCCAACCCACAAACACACACACACACACACATAATCTCGGGGGGACTGGACACAACTGCCTAGGAGGACATATGTACCGAATAGGTGTTGTACAGGATGACCTATATTCATCCTGCCTAGAAGAGACTGACTCTGCGGAGCATTTGCTCTGTGAATGCCCAGCGTTTGCGTGTCTCAGATATCAATGCTTTGGCTGGGATGTTTCATGCATACAGAGGATAGCCTCTTTTACCCCTATCAGTGATCCTAGACTTAATCAAGAAGTCTGGAAAACTATGGTAGGCAACCCACACACACACACACACCCTTTTCTGGAAAACACCAAAATATTTTAAACTACACGTTTTTGTCCGGACAAAAGTTTTCATTTTATTTTTCATATCATTCATTCTTCATTTTATTTTTTTAGGTATTTAATAGTTTAAGGATAAATAATTGTTTTGCCAAAATAATGAAATGTATATTTTCTATTGGTTTTGTTTTAAGACTTATTTTAGTTAACAAACGGCTATATATGAAAACTTTTGTCCACCACTGTACATGTTTCAGGAACAAGAGGCATCAGACGATAAGGTCTATTCGCTAGAGAAAAATATAACAGGAAAAACTTTGATGCTTTGTAAGTTTGAGTGCAGCTAGAGGCTAAGCGTACTAGCTGGTATGATATTATATCTAACCTAGCTAGCTCTAAGAAACTGGCCAATCGAGCTATGTGCATTTATTAGGGTTTGATAAAATTAAAAATAAAATTAATAAATTAAAAATTTTGTGGTCAGTGTTATCCATTTTGTTGCTGAAATTCATCTGAAGTCATCTATAATTTTGATGCTGAATAGCTTACGTCTGTTTAAGCGCATGTTGACAAACAGCATGTTAATTTGCTTTATAGTGCTGCTACTGAATTTAAATTTCTTAAACCACATCTGTTCTCTAAAGCTTAAATAAGCTTTCCGTCATAGATTTCCCTTCTATAACGACTCTGCCAGTCATATTTGATAACGGCAAAAATCTCTTGGATAGCTTTGGCGGGCTCATAGCGTCCTATGAGCCTGTAGAAGTTTGTTTTTCACAATTGAGGTGCCGTCCTAGACACACAAACACACACACACTGTATTCTCGTTTTAGCCAAAGTGCTAACAAGCTCTAAACAGGCTGGATAAGAGTCTGTCGGTTCCATTATGAAAAAAGCCAAAGACTCTAGAAAAAAACCTAGGAGTCTGGGAAAAAAAATTATGAGATTTTCAACGAAATCAGGACACTCTAGAAAAACTTCTGAGCCGTAAAAAGTAATGGCAGCTTAGAAAAATCATCTTTGAAGTCTGGCCAAAAATTTAATATTCCGGTTAGTTCAGCATCGCGGGCTATCTACTATCTAGTAGGTACTTTGAACGCGCAGCCCACTCTAAGGCAGGACATCGCACCGTCAAATTGAATTATGGGTTGATTTCGATGACGGCGGGCTCTATGTGTTTAGCTGTAGGATCAGGCAGGGCAGATTTACATCCTTGTTGTTCCCTGATAGGCTATTCGGGAATTTTTCGAACTTATTAGAAAGCTTGAAAATTTAACAGAAAACAACAGGAACAGTATCAAAATAGATACTTTTTCTGGTTTTTCTCTTGGAGATAGCTTGTTTTTTTGGACATAATTGCGAGCTTTCACTCGATTTGTCTTTGATATTTCTGTGAATTTTTCCTTCTTTGGTGTGAAGTCGATTTGAACCGATACTTCTTTCTTGTATCAGGTCTCGCCCATCTATCTGTTGCAAGAGCGTCTTCTGTGGTAGCTGAAGCCACATTCAAAATCTTACCATTTCCTGGACTTGGTAAAGCAAAACCCGCCTGAACCAGCTACTCCATCGAATCAGAGCTTGTCAGCTTAACCTCAAAATTTCTAAGCACCCTTTTTTTCAATGCTACCGTTGAAAGCATCGCAACATCCTCTTCATATTTTTTTATTTTGGGTATCGTCGTGCCATCTCCGTCCGCTGGACCTTCTTCCAGACGTTACATTGATTCTTTTACCTCACCACGTTGAAGAAGCAGAGAAAAAAATCTCAAATAATCAGGCATTTAAACAATGGATCTATATCTGAATGGTGTAATTTCAAGCCCTAGAAACCCCCTAGATCAATCCCTTCGAACTGCGAGCCTACGCTTAAATTAAACAATAGTAAGACTGCCATTTAAACTTTAAATTAAGTGAAGGTTATTTTAATCACCCCGCAAAAACAATTCCAATTCAAATTAAGGTTTTTTTTGCTGTTTTAGTTTGAAATTTCATTCGATCGAGAATTTTTCACTGGGTCTGATAAATTATTGATGAAAACTTACAGAAACATTCGTTTCCGTGTATTAATCAGCCTTCACTTCACATTTCTTACAAGTTGTTTTGAAATTAATGCGAAAATGTTTTCGGCAATTCGAAAAAATAGTATATCTAGCCAAGAACGGCCTAACAGACTCGTTTTGTTTTTTTTTTTAAATTAGATACTATTAAATTAAAAAGTGCAATGATTGTCTATCAAATAAATTCCTTACCAATGCCGAAACTTTTCCAATGATGTTTACTGATGGCCCCATTATTATCTCGAATGGTCACACCATTGGTTTTAATTTGCAATTTTTAAACCTTCGGTTGGAATAATGAGCAAACTTCACTATCCACTTCCATTTCCATAAAGCAGTCATTAATTACCAAATCTGTTTTCTATGGCGTTTCACTAGAAAAAGATATATCATTTAAATATGCTAAAGTCAAACTGTTTGTATCATTTCCTATTGAGCTTATCTTTTGTGACGGTATGAAATTACTTTTGCAGAACTTCGCTCTGTAAGCTCGCTTGCCAGAATTTTAGCAGCACATCAGTGCCCTGTTAATATTTACTGCTTGTCGATATTGCTTATTCTTCGTTGTATCCTTTGAATAAAACCACTTACGAAATGGTTTTGTCTCTCTTTTAATATGCTCCGGCCTCTTCCTTGTTTAATTGTATTAGCTACATCCGGTCTTATTACTCTCATTCAGATGTTTGTCATTTCCATGCTTTTTTGCTAGTATACAGGCCTTTTCAAAATATAGTCCCGTTTCATTTAATAATTCCTGTTGCATGCCGGACTTAGTAATCCGCATTCCAGTTCAGCTTTTCATTCTTAGTGAATTACCGAAATTGCAACTTACCGCTATTTTATAAGTTGTTAGGATGCCCCCCTTACGAGCTATTGCCCTTGAAAGATTTGTCCATTTTGAAAGTATCTTAGTGAAAATGATTGCTTTTAACTTTTGAGCAATCCTCTGGATTCTAAAGATGTTTATCTTGTTTTAAACGTATTATAATTATCTTTAAAATGAGTTCTCATCTGTTATATTTTGTTATTTACAAATGATTCTTGGAAATATTAATAACGGATATTCCAAAATATATCTTTTTTGCATTAAAATTTCAAACAATTAACCAATGTATGTTTGAAATTTTGTTCTCTACAGAATGCAATTTTATTTCTTTGTAACAATGCTCTTTATGTCGGCTTTTATTCGCAAAAAGTTTCATCTCGCTACCTGCAACAGATTTTCTACATGATGTCATTATGTATGTTCAACACTGAAAAAAATCCACATGGCGCCCAGAGCCATGTAACATAGCGCATTATTTATGGTCCCATACGCCATGTACATAGTACTCTGAGCCATGCAATATGGCTCCCAGCGCCATAATGTCAGAATCTATATAGTGCGTGGTCCCATGTAACATAGCGCAGCATTTATGGTCCCACACGCTATATTACATAGTACCATGAGCCATGCAGTATAGCTCCCAGCGCCATAATTACATGGCGCAGAAATTATGGCCCCACACACTATATTACATAGTACCATGAGCCATGTAATATGGCTTCAGTTGTTACTGCAATTATAACTTGTAGCCATACTGTGTGAGGGGATGTATAAATGTCAGCAAGTGACGTTTAAGTATATCCATACATGACAATGTATGTCAATGATCTCATGAATTCGTATTGATATTCACTATGATTTTGCTACCTGCTATTGATTTTGAATGTAATGACAACTGTCCGAATGAAAGATTTAACTGATAAATTCAACTTTACAAGCGGATTCAGAATCGTTTAATATATTTGTCTTAAGTCCCCCACGCCATGTAATATAGTCCTCTACGCCATGTAATATAGTCCTCCACGCCATGTAATATTGTCCTCCACGCCATGTAATTTAATCCTCCACGCCATGTACTATAGTCCTCCACGCCATGCACTATAGTCCTCCACGCCATGTACTACTATAGTACATGGCCTGGAGGACATGGCGTGGAGGGCTATAAGCATAGCGTCTGCTCCTATGTACTTTTCGCCATGTACTATGGCGTGTGGCGCTATATTTTATCACAATCCCCAAATCGACTATGTACATGGCGCCAGAAGTCCATAAATTATGGCGTCTGGCGCCATGTGTTTTTTCAGTGAAGGAGACCAAAAATTTCATTATCTAAGTCACCGTACAGAGGAAGACTTCTTAGACGAACTCACCTCAAGGAATCACGTGGTATACTCTAAGGCAACTTCATATCTGAATCACCCTATGTATATATATATAAATACATATATATATATATATATATATATATATATATATATATATATATATATATATATATATATATATATATATATATATATATATATATATATATTTATATGTATATATATATATATTTATATGTATATATATATATTTATACATATATTATAGATATATATATATATATATATATATATATATATATATATATATATATTTATATGTATATATATATATATATATATATATATATATATATATATATATATATATATATATATATATATGTAGTATACGGTTCTTGTATGATATATACATATATATATATATATATATATATATATATATATATATATATATATATATATATATATATATATATATATATATATATATATATATATATATATATATATATATATATATATATATATATATATATAGATATCATAAAAAAACCAGTTACTATTTCTCGGAAACTCGCCATCCGATTGAGCTGCAACTTTCAGGATACATTTGTGTATATGTAGGATAGGTCCAGGTCTCACCAAGTTTGAATTAATTTTAACCCTTTGGCGCTGACGGCCATTTTTGTGATATTTTATATATCCCTATAATTCTATCGGCAAATAATTTTCAATAAAACTGAGTTTGCAAAATGAATTTAAAACGTGCTTTCAATGTGAATATGATCAAATTTCGGAATTTTTTTTTTAACCCTATATATGCGCTAGGTGAAAAACTTTGCAAAATTTCTGAAATGCGATGACTTTTGACAGAACTATCAAATCATTATACAACTTACAGGATATATTACTCAGTTGTAAATTTTCGTTGTTTTGAAATTCGTAAAAGTAGCAGCCCTGGGGAAACCTTTTCACCCTATTAGTTTTAATTAGTTTTAATTCTTTACAAACAGTGGATTCCGCACCCAATGGAGCGTTAATGCAAGCAAGTGCTCCTGAAGCTAGGCCGTCATCCAAATATTCTAATTTTGTCCGTGTCTGATTCCATCGCAATCTGGCTCAATCATTATAGCGGAAATTCCTGTCAGTCTCCAATCTGCACCAAAATTTCTCGACCCACTTGTTCCTCCTGTCGTAAAGCTTACCATAAACTCTAATGAAGAATTAGAGGGCAGATACCTCTTGTCTCGTGTCAGAGATCATAAAATTTATGACAATGTCCGTCTTTTTCTCGCATGCATGCATGATGCACATGATGCCACTTGCTTCGAAGGAAAAACGAAGACTAACCTGAAAGTTATGATTCAACAGGAGGGTCTTCCCACCGACCTTGACTCTTTACGCCTTATTTTTAACCGCTACCACGAAGAACTCGGAATGTTTCCGGATCAGGTTAAACGTGATCTTTTGACTTATCGCTCTTATGTTAATTCTAAACATATTTCGCTCTTACAAAAATCTCGCGATGACCAGAAAAAATATTTCTCCTAACATGAAAGCTACTTTTAGTTACCCAAGCAAATTAAATAAACTTTTTACTGACGCGAAATCTTGCCATTTTAATATATTAACGATCGCCGAAACGTGGTTGAACGACTCGCACGCTAACGAAGAAATTCTTGACAATAATTGGACCATCTATAGAGCTGATCGCGACTACCTTTTCACAGGCGTTTCAAGAGGTGGTGGTGTTCTGATTGCAATTCACAATACCCTCCCCAGCGAACTCGTTGCGACCAGTTCTCATAAATCTTTCGAACATAAATTCGTCAGAGTTTCATTCGATAAGCATTACCTCTACATTGGTGTCTTTTATGTCCCCCCTCACTCCGATGAAACTACTTACAATGACGTATGCGACATGATATTCGTTTTTGGTGATTTTAATCGTCCGAAAATCAGTTTTATTCCTGACGAAAATGATAACCGCCTTCTTCCAATTAACCAATTAGTCTTCTTCCAATTGACTTTAACCTTATAGGTACGTTTTATGGCAATGATTTACAACAAATTATCCCTATCCCTAACCAAAATGGCAATTGGTTAGACTTGATCTTCTCAGATGTTTATGACGAAGTGGTGGTTAGTCCAACTATTGACGCCGAAAATATTTTCTCTAACACCCTGCATCACTCCGCTTTTACAATTGAGCTATCCACTACAGATATTTCTTTCGCCCAGTCATACAATAATGAAATTGTATTTGATTTTCTAAATGCTGACTACTTAAGCATTAAAAACTATTTGGACACAATTGACTGGACAAGTGCTCTATCGGCATCAGATTTAGACGAAATGTTGTCTTTCATTTACAAAATAATCTTGAACGCCATCCACAAATTTGTACCAAAGCTGAAGAAGAAGAAAAAACTCTCCGAACCTTGGCTTGACAATTATTTAAGACGGCTCAGAAACCATAGAAACAAATTATATAAAGCAATCAAAAATGGAGGCTCTCTCCAGGAGAATTTCCAAAGAATTTTCCATCAAATTTCGCGAGGCGTATGAGCTCTATGTTAATTCAATGGGGGAAAAAATTCTCACTGACCCGAAAAAGTACTTTGATTTCGTCAATTTAAAACGTAAAACCACTGGCTATCCTTGTTCTATGTTTCGTGGTAACACGGTTTCGTCTTGTCCACAAGTCACTTGTAGCTTATTCGCCGACCATTTTCAAAACACTTACTGCTCTCCGAAGATCCCTACTTTCACTACTAGGCACGCTGCCAGATCTCTTATCGAAGGGTTTGTCCTTACACGGCAGGCTATTACTGATGCTATTCTGCAACTTAAGATTGGCAAAGGACCTGGCCCGGACCTAGTATCTCCTTTCTTCGTGTTCCAATGTGCAGACCAATTAATCACCCCTTTGCATATGGTTTTCAATAAATCCCTGTCTCTTGGTGTCTTCCCGTCTTTCTGGAAATCCTCATACCTCACACCTATTTTCAAAAGTGGTGATAAACGTTCAGTCGATAACTATCGAGGAATTGCTATCTTATCTGTTATCCCCCAACTCTTCGAGAAGCTAGTTTGTGATAATCTTACTCGCATTATCGACCAACTGCTTAATGAGGAACAACATGGATTTCGTAGGAGTAGATCGACTTCCATCAACCTCATGATACTAGTTTCTACTGTGCTCTGTGAAAAAGGGAACCAAATTGACGCGGTCTATACGGACTTTAGTAAGGCTTTCGACCGAGTTGACCATCAAACTCTGGTTCAAAAACTTCGCAACTTTGGAATTTCCGGTTCTCTTCTTAACTGGCTCCAGTCTTACCTCTGCGATCGAACCCAATTCGTAAAATTTCAAGGCCACTTATCCAAGAAAGTTTTGGCATCTTCTGGAGTACCACAAGGCAGTCATTTAGGCCCCCTGCTTTTTAACATCTTCATTTCTGATGTGTCTGAGATACTGCTTGGTATACCGCATCTCTTCTATGCAGACGACTTAAAAATCTATCACATCATAAACTCGCAGTCTGATGCAACCTTTCTACAATCCAAGCTTCAATCCCTCGAACAGTGGTGCGATGTGAATAATTTCAATCTTAACACCAATAAGTGCCATGTGATAAGTTTTTCTCGTAGGCATGCAACCACGATGTATTCCTACTACCTTAACGACTTCAAATTAAATAGGGTTGATCATATTATAGACCTTGGCGTAGTATTGGATAACAAGATGCGCTTCAATTTGCACTATGACAAAATCCTAGCCAGGGCTAATAAACAGCTTGGATTCATAAAGAGACGCGCTAAAGAGTTTAAAAATATATGGGTTACCAAATCATTATATACCACCCTGGTGTGTCCTTTATTAGAATATGCTTGCATTATATGGAATCCTGCTTTCGAGCTACATAGCCATAGAGTTGAGTCTGTTCAGAAACAATTTGTACTTTTCGCTTTGAGAAATCTCTATGACCCACGAGATTTTCAACATCTGCCATCTTACAAATTCAGACTGAGTCTTCTAAATTTAATGTCTCTTTCTTCTAGAAGAACTTTGCTTAGCGCTTGCCTTACATTTGATATTATTAGTGGTGCGGTAATCATTGAAGATCTCTCTAGTAAAATTACTTTCAATTACCAACCAAGACGCACTAGGTATGCAACTCTGCTCAAGGAGTTCAATCATCACACTAACTATGCATATAATGAGCCCATTAATAGGTGCTGTACGATATTCAATTCTATAAGCAGCCACTGTTCTTCGGGGATTACTAAATCAAACTTCAAAAATAACTTGTCCAAAGCCCTTTTCACATCCGAACCCGCTTAACTTAAACTACGTATGCAGTAAACTTGGTTATACGCCGCACATCTTCGATTGCATCAAACTGACTAAAGACAACCAACCTAGACGATTGGTAGCTTTGTTTAAACTTATTCTACCTGTTGGGCTTGATATTGTAGCCGATCCGAAGTTTTGGCCACCTGGTACGCTGGTCAAGCCTTTCGAACATCGTGTGAATTTTCGCCCAGCCAACAACAAAAGATCCCGCAAATAGTCTTTAAGCATCAAAAAATATCTTTATATTACCAGAATGTTCGTGGCATGAGGACTAAGCTGGATGAATTTAAAACTGCTTCTTTACTTGAAATGGATCACCTTATCTGCCTCTCTGAAACCTGGCTTGTTAATGATATCTTCAGCTCTGAATTTTTCCCATTACATAATGTCTACCGTTGTGACCGTAACCGCTCTGCAACTATGAAGTCTGATGGTGGCGGGGTGCTCATTGCCGTGCTTAACTCCCTTCAAAGTAAACTCTGCGCTGATTTCGTTCTCAGTCTTCCTGTTGAATGTGTAGCAGTTTGTGTGTCCCTGTCGCTTAAATCTTCGTTGTTTGTTGCCTCTGTATATATTCCGTGCAACTCTCCCTTTTCTACCTATGAATGTTTTTTCACCGAGCTATCTTCCTACCTTAACATAAATTTTCCTTCTTCGTCTGTCATCATCTGTGGTGACTTTGACATTCCATCTGTCCAATGGAACTCAGGTTTTTTCCGTATTGTTTCTCACAATAATATTTCCATTGCTCTCTCATCTTTCCTTTCTTCTTGTTCACTTAATCAATTTAATTATGTCCCTAATGTAAACAATAAGATCCTTGATGTCATTCTTTCCAATATCGAACCTTCATCGTTTTTGCTTTCTCCCTCCTTATCGCCTTATACGAACCCTGACCCTCATCATCCTCCCCTCTTTATTGACATTGTTGTTGATCTATCTAATCGTGCCAGAGTTTCAGACAAGCCTTGTTTCAATTTCAAAAGAACTTGTTTTGACCTCTTAGCTGTGGATCTCAACTCTATTAATTGGTTAGGCTTGTTTCGTGGTCTTGATATTGACATTGCAGCTAAGAAATTATATTCTGTACTCCTTGAGTTAATCATTGTTCATACTCCAACCTTCCGCTTGCGTAAGCGTGATGATGCTCCTTGGTTCACTGAGAGTTTTAAACGCACCCTCGATATTAAAAATGCAGCACGTTGTAAATTTTTGAGCTCTTATTCCGCCCAGGACTACGCTGATTTTTCTCGTCTTCGTGCTGCGGCCAAAAGTCAAATAACGCTTGCCATGCGCAACTATCTATCGCATATTGAATCTTCTTTGCTTTCGAATGACCCCAAAAACTTCTGGTCATTCTTTCGCTCCTTAAAATCCTCCTCTCCTATCCCTGACTCCCTTACATTTAATAACATCACTGCTGCTCTTCCTCAGAATGTTTGTGACCTCTTCGCAATGTTTTTCTCTTCGGTATACTCTGATTCAATGGTTTCCTCTTCTTATTGTGTCCCTTTTATTCACCCTCCTTGTCTCTCTTCACTCTCGACTAATCCTCTTAAAGTTGAATCCCTTATATGTTCTCTTGATTCTAGTTATTCTCCTGGACCTGATGGCCTTCCTAATATTTTTGTGAAAAATCTTGCTTCTTCTTTATGTGTCCCCCTATCAATTTTATTCAATTTAAGTCTTGGTTCTGGTAAATTTCCTTCCTCCTGGAAGTTGGCAAGCATTTTCCCTATTTTCAAATCTGGTAAACGCAATGTTGCCTCAAATTATCACCCTGTTTCTATTCTTCCCTGTTTCTCAAAAATCATTCAACGTTTTGTGTTTAACAAAATTTATGATTCCCTTAAGTATACTTTCACACCTCACCAACATGGTTTTATTAAAGGTCGGTCCACATCTACAAATCTCATTGAATTTACTCATGCTGTGTCTTCGGCGTTAGATCGAAACTCTCAAGTAATGCTGTATATACTGATTTTTCTAAGGCTTTTGACTCTGTCAATTTCGATCTTCTACTGCTCAAATTAAATCACTATGGCATCTGTGAACCCTTACTTTCTTGGATATTTTCGTTTTTGACTAGCCGCACTTGTTTTGTCTCCCTTTCTGGCGTTTCTTCCTTACCATTTTCGCCCTCTTCTGGTGTACCTCAAGGTTCTATATTAGGACCGCTATTATTCAACCTCTTTATCAATGATCTTCCTATGATTCTATCGTCATCTTGTTTGCTCTATGCAGATGACTTAAAATTATTTCGAGTAATCAATAGCTCAGATGATCATCTACTTCTGCAGGATGATTTGAACTCTCTTACTGTTTGGTGTAACTCTAACTGCCTACCGTTAAATGTTTCTAAGTGTTTTGCCATGTCTTATTCTCTGAAGTCCCAGACTAATACCTTTCCTTACTTACTATGTGAATCCGTCCTTGTCTCTGTTGATTATTTTACTGATCTGGGTGTAACCTTTGATCGTAAACTTAAATTTGATATCCATGTTCGTAACATTACTAATAGTGCCTCGCGGATTGCTGGCCTTGCTATACGTTCCTGTCACAATTCTTTTAATATTTTTACTTGTGTTAAGATATTTGTTACCCTTGTTCGTTCCAAACTTGAATACTGCTCTCAAGTTTGGTCTCCGCGTTTTGCTTATCTTACCGATGCCATTGAATCTGTTCAATGGAGGTTCAGTCGCACCCTGCTCTTTAAATACAATCTTCCTTACATGCCTTACGATGAACGCTTATCGTTCCTTAATCTCCCTCTCCTCGTAAAGCGCAGAGTTTACCTGGATGAATGCTTTCTTTTCAAAATTTGCCGAGGCCATCTGAACTCATCTATTGCATCGTTGATTATTGAACGGCAGTGTGAGAGGCAAATTAGGTCCTCCGTTGTCTTTGATGTACCATTTGCCCGCACTGAAACTTACTTTCATTCTCCTGTTTTGCGCCTATTACGTGCCCATAATGGCCTCCAACTTGGTCCTATTCCACACTCTATTGCTACCTTTAAAAGAAATGTTCGCAACACAATTTTTGCTGATGTTTAATCTTATTTATCTTTTTTATCATTTGATTCTTGTTTTTCATATCTTAATTTTCTCAATTTCTTAGTACTAAGCTTTTCTATTTGTAATTGGGCTTTTTGCCTGTTAATGGATTACTGAAAATAAAATAAATAAATAAATGAAATAAATAAATAAAACTTCCATCGTTACTAGCCTAAATTTAATTAAAATAATGTAGAATAACTGCTACAAAATTTGTGATGTATTCTATCTTTTTTACGGACAATTTGTATTATATATTTATGATTGATTGTATTTAAGATTTATATTATGTTTTCTTGTTGTTATGTTGCCTTGTTTGGTAAATAAATAAATAAATGCATCGGTCAGATCAAAAAGCGGTACATTGCTATTGCAGTACGTGTGGTAAAATATGCACTCAAAATCTGCACGATTCCTCTATTCTTCATCGAACATAAGTGTTTCTAGCAGTTCTGTTGCGCTAGAGTTTTTTTTTTTTTTTAAATAAACCCTGTTGTATGCCGGACTTAGTAATCCGCATTCCAGTTTATCTCTTAGCACGTTATCTAAATTACGAAAATTTAGCTAGAGTGGTATTCATTTTTTTTTTGCGTGAAAACTTACTTCTTTCCGTGAATCGTTGCTTTCGGAGTTGAAATGCAAATGGCCGCCTCCGTTATCCGGTCAGTCTGTGGAGTGAAATTTTCGATAATCGAGAAAAGCGGAGACTCTGCTGCTTACTAACAGATAAAATGTCAATAATGGGTAATTCCATTGAAAATCGACCAATTTTCAGATAATTTTTGTACTCACCTCCTTGGAATTTGAAAATATTTTGGTATCCAGAAGGTCTGGTGAGCTAATTATCGAAAATGAAATATTTTTGGAAAATATCGTCTATTTGCGGAAATATCGCCACTTGAAGTTTTTGAGAAACGTCGGTTCGCGTTGCATTCAAAAAATTGTTTAAAATTTTCTACTTTACGTAGAGCCTTCAAATAAAGCTTGTTAGAAAGCAAAAGGTGTAGATATTCTAAAAAAAATAAAGCAAGAAACATCCTGGCCTAAAAAGATAAAAAGGATCATTACAGTGTCCTTTATCCTTGAATATTTCAAAATGCGCACCTTCGATTTTCTTCATTTTTTCATATATTGTAAATAATTATTCAAACCACAAATGTGCGAAATTTCAAAGTGGAGCTCGTAAGAGTACAGCCGTGAGAAATTTTTAAAGGTGTGGAATACTGTAACCGCTGAAGAAAATTTATAGAAAATGATACCGAAACAAGGTAAAACTTACAAAATATGTTACAAAACAACTTTATGTTTTCAAAATAGATTTAAAAACTGTTTTGCAATGTTGTTTTAAGCCCGCAGAAGATTCTAATCCAGTTTCTAACGTAATACGATCTGTATAACTCCATTGCTTGTAACTAATACCACTCACGCAATTTTCATCCAATTTTTTTCACATGTACTTAGAACAACGGCTGATCCAATGCTAATCTAGCAGCTACCAAAATACAATCTGTTTGTGGAGGAGAGCATATCATCAGAGATAAAAAGTTCTTACAATAAGCCAAGCTTATATCGGAACCCTTTGTTAGAAAATTTATTTTTGATCCTTTAATCCTTAATTTAACGTTTTGATGTATAACACATACACAGACAGAATGTGTTCCCGATGCTTCCACTAAATTGAAGTATTTAGGCAGTCTGCTGTTTGCATTGCTGCAGTAGAATGATTTTATGAGACCAGAGGTTTTAGGGGAAGTGTAACCTCGTCTAATTTTTTAAAATCATATATGAGGTTGCGTCAGGAAATTCGGACACTACTTTGGCACGTAACGAATTCGTCGGCAAAATTGATAAAAGTAAACACTTTGTTTCCTTTTCTGTAACTTTTGAATATTCTTCTTTGATATTATTTACAATTAATATAATTAATAATATATAATAATAATAATTCGGATAATTCATTATTTGTTTGTTGTTTCTTCTGTAGGTAGTTCTTGCTTTATTTTAAGCACATTTTTGTACAGTACGCTAGAAAAGTTTTTTTTAACTTTCTTCTTAGAATGTCTATTTTACAACATTTTTTGTCTATATGAGCTCAGGACTTTCCTTAACTTCAAGTACCTCTGATCTATACCCTGAAAGCATCTTCTTGGAATCAAAGTAAACTACAGACATTGCATTTAATCCTAATTTTAAGTTGTAAAAATATACAACATCGACAAACAAAGGAAGTTATTAAAAATATATGTACAGTATAATTATACGTGGAAGAAACCCAAAATAATCCTAATTGTTCATGCCGCTAGTAAATGAAAAGGAATCTTCTTTCTTTATTTTTGTTTTATGATTGCTTACAAATGAATGTTTTCAATTATTGTAAACAATTTATATTCTAGTGCTAAAAAAAATCGAAGTACTATTCCTTTTAAAAACTAAAATCATAAACAATAATTACCCATAACTGAAGAGTCTAAGATCTTGATTTTGCAACAACAAAAAACATAGAGCCATCATCAAGTTATTTCATACATATACATATTGTAAGTTTCACCTTGTGTCGGTACCATTTTCTTTGGCGGTTATAGTATTTTGTTCCTTTAAAAATTTCTTACAAATGTTGCTCCACTTTGAAATTTAGCACATTTGTAGCTTGCATAACTGTTTACAATATATAAATTAGTGATTAAAGGATCAAGAATAAATTTTCTTACAAAGGGTTCCGATATAAGCTTGGCTAATTTTAAGAACTTTTTATCTCTGATGATATGCTCTCCTCCACAAACAGATTGGTTGTTGCCGTTTTTCTAAGTACATGTGAAAAAAATTTGATGAAAATTGCGTGAGTGGTATTAGTTATAAGCAAGGGAATTATATAGATCGTTCTACGTTAGAAACTGGATTAGAATCTTCTGCGGGCTTAAAACAACATTGCAAAACAGTTTTTAAATCTATTTTGAAAACATAAAATTGTTTCATACCATATATTGTAAGTTTTACCTTGTTTCGGTACCATTTTCTATAAATTTTCTTCAGGGGTTACAGTATTCCACACCTTTAAAAATTTATGACGACTGTACTTTTACGAGCTCCACTTTGAAATTTCGCACATTTATAGTTTATAATATATATAAATATATAAAAATATAAAAAAAATAAATATATAAAAAAAATGAAGAAAATCGAAGGTGCGCATTTTGAAATATTCAAGGATAAAGGACACTGTAATGATCCTTTTTATCCTTTTTGGCCAGCATGTTTCTCGCACTATTTTTTCTAGAATATATACACCTTCTACTTTCCAAAAAGCTATATTTGAAGGCTCTATGTAAAGTAGAAGATTTTATATAATTTTTTGAATACAATACGAACCGACGTTTCTCAAAGTCTTCAAGAGGCCATATTTCCGCAAATATACCATATTTTCCAAAAAAAAATCATTAGTGCACATAACTCAACTACTTATATTCACAGTGAAAATTTCATTGAAATCTGACGATAGCGATAAAAGACCGTTGGTCGATTTTCCGTGGAATGGCCCTAATTTCAATTTTCGACCGATTTTGTTATTTAAGAGACATTTGCTGAATTGAATTTTCGAATTCAAACAACAAATTTCACTTTTTAGTTCGAAAGATAGAGATGCACATTCCAAATTGGCGGCAATTTGCATTTCCAATACGAAGGCAACTTATCACGGAAAGAAGAAACTTTTCACGCAAAAAAGTGAATATCACTCTAGCTAAATTTTCGCCGAAACGAAAGACAATACTAAGTTTAAGTCGCAAAATAGTAGAAAAACCACCTTGTTTTCAAAACAATTTTAAATCAACAGATAAGCTTTTCTTATGAAAATATTCAGAATTTCGTTACACACCTCCTGTGATTTTTCCTGATTATCAGTTAATCGTGAAGTGTACTATATGAATAATTAAGAAAAGGATCAGTTTTTATAAAAAATTTCAAATTTTGGGCGAGTTAAATGCATTTAGTGCGAAAACAATAAAGATATTAAGCGTTAATCTATCATAAAACCAAATAGATATAATATACAGGTAGTTAAAAACGAATAAACGATCAACTTACCTTTGTGTGGCATATCGTCTAATGCTGAAACCCTGTCCATCATAGAACCAGACCAGGGAGTGACAGCCGCTCCCATGGTCGGCGTTGGCTGTAGTGCAAAAATGTTGACGATTTAATCCAACTCGGCAATTTTCACGAAACAGCGTAATAATCTTCACTATCGACAATTTGACAGTTGCACGATATCAGCTAAAATAAACTTCACTTATATCTCAAATCGCGATCGATTTGCATCCTCAACGCAAATAATTAATTCGATGCATTTGTTTGTCTCTATAAATCCCCAAACATCACTAAATTTTTATCTAAAGGCGCGACTAGAGCTCTCTGTAAATATCACAATAAGCCAACATTGTAACGGTAAATCTGAATCTATGTATGAAGCTAAATAATTTAATTTTTTTTTCTGAACTTAAAACAAAAACATTGCATTCAATATTTAGATACTATAAAAATAGCATATATGTGTATAAAAATGAAGGGGAAAAAGACTACAAGTCAAGTCAGTATAAATGTATTAATTAATTATATATAATTAGGCCTTTGTTTCTTCTTATTATTCTTAATGAGTACAAACTGAATTTGCCTACTTCAGTATCTAAATAACAAACAAAAAAAATTGATAGGCTAGATATGAAAGTAGCAGTTTCAAATACAGTGGCTCACAGCTTATTTCAACCAGCACGTAAAAAAAAAACTTTAACTTCCTATAAAAACTAAACTAAAGAAGATATCAACATTATTTATAGGCAGGTTATTAGTCTAATGTTTAAACTAATCAAATGTGACTTTTTTTATTTTATTTTTTTATTTTTTTAGTATTCTAAAACAATGAAAAACGAAAAACGCAACCAAAAACCATGCCACAGCTTATTTCAACCAAATACTTTGTAGGTGTGCAATGATCCGTTATCTTACAATGCAGCAATTATTTCTTTGTCTTTGCTTTAGTCATTATATTTGTAATGTGTTCAAGTTCAGTTTTGCTGAATTCTTTGAAAAGATCGTGCAGAAAAATTAATTTTTGTTGATATGGGACCACGTACGACAATTGATCAGCGAGAATTTGTTGTCAGTAATTTTAAAAAAGGAACCATTCGCGCCGGAAAATTGGTGAGTTGGTTGGACTAAGTGATTCTACAGTGCAGAGCATCATGCACCGATTTTTTCACGAAAATAAAACGCTCGATAAGGGGAGAAATGCCCCCAACAAAATTTTCAATCAAACGGACGAGCGCTTTATTGTTCGGAAAATCGAGGAAAATCCAAGGCTATCGGCTCCAAAAATTGTAAGTGAAGTGGAAACTGAGTTGGGCCAGTCCTGCCACCCAGAAACTATTCGTCGTGTGCTGCGAGAGCATGAATTCAATGGTAGAAACGCGCGTAAGAAACCATTTATAATTGCCAAAAAATCAGAAGTGCCGTTTAAAATTTGCCAAGGAATATTTGCATAAGGATTCTGGATTTTTGAATACCGTTATATTCGCTGATGAGTCGAAATTTAATATTTTTGGCCCTGATGGAGCCTAATATGTTTGGCGTTAGTCAAATACAGAATTGCAAAACAAAAATTTGAAAGGTACAGTCAAACACGAAGGTGGCAGCGTTATAGTTTGGGCCTGTTTGTCCGCAGCGGGAGTTGGAAACTTGCAAATCATTGAGACTACAACGGATAAGTCTCATTATCTCGAAATTTTGAAGTTCAATTTGATTGAAAGTTCGAAGAAACTGGGCATTCGCAGTGACTTCAGATTTTATCAAGACAATGACCCGAAGCATAAGTCGGGTATTGTACAGACATGGCTGGTTTAGAATTGTCCGCATGTTATAAAATATTATTGAAAATATTAATATATTAAAAATATTAACGTCATCGAAAATTTGCGGGCCATTTTGGATGCAAACATCCGAAAACGGAAGATATCCAACAAAAGCGATCTCAAAACTGCATTGATTGAGGAATGGGCCAAAATTACCGCACAAGTGGCACAAAAGCTGGTCGATTCAATGCCTAAGAGGCTAAAAATGGTTGTTGACCAGAAGAGTGGTCATACTAAATATGAAAATATTTTTTTCTGCCTTGCAACTTAATTTAAACATTGATTCTGTTACTTGGTTGAAATTAGCTGTGACATTGTTTTCAGTTACTTTTTTCGTCATTAATTGTTATGACCTATTGAAATAAAATAAAAATAATAATAAACTGAATAAATGATAATTGTGAACTCTAGTCTAATAATCTGCGTTTAAAGCATGTTGATAACTTATTTCGGTTAGTTTTTATAGGAAGTTAAAGTTTTTTTTTACGTGCTGGTTGAAATAAGCTGTGAGCCACTGTAGGTACTTAAATATAGGTTTGCCGGCAGTGAAAATGTTGCAAATGGATTGTTTTAAGCGGCCGAAGACCATACAAAAACACTAGCAACTGGTTCATTGCTACCAGAGATTTTCCTACACCCCCCTAACACCCCCCTAATACCCCCTCTGGAAAGTGCCTACACCCCCCCTAACACGGACAATTTTCCTACACAAAGGGACCTTTGTGTCCTTTGTTCCAAAGGGACACCCCTCCTAAAATTCTGAACACACCCCCCATGAAAAATTCCTGAGAAAACCCCTGATTGCTACCACAAAAATACTTTAAAAAAAGATTCATGAAAACCAGAATTAAACCGATCTTTCGAAATACATCGATTGCATCTCAATTGAAGAGATGAAGCATCAGAATCATGAACAAATGGAGATGCGAGCCCCAGATACTTATTATATTGGAGGATGTTCGTAATAGATTTATTCTTGCTGCCAATATTATAGAATGATTTGATGTGCAAAGTGTTGAGTGAATTGATTGCTTGAAGTATTCCAATGAGTATAGGTTCAATAAATATTTTCGCGGCTGTTTCATCATCTCTGAAGCCTCAGTTATTTCAAGAAAAGACGTCGTCCGAGAAAAGAATAGATACATTATTATTACTTCCAGTTATCCACAATCTGGCCTATTATCAGGGCCGGATCTTCCTCTGGAGCCAATGGAGCAGCTGAGCCGGGCGCACGTGAGAAGGGGCGCAAATACAATAATATCGAAATGCACTATGATTTTTCCTCGCTCTTGAGTTTTGGTACACTTGTCCGTTAGCATGAACAAACTCATGCGAGTAGTTTGGCCGTGTTTTTATGCAGATATGATGGTATATATGTATATGCTACAGTGGTACCTCGACATACGAGTGCCTTGACATACGAGTGTTTTGAGATACGAGCCGCCGAGCGAGCGAAATTTCGCTTTGAGATGCGAGCAAGATTTGAGATACGAGGAAGCGCTCACAACACCACTGCACACGATGAGTTGTGAGTCGATTAGTGGATCTTGTCGGTGAGTTTCAAAAGAAGGTGCGAAATCCGCCGTTGCATTTGGATGCCAAATGTTTTCGCAAATTTTAGAACAAAAGATCGTGGGAAGTTTCCCGGATAGTATGTAAGTAATAGATAAGAATATTTTGTTTATAAATATAGGTCGCTAGTACGATATTTAGGTCAGTTAAAAGCTACATAAACGTTTAACACGAAAAGAGAGTTTTAATACAAAGTGAAAATTGTGCGAGACAACGGCCGTCGAGTATATATGTGGTGCGCGTTTTAAAAACAAACGAAAACGTTATAACATTAATTTTTATAACAATGGTGCCGAAGAAGAAAATGATGTCGATGGAACTAAAGCGTGAAATCATCAAAAAAAGTGAGCAAGGTGTGCGAGTAATTGACTTGGCGAGGATGTACGGGCTTAGCACATGAACAATATTTACTGTGCTTAAACAGAAGGAGACGATAAAGGGCATAACGCCAGCTAAGGGTGTCAAAATCATTTCTAAGCTCCGGACCTCACTCCATGAAAAGATGGAGAAACTATTGATGGTGTTGCTGACAGAAAAGCAGCTTCAAGGAGAAACTTTAACACAAAGCATCATATGCGAGAAGGCACGAGCGATTTACGATGATTTGCTAAAGCAGATCCCACACACTTCCACAAACAAGGAATCGGACGACTCGTTTAAAGCCAGTCGGGGCTGGTTTGACGGTTTTAGGAAAAGGACCGGCATTCACTCCGTCGTCAGGCATGGTGACGCAGCAAGTTCGGATGTGAAGGCAGCTGAGGTTTTCATCAAAACGTTTTCCGAACTGATAGAAGCCAAAGAATACATCCCCCAGCAAGTCTTCAACTGTGACGAGACAGGGCTTTTCTGGAGAAGGATGCCGAATAGGACTTACATAACGGCGGAGGAGAAGACGATGCCAGGTCACAAACCCATGAAGGATAGATTAGCACTCTAGCACTTTGTGCCAATGCGAGTGGCGACTGCAAAATCAAGCCTCTGCTAGTATACCATTCGGAAAGTCCCACAGCCTTTAAGGCACATAAGATTGTAAAAGAAATTCTGCAAGTTATGTGGAAGGCAAATCCTAAGACGTGGGTCACCAGGAAATTATTTGTGGAGCGGACAAATTTGGTGTTTGGCCCTTCTGTTAAAAAATACCTACTCGAAAACAACCTACCCATGCAAGCCCTACTCGTCCTCGACAATGCCCCTGCTCACCCACCAAATCTCGAAGATGATTTACTCTAAGAGTTCAAATTTATAAAGGTTCTCTACCTGCCACCCAACACCACTCCTATCCTGCAGCCCATGGATCAGCAGGTGATTTCTAATTTTATGAAGTTGTACACCAAGCACACTTTTCGGCGCTGCTTTGAGGTGACGGAGAACACAAACTTTTCCCTTCGAGAGTACTGGAAGAACCACTTTGACATCGTGATATGCCTAAAAATTATTGATCAGGTATGGCAGAGTGTTACAATGAGGACCTTAACCTCTGCATGGAAGAAGCTGTGGCCTGAAGCTGTAGCTGAAAGGGCCTTCAAAGGGTTGGAAGCTGAAGTGTCAGTGGTAGAGGAGATTATTTCTCTGGGAAAATCCATAGGTCTGGAGGTAGATGAGAGTGATGTGAACGAACTAGTCGAGGAACAGTCTCATGAGCTTACAACTGAAGAGTTACACGATCTTCATTCGCAGCAGCATACGGTGGTTCAAAGTTTTGAAGAAGAGCCAGAAATGGAGGAGGTTATCGCTACAAGAGACATAAAGGAGATCTTGGGAATGTGGGAGAAAGTTGTAGAGTTCGTGGACAAAAATCACCCCGAAAAAGTTGCAACTGGTCGTGCATCGGAGCTGTTCAACGAAACTTACCTAACGGATTTCCGCAATATCCTGCGAAAAAAGCGAAGACCAGGGAAAATTAAGCGCTTCCACAAGCACTTCACTTTAATTTTTAATGAATTTTTTTAGTTAATTATTAATTATGTTTTTATAGAATATGTATTTGTTGATTATTTTAAATGTTTCTTTTTGTAAATACATTTTTCTTATTCAAAAACCTTTACAAAAAAACTGGTGATTTTTTGAGAGCTGGAACGGATTAATGGCATTTCAATTAATTTCAATGGGGAAAGTTGCTTTGAGATACGAGCAATTTGACATACGAGCAAGGTTACGGAACGAATTAAACTCGTATGTCGAGGTACCACTGTATTGGTAAAAGTCATAATCGGTCATCCGGCTTGCAGTTTTAAAACTTAAATGAAGTACGTTTAAAATGAATTGTTCGATTAGTAGTAGATTAGTATATTTTGTAGTTGTTTGACTTGAGTTTCAATTTTTTACCCGTAATTTATTTTGTAAAAATAGTTTTTGCGCTCATTTGTCAATTTTGACTCTATCATGAGTAAACAAAGTTGCCTAGTAGTACATAACTGAAAAAAGAAAAAGTGTTTAAAAAACGAAAACACTAAACAAAAATTATGACTTAATAAATTCGTGACAACCACTTCATCAACCACAGAATTCGTGGATTTATTCTAGAATAGTGTTTCAAACGTGCCGAATACTAAACGTATCTGTTTCCTTACGGGATCGGGAGAAAAAAACCTTTCTACGAACCGGGATGCTGGACTTTCAAATAATTCTAGTCCGTGTTCTTCCTTTTTCGATGTCAAGAGATGTGCGTATTTTTGCAATTGAATCAGAGCTTGGGAATCTTCATTGATGGCCCGCACTGATAAAGAAAATAATTATAACTATTGTGCAGAAAGGCTGCGTCCAAATTCAAACATTCGATTTTCCTGTCACTATAAATAGGAAATTTATTCCAGAGCACTATCAAAGATTGTTGGAATAATGACAAGGTTTATATTTAATGCAAATGTTTTGCTGCCTTATATTTTCAACTCAGAAAAACAGTCATTCGTTTTATAGTACAGGTTATAGGTACTGAGGCCATTTAAGTCGAACTATCAAGGAATATCAAACTAATAGTGTAGTTCACATGACGATTTTTAAGTCATGGAGTGATTTAGAGCTAGAATTGTGGACAGGGAAAACTTAAGACCGTTTTTAAAAAAATAAAATATCAAGGAAACTGAGCACTGGAAAACTGTTCTTAAATGTTTACTGATTCTCGTGTAATTTCTAGCCTTGCAATCTTTAGCGTTTAGAGGAAGCTCAGACACATTATAAGGGCCTGATAATAGCCACTTTCTCGTTAGTAGAGGCTGTTGCGGAATTTAATTCAGTTTAGGAGAAACATTTGAGGCGGATAGAAAGTGAAAAATCCGCAACAAATACTGGACACCAAATTAAGATATGAAGCAAGAAATGTGCCTATTCGAGACCCCAGAAAAGATTTAAAGTAGAATATCATGTGAATGCTTTGGATCAAGCAATTATTTATTAGACCGAACGCTTTGAACAACTAAAACACTATGATGATATATTAATATGTGTATCAGATAGGGATGTTTAAAACTAACCAAAATCAAATCACGCTTCAGCATTGGTCAAAGCGTAATAGCGGGATAAGGATCATTTTCAAAATGGAAATAATTATTACTTGAGATTTACGATGACGCAAAAAAGATAAGTAAATTAGGCGATTTGTCTTGCAATTACCGCATAAAAATCTGAGCTTTCTATATAATTTGCGTATTTAACATATATTGTTTATTTGAATGAACGAATAATTTGATTTTCTTATAAATATTAGAATTTTCTATGTTGATTGTACATTTTTTACATTGAGAACTAAGTCTCCAGGCGAAACCTCTTTTAATAAACGCATCTGAAGCTCTATCTCGTAGCGTTAGGTGATTTGGAAAAGAACTGTTAACGAAAACTATAGTTCTGTAATCAATTAGGCTCAAACAATTGGTTACTATAAGGTCAACAGCATTACAGAGGAAAAAATTGGAGAAGAAATATACTTTTCCCCATCAAAAACTCGAGCCAAGGAAATTTCGAGAAAAAAGTTTTATGCTGCATTAGTCGAATGAGCAAATGACTAGTTTTTTCATGTTGAGTAATTCTCATGTAAATACTCGCAAGAGCTAGTAAAAACTTGCTAAGAATTCGTAGTCGTGAAAGAGGGGGGGGCGAAAAAATGAAAATCATAATATAGAGGGCGCCAAATTTCGTTTTACGCCGGGCGGAAATATGGCCAGAACCGGCCCTGCCTATTATAATAACTGAATTGCAACATTTAATTCGAAAGTCCGTAGCAGGGGTGAGATGTTCTCATATTCAATTATAATACGTCTCACAAACCGCTTTTGGAAATCCTCTAACCAAATAGATACAAACTTACTAAATTCAATTAAACAATGCACGGTCGTCATTTATGTTTGGAATCATTCCAAAACAAATAAATACTGTCGGAACTAAAATTGACTATATTGGAGTAAACTTAGTCGTTGTCTTACCAAATAACCAAAAAAAAAAACAATTTTCAGGCTTTTGATATCATTCACATTTATATCTATCACATTTTAAAAAGAAAAAAAAAAAGAATTAAATTAACACTGTGATTTTCTTCTATTGCTCACGTTGTATTAGCTTAATTGAAATAGCACAACATTTTATCGAACTGACCACCAAAAATTTAATTATACGCGAATTTCCAGATATATTTATGTCACTTTCACTATTTTTAGTTACTTTATAGGAAAAATTGAAAAACACAAGGGATGATCGCACGTTTCAATTATACCGTCATATTAAAATATCACACAATTGTCACAACGTTCTGCCTACATTCACGGCAATTGTTTTGGTAAAATGTATCACTGATCCAATGTCCGATCAGATTTTTGTTTCGATTTCATCAAAACAGAATAAACGATTGAGTTCTCTTGCGAGTCGGTGAAAATTCGAAGTTTATCGACGCGTTTGTGTATGGCCTATTAAAAAATTTCCGATTTGATCCTATTTGTATCGCCCGCTATCAGATAGCTTTGAATATAAACAAACAAATTTTTTTGCGCAAACTTTTCGAACTTATTCCACAATCTATAGACACTTGTATTCGCGTTTATATTAGAATTAAAAAAAAAATAAAAAACCCATTGTGCACAATTGTTTCCGTTCGTAATTTGAATATGTTTCAAAAACCACTCAGGGACGCGAAAACGTTTCAACCACGATCGAACCAATTATAAATGCTTCAATGAAACAATATCCACAAATATCTAGCAAACAAGAGATTTGACATATATTCGCACATTCAACTACTTGCTAGCTCCGTAAATATGGTACACGCTGTTACGCACTCACTTACACATTCGGAGACAATCGGCTTGTTTCCGAGCTGTCTCGTCTCGGCTACGAAACAATATCCTTTCCCACGTGCATGGGATAAGGGCGCCGCCAACCATTGCTTGCGAGCACGAAATTCCTGTTCTGGAACACGGCCAACCCAAATCCCACATTATGGTGCACCCATAACGTAATTTTTTAATTTTGTAAGCGCCCAACCATGTTATCGTCGTCACTCTTCAGTCAGAATCGAAAAGGTGAAGCAAATAGTCATTCTGTTCTGTAGAACGCATGAGCTAACAAATAACCACTCGTTTGTAAAGTTATATAGCTCCGATACACACCGCCCCTTGCCAGAATTTCACTTTTTCCCTAAGTATACTTTTTTTATTTCAAAAAAATCTTCGTTCATGCCACCTGAAGAATAGCTTTAAATAGTCTCCCATGTTACCATACCAGGATACTTGGCCGGAAATTGATTGGTTGAATACCAATTTGAGCGGAAAACTGTAACGTGCCCCTCTACGCATCACAGCAACTCTGCAAAACATTGTCGCCTTATGCTTGGTTGACTACAACGTTCAACGAGAAACGTTCAAAAAGTTACCGAAGTGCTCGAGCGAATACAATTTGATCAAACGATGTTCTGCTTCTGCTGCTGCAAGCACATCTTTATCGGGCCACGCCTCCTCCTCGTCGGTCGGCTCCCTTCAATTGATTCGGTCTCGCAAACGATTCGCCACACGCATAAGCAACCCTTAGCTATATATCTATTCTAGCAAATTGAAATCTGTTACCAGTGAATTCTCCTGCCCTGCCATCTGTTTCCTGAAGACACGCCCACCGCAAACTCGATCTGTGACAAATCGAAACGGAGCAATGGTGGCGGGAGGCATCGTGTGAAAATCACTGCTTTCGGATAGCAGCGAATGTAGCGTCTGTGATTAATTACTGTGATTACTAGCCTGGATATCTAGTCTGTCATTGGCTGACGCAGCAGACAAGAGTTGCGTTCGTGCTATAATATCGTGCTATGCAGTTCGTGTTGAGATTTGTTTGTAGGCACGGCTGCGAAAGCGAGGTTTCGTTAGCAATTTATCTGCGTTGAAAATACTACTGTTCATGCTGATAAGAATGTTGAACAATCGCGAAAAATCGTCTTTGACGAAGACCTTATCATTTCATACCAAATTTTTGAAAATTTATTTTGTTAACTGCCGACAAATACATACATACGTAAAACTCTTAACAATGGATAGATACTGCTTAGTTGCGTTCGTTGATATGGACCGCCGTTTATAACTCATTTGTTATATAAATCGATTGCTAAGTACACGATTCCGAAAATTTGATGGAGATTCCAATATTGTTTAAATATTGAAAGACGTTTCTCGATATTGATCAGAATTTCGCAATATTACTAAATTTGCAAGATACTCTGAGATTTCGGACGTATTAAACTTTATGCTGATTGAGTATTAATAGATATACGCTGTGATTATACCTTTTGAATGCATTCTAGACAGTGCACATGAAGTAACTGCATCGAGTACGGTCGAACGGGGCTGCAAATAACTAAACATCCTTTTTCATCCAAAAATAAATCCTGTCACCGGACAATACTTTTACCTGATAAGTATTCTCGTTTTTTTTATAAAATATACATATTCAAGTTTCTATTCCGATATTTTTCCGAAAAATTCCCGATGCTTTTCTCTTACATGTTTTCCGGATTCTAATTGAATTTACGTGATTCGATATTTTCTAAATTTCAAGAGAAAGACCCATTTTTCAGTTGGCTAGCTATATGTATAGATTTCAATTTCTAGACAGATTTCGATATGCCAAGGGCAATCTGCTCTCTTCTTTCTCAGTGTCGTCTATTGGGTCTTGGTAAGTTTAATAAGAATTTTCGGAGCTGGAGTGTTCGTATTTTTGTAAATGAATGTTTTTTTTTGTGTGAATAAAATACCTACATAGGACGGAAATATGGCAGCATGGGTCGATGCATAAATTTTGTCCCGTATCTACATGTAAATATTTCAATTAGCTAATCTTAAATAAAGATACCTACTCGCAACGCCAAGACTGGAATGTAGTTGTTATTAAGTAGCAGTAGATCAGTAAAGAAATTGAAATACATCTAAGTTTTTTTTTTGGTTTTGAAGGATATGAATATATTGAAGCAGATTAAATTATTTTGCGTTTTAATTGGGGGTCTCATATGTCGTTTGTTTGCGATTCATACACTCAGAGAAAATGGATAGATATCAATCAAATATTTTCAAATATGATTCTTTATCTTTTTAATTCCAATAATCTGACTTAATTTCAATAAAGCTGTATTAAAGTCGTCATTGAAAGTGTTTAGTTTTATATTTAATGATGATTATTATTACCTATATGAAACTCCATTTAAGGTTATTTTGATGTTGGATTCATGTTTGATATAATATACAGGATTTTAAATTAATGTATTTCGTTTTTGTTTTCAATTTGCATACACTGTCAGAAAAACTCGTGGTTGGTTTAACTATTTTTAATAGTAGATATTGCAATGATTCATTCAAAATCGTTAAACGAACTACGGAAAATGGTTATTTTAACCATGCAGAGCCGTCTTAGATCAATTTGGGGCCCTGGTTACTTTAAGATAAATGTGGCCCCTAAGACAGAGTATTAGCAAAAGGCATTGAAAAACATTTCTAGATGCATTTATCTGTTGTTTTTATATATTCAAAGTTACATTAAATCAATAGGTAATTATTATCCAGAAAAGTAGCTCTTCAACCATTATACGCAGGTTAGTAATAAAAAAGGGTTGTAAAAGTTTCAAAAGATGATAGGTATATTTCTTCATTTTCACTAGTCTTAACACTTTTCTAGTATTCTGTTAAATGCAACAGAATACTACTTCCGTTTCCAACTCATTCTCGCTAACGTCACTCGGATAGATTTTAGTGAATTCTTTGCAACTTTGTCCCAAGCGAGATAAAAAAACCGAGCCGATGTCTTATTTCCTTGTACGAATTCAACCGCTATTTTAGATGAACTCACAGGGTATCAATTATGGGTATAAAAGTTTCTAATTTGAATTTCTCTTTCCCATTTAGTTGGACTGATGGCACAGTGCCATCAAATAATGCCTGGCTGAGCTTCTACCTTTTATTCTTTGATATAGACAATTGTAGTCACACTCCGGATTTTTCTATTTGGCGCACGATTCGACGTCATCAAATTTATCCCTGACATCAATAATACAATCATCCAGTGAAGTTAATAAATTAGTTGGAACGTACATTGCTATAATATTTTTCTGAAGATAAGTACTTGTTTTGTCTATTCTTTCCAATATGGTGTTCCAATAAATTCCAGGTTTTCCATATTTTTGAAGAAACTAAGAGCTTCGTGTCTAGTTTCTTGCTGCTGCTCTGCATCCTCCGCGAAATACGTCAAGGCATCTATAATTTGTTTGTGACCTTGATGTAAGGAGCTTACTGCATCAGCTCGCGCAGACTATCTGGTTTCAGAAAGACTTTTAACAGCTTTTTTTGAACCTAAATATGTCCGAAAAAAATTGTAAAGATTCTGAACCATTCAGCGGAATGAAGACATAACAAGTTTAGAGAATATCCCGCACATGGTATAAAGGTAGCAAATTCACATATCTCCTTGATTTTCGCTTGCAGACCAGCATACTTTCCTGACGTATTTGAAGCATTGTCGTAGCTTTGCCCTCTGCAATCCTTGATTTGTACATCATCATTCTCCAAAAAAAAATCAGGATTATTTCCGCTAATTGCTCTGACTTATGCTCTTTTATATATATAGATTCCAGATCGAGCGTGCTGTCAACACTAATCGAAAAATATTTCGCTAATTTATCTTTATTTAGAACTTTTTTAGGACCTGTTTTCTCATTTTAAATGTGTCCCTTTCCAGGATTCCCAAATTTGTTTACGTGATCTGCAAGAAATTCAGGAAATTGACTTAACAGCTCCCCACATCTTAAATAATTTCCATTGTTGGGAGATTCAAAGATTTCATTGTCACCTCTCAACGGAAGCCCTCTCAATGCCGGAAATTTTATAACTGTAACGACAACCCGTTTAAGTACACTTTTCCAGTAATCCACTTCTTTTTGATAGTGGCATATCAAGTCTGTATTTACTCTACCAACTGCTTTACTTCATGCCAGATAAGTCATCATAGATTGCCTATGTGCAGGGCTATTTTCACAATGTAAAATTATGTGATTAACGTAGTTCCAACCATTACATCCACCCAGGGAGCATAGGTTTACATCAGAAGGGTTAAATAAGCAGCAAAAAACAAAATACAGAATTCTTCGAAGGCGAATACAGCAACCATTTTCTTTCAATTGTTCTTTAATTTAAGATTAAATAATGCTTTATTGACATACCTAGTTACTGATTTGCCATCTTCTTTGTCTTTGAAGGTTCTGGACGCTTCGGAAAAGTCAAATTCTTTATTTTGAAAATATATGGGCCCTTTACGAATTCAAATTTCGCGGTTTTTTCGGTAAAATTTTCGTGAAAATTATCGACAGGGTGGTTTGAAATATTTTCTGGGTAGGATGACTACTGTTCCCCAATTATAACTGTTGTTGGTGAAGTTATTGCATTTTTCCGTTGGGACGGACTCCTTCTGTGCAATATGGCTCAATCTCTTTTTCTAAAGTGATAGGACTTAGCGAAGAACATGTAGATTGTGAGGTTCCCTGAGTTTTCGCAATCTGTTGTTGATATGATTCATTATGTGGATGGTTTATTATTTGGTTACTACTCACAGAAGCTCCTGGTGTAAAATATGATGTTGATATCGGTAATTTATCAATTACTTCTTTCTGATATGCAATTTTTTTTCCTTTTTTTTTTGAGCCTAGGATATGACCGTTTTCACATTTTGTATATATGTATAGATATAGTAATCAATACTTATTATTTAATTGCACTACCCCGGCCGTGCTTTTCAAATAGGAACAGTAGAAATGAAAATGCCCTCCTCATGAATTGAAGGGGTACACAGATCGATTTGCTTATGTTTATTCCAGTGAAGCCCAAACTCCATGCAACAATAAAAGTTTTCACAATAATAAATACAAAAGATTGTTCCCAACGGAAAAGTAATGATTCATGATACATATATTCTCTAAATTTTCCGCGTAATGCATGGAAGTATTACATATCCATAGTCTGTTAATTTATTTTTAAAATTGCATGCAACTGCATTAATTTAGGGAAATCACATACTAGTAAGCAAATAGAGTTGCCAGTGTTAGCCCCTGGCCCATGAGATTACTATTAGGATAGATAAATATTAAGTACAGTCAGGTATTTATTTTTTTCATAAAATAAATATATTCAGTGGCTGATGATCTGGAAATAAGGGGCCCCATAGATCGCGGAGCCCTGGGCACTTGCCCATTGTGCCCATGCGCAAAGATGGCAATGCCTTGTGCTCTCTTTTGGTCTTGCGGTAAATCTACGGTAGATAGGGTGTTCATGGGTGCTCATACGTTTTTCTGTAGACAGGGCATTTTTAATTATTGATTTTAACATACTTCCATAAAAGATAGTTTTTTTCATATTTTGTGGAGTGATGCAGCAGAATATGTAGTCTTCAAAACCGGTGTTAGCTCAAAAACGAAAAAACTGTCAGATAAGTCGTTTATGCGGCAGTATATCGTGTATATAAGAAACAGACAATTATGCATTTGAGATAAACCGTCGGCATTTTGTGTCAGTCAGCAAAATGTTATTTACTATTTTCACCTTTCTGCACATAAACCCCTCAGCTGTTATTTTAAGAAACATTTACCAATAACTTCAAAATAAATATAACTAAAGTGCGTTAAAAACAGCGAGGGTTGTTTCGAAAAGGTTCATTTAATCGCCCGGATTTTCGAAAGAGTTAAAAAAAAAATAACTAGGACGCTGCAAATTCTACAGTTGCAAAAATATACCGCACATTTACTAACCTGAAACATATTATTTAACTCACGTTTTGAAGTATATGAGGTCCAAAATATTAAAATTTCACTTAGTTGCGCACACTCACCCTCTCAGTATTTCCCGCAGGAATACATGACAAGGATTAAGCTTAGTGCTGCCGCGACTCAAAAGCAAAGTGAATTCATTTCGTATGCCTAAACATTTTCAACTGAAATATCAAACATATATTCCGTTTTTTTTTTTCACGGTAACTCTAAAACACGGCAAACGAATGCGTAGAAATTGATGGATGAAGTGACCTATCGGTTACCGCATGGAAACTTTCATCCTAAGCATGAAAAAACGTTCAAATGTCGAAACCATTTTACGTTTCGTACACTGAGAAAAATTTTCTTGGTTAATATTCCTATAATTTCATAATACTGAGTTTTGGGGAAAAAGTGCATTATTTCGCCGTAAAACTTCGCACATTTATGCTCAACCGCACTATACTTAAATGTATTTTTCATAGAAACATAGTAAAATTAACATTAAGAATATCTTACTTTGTGTAATGGCTTCCAACTACATACTAAAAGGTTCTGTTTTCAAAAAAAATGTTTGGTCACTTCCCTCATAAATAACAATAAACTTTACTTTTCTTTATATGCATTGTTAATATTATGAAAATATTTTCAACCATACAATATGGTATCCATTGCAAAAGATATCGTAACGCTTCTGTCGTTTCCCATTCTATCATAGAAGTTTCATATGCCACATAGGCATATTCATAGGCATATATTGTGTTCGGTTCGCTGTTCGATATAATTCATATTCATGTTATGCTGTGAAGCCTTTATATTACGTTGTATGACGCTTTGTATGTAAATAATCAATCATATAAAAATGATTTTTCTCGTACTTGCTCAATTAATTTCTGGTCCATTGTCACTGCAATGCTTCCAACCAAATTATGATGAAAATTTAAATTACTCTTACCCGATAAGTTACTGTCAAACAATGCTGTGTTTTTAGAAATTAGCCTAAAGGATGCAGTGTACTGGCTATGCTTATTGGCAATTTGTTCCAAGGAAACATGGGAAAGTTTAATATGTTTTAGTTACTGGAATCTAAATAATTTTGTATGTTAACAAATAAGTTATTGTAAGAAATACTATCGTGTATCTCTACGTTCGCCAAGATTCTCAAACGAAAGTCCTATAGCTTATGAAAACTTAACCATAAAACTAGATTAAAATATCTCATAGCCTTCTACCATGCAACTGTGTCTAAAAATACAATAAATGGTCACTGTCCATATGTACCCTATACACTATAGGATAAGTGATACACAAATTTGAGTAAAATATACTAACATATGTTTCCATGTGCAAGGTGGAACCTTACAAATTGGTACTTTGGGTTCTTTTTTGTTAGGCAGTTTTGGGTTCTTTATCGTGTGTGTATTTTAATAACTATTTGTGTGGCCAGGGCGCCAAAAAAAAAAAGAATTTCAGTAGGGACAAAAGTGTTCATACATTATGTAATAAAATGAAAATTCCACATTATTTAATATAATTTTTTTAACTATCGTGGCATTGAATCCATCAAATTTTTAGTGACTTCCGGAGTTATTTCTCCCCAGGCTTGTTGAAGCGCAGTTTTGAGTGATTCCTTGCTGCTGGCTGGTGTGAATTTTCGAGATTTTTCTTTTCATAAGTTCCCAAATATGTTCAATGGGGTTTTAAGTTTGGCGACTGAGGAGGAGAATACAGCTGCCTTGGTGCATAATAAAGCAACCAGTTCTTTACAAAGCATGTAGTATGTTTGGGATCGCTGTCCTGTTGGAATATCCAATGCCAGGTAAGACCCAAATTGTCCACGGAAGGTTGCAAGTGTTCTTCTAACAGTCTTTTATAAAAGTATTGGTCCATAATACCGCCTATAAAGACCAATCTGCCAACCGCACCAGCTGCATTTTCACCCCACACCATCACATTGCCACCGCCGTGTTTTGCTGTTGGTATCAAATTCTTCAGTTGCAATGCTGTTCCCTTTTTTCGCCAGATTCTTTCTTTGCCATCATTACCGAACAAGTTGAACTTGCTTTCATCAGTAAATAAGACAGTTTTCCAAAACTCTAAATCCTTTCCTAAATATCACTTTGCAAATTCAAGTCGAAGCTGCCTATACTTTTCAGATATTAGCGGTTTTTTATGAGGAACTCTACTTGCATATCCTTCGGAACGTAACTTTCTTCGGATGGTTTTAGGGTGAACACACTTATTTGAAGTATTAGCGACATGTTCCACCAGTTGCCGACCGGTGATCCTTGGGTTTTTGTCGAACTCTTTTAAGATCATGCTGATATCCCGCCTGGAAAGTTTCTTTGGTCGTCCATTTCTTTGCTTATTTTCCACTGATCCTACGTTTTTTATGCTTTTAAACAATGTGTTGGATAGTGGCATGGGATAAATTAAACAAAACTCCAAATGCGCGGTATGATTTTCCATTTCTGTGTTCAGCAATAATAAAATTTTTTATTTCAACACTAACTTCCTTACGCTTGCTCATTTTTCACTCCCTTTGCTCACAAATTACTATAACAAACTAATCATTAGATCGTATTCTCGCATTTCATAGGAAATACAACGGTTCGTTCAAGAAAAACAACAGTAAAGCAATGCAATGAAGAGCAGAGTACACTATCTGATCAATGTATGAACACTTTTGTCCCCACTGAATTTCGTTTTTTCTGGTCTTTTTACGGTTATGAGTTAATTCATGTATTTTTTTTTTTTTAATTTATGTTAATAAAAATACATTTGAAGTAAAGTTCAATATAAAATTCTCATAAATATTTGCATTTTCTACTAAATTTATGAAATTTTGAGGGTGCATGGAGAGTTTTGTCCCCAACTGTACATATCATAAAATTCACGAAAACGGCGGCAAATATTTCTGAGGCCTAGGGCGGCGAAATTGTCAAATCCGCCCCTGTTCGTATTTTATTTAAAAGTGTTAAAACTTTTGATTTAAATTTGGTTCTATTAAAATTTAAGTAGTGAAATTTTTCTGAGTGTACTTGCAACACCAAGAGTAGAATGTAGCTGTTATTAAGTGGCAGCACATCAGTAAAGAAATTGAAATGCATCTAAGTTTTCAAAGAAAAATTAATCTTCCAATGAAATTGTTTAGTTTTAAAGGATATGAATATATAGAATCAGATTAAATTAACAGCTTTTGTTGTTGTGATTATTTTGGGTTTTATTGTTTTAATTGGGGTTTTCGCATGTCATTCGTTTGTGATTTATACACTCAGAGAAAAATCTTTGTATCATGAAACAGAAATTGATAGATATTAATCAAATATTTTCGAATATGATTCTTTTTCTTTTTAACTGAAATAATCCGACTTAATTTCAATAAAGCTGTATCAAAGTCGTCATTGAAGGTGTTTAGTTTTATATTTAATGATGAATATTATTACACTGAGAGAAAAGTCTTGGTAAAATCAACAATTTTCCTTAGTTGTTTTTGCGTCAACTACGGGCTGTAGTTAAAATAACCTCAAAAAAATGTTTGATTACTTTTATGTATCATGACGCATGGTTAATGAACAACGTCCGTGTTGCAAAAAAGTAAACAATCAGAATCTATCGTGTTTCAACATTACGCATAGTACGAAATAGTAAATGACTATATTCTGTGGCGCTGGGGCCCCAACAATAATTAGTGATTCAACAACAATTTTCAGCAGACAAACACTTTTGCTCAACAATTAAATTGTATGCAAGATAAATTAAAAGTTCTTTAATTTTGAAGAAAAAAAATTATCTTTATTTTACTAATCCGAATCTCGTCGTGGCGAATCTAAAACTAACTCTTACAATATCTGAATTCATTGATGAAAAATTTTGATACGAAAATTAAATTTTTTTTTTAAAATAAAGTGAAATTCAAATAATATTCGCTTTTTATTTAAAAGTGTTTAAGCTTTTGATTTAAATTTGATTCTATTAAATGAAATTTTTCTGAGTGACAGCAGGCTATTATGCTTGAAATTTCATTGTAAATTTCATGTGCCTGTAGTTTATTACTAGCAAATTCTTTGAATACATTTAGAAAAACATGTAGAACCAAATGTTTTCGTGTTATTCTGGATATCTGAAACATCCTTACGAGTAAAATTATCATTATGATATTGCAAATTTTAAAGTTGAATCTATGAAATTCTTCAAGGGATCGAGGCCATATTTATTATTATTTGAAGGATAAGTCATGTCAGATGCACATTTTTCTGCAACAATTGCGTTTGGAACTAGAGGTGGAACAAAAGGATCATGGTCGAAAGGTGGATCTAGCATTGATTCCTTTGAGGAACTCTGCTCAGAAGAATATTTTCCCTTCATATGTCGTGTGAAACAATTAAGTTTCGAAAAACATGGATAGCAGTTATTTTGCATACATCTAAAAGTGCTAATTTTTGATAAATCATGGACAAGTGAACTCTGAGGAGTTCTCTTGAAACGAAAATCTCACGACACAGAAAGCATTTCATATTGGGCATATGCATTGAAAACAAGACCTTTTATAGATTATTTTTATATTAAATTTGAATTATTGACCTGGAATTTATAAATTGCACACTTATTAGGGTAATTCAATCTTCATATTAGGTGCGTTTTCTGCGTTACGATCAATAGCAGATTAGAGCAGGCAGCATTGAGAACAACAACAATTCTGCCTCAGTTATTGTGGTTTTCAATGCTGCCTACCCTAACCTGCTATTGGTCGAGATGCAAAAAAACGCACCTATTATAATAAGATCTTAACTTAGCTTAAAGATTCGTGTAAGCCACTTAACTCAGCTATAAATTTATTCACTCAACTATGCCACTTCTTAACTAATAGAACACTTTTTAACTTAACTACAAACTTTCTGTTTCAATTTACCAAAAAAATAAATAGGCAAATGGGATAAACAGAATTGATTGGAAAATGAACGTACATATAAAAAATATGAACGTATAGATTTCTATTATGCACGTTTTCTTCACTTTTATGAATGAATTCATAGGGACAATGAACTTTTTCATAACCTCTATGAATCAATTCATATGTACTATGAACTAGTTTTTAAGACTACAAATAGATCAACAGCGGCGAGATTTGCATATTTCTTAAACTTTGACATTAAATAACAGATAAGATTTTTAGGATACTTTAGTTAAATGCCAAACATGATACAATTTTGATATTTATATAAAAATTATCCAAAGGTCGAGAGAGATGGCTTTTTATTCTCAATTTGCATTCATTGTACTTATGAACAATTTATAAATTTGTGATGGGAAACTCATATTTTCATTAAAGTTAAGCATGATATTCATAAATTCTATAAACGATAATTATAGTGTATGAACTAATACTTGATTGCTATGACCATATTCATTGAAAAAAAGCTGAAATTAGGAAGAATACCTTTATGAATTCAAATTCATTATATTAATGAATTGTTCATATAATCATAAACATCTAACAATGAAAAGTTCATTGTGACAATGAATTTTTCATATCGACAATGAAATTAGACTCTATAAACAATTTTTCGTTACATCATTGATACAAGCCTTCAATTAAAAGACTAATGACTATGCTACCTTTGCACAGTTAATATACTGCGGCCATTTAAAAAAAATTCAGTGGGTAGGTCAGAGTTTAAATTAAACTCAAAAAGACATGTTTTTGTTAATGAGGCGAATATTAATATTTTGCCGAATTCATTAATTTAATCTACCAATATAAACTTATAAAATACAACTTAAATTATACTAATTCTATCATTATTCCGTAATTTTAGTTATTTAAATTAATATTTAAGTACAAAATCAAATAAATATTAAATTATATTCTTCCAAAAAATATTATAGCATGGTTATTAACAATTGCTATTTCTAACCATATATTTAAAAACAAAATAAATATTTATTTTAAACATTTAATTTATAGCTTATCCCATAAATTTTTGTTATTAATTAATATAGAATTATAAAAAAATAAATTACTACACATAATATACTACACATAATAATAAATTAAATTGATTTCTTTAAAAACTAGATACCTTCAAAAACGAATAACATTTCATTTCTAACAAAAAAATTGTAAATAATTTTTTCACATTAATTTAAATAAATTATTAGCTCTTTTGATAAACCCTGATACACAAGGTACAATAAATGAAATTTACTTATTAAATAGACATTTTTCAATATATTTCAAAATTCTTTTTCAATACTTATAAACTATTATTAAAAATATTTTTTCTTTATAAAATACTAAAACACCAAATCTTCTTAATTATTTTTATTAGAAAATAAATTAATAAATAAATATTAATCAATTCATATTGATTTGCACAATAATGTTTTGAATGTAAATGAAATTCTTTGCTAAATAAGCTTTAAATTGTCATTCTAGAATCATTTTCCAGTAATTCTACTATGTTACGACTTATCTTATTTTTATATTATAAATAAAGAAATAAGAGCGATGGGCGATATGTGCATATTTTAGAACTAAAATCAAATTAATAAAATATATAATTTTACTATCAAATCCACCTTTAAAATAATATTTCAATTATATGTCCGTTTAAATAATATTATTGTAGCCCATTTCTTCCTTAATCATAAACTGCAGCTTGACCTAATATATTTTTAATAAAAAAAAAATCTAGAAAATTAATTCTCTAATAAGATAATGTATAACGGCGGAATACAAGTTGAAATACAATATTAAGTAAAGTCCTCGTGAATTATCGATTACAGAACAGGATCCTCTGAATAGATCAAAATACCGCCAAATGCTTTAAGTTTCAAGTTCTTAACTATTACTACTTTAACCCTCCCTATTTTTTCGATCATGGAGAACACTTGGGGTCAAATTGACCCCAAGCACTTTTGAACGTCTATAGAATCGCCGCCAGTGAAGATTTTAATTTGAAAAAATTTGTAGGAATAGTTTGAGACCTTTTCTAGTAGTTCTTATGCATAAGACGTGCCTTAAATGTCCTTAACATAACTAAAAAAAAATCGCGAAAGACAGTTTTGCCGAAAATCAGTTTTTTGCTAAAAAATCGTTATTATTTTAATTTTCAATATTTTTGGCTAAAAATTTAGACAGATACTCTCAAGATATGACAAAATCATAAAAAAATTAAATGTATATTGGACCTTTAAAAAAAAGCATTTATTTTGCATATTTACGGTGGCGATTTTGAAGATTTTTTATGTTTGCATATTTAAAAAAAAAATTAATAAATTTATTGATTTTTAATATTTTGAGCTTAAAATTTATATGGTTAGAATAATACAAAAATCATCCCTATACAAAGGGTTGCAAAAAAGATATTCGTTACGCATATTGGTAGTAGTAATTTTGAGGGTATGAAAAATAATGATTTTTTTCATTTTTGAATAGAAAAACTATTTTTTATTCATTAAAATATATAAAAATATTGACAAAATAAAGAAGAAATTGAAAAATTATTCATATCCAACACAACCATTACATAAAAATGCCCGATGCTCGTCGCACATCGGTCGATCGCAAGATGCGCACACATCTTTTGTTTTGTGGTCCTGTTTTCGAGAGCACAATAAACATCTTGCTCTTTTATTGAGCTTTGGACGTTCTGAAGGAACATTTGGGATATTTATTCCTAAAATATTCTCGATCCCTTTTCGAATGTCTACACGTAGAATGGTATTACTTAATTTTTCTCGTAAATATGGCTCGACGAGGTGAGCCACAACTTCTTTCAAGACAGCAATGGCAGATTTATTTTTGGTAGCGTCAGTGTCAGTGTCTATCGATAGACCGATAGACACTGAAGAAGAAGAGGGCAGATTACCCTCGAAATATCGATATTTGTCACAAAAACTAAATATATCTAGCTTCGAAAGGAAAAATCGGTTTTTTAAAAACAGTTTTTACAAGCTGGAAAAAGTTGGTACATATTAAAAACAATTATTTTTTGGCTATTTTAAATTAATCTATCGATTTATAAAGTAAAAAAAATATTGAATTTTACCTCAAAATTGACGTCGAGTACACATGGGGTCTATTTGACCCCTTGATCTGCTTCAAAGGCTTCTCAACGACGACTGACGACATGGGACTGTATGAGAACGGTTTAAACTAAAAGTCAAGGCACAGAAATACACTAAGGAACCTACAGTACCCCCCTTTTCCTGCAGGCCTAAGCGCTGCGATTGGTCAAAAAGGTCTCTGGGGTCAATTTGACCCCCTATGTTCTCGGAGGGTTAATAAATAAATTTACACTCTAAATAATAGGGTATCTAGTCCTAGTTTCTAATTAAAGTTTTCTAGCTTCACTTAAATAAATAAAAAAAACTAAAAAATTTAAAATTCCACTTAATAAATTTTAAAATATTTGATTGATTTAGAAATTTCAAAAAAATACTTGCTAGTGTTTTTGGAACAGGTATTCGGAACAGATCTTTTTTTGGGACTCGTACTAGTTTTACCTAGTATGTGAAAATCCTAGTACGACCCAGCTCTATGTTTCAACCAAGTCGCTGTCTATTTCTTTGGTAGATATTTTTTTTCAAACACAGGTACTTAATGACAACTCTGATTTCGTTTTGTTCCATTTTTATGTTCTCTTTTCGACTACATACATACCTCCCTGGAATCGTGGCCTATTTATATGTTTTTTTTTCTATGCTGGCAGTGGGTATATGAGGTAGTAAAAACAATGTTTTTTCAATTTTATGCGAACTGGAAATAGCCGATTATCACAACTTTTAGATCAGCCCTCGTATATATATATATATATATATATATATATATATATATATATATATATATATATATATATATATATATATATATATATATATATATATATATATATATATATATATATATATATATATATAAATAAATTGGCTGCATTATATCAATTCGCAAAAACGCAGATCTTTCCGCTTAGGCTCAATCCTTTTAATCCGCATCTGTAAATGTACCTATACATGGGAGATACTTCATCGAGTTTCGAAGTTTAATTTAGTACTGAACGAACTTTATTTTTTACATTATTAACATGTGAATTTATTGATTATAAAGAAAATACTTACTGGGAACGTATCTAATGTTCTACATTATAAGGTTGAGTAGATGTGAGCATTCGATGGCTGTGAGTTCAATACATCCGTGTACTTGCACATAAATTTATTGGTCAATTGACCTGACCTTGAGGTATGCTCAGTGAGGATCCTATTGAATATATACTGCGTAGGCGTAACATCTGGCATATCTGGCATGCCAAACGATATTTTCCTGCGGATATTTTGGAATTTGTGTTGCAAAGTACTCTCAGCGATTAGAATATTCGTAGTAATTAGCGTGGTATATAATAATGCCGATTATTTTTCCTCGAAACTACAAGGATAAAAAAATAATTATTTTTGATTGATGCACAATATCCTTCAAAGGGGTGTGTACTTTGCAGTAACTTAGATTTTCAACTCAATGCACACATTGAAAGGCTGATTCACATCCATGTGATACGGTAACGGTACGGTATACCGGCGGTAATTTATGCCGTGAAATTTTCGCAATTGCCTCGCACCCCACTATGGTTCAATTGAAGTAAAGTTGCAGGCCAAATAAAGCGTACAAAAATTTGTATTGTTACGTTGTTCGTAAAAGAGCTCCTTATTACTTGCCTCGTGTGAGGATGACTCTAGAGAAAGATGACACTATTGAATGATTGAAAAATAATATATTTATCGAATCGAGTGAGACTAATCTGTAGAATTGTATAAGTCAGTTATTTTCATTTACACTAATGCTATTAGTAATAAAATTCAAATTCATAAAATCAAAAGAAAAGATACAAAATAATAAAAAATTTTACTTAATATTATTTGTAATTCAATAGTGGCGTGGCGTGATAGTTTACCATAGGGAAGCAATTAGACTTTGGCTATGCTTTCTTCAAATTTGTTACGTATTAATAGAATCCCTCTTGTTAGCTACTTTTAACATTGCTAATATAAAAGCTTTCAGGAATAACGAACGTGGACGTGAGAGTACATTTCAGTATTATCAGTATTTTAATTCCCATGCTACCAATATATATTTATTTTCTCTTTAACACTTTCGGTGCCGCGTCACCCGTACTTGGGTGACGGGTATGTTTCCGTGGGGACCGCGTCATCCATATATGAATGACGCTCTTCTTGTTCAAGTTAAATATGCTCCATTTTTTGTGTAGCTCTCTAATACATTATATGTGCATTTAATATTTTAAGATCGTCTGCGTAAAGAACGGAGAAGTAGTTTAGGAGACCTGGAAGAACATTAATGAAGATTAAAAACAACAAGAGGCCGAGTATCGATCCTTGCGGAACACCAGACGTGGGATAAAAGGGAGCAGAGGAGCAGGAGCTCACAGTTACAAGGAGAGCAGCGGACCATAGAAACCATATTTGTCTAATTTCAAGAGAAGAAGCACGTGGTCTACAGAGTCGAATGCCTTAGAGAAATTAGTGTAAAGAACATCCACCTGTTTTTGCTGATCGATGGCAGAAGCAACAGTGTTCCTGAAAGATAGCAAGTTGGTAACAGTACATATACCTTTGACAAATCCATGTTGCTCGTTGGCAAGGAAAGGCTCGAGTAGAGGATAAATTCTGTTGTAGACAACTCTCTCAAGTAGCTTGCTAAAGCAAGGTAGAAGCAAGATTGGACAGTAATTGGAGATACAATCGGGGTCACCTGCCTTAAGTATGGGAAAAATGTAGGCTGATTTCCACATGGAAGTAAAAACACCAGATGCGATGCTTAGGTTGAAAATAATGGACAGGGGTACACAAAGTGAAGAAGATAGTGACTTAGTTAGTATATTAGGAATACTATCAGAGCCAGAAGAAAAGTTAGAATCGAGACAGCTCATTAAATATTCAACTTCTAAAGGGTTTGTACGAAACGAAGAGAGCGCTCTAAGGTTAGCGCGAAATGATGAGGGAGTGGTGAAAGAAACATGTGGAGAGAGAAAGAGGGTCTTGTGGGGAAGAACAGGACGAGAAAAAACCAGCAAAGAGCTCACAGGTCTCTTCAGTTGTAGCGGCAGAAGTTCCATCAAGAAACACATTTTGAGGAATGACGGGGGACTTTTTCAGTGAATGAATAAATGACCAGAAGGATTTTGAATTGTTGGAAATAATAGAAGCCTCAACTCTGGCAACGTAGGCACGCAGGGCTTCTTTAGCGACCTTCTTTGCATGAGAGCGTAACTTTTTAAACTCAAGCAGGTCATCATGCAAAGCTGAATGTTTAACGACGAGGAACTGGATTCGTTTGGAGCTGGTGAAGTGATTCACCCTTACTCCACTTTTCTCGCTCAGCTATGAATCTTGGCTACATCGGGTACTTAGATTTAGTTAGTGTGCAGATGGTTTGCACTAGCTAGTGATTTTTCTGAGGTGAGGGTATATTTCGTGTGCCCTGGTCGGGAATCTAAGAATGTCCATGGTGCTATTAGTATATCGGTCTATCTTGTCGAAGAGCTTTAAAGCTTTGTCGCGTATGTATTTTTCTACTACTGAATGTTTGAATTTGGCACGAGCAACATCCTTTGCCCTAAGGGCAGTAGCAACTTCAGAGGTAAGTCAGGGAGCATCATTAGGTCTCCTGGGACGACATGTTGGAGTGATGTGAAGAATGAGATTTGCGAGGAAGACGTAAAGCCTATGGAGAGCCTCATTCACGTCAGAACAGCGAAGAAATGAGTACCAGTTAATATGATTGATTTCGTTCGCCACTCCAACAAAGTTGGCTTTAAAGAAATTGAAGCGCCTATAGCAAGAGACTTTGGATCTAAGAGGAAGATTGAAAGAAATTTCTAAAAGAACTGCAGGGTGGTAAGGGTCGGAAGGGACATAGGGTAAAGCGTCAAAATCCAAATCAACAGAAGACGCTGGAATATTAGGGAAAAAAAATTGATCCAATATTCTGCCATTTTTATTAGGTACCGTGTTCAATTGGGAAAGAGAGTATAAAGAAATGAATAAAGGCAAAGTAAGCGAAAGACTGTTGCTTGAAGTGATGGTTGAAAAAGAAGAAAAGGCATATTGAAATCACCACATAGCATTAAGTGAGCGGTAGGAAAACGGCACAGCAGATAGGATCAGAACTATGCAAAGAAAAGTTCATAAAGTGAAGGAAGACTATTACAGGGTATGTAGATTGAGGCGATAAGTAATAGTGAAGCAGGAGCTAGAGAAACACGAACTAAAATTGGTCGATTTTCCATGGAATAATTACCCAGCAGTAAAATCATCGGAACAGAGAAATTGAATAGAATCCTCACAACGATAAATTTACCATATGTGCTAAAATTAATGTGACGGCAGTCAAATGTGTTTTATTTTTCTCTCTCACAAAAGTAAAATTTATGTAGAATATTTTCACGATACAAGAAAATTTGTATGCAAATTGACATTTTACCGGAACTGCGTATGTTCAATTCATCCTTAAAATTAATTGAATTTATTACTCTAATCCTAAAATTATAGTATGCTCAATAAAACTATTGATGAGCTTCTGATCGTAGCTTTATTGAATTAATGAGGCTGAACCAAAGCTGTTCATCGCTTAAGTACTAATTTACTATATATTTACTCCATGGCTGTATTATTTTATTTCAATTTTATCCACATGTATTTCATTATTAATTCAATAAAAAATATTAACAGTCAAATTTGAATTAAAATATTTTAAATAGTTTTGCTTTCGTATTAAATGTATTTTTTCAGGGTTTTATTTTTGTATTTTGCTTTAAACGTTTTTTTTTTCTTTCTTTCAGATTTTACGCTAAAATGGTAAGTGACGGATCGAAACTTTTTTTTTATTACCTTCCTAAATTACGAATATAAAATGAAATCAATCGTGATCTCTACTATGGTTCATTTTTGAATCATAATTTCCCAAACTACAAGAGGTAGCCAGATAATTAATGACATTGTTCATATTTTTTTTGTATTTTCTAGTTTAACCGTTTTGTTTTGAATACGATATAATTATATTTAAATCACATATTCTAAATTTCAAATATCCTAAATTTTCTAAAATTAAATGTGCGTTCCTCAAAAATGTAACAAAAAAAAAATAGTTTTTGGTAATGTTATCCAATGTGACTGTCTCAACAAGACATTCTGAGTGGAACTTCTAATCAAGGTGGCGCTAAGCAATACAGCTTGGTCGAACAAAGTCTTAAAAGACGATATATGTCAAAGAAACATTTCCGCAAAATATTACATAACAGAAAATAACCGTTATTCACATACTGCTATTTTTATTTAAAAAAAAAAAGGTTATATTTACTTGATGTCAGTTCAGAACCCCGACATATTTTTAGGCTATCTGGCCCTTTGTGGACTAGTATGTGGGGTCCCTGGTTCGAATCCAGGTATGGACCGAGAAAGTCATCAAAGTTAAACAGATAAATGAATGATACGTTATCCTACCGGAGCCTAGTCAGTCTCCAATTCATCAGATACATAGTTCAAAAAATTGCAAAGATCAAAAGTGAATTCGTTCGTAATTAAAATTTTCAGAAAAGTACCGAGAGTACCGCGAAGATCAATTGTTTCTATGTACATTAATTCAACTTGTAGTTTGGTAGTACGAGCCATTGTAGTACTATAATTCGTCAGCAGAGGCCGGTTGGCGGGCCAAACTATAAGAAGAAGAAAGAAAAAAATACCGGACTATTGTTACAAATATGTTTATTGTACGAATTCTGTATTTGAGGAGCTGAAGACTGACTGGACTCCGTCGAAATCACGTGTATCATTCATTTATCCGTTTTGGTTTTAATGAATTTGGATCTAGTTTTCTTACAATTTCGAAAAAAAATGTCTGACAAATTTCTGATTATAAACTGAAACAATTTTGAGGTTCGCATGTTAAAATATCGATTAAATTTAAATCTAGGTATAAAACTTAAAAAACCCAATTAAATAAGAAACGTTACTCACGTTTCGATTATTTCACATAGGGAAAGCTTGCAAAAAATTGTTATAAAATGTTTATTTCATCTAACGACATCTGGAGTTTTCTGTTTTTTTTTTGCGAATTGCTACCAAACGAGAAACAAACTCACCTGTTTTACCGACAACATAATGATACCAGATTTACCGACAAACATAATGATACCAGCATCAAAATCAATGAAATAATTTAGTGAATAAAAATATATTTTCTGGAGAAATTCATTTAAACTAGAAAATACGAGAATGTGTGAACTTTCTGTAATAATTTGGCTACCTACTGTATTTGGATGAAAAAAAATTGATTGGGATGTTTTTTAATCCAGTGAAATTTGACTTGAAAAAGGGGAAACTTCGGAAAAATTAGGGGAAAGCTGAATGTTGGTGTGAACCTTGATACTGGCGTGTTGAACAAAATATCAAAAGTCCCCATCGATCCGAATGCTGCGTTACTTTTTATACGGGATGAAAGGTCACCAAAAGTGACCTTTCCTAAATATCTCAGTAACGGTCACGTCTTTAAAAAAAAAATAATGTATGACGAATTTGTACTTTTTCTTGTAACCATAACCGTTTTTGAGATATATTGATCTAAACATTTGTAACTCACAGTATTCACTTTCTCAGCGGCATGTTTATATTATCCGATTTTGATTACGACTTGGAATGTTTGTGAGTTCGTTTTTCTATGTTTAAAAGGTCCCTAAAAAACATATATACAAACATGTCTACCACACTCCAGGATAGGTGGAAAAGTGTGCTCTGAAAAGTCACCACCCCCCCTTGCCATAAAACTTGGAGGGACATCTGCTCGCTACTCTCTTGTCGGATATAAGCTGTATTTCTGCATCCTGTATGGGATATTCTACGAAGGAACAGGAAAAGAAAACAACATTGCAGATGAAAATAGTTTTTGTAACGCATCATGGCCCTGTGACGCAGTGGCGTGGCGTGATAGTTTACCATAAGGGAAGCAATTAGACTTTGGCTATGCTTTCTTCAAAAAATTATTATATATTAATAGAACCCCTCTTGTTAGCTACTTTCAACATTGCTAATATAAAAACTTTTAAGAATTACGAAAATGAGAGTACATATCAGTATTATCAGTATTTTAATTATATATAATTATTTTCTCTTTAAATATATGCAAAAATGATATATTGGCAAACATATAAATTAGCGAAGCTGCAACATCAAGCTATGTAAATAAAGCATTTTCAAATATAGATACTGCAACAATTACAACAACAGTGATTATGCAAATTACATGTTTATAGTCCTTCACGCATAAAGAAAATTTCAATATTGTAGTACTTATAAAAAATAACAGTAAAATAATAATATTCCCATGACGAATAGCATATATTTTTATATTTTTAAAATAACAGTAAATATAAAATAGATGAAAATCTATTACAAATCGAATTTGATGAGAAAATTCATGCATGCTTCTATTTAAAATTTAATGCATTTAATGTATTTTAAGAAAATCTTTTCAAACATGATTTTAAGAAAACATTTTCAATGGGCATTATTGCCAAGTCACTTACTTAGTCACTGTTCACCTGTACTATTCCCAAGTTTTAATCAATTTAATGCAAGAAAAACTGCGCTCTGCAGACACTTATGTTACACTCTCTCTTGCACTCATTACTTGTAATCTTAGAACTAAACAAACTAATTTGTAAATTTTTTCAACAATTTTCTGATTTATTGTTGGTAGAATATTCAAAAATATCTTGGAAAGATTTTCCCTGTAAATTTGCATTAGAGTAAAGTACAATGAGTTCAGTTTTTTAATGAAATCGAGTCAAATAGATTTCGCAAGGAAAATCCCGAGTACATAACTTCGTTACAGAAATAATTTCCAAATTTGGTTTCGGTCGACCCTTTTCAATACTGTCGTTTTTGTCCGCAAAAGATCGAGATGCCACAGATTATGCAAGTTTGATCCATGCTATTTACGGAACAAATAAATGCATTCACCTTTTAATTACACTCTCACTGTTTTAAGTATAAAACAAAAAAATCATGCGATTCCAGAAATTTATTCTAAACAATGCAAATCAATTTAATTTCAACAATGCCGTAAACTATTAGTGAAATAAATACATTCGCCAATTAAAAATACCTTCACCAAATTTATATAAAAAATGAAGCACAAATTTCACTACTGAACTACATTCAAGCACAGCGAAATGATGACAGTTCGTCAAATCAGCAGTCTGTTACAGCCCTTGCCACATCTCATTGTGCAAAATCATTCATAAATTCACATAAGCTCGGTTCGCGTACTACGATTAATTGCAATTAATTGCAATGAAGCCGTTTTTGTACTCCGTTTTACTGAAAACTGAAAATTTCCCCTCTTTCAGTAAATCTCAGTTGGGGCTACAAAGAAAAAATACAAAAATACGAAAAACAGTCAAACGGTTTTTGGCGTAATGTTATTATCAAGGACGAATATTTTGGTGGCGATAATTTATCGCCGCTTAGGATGACTTTATAATCACTATTGTTCGCCCAGAAACCGACAAATGACACTTTTGTTTTTCAATTTTCAGGAAGTCCAATGAGAGCGTTTTCGTACTATTCATGAATTTCCCCCACCACATGATTCAGGAAAATTCAGTAAAATTCAGTGACTGAAAGTACGCGAACAGACCTATAGTGTGTACGTACTACAGCAAATATTTTCATTCAATAAAAAAATACGCACAAGCAAATTACAATGATTGCAATGATACGCGTATGGGGAAGGTGGCAATAAGTTCCACTGCAGTCATACATACGCGGGTTGTCTCTCAGTTTCTTTCTTGAAACGAGAATTTCCCCAAATAGCTCGTACAAACACTTTTTTGAATGACGTCACAATGTAGTCTACATGGAGTGAAATTTTTTCGTTGCTTCCATGCGTGTTGTTCTCTCATTATTTTCATTCGGTGGTGCTACCACCTTAGCCGCGTGAGATGTTCACTATTCGTTTTTGGAAAATTGATTTAGAAAATTCTTATACACGATTATTTTTTCAAGATTTTTCAATAAATGAATTTAAAAGATATATCAGCCAAATGTAAGGGTAGCAATGCTTCCCTTGCTTCCGTGAACGCCACGCCACTGTTCAATTCTCCTATCCTTTGATTGAGAGAAATGGCCAAACATGCTATTATACTTTTCATCCATAGTAAGAAAGATGTTTAAAAAAAAAACGTTTTTTTCTGTAGATCATATATTTTCTACAGATGTAAGTATCAAGATACTTCGACGGTCTTCTGCAGTTGTATTTCATAGACAGGTTTTTATTCTTTAAAGGATTGAAAAACCCAGTTCGGCAGATGCATTTGTTGCTAATATAGTCAACACGTGAGAGATTATTTAAAAAGTTAGGAAACAAACTTTCTAGCTTATTATTTATTAAATAGCTATGTAATCCTTTGAAACTTTTATCCTTCAAATCATTCTCTGGGAAAAAAAACCGACAGTTCTGTGTGTAATGCGTTAAAAACGATTTTTTTTTTTTTAAATTTTTTTATTTTATTTTATTCAAACAATCCATTTACAGGCAAAAATCCCAATAACAAATAGAATAGCTTAGAAATAGAAACAGAAACAAGCAAATAAAAAATTAAAACAGCAGTAAAAAATTGAGAAAATTGAGACAATTTAAGATATGAAAATCAAAGCCACGAATGACAAAAAAAGATAAATAAAATGATACATCAGCAAATATTGTGTTGCGAATTCAACTTTGAAAGGTGGCAATAGAGTGTCGAAGAGGACCAAGTTGGAGCCCATTATGGATACGTAATAGGCGCAAAACAGGAGAATGAAATTAAGTATCAGTACGGGCAAATGGTACATCAAAGACAACGGAGGATCTAATTTGCCTCTCACACTGCCGTTCATTAATCAAGGATCCAATAGATGAATTCAGATGGCCACGGCAAATTTTGAAAAGAAAGCATTCATCAAGGTAAACTCTGCGCTTTGCTAGGAGAGGGAGATTAAGGAGCGATAATCGTTCATCATAAGGCATGTATAGGGAAGATTATATTTAAAGAGTAGGGTGCGAGTGAACCTCCGTTGAAGAGATTCAACGGCATCGGAAAGATACGCAAAACGAGGAGATCAAACTTGAGTACAGTATTCAAGTTTGGAACGAACAAGGGTAACAAATATCTTCACACATGTAAAAATGCTACGTATAGCAAGGCCAGCAATCCGCGAGGCAATATTAGTAATGGCACGAACATGAATATCAAATTTAAGTTTACGATCAAAGGTTACTCCCAGATCTTCTGAAGAAGAACTTCTGGCCAACTGGAGTATTTGTTACGGAATTCGTCAGGACTCCCGCCAGAAATTTTCGTTCCAGACCATCGAACAAAAACAGAATATGAAAATATATTATCCTCTGAAAATATATTATCAGAACGTTCGTGGTCTGAGGACCAAGGTTAATTATGTTAATATTTCTTCTGTAATTGCGTCTGATGATATTGTCTGCCTAACTGAAACCTGGTTGTCTGGGGATATATTTAACAATGAAATTTTGCCTCTTCACACTGTTTTTCGCAGGGACCGTAATCACTCTGTGAGTAATCTTTCATTAGGAGGTGGTGTTTTAATTGGTATACTTAAAACTTTGAACGGAACGCTCTGCAGTGACTTCATCCCTTCCGCCCCGGTTGAATGTGTGATTGTTCGTATTTCTCCTTCACCAGCCTCAATGTTGCTTGTTTCCTCGATCTACATCCCTTGTAGTAGCCCTGTCCTTGTACATGAACGTTTCTTTGCGGAACTCTCGTCCTACCTTAATCGCCGCTTCCCTTCTGCTTCATTACTGTTATTAGGTGATTTTAATATGCCGTCGCTTTAACGGGATAATACTTTTTCTTGTATTTTGTCTTCAAACAATATTTCTATCGCTACTTCTTCCTTTTTGTCCCTTTGTTCACTTTCACAATTCAACAACTTACCCAATACTAACAACAGGATTCTCGATCTTGTTCTGACTAACCTTCACCCTTGTTCACTCTGCCTGAGTCCTTCTCTGTCTCCGTATGTGCGCCCTGATCCTCATCACCCTCCTCTTTGTATAGAATTAACTATAAACCGTTCGTCTAAAGACAAGCATGCCTCTAGACTTCGTTCCAATTTTAAAAAAGCTAACTATTCTGCTTTGTCCAATGAAATAAATTGTACTAACTGGTATAATTTCTTCAGAGGGCTAAGTGTGGATGATGCTGTCTGCAAATTTTATTCCTTCTTGTCCAACTTAATTTCCTGTTACACTCCTTCCTTTCGCTGTAAAAGAAGTTCCGACCCTCCGTGGTTCACCGTTGATGTCGCGATTGCTCTTAGAGCCATAGATGCAGCGCGTAGCAAATACAAAAGGTCTGGCTCACTTGATGACCTTTTGAATTTTAAAAGATTACGGGCTGCTGCTAAAAGGGCAGCCAACGATGCTATGCGTGCTTATTTAGAGCATGTCGAAACTTCTATTACTTCTGACAATCCTAAACGTTTTTGGTCCTATATTAAATCCCTTAAAACTTCCTCTGGCATTCCTTCCGCTTTGTATCTTCATGATAAGTCTGCGTCCTCACCTCAAGATTCTTGTGAGCTTTTTGCTCAATTTTTCTCTTCCTTCACCTCCCGTCATAGTAGCTCTTCGCCTTCAACCTTTTTTCCAGTTCCTGATTGTACCCTTTCTGCTTTTCTTACTAATCCATTAGAAGTAGAATTGTTAATGTTATCTCTTGATGCAAGCACTAGCTTCGGTGCTGACGGCATTCCAAATTTTTTCACCAAATCCCTTTCATCTTCCTTGTGTGTTCCTCTGTCAATAATTTTTAACCTCAGCATTTCAACCGGTACCTTCCCTTCTCTTTGGAAATCCACCAACATATTTCCCATCCTTAAAGCTGGTGATATTTCTTCCATCTCTAATTACCGTCCCATATCCCTTTTACCTTGTTTTAGTAAGCTTCTCGAAAGAGTCGTTTACAATAGAGTGTACCCTTTCGTCCAGCCCTTGCTGGCCAGGGAACAGCATGGATTCATCAAAGGTAAGTCAACGGTTACAAACTTATTAACTTTGTCAAACACCGTTGCTTCCGCAATCGACCAGCAAAAGCAGGTAGATGTCATCTATACCGACTTTGCCAAGGCCTTCGATTCTGTGAACCATGCTGTTCTTCTATCAAAGCTAGCTGGGTTTGGTATCTCTGGTGCCCTTTTTTGTTGGTTCTCTTCCTACGTTTGTGATCGCTCTTGTGTCGTTACTGTTAACTCTTGTTCTTCTACACCTTTTTTTCCTACCTCAGGAGTTCCGCAAGGATCCATTCTTGGCCCTTTATTGTTCTTTTTGTTTATTAATGACCTTCCTTCCCTCTTTAATTCACCCTGCCTTTTGTACGCTGATGATCTTAAAATCTTCAGAGTGATAGAATCCGCTAGTGACTGTACCATATTGCAGTGCGATTTGGATACTTTGGCTAACTGGTGCACTGCTAATTCCCTCACTTTGAATGTTGCGAAGTGTCATCAAATGTCTTTTACCCACAAAATATCTCCTTTGCTCTTCTCCTATTGTGTCCTTGGCTCTCCTCTCAATGCTGTTTCTAATATCAAAGACCTTGGCGTGATTTTTGACTCCAAATTAAAGTTCGACTTGCATATTCTTCACGTCACTGCCAAGGCTTCTCGTTTTTCCGGCTTCATCATCAGATCCTCTAAACGTTTTGTTAATCTTTCCACTTCTCTTTATCTGTTCTTTTCCTTTGTCCGTAGTGTTCTTGAATACTGTTGCCAAATTTGGTGTCCACATTATGGATACTTGATCGATGCGGTTGAATCCGTGCAACGCCGATTCACCCGCTCGTTGTTCTATAAGTACAGTATTCCATATTGTGATTACAGTATGCGCCTCTCCATCCTTCAAATTCCTTCCCTTGAGTCACGCAGAGTGTTCCTCGACGAGTGCCTCCTTTTGTAAACTTTTTAAAGGCAGTATATTGGTTGACCCCAGCATTCAACTTTCAGTTAGGGAACCGGGCCGTCTTAATAGAACATTGTTTGCCTTTAATGTCGCATTTGCCCGTACCGACACCTATTTCTTTTCCCCCCTCTTGTGTTTGCCTCGTCAACACAATAGCCTTAACCTTGGTCCTCTGCCTCAAACGTTATCTGTGTTTAAAAATAATTTAAAAAATAACGTTATCTCTTATAATCGTAATATGTCCTAATTTTACTCATTTTGTTTGTTTCTTTTCCGATCGATTTGCTTTTTATTCTTTTTTGTATTATTACTTCATTCTGAATTTATTAATTTTCTTGGTTTCATGATATTTTCTTATTAACTTTCTTGGTTTTCATATTATTTTCTTTTTCTTAAATATTTTAAATACTTGTATTTATATTTATTTTTTCTTCTTGTCTAATCAATAATTGGATTTGTTCTGTGGATTTAGACAATAAATAAATAAATAAATAAATAAAATAACTCACATAGACAAGGACGGATTCACATAGTAAATAAGGAAAGGCATTAGTCTGGGACTTCAGAGAATAAGACATGGCAAAACACTTTGAAAAATTTCAACGGTAGGCAGTTAGAGTTAAACAAATCAGTAAGAGAGTTCAGATCATCCAGAAGAAGTAGATGATCATCTGAGCTATTGATTACTCGAAATAATTTTAAGTCATCTGTATAGAGCAAACAAGGTGACGATAGAACATTAGGAAAATCATTGATGAAGAGGTTGAATAATAGCGGTCCTAATATAGAATCTTGAGGTACACCAGAAGAGAGCGAAAATGGTAAGGATGAAACGCCAGAGAGGGAGACAAAACAAGTGCGGCTACTCAAAAACGAAGATATACAAGAAAGTAAAAGCTCACACAGTGCTGCCGCTTCAGAGCTTTCATATCGTATCCAAATTCTACAAAATTAGTAAGAAAAACGTATCCATCGTATCCACAATTTTAGCAATGCGTATCAAATTGATACCTTGGTATAATCAAATTGATACCTTGGTATAATACAGCCATTTTTGTCGGAAATATAAAACTCGGCAGAAGCTAAAAATATTTTTGTTTCAAATTTTCTGCTAATAGTAGATAATCGACGGAAGGAAGGCCCTTTTCATTATAAATGAAGCACTGCCGGTTTTAGATGCCCTGTAAGGGCGTTATCAGATACGGAGTCGAGAAACTGGCTCTACAAATCTGTTGAAGGGACAGGCCAACGATCCGATAAATTTAAAGCCTGACTCAAAATAGGTGGCTCAAATGACCAAGAAAATACTTGAAAAGGGGACTGTCGCCGGTCTGAGGGCAACGTTTGAGGAAGAATCGGATGCAGAATCCTCTATGCCGATGAGGTCAGCGTCGGGACTACCTCCGAGTTGGGTAGCTGCCTGGACCTCATGACTCTGGACGCAGAGGAATGGGCTTGGGCAGCTTCTATGTCCGAGGGGGAGTACCTCGACCTAACCCTTATCAACAATGAATGATGGGGAAGGTACTGCAGATCTCCACACCATACCAAAGCAGCATCAGCTGCCCTGCTTCTCCGCTTGTCTAGGACAGAGGAAGAGCTAATCCTAATCCAAGAACCATGGGTTGCCAACAACCGGTTTGTGGGTTACGTACCAGTGGACGCAGACTGATAGTACCCGACGGCTTACACAAGCCACGTGTCTGTAGAAAAGAAAACCACTAACGTCCTTTTACTACACAATTTCTGTGACAAGGATAACATGGCCGTTGCTGGATAACATGCTAGTTTGTTTCCTACTACATGGCATATGATCATGTCACTAGCCATCCATGCAACATTGTCAAGGGTGTTGTGGCTAAAGCCATGAAAATTGGTGAACCTCTTTTTCTGAGGGCTGACTCTAACTCGCATCTTCTCCGTGACTGGAGGGTTTTACAAGAATGTTCATTCTCCGATAATAGGTTCATATCGTTCGACGTGGCTGGCCGGAGATCATGGAGATCAGCACCCAGCGAAGAGGGTGTAGGAAGGATTTCAATAGTTCGAAAAATCGAATGGCTTGTCGCTGTATAAAACGAAGCTGAGGGCTTTTAAATATGCCGTACGCAAGGCAAAGAGTATCAGCGAGGCAAATCACCTTCGTGAGGTTTTAAGCACGACATCGAAGACTATGTGGTGCATCATAAACCCTGAGGGCATTTAGACTAGCTCGAGCGCAGGTACTCCTAAACGTTCTTTTGGGCACACAAATGGAGCAAGCTAAGAGCTCAACACCGTCATTCAGAATATCTTATTTTCGACTGAGGAGGGCTATTAACTCGTTTGAGCCGTTTAAATCCCCGGCCCCTGATGGCATCCTTGCTGCTGATACCCAGCAGACCATGCAAGTATCGCTACTATGGCTCAGAGAGATTTATAACGCTTGCCTGCGCTTATCGTATGTTCCATAAAGCAGGGAAATTTTTTAATGTTAAGTCATAGGACTATCGTCCAATAAGTCTTAAATTTGTCCTGCTTAAGATTTTAAATAGGATTTTGCAACGAAATCATTCGAAATTCCTCCAAGACTGCTACATAACTCTTAGGTAAAAATATGTTTCAGCAGCGGCCTATGTGTTTTGAGGGTTAGAAGAATTCACCTACTCAGCTCTATATAAATTATTGTACATTATAAATTATTATATATTATAAATTATTGTACATTTTTGATAGTTCCTGAGCTACTTTCTTTCTTGTCCGTTTCTTGAGTCACATCATGCTTATACCCATTCTGAATAGAACGTCAAACTTTTTCGAAAGAAAATGCTGCTACTTCCATTTATATAACTGTTTGAAATATAATGTAATGGAAACACACGTTTTTGCGGACGTAAATTAAAATTAAGAAAAGTATCCATTTTGGGGACAACGTATCATAGTATCATCCAAATTTTTCAAATTCGATTCGTATCCAAAATGATACGAAGGTATCCAAAGTGGCAGTTATAGCGGTCTGGGCTCACAGATGCCATAGTCTTTTAATTTGAGCAGCAGAAGCTTAGAAAGCCTTAGAAAAATCTGTATCTATAGCATCAAGTTAAGAGTTCCGATCTAACGCCGAGGGCACAGCATGAGTATATCGGTATAAACTTCGTGGAGGCTATTGAGAATTTGACTGGGAAAATTTTGGACGTAACATGAGTAATTTGATGTATTTAATGGTTACCAATGTATTAGAATATTATTAGGAGGATATTATTATTAATAGCTTGGTAAAAAATTAGGAGCTCTAGAAAAAATTATAGCTGTCTGGGGGGGGGGGGACAAATCATGGAATTCAGGGGATTCTAGAAGAATTCCAGGAGTACAGGAACAAATTGTGCGAGCTTAGAGAAAATCAAAAGACTCTAGGAAAAATTCTAGGATTCTCGAAAAAAAATCATGGGAGAAAAAATTATGGATGCTTAGAAAAAAATCAGGGGACTCTAGAAAAATTCTAGAAGTCTAAGAAAAAATCAAAAGGCTATCAGAAAAAGTCTATGAGTCCAGGGGGAAAAATCATGGGAGCTCAGACAAAGTGAGGGGACTCTAGGAAAATTCTAGAAGTCTGGATTCGAATTATGGGAGCTCAGAAAAAATCAGGGGACTCCAGAAAAATTCTGGGAGTTTAAGAAAAAATCATGGTTTGAATATATTTCGGTTAAATTGAAACGACAGGAATTCATGGAATATTTATGTAAGTATATATGAGTACACTCAGAAAACAATACAACAAAATCAATAAGAATTCAATAGTTTTCTAACTATTTTTACCAATGAAATATGGTCAATGTGATTTATGATTCAACAATTTACAAATTATTAAAGCTACTATATGTATACACCATAGAACAAATGTGAATTGCTCACTGAAATAATGGGTAGGCTGATAAATTTAAGGAGATGCAAACCGTATTATCTATTATTGATTCTTCTTAATTCAATATGTATATCTCCTGCAATGTGAAAATCCCATGAAAATAATGGTGAGGCTTATTAAATATATCATATACAACCTAAATCTTCTATTATTATCTCTAACGAAAGCAGAAGCCTATAAATCTAATAAGAAACTCTATACCCTTCTATGTGTTGTCAAATTAAAATTTGTTTTCCATAATCTAAATCTTTCAATCATATGTAATAAAAAAATAAAGTGTTTTAGTAGTAATAAAATCTTTATTATATAAATATAAATATATTAATTAGTACACTAACCAACGTGAATTATTTGATATATAGATAAACTTAATGCGTAAAATTATGCGTTTTAACTTTAATTTTTTGCAGCTTACACCAAACAAAAGTAAACTTTTCTTCAACGTTTTTTAGTAGATATTTAACGAAATAAAGTGGAGCACGACCAATGCACTTTAATGTTCAATCGTTTAATGCAATCTGGAAAGGAAATTCAATGCTACGTATTACGATTTGATGAGACGATCGAATCATTTTTATAGTTTATTATAGTTTATACCATTCGTATACCATTTCGTATACTATAGCACATACAATTTCGTATGACACGATCCCATAATTTCAATACTGCCTACCATTAGCTAAAGATCGTATCTGCGTGTTGTTAATAGTAGATACTATTGACATTATGGGATCATCCCATTAGATACGCAATGAATGTTATTATTAATAAGAAATCGGTTGATAATTTTTATCCTATTACATTTACGATCAAAATACTATGTATTGATTCCATCCAATTTCTGAGAAATTCATGCGAAATTTTTTCCTTTTGCTTTTATAAGACCATTATCATGTCTTCAATGGTATCACATTTTCTGGGTGTACCGTGACAACTATTGATGACATATCCCATGGTTTTTCGTTGTTAACACATGACCACAAATAGTTAAAAAAAAAAAGTGGATTAAAAGTAGTTATTTTTCGTTAGTTATTTTGACCTGTGTCCGCTTTATCAGCTCCAATAAAAACATTTGATGTTTCATGCATCCTCCAGCCGGTTGTTTTTTGTTTTTTTTTTATAAGCTCCTTATTGCATTCATTTTTCGCTTATTTGAAAACTTAATTGAATTTGATTATTTGACATTTGCAACCAAAGATTTCAAATGCGAAACTAATTTTTGCCATTAAAAACGAAATATATACTTACATTATCGACTTCGCCACCGAAAAATCAAGACAGCAAACTTTGAATCCTTTTCGTCATCACTTCCTGCAACAAGTCATTTTGCTGTATTTTTTCTATATCCAACCATCCTGCCCGAAATTTTTGCATTCTTCATTTCATTATAACTTGTTACGCACTTTATACTTAACATTATTCACCAAGTGATATCAGCAACCACATCGACACTCATCATCAATCATAGCCGTAATGATGATATAAAGTTTTTAGGGGAATAACCGGACATTTTATCTGTTAACAAAGTTCGACACAATTCGTCACAAATTCTAAAATACTATCGATGCAACTAAACGAAGTGCATGAAGCTGCATGTGCGTAACATTTTCGTTATTAATTTATTGAGATACATTCTTGGAATTTTATTTGGCAGAATTTTCAATTAGATCAGTATAAGAAATTTTCACTGAAAAAAAGAACAAAACTACCGGGCGGTAATGGTTTATTACCTTGAACCGTACGGCACTTGAACTTACTGTATAAATACGGTATTTACCTTTACCAGAAATAACGTCTTCTCCACTTGTCGTAAAGAGCCATCTATGAGTATGTGACCAATCTAAAATAAAGGAGCTGCGCACTACTTTCTCCTGTGGCAACATCATTCTGACAGGAGAGCAGTCTAGCGGTAAGTTCCCGTCATGGGAAATCGTCATCCAAGGACATTTACTACTACTCGATCAAGCCTCTTGAAGGACGCCGGAGCTCGTCCACACAATTTGTCGCATTCGATGACGCAAATCAAAATCAGATTAATGATGTGAATGTAATAATTATTATCGCTTGTTTTTCATATAAATATATGTTCTGTGTTACACATGTCTTTAATATCGCTCCCAACACTTCAAGAGACCGGAAAAATGTATCGTTCCGAAGTCGTCAATCTTTTTCTCATACATTTTGTATGGGTTTCCGACTCGCACTTCGCTCTGTAGTCACGTTATTTAACCAGTACCAGGCGCAACACAACAATAAATCCTTTTAAAAATATTACAGACTTCAATCAGAAAAATAATAGTCAAAAGAAATTGTGTTTCACAAATATTTATTTACATTTTGTTAATGACATAATCTGGATTTTAGTTTTCCCTAAAAAAAAAAAACAAAGTACAATTCGATCCGATGAGTTAACACTCGAGCGCAAAGTTACCCGCCTTTAACGAAGCCATCCCGTTAATGGAGCAAACAACCAAGATAGTGTTTTCTATGTTCAAATTTTAGAAAAGGTAAAATTTGTTTGCGTTCACTTGATTTTGATTGGAAGCTTAACAAAATAGAGCAATCTAACTTATTGATTAAAAATTCATGTGGCTTTTTAATCTTACGGACAATAGTCTGAATCGAACTAAATTTTTATTCATAATCTTTTGACTTACAAATTTTAAATATCCAACAATGTGGAGTAAACTGTAAAAGCGAATAAGCGTAAGGAATTTTTTCACTGAGCTTTAACAGTGCGACATCTAGAATTATGATAGGACAGTTCATATTTTACTCTTTCCAAGTAATTTTCCAGTTGAAATAAGCTCGGTCGTGATAGGAGCATGCATGTAAATCGATTAAATTTTGTATAGAAAATCATTGATTATGATTCCGCATAATAATAATAATAATTTTTATATCTTGCAATTACTCAAATGTAGGCTTAAAATTAGTGAACAAAAAAAAAATTCAACTTCGACAATATGATGTTTGTATTAAGAATCTAACGTAATTAAGATACGATGCTTAAAAGGTCTAAACTGAATATAACCTAAGTGTTCATATACAAGAATAACTAAAAGTTCAAGACAAAAATGGATACGCCCTGGTCTCGAGGACAGACGGTGGTATTGTCGAACTGGCTGGCTTCAAAAAAAAGCTAGGAAATAAAAGACACATGAATCTACTCTGCCGTCGATATCCATTACTAGGTTTTTCGGATGATCGTTTTAACTTGATTTTTTTTACCGTCTTCTCTATTCACGCGGACAGCATGGCTTAGTTATAGATTTTAATGGCCTTCTCCATGTATGTGTATCGCGATCGTTTCTGCGATTTATTGATGTGTTCCAATCCAAGATACGGTAAAGGAATGTTTGCTGCTTTAAAGAGAAGAAAATCATATTGATAATCTGTATTTCTAGAAACTTTCAAGAGCTAATATTCTGTTTAGGTTCTTAGGACTACAGCAGCATCAAACCATACTTACGCTGAGAAGTCGTTGTTTTATAATCACCCATATCGACCGTAGAATTCGTATCATTAATATATTCGACACGTCCCATAGCTATGAAGGCAAACTTGTACTGTAAATAAGATTCGATTATTCCTGTAATTTACAATATGCAAACATTTGTTCTGAACCTTTTCCCATTCTTTATCTGGGACATTGAGCTTTTTCTGAATACGTTCTTTGAGAACTGAGTAGGGTTGCCCATGCTTCGATTTGATGAAAAACGGTACTCCAAACGAATTATAGATTTCTTTACAAAAGTGTGCAACAGGAATCAAAACTTCATCTTCGGCCAGATAAAGTTCATCATGAGGAATTTCTTCAATTCGATAGATTTTCTGACTCGGCTGATTGGATATACTAGTGTCATTAGCACTTTGAAGATCTTGAGATAAAAAAAAATTTAGAATCATTTTTGCACATTCTTTGCACGATCGCGATCATACTTTCCAAAGGTGTATCTTCACGAAGTATGGAGTAAAGTTTATGGCTAGAAACTTCAACTAGTCGCAACTTTCTCGTACTATCATCACTAAACTCGATTTGCTTTGCAGCTTCCTCTAGTAATGTCTTGATAGTGCCATTTTTATTTGGATACAAAACTAGCTCTTTTTCATCTTTTAGGTTTGGTGAAAGCTAGGAGAGAAAACATAAAATTTCAGTAAATATGAAGACGCAGTCAATTATCTATTATACATACCCACAGGCACTTGAATAATTTTTTATTTTCTAGCTCATTAATGTTCATATTGAGTCTCTGATAATATATTTTCTTTATGGTTTTGGGTTTATTGTATGCTAATATATCTTTTAGGCTGCCATCATAGGAACAGCGTAAAGAACTTCCTGGTAGGTCTTTGAATCTGAAAGATAACGTCAATCAATTTAGAAGCATAAGGGATGTCTAACAAATATCGTTACCCTTGCGATTTAAAGAATTGTATTTCGTACGGATCGGTGTTGATTTTCTGTCCAACAGCATGTGCCATTTGATCATATGTGTTTCGCTGCGAAAGCTCCAGAGTGAAACTGAAAGGAAAAGTGCGTTTGGTTTGAAATCATTCAAATATTTTCCAACAAAACAAAAATTTGACCTACTAACCCTGTATCATTTGGATTCATCTTATCGATAAATGTTACGTCGACGCGACACAGCAAATCTCTAAAGTAATCGGCACATGTTGGTAGCTCAAGTCTTTCGTCGTGATGTTTCTTTTCGAATATCAGAATATTGCCTTGAATGTCATCCCTTGTTGTTTTCAAAACCCTTTCCAGCGTTTCATTCAGAAGATTAAGTTTCTCTACTGTATTGGGTTGAATTTCTTCATACACTGTAAGCTCTACAGGCGGTGAGAAGCCCAAACGTTCGTTTAAATGGGCAACGAGATCAGATAATTTCAATTGTAATTGATACTGCCCGAATCCAACATAATTCAATCTTTTCTCAATTGGATCGTAGTATTTGAAAAATGTTAATACATCACGTTTCTTATCGAACGGTTGAAAATGATACGGCACGTCGGCCGGCGCAATTTCGAGAAAAACGGTCCAGGGATTTTGTAGCTCGACTACGTTCATTAACTGCCTATTCATCTCCTCGTTGAAATCGAAAAACACTGGCCGTGTAATTTGATGTCTTAGAATCAGAGGCCATATGCGTAGGCGTGTTTGCGGTACCTTGAAAGTTTCGACAAACGCTGCAATCAAATCTGAGACCAATTGAGTTTTCTTCATTTTGAAAACACGATAGTGTACTTTATCGATATCAAACAAATCGGTACATTGATGACCTTCAAAGTACTCCTCCAGTAAAACTTGTATGACGACGCAAGTGTTCGATTCGGAACGTTCTCGTCGGCGTACCTGTTCCATGCGTTTCTCTTCTTCCAGTCGATCAGTCAGTTCACTCGGTATATCGTCTTCGGTTATTGGCTGTAAAACATTTGCCATTGCCGATTTACGAATATAGACCAGCATGTACGCGTTACTGCAATGCTTCGTATTCAGACTCATTTCATCGTCCATACCACCGTAATTTTGTTCGATTGCTTCAGCCTTAGTACACCGCGACACTACATCGTCATCAAACTTACACCACTTTCCATCGCCTTGTGGATTTATATAAACGACATAGTGACCACCATGATTATCACCAGAGTGCACCAGAACGGCGTGGAGCTTATAGTCGGCGGGAGTGGCTTCTTTCTCGGCCAGGTACCGATCTAAGCTGATTTCTTCGTAAAAATCGAAACGATCGTTGAATTTGACCGAATTATCAGTGATCGGATCATACTGAAAACGCATCAAATGCAAATGAAGAACAGGCGGAAATGATAGAAATATAACTCCTTTTTCAGCTTCTTGTAGACCATATTCACCGGCATCGTATTTATTGTCGCCATCTAAGGTTTCGGCTGCTACATAGTCTTTGAACGATTCATAAACTAGAATACAGAAGAAGAAAAGTGTAAAAACTACCTTGGGTATAGGATCCACCTAGATTATTGGAAAATATAAATAACATCAGGACATATTATTTATTAGTAATATCTTTTCGGAATTATCTGCTGAATGTTATATGTATGAAATTTCCTGTTGCCTGATGACTATCAACGTCCATATATGAAATAAAATCACTTACTATTCTTTTTTCCTTTAATATTTAATTGAATATCATAGAACGTTTCTTTGCGACGACTAGTATAATCCACATTTTTGCATTTAATATATGATGACATTTTGCCTTCGAATAGCGTAGGAACCGTACCCTCAACACATGTTCCCTTCATCTTACTCTCCAGTTTGTCGAGGAGTACACGCAAAAACTCTTGAACGTCGTGTTGCATAAATGAATCTAGAGCTTCCCAGCCAAAACTTTTCGTAAGCTTTTTTGTACCCACAGGTTTATTGGTGAATTGCAGATCATGAAACACTCGCTGCAGTGCAAGGGCAACCTGAATGAATGCAAAATGTGAATTAGCATCAATACATGATTCAACATGACTCTGACTCGTACCGATTTACTGCTATCGTCTGCTTCCGTTGGCATCTTATAAACAGCCTTTCTTAATTGATTTGTGAAGAAAAGTGTTTGCAGCAACGAATTCATATAGCACGTAGCACCTTGATTCTTCAAGCCGACATAACCGGTATGCTTTTTCGAATCCCAGAAAACTCCGTGAGGCGCCTCGGCAATAACATGCACTTCCAAAACAATCGTATCATTTTGAACGTATCCTTTTTCGGGATCAAGAATATCGGTCCACGGCATAAAGTATGAAAAGCCCCAATCATTCTCTTTACTATAGAACAAGTGTTTGATTTTGCGAACGAACGGGTCCTGACCCGCATTAAAAGATTTCAAACGAAGTTCCGCGACAGCATTACAGGACCAGCTCGACGATTCACTTTCTCCGTTGCACTGCAAAAAGAATCCAAGTGATCGTGTTTCTGGCTGGTTTCGTTCACTACGGGGCATAACCATTATTTTCCATGGCAGGTTCCGGACGTAGCAGGGTGGCGACAGGACAGAATCTTTCAGTTTTGAAAAGTTTTCAACGGTAAATGAGAAAGTTGCTTCAGAACGAGTTTCCTCTTCAGCGTCATTCGATGAAACATCCATTGTGGTGACGGTGGTTGATGTTGCTGGTGCCGTTTCAATGTTGGTTACAATTTGCATATTAGCATCCTCGTTAGTAGTAAACGAATCGACTTCAAAATTATCAACTGGCGCGTCACCTACATGAAAATGAATGAATATCTCAATATTTATATAGAAGGTTTAAACAAACAATTTTCTTTTTCAATTTTTTATTACCAATAGTTGAAGAAAAACTTGTTGCAGTAAAAGAAAAAGAGTTTTTTGTTGCAGTAAAAGAAAAACCTACCATATTGCTTTCAAGTGATTTTTTTAAAATTACGATCTGAGAATAATTGCTGATTGTCATTTTACTGATAGTTCGTAAATAAACAAAAAAAAGTTTGAGGAAAACCCTGCATCCCAGGGGGCTATATTTAAGTTAGCAAATTAATTTAATTACAATCTTGTGTATCCATAGCCTCTACAGCTTGATCTGATTCAATTTGGCGCCGATTATTGGCGCCATCAGTTTCCATTTTCTGCACAGTCGGACGAGCCAGTTGAACGTAAGATTGATGGATCTTAGGTCGGACTAGTTCGTACTTCGAATTGCTTAGCTCTCTAGCGTGCGGATCGGTTTTATACCTACAGAGAAATTCATTATAAATAATTAGTGTGGACGAAAAAAACAGTAAGATATAAACGGAACAGACATATATTTTCCAACGCAGTCATATTGGGGTGGGCTGACCCCAACAAATACTTTTAAATTTTTATATTAGGTTGGCAAGCATGAAATTTGTAGTTAATAATATGTATTTCAATTTAAATGCTTGTTACTTGGCATTGGCTCGATATTTTACCGTTGATTTTTTGTAGCAAAGTCAAAGTTATCCAAATCATTGTAAACTATGAAAAATATCCAAAACTTTTTTCAAAAACTAATTTTGTTGAAAATGGAACGGTCGGCGCAGTCTGCGCAAAACATTAGTAGTGTATTTGGCCCTAGTGGTACTACGCAGTAGACTGTGTCAAATGATTTCAAAAAATTTTTTACACAGGTTACTATGATCTTACCAATGAGCCAGGCGATCACCTCGATTCAAAGGTCAGGTATGACGAACTAAACGTCACCGTTGAGTCTGAAAAACAGCCTAGGTTGCTCAACGGAATGACTCCTATCTTATTGAATGGCAACGTTAGACTGTATACACTTTACAAATGACTGTGGCAAAACTACAGGAATCCAAATTGGAACTTCATTATTCCATAGTCACTCACCAGACCTAGTCTTCGACTATCACTTCTTCCGGAATTTGGTTACCTTTTCAATAGGCAAAAACAATTTAATTCCGACAATGGTAAGGAAGTGGTCTTTCATAAATT